>CM060905.1:1102471709-1103096709 GCA_030737815.1 Allium fistulosum
AGTCCGCATTCCGGGGACTTAGAGTACTCCGGTCCGCGCTCAAGGGACTCGGAGATTTGAATCGTTTATACTCTAGTCCGCATTCTGGGGACTTAGAGTACTCCGGTCCGCGCTCAGGGGACTCGGAGATTTGAATCATTTATACTCTAGTCCGCGCTCTGGGGACTTAGAGTACTCCGGTCCGCGATCAGGGGACTCGGAGATTTGAATCGTTTATACTCTAGCCCGCGCTCCGGGGACGTAGAGCACTACGGTCCGCACTCCGGGGACTTAGAGATTTGAATCGTTTATACTCTAGCCCACGCTCTGGGGACTTAGAGTACTCCGGTCCGCACTCCGGGGACTTTGAGATTTGAATCGTTTATACTCTAGCCCGCGCTCCGGGGACTTAGAGTACTCCGGTCCACACTCCGGAGACTTGGAGATTTGAATCGCTTATAATCTAGCCCGCGCTCCGGGGACTTAGAGTACTCCGGTCCGCACTTCGGGGACTCGGAAATTTGAATCGTTTATACTCTAGTCCACGCTCCGGGGACTTAGAGTACTCTGGTCCGCACTCAGGGGACTCGGAGATTGAAGTCGGTTATACGAGTTTGTACATCATACAGAATAACGTAACTCCAGCAATTCGTCACCCGACAGTGAGATATAGAAACATTTGTAATTCATGGGAAAGACGGCTTTAAGCCTTTATTAATGAAAAACAACCAAATCGCCTGATTACAAGGTCAAAAAGAAACTAAGTGACAACAGAACAAAAACATAAAGTAAATAACTGTGCTTAAAACAAGAAAGAAACAGGCTAAATGTAATAATGTCGCAAATGTTCACTGTTCCATGCTCGGGGTAGTGTCACGCCATCAACGGTCGCTAGCTTGAATGTTCCCTCTCCAAGCTTCCGTTCAATGACGTATGGACCTTCCCAGTTGGGATTCATACGTGATGGTACCGGGAAAACTCATTTCAAAACGAGATCGCCCACATCCAGAATTCTTGGGCAGACTTTCTTGTCGTAATATCGCTTGATTCGATGCCTATGTGCCGCCGCCCTTAGTTTGGCCTCCTCACGTCTTTCGTCGATGCAATCCAGTGATTCCAACAAGAGATCCTCATTTGTCCTAGGATCATAATATGTCACCCGATGCGATGGAACTTCAAGCTCCATAGGTATAATGGCTTCCGAGCCGTAGGCCAATGCGAATGGAGTATGGCCAGTCGCGGACTTGTAGGTAGTCCTATAAGCCCATAATGCTGTAGGGAGTTCATCTACCCACTTGCCTTCGGCTTTTTCCAAACGCTTCTTCAGTATGGACTTAATTATTTTGTTCACGGCTTCGACTTGTCCGTTGGCCTTTGGATGCGCAACGGCGGCGAACTTCTTCTCAATACCGTACTTTAAACAGAAATCTTTGAATTCTCTGCTTTCAAACTGTGTTCCGTTGTCCGTAATGATGGTTCGAGGGAGACCAAAGCGGCATATAATGTTTTGTACAACGAAATTAATGACCTTCTTAGAGGTGATTGTGGCTAAAGGTTCTGCCTCGGCCCATTTCGTGAAATAGTCGACTGCAACTATCACGTACTTTGCACCACCTTTGGATATAGGTAAGGAGCCGACTATGTCGATTCCCCAGATTGCAAATAGCCAAGGACTAACCATTTGTGTGAGTTCTGTTGGTGGAACTCTCGGGATTTTCTCATATCTTTGACACTTGTCACATTTCCTTGCGTAGTCTGCAGCGTCCCGATTTACGGTTGGCCAATAATATCCATAGTAGAGGATCTTTTTTGCTAGTGTCTGCCCCCCCAGTATGGTCTCCACAATCTCCTTTGTGAACCTCCTTCAAGACCCATTTTGTCTCGTTATGGGCAATGCATCGTAATAAGGGGACCGAGAATCCCTTTCGATACATTAGTCCATCTTGTATCACATATCGCGCGGCCTTTCGAATGACCTGTCGTCTTTCGCTCCTTTTTTCTGGTAAAGTCCCGGTTGTCAAGTATAGTATGAATGGGGTCATCCATGACTCTCTTTCGATTCCTGTTTCCAACACAAAATCAACTTTCATCGCGTCTATGCTTGGAGCGCGCAAAGTTTCAATAGGAACCAATCCCATTTGTTGTGCATCGCCAGTGCTCGCGAATTTAGCCATCGAGTCGGCTTCTTTGTTCTGTTCACGTGGGACATGTGAAATGTCATAGTGCTCCAAGTTCACCAATAGTTCATGAACCAGAGCAAGGTACGGAGTAAGCTTCTGTCCCCTTGCTTGGTAATCTCCCCGCACTTGGTAGACCACCAATTGTGAGTCACAAAATATTTCGACTGATTTAACCCCAAGTTCTCCAACGAGTTTTAAGCCAGCAACCAGTGTCTCATATTCTGCTTCATTGTTCGTAGTCGGGAAATCGAGCTTTAAAGCGTAACATATCGATCGATTTTCTGGAGTTACCAGAACTATATCAGCTCCGGAGCAACGGTCGTTTGATGCCCCATCGGTGTACAATTTCCATCGAACGGGGGGAATGACACTTTGATTATCTTGTTCGTCAGACACAGTAAAATCAGCGATGAAATCTGCTAATGCTTGTCCTTGTATGGTTCTTCGTGGCAAGTAGATAATATCGAACTGGCTCAACTCGATATTCCATTTTAACAACCTCCCCGAGGTTTCTGGTCGTTGGAGCACCTGCCGTAGGGGCTGATCGGTATAGACACTGACTGAGTGTGCTTGAAAGTATGGGCGCAGCTTACGTGATGCAATCACCAAGCAATAGGCCAATTTCTTGATTTTAGGGTAATTTCTTTCTGCCCCTGTTAAACGCTTACTGATGTAATACATCGGCTTTTGGACTCGGTCCTCCTCGCAGACCAAAGCTGCACTTATAGCATGTGGGGATATAGCCAAGTATACGTACAGCATCTCGTGGTTTACTGGTTTTGACAGCACTGGTGGACTCTCCAGATACCTCACCAGATCCCGGAATGCTTCCTCACAGTCAGATGTCCATTCAAAATTCCTCTTCCCTTTCTTTATTATATCAAAGAAAGGAATGCACTTGTCCGTGGCTCTGGATATGAATCGACTCAGCGCAGCCACTTTTCCATTCAAGCTTTGCACCGGTTTTATAGTTCTAGGCACTTGCACATCTCGAATGGCTTGGATCTTTTCTGGGTTAGCTTCAATTCCCATTTGATGTGCATCGCCAGTGCTCGAATTTAGCCAACAAGTCGGCTACTTTGTTCTATTCATGTGGGACATGTGAAATGTCATAGTGCTCCAAGTTCGCCAATAGTTCATGAACCAGAGCAAGGTACGGAGCAAGCTTCTGTCCCTTGCTTGGTAATCTCCCCGCACTTGGTAGACCTCCAATTGTGAGTCACAAAAGATTTCGACTGATTTAACCTCAAGTTCTCCAACGAGTTTTAAGCCAGCAACCAGTGCCTCATATTTTGCTTCATTGTTCGTAGCCGGGAAATCGAGCTTTAAAGCGTAACATATCGATGATTTTCTGGAGTTACCAGAACTATACCAGCTCCGGAGCAACGGTCGTTTGATGCCCCATCGGTGTACAATTTCCATCGAACGGGGGGAATGACACTGTGATTATCTTGTTCGTCAAAAATAGTAAACTCAGCGATGAAATCTGCTAATGCTTGTCATTGTATGGTTCTTCGTGCAAAGTAGATAATATCGAACTGGCTCAACTCGATATTCCATTTTAACAACCTCCCCGAGGTTTCTGGTCGTTGGAGCACCTGTCGTAGGGGCTGATCGGTATAGACACTGACTGAGTGTGCTTGAAAGTATAGGCGCAGCTTACGTGATGCAATCACCAAGCAATAGGCCAATTTCTCGATTTTAGGGTAATTTCTTTTTGCCCCCGTTAAACGCTTACTGACGTAATACGCCGGGTTTCGGACTCGGTCCTCCTCGCGGACCAAAGCTGCACTTATAGCATGTGGGGATACGACCAAGTATACGTACAACATCTTGTGGTTTACTGGTTTTGACAGCACTGGAGGACTCTCCAGATCCCGGAATGCTTCCTCACAGTCAGATGTCCATTCGAAATTCCTCTTCCCTTTCTTTATTATATCAAAGAAAGGAATGCACTTGTCCGTGGCTCTGAATATGAATCGAATCAGCGCAGCCACTTTTCCATTCAAGCTTTGCACCGGTTTTATAGTTCTAGGCACTTGCACATCTCGAATGGCTTGGATCTTTTTTGGGTTAGCTTCAATTCCCATTTGTTGTGCATCGCCAGTGCTCGCGAATTTAGCCAACAAGTCGGCTTCTTTTTTCTGTTCACGTGGGACATGTGAAATGTAATAGTGCTCCAAGTTCTCCAATAGTTCATGAACCAGGGCAAGGTACAAAGCAAGCTTCTGTCCCCTTGCTTGGTAATCTCCCCGCACTTTGTAGACCACCAATTGTGACTCACAAAAGATTTCGACTGATTTAACCCCAAGTTCTCCAACGAGTTTTAAGCCAACAACCAGTGCCTCATATTCTGCTTCATTGTTCATAGCCAGGAAATCGAGCTTTAAAGCGTAACATATCGATCGATTTTCCAGAGTTACCAG
This sequence comes from Allium fistulosum, assembly GCA_030737815.1. Classification (NCBI taxonomy): domain Eukaryota; kingdom Viridiplantae; phylum Streptophyta; class Magnoliopsida; order Asparagales; family Amaryllidaceae; genus Allium; species Allium fistulosum. The sequence continues at coordinate 1,102,476,295 of CM060905.1, forward strand.
AACTATACCAGCTCCGGAGCAACGGTCATTTGATGCCCCATTGGTGTACAATTTCCATCGAATCGGGGGAATGACACTGTGATTATCTTGTTCGTCAGATACGGTAAAATCAGCGGTGAAATCTGCTAATGCTTGCCCTTGTATGGTTCTTCGTGGCAAGTAGATAATATCGAACTGGCTCAACTCGATATTCCATTTTAACAACCTCCCCGAGGTTTCTGGTCGTTGGAGCACCTGCCGTAGGGGCTGATCGGTATAGACACTGACTGAGTGTGCTTGAAAGTGTAGGCGCAGCTTACGTGATGCAATCACCAAGCAATAGGCCAATTTCTTGATTTTAGGGTAATTTCTTTCTGCCCCCGTTAAACGCTTACTGACGTAATACACCGGCTTTTGGACTCGGTCCTCCTCGCGGACCAAAGCTGCACTTATAGCATGTGGCGATACGGCCAAGTATACGTACAGCATCTCGTGGTTTACTGGTTTTGACAGCAGTGGAGGACTCTCCATATGCCTCACCAGATCCTGGAATGCTTCCTCATAGTCAGATGTCCATTCGAAATTCCTCTTCCCTTTCTTTATTATATCAAAGAAAGGAATGCACTTGTCCGTGGCTCTGAATATGAATCGGCTCGGCGCAGCCACTTTTCCATTCAAGCTTTGCACCTGTTTTATAGTTCTAGGCACTTGCACATCTCGAATGGCTTGGATCTTTTCTGGTTTAGCTTCAATTCCCCTAGCATTGACAATGAATCCCAAATACTTCCCCAACGCAACGCCGAAGGAACACTTCAGAGGGTTGATCTTCATCCCATAATATTTGAGTATATCGAACATCTCTGCCAAGTCTCGAATGTGGTCGTTTGACTGTCGTGACTTCACGAGCATGTCATGCACATAGACTTCCATCATTCTACCAAGCTGGTCTTTGAACATTCGATTCACCAAACGCTGATAAGTCGCTCCTGCGTTTTTCAATCCGAAGGGCATTACTACATAGCAATATAGCCCAATGTCTGTGATAAAACTGGTGTGTTCTTGGTCCGGAATATGCATCGGGATTTGATTGTAGCCCGAGTATGCATCCATGAATGATAACAGCTCGTGTCCTGTAGTGGAGTCAACCAACTGGTCAATCCTAGGCAACGGGAAACTGTCCTTGGGGCATGCCTTGTTCAAATTGGAATAGTCTATGCAAGTTCTCCATTTCCCATTCGCCTTTTTCACCAACACGGGGTTTGATACCCATTCAGGGTAGAGGGCGTCGCGGACGAACCCGTTGGCCTTGAGTTTGTCCACCTCCTCTCTGAGAGCAGCGGACCTCTCTGGGTCCATTCCTCTTCTCTTTTGTTTAACCGGGATGTATTTCGGGTCTATGTTCAATATATGACTCATAAAGGCAGGAGAAATCCCGCACATATCAGAATGCGTCCAGGCGAACACATCAAGGTTCGCCCGGAGAAAATCACTAAGGTCTTCAGTCATTGCGGGGCCGAGTTGTGATCCAATCTTCAGCGTTCGCGATGGGTCATCTTGGCTAACTGAAATGTCAACTGTTAATTCAACCGGCGCTGCCTTTTCTTCCCTGGGTTTGTCATCGTCGTCTCTCGGATCTATGTCTCTGAAGATCCGAGAATTATGCCCGAGCCAGGGCTTGGGCACTACTTGTCAATTATCAGTATTAAGGATGCGGATGGGATTGTCCGCAACCTTTCCTTTCTCCCTCCGATGGGCCTCTCGGAGCTCATCCACATAGCACGCACGACCAGTCGCATGGTCATCATGCACAACACCTACTCCTTTGTCAGTTGGGAACTTCAAAGTTAAGCACCATGGGGCTAATGCTGCCCTAAACTCAGCCAGGGCCGATCGGCCCAAGAAAACATTGTACGGAGAATTCACATCCAAAACTACGAAGGGTAGGATTCGCACCCTCCGAAGTTCGCCTTGTCCCAGTTCAACTGATAACTCAACATACACCATTGCATCGGTTGCTGCGCCATTAAAGCCATGTATTCGAGCTTTGGAAGGTTTCAAGTCCTTCGTTTCCATCTTCATCTGGTCATAAGCCTTCTTGAAGATGATGTTGACAAAACTTCCACAATCAATCAGAATTCTTTTCACATAAGCCGGTTCGATTATCGCGGATATGACCATCGGGTCGATGGTAGGAGCCTCGACTTGGTCAGCATCTCTGTTTCTGAATACTATATCGTCTGTCATCACGTGCAGCTGTTTAGCAGGGGTCCCATCCTCTATGTTGGAGCAACACTCGAAATCTGCATGCTTCAGGGAACTAGCATACCGCTCCATCTCTTGCAATTCTTATCCACGGGGTGAGGCCCGTCGATGATCGTGTTTATGACTAGTCTACCCACAGTCCGGGCAGGCTCCTCGGGATGACGTGGAGCTAGTGCACGACCTGGGTTGGATGTTCCCTGTCCTCCTTCTTGTGGATCCTTCACAAACTCCTATAACTTTTTTTGCCTGATCAACTTCTCTATAGCGTTGTGTAGGCGTCTGCACTCTTTCGTATTATGCCCATAAGTCTCATGGAAGCGGCAGTATTTTCCAGTCCGCTTCTGTTCCTCGGTTGACTCCTTTGGACATGGTTTTCTGTACTGAAAGGTATTGCAGGTTGATAGATAAATGTTCTCCAGAGACGCATTTAGCGGGGTATACTCGTTGTAGCTTGGAATTCTCGGCTTCCACTTCCCCGCTTCTCTCTTCTTCCCTTGACTTCTTCCTTCGGATTCCTTAGGCTGCCTGGGTTTGTTCTGGACATTGACTTGTACTTTTCCTGAGTTGTCTCCGGACTACTTCACAGCAATGTTGCTTTTTACGGATTCCTGAACAGGTCCTGGTGCCTTATCTCGCCTTACCCACCTGGCTTCCTCTCTTCTTATCAACTGGTGTGCCTTTGAATAAAAACGCTCTAGCGTAGTTGGAGGTTTTCCTGCCAGCCAGTCTCCAAACTCGGAATCCGGTTCCACACCTCGCATCACAGCCATTAGAATCGCATGATCATTAGGATTACTGACTTCAGTCGCCGCAACATGGAATCTTTGTAAATACTCCTTCAATGACTCCCCAGGATTTTGGATTACACTTGATGGAGACATCACGTCCTTTGGACGAGTAGTGTGTATCCTGAACTGTTCAATAAACTTCTTCGCCAACTCCTCGAAACTGGATATGGACCGTGGAGGAAGTCGGGTGAACCACATAGTAGCGATCCCAGATAGAGTAATTGGAAAGCATCTACACTTGGTTGCATCATTTGCTCTAGCTGAATCCATCATCCACTCGTACCTCATGACATGCTGTCTAGGATCGGTCTTTCCCTCATAAGCAGGGATAGTTGGCATACTAAACTTTCTGGGGTATGCTGCCTATAGAACAATGTCTGTGAATGGAGTATGACTTCTTGACACTCCCCAATTGTCATTCGATAAGCCTTGATTCTCTTTCATTAATTGCCTGATCATGGCTGTCGGGTCTGGTGTTTGTATAGAAGGTGGGAGGCTGGAGTCTGTTCTACATGACTGATCATGCTGATGCCTCCTCTACCGGCGATCTGCCAAATGTGCATCTTGAGGTTCGACATCGTTAGCTTTTTGATGGTCTGGGCCTCCAGCCTCCACCTACACTCCAACTCCTAAGTTTACAGCTCCGACTTGGTCATGGTCTCCAGTTGTTCAGACAGCAGCACCTGCCTGCGCAGTTTCAGTCTTACGGCGTCTACGCCTAGGAGGTTCATTGGATGAAGTTGAGCTGTCAGATGAGGAATAAGGAGCGGGATTTCCCCCAGCATTATGTTGCTGTTGTTGAGTGAGTTGTGCCATCAGGTTGGCATTAGCTTGCATCTGCTCTCCTAGTTGTCTCCTGCTTTCCCTGAGTTCTCTCATCAAGTCGTTGAACTCTATTCTGGTGACAACCAGAGTCTGGTCCTAGGCGGTAGTCCCTACACCAGGAATCGCTGGCTGATTGCTAGGTCCTGCTTGTTGCACGCTAGCAGTCTCGTGGGCGTCCGCATTATGAGAAGCTGACTTGGTACGTGGTCTTGCCATTGTAGAGTTATTGGTATGAACTCTGAGTAGAATCAATGGACGTCCTATCAATGAGTCGGATCTTCTTAGGGGGATATATTCAATCCAGTAGCTTCAAAGCAGATCCTTGAGGTTTGAGAATTCAATTCTTAGTGAAAGCACCAAAGTGTTAGCACCAAAATTGGTCACTAACCTCGTTGAGAAAGATTGTGTAGAGATATAAGTGATGAAGATAAATTAAACAAGGAAGAATATGCTAATTTAAATGCAGAAAGTAAGAACACTAGATTTATAGTGATTCAGCGTAATTGCCTACGTCCACTTTGAGGTTAAACTTTATTGCTCTTCTTAATGATTGATTACTGATACAATCCGTAGCTCAAACACTTGAATACAATTACTAAGTAAAGAAAATGAGTCTTGAAAACGGCAGAGTCTCCCCAGTGTTTCCGAAAAAAGGTCCATTTTCACTGTGCCCCTGCCCCTCTATTTATAGACAAAGATGGGTTGGACTTCCCAGGTGGGCTTGGCAGCCGAACACCTTGGCCCAAATGGAGTGGTCGCTGTATGACGAACCAAACAGGCCGAACGGTTGGATGTCGAACCACACTCTCCATGCTGAACAAGGCGCTTGTTGTGTGGGAAGAGTAGGCTGAATAGCCAACGAAGCCGAACGTGCCTTCTGGCCGGTCGAAGTATCTGGCCGAACGATGCCTATGGTCGAACGATGTCTTTGGCCGACCGTGCCTTCTGGCCGGACGAAGTATCTGGCCGAACGATGCCTATGGTCGAACGATGTCTCTGGCCGAACGTGCCTTCTGGCCAGACGAAGTATCTGGCCGAACGATGCCTATGGCCGAACGACGTCTCTGGCCGAATGATGCCTATGGCCGAACGATGTCTCTGGCCGAACGAGGCCTCTAGCTGATCGTTGCCTGATGCCGAGCGCTTGCTAATGCCAAACGCTCCTGGATGCCGAGTACTCCTGGATGCCGAGTACTCCTGGATGCCGAGTACTCCTGGATGCCGAGTACTCCTGGATGTCGAGTACTCCTGGATGCCGAGTACTAGTTGCCTGTTCAAATCTCTAGGAAACAGTTGTAGCTGTATTTTTTTTACTTCGTGAGTTGCCTACCTTTGCATGCTACCGTGTACGATGCAGGCTTTCACGTTATATATGTATATTAGCATGACCATTCACATATGCAGGCTTACTTATAAATTTTAGTCTTCACGTGCTTATAATATTTTCTGTGCAACTTACCTTTGTGAAGAAAATGTGTATACTTTCGTGATAGTTCTACCTACATTTGCTGTCGTTGCCAGTAATATATATTTTCATGTCACCTACCATCAAATATACAAAGTCATCGCTACTATATATTTTCAAGCAAGTGCCATATATTTGTTTCATTTATGTAGTCTTTGAGTACCATTTATCCTTCATGTGCCAAACTATATTTTCATTTGGGGCTTTGCACTGTAGGTCTCTATTTTTGATGTTGTTGTAAGAAAAGTCCTTATGATAATGAGTATGTAAATTAAGTCCCTGTTTTTTTATCTAAATCAGAAAGTGCAAACTATCTTGCGCTTTTCTTATAAAAAGTGCAGGTTAACTTGCGCTTTTCAAAATTTTCAAAAAAAAATTCAAAATCAAAAAGCGCAAACTAGCGTAAAGCTGCCGGTAAAAAAACAGGGACTTAATTTACATACTCATTATCATAAGGACTTTTCTTACAACAACATCAAAAATAAAGACCTACAATGCAAAGCCCCCAATATATATTCTCTTGTTATATATTTGACTGTTGCGTGTAAAGCTGCCGGGAGTTATAATGTACCGTCGCTTAGTAAAGTGCATGACAGCCTTCGCTATAGGGTCATATACATACGATCGCTAAAGTGCATGAGTACCATCGCCATAAGTTCATGTAGCATATGAGCTGTCGTGAGAAATAAGGAGCCGTAGCGTATAATGTTTGCCGCTTGTTTTTGGCTTTGTACATTAAAATACTAGATCTCCATGTAAGTATTCACTGCTCTTATTCTAGCTTTCAGATACATTTTTTTCTTGATCCATATAAAATTTAATCGATGTTATTATATTTTACTCAGTCAAAAATGGTTTAATTGTACTTTATAATTAGATTAAAAACTGATTTATAACCTCTTAAGTAATCATGTTTCACCTAACCCGATTTGCAATTATTTTCTTATTGGATAGTTTTCTTACCTTTGCATTTTGTTAAGAAAAGTTTAAACACCCAAATTAATTAACTTCTCTTAATAAATTAGTGCTTTTTTCACTAAATAATTCATATAAATAGAAAATTAATTAGAAAAGTCCCAAGAATTCACCAAAAAACTCTTTTGTCATATTTTACCTTCTGTAAATATTTTAGCTCAAAATAATCAATTTTGTTATTTTTAATAATTAATTAACCAGAAAACTACCCATTATCCCAACTTAGGAAATTCATCAAATATTCGCATTAATTTCAAAAATTATGAAATTAAAAAACCATTTCCATTTCATAGTTATGCATATCATATCAAAAATTTGGGGCATTTAGATGCAATTAGACCTTGTTTTGCCCTAAAACATGTACTAAATCTCTTTAATTAAATTTTAAATTAGAGTTAAAATAATATTCGAACAATCAAATATGTTTTACAATATTAAAACACTCATATGAAGATCAAATCTGAACCCAATAGGTTAGGGTAGGTTTTAGGGAAAGATTTTACTCAGCTTGATTGCTAAAACTTGATTTAATCTTCTTCGTTTTGAAAGCTTCACATCCTCGAGCCTAAATATCTTCTTCTGCTTTAGAAAATGTTGGTCTTGCTTAGAGTTCTTGGTAATTTTGTGTATAAGAAATGAAATAAAAGTGAAGTGGGATGGAAAAAAGGGTTAGGAATTAGTGGGTTTTGGACTTAACTTATTCCCCTTTAACCAATTCTCCCTATTAAAATTAAAAGTAATTTTTTTTCTTTAAATTAATCAAGGCCAATCAAATTGCTCTAATTGTCTTTGGTCCATCCAATTAACTTTTTAAACTGACTCTCACTTAATTAATTAAATTTGCCTTAGGCAATTTTGCAATTAAATCACTTTAATAATTTAATGTAACACCCCTAAATTTTACTAACATTATTCAGAAGATTTAATTAGATAAATTAAATAGAATAATGTAGAGATCAGAGTGATAGGGGGATTGAGATTTGAAAACTAATTAGGGTCGTGTCTTAATTAAATTGGTTTATAAAATGACTCATAAGTAAATTCACAAGTATGGTTTATAAGATGAAAACTAAGTTAAATAAGGCAAGGGTAATATGGAAAATAGTCGTATATCATAACCCATAATCCCTAAACCCTTACCTCATTTTCATTCATACGTTCATAAAACAAAAACATAAACAAAAAGAGATCAAGGCCCGTCATAACCCTAGGAGAAAAGGGGATCAAAATCAATTAGAAGCTAAGGATTCAACCAAGGAAGAATTAAGCAAGAACAAATCTCAAGTTCCTTATCCAAACAAGGTGAATAATAATCTAAATCATCTCATATATGTTTTATTGAACAATTTAATTTCGGGTTTAAGTTTTTAAAACTGTTTGGATGGATTGAATGATGATATGCATTGATTATATGCCATGTTTGATTTAAATAAGAATTTTTATATAAAGGTATAATTCGATTTTAAGGTTACAATCGTATAAAATTGGTTTCGAATGTCATGATGGTTGAATATATTATGTAAAACATTATATTGGAGACGAGTTTAAATTTTCACAATATTCCAAGCAATGGATAATTTATTATGAATTTCTTTGAATGGAAGAAATGAATAATATGGGTTTAAAATTTATTTTGGCAATTATATAAAGGACTTTGGGTCTAAAATTTATATATGTTAGAAAACATATTAAAAGTGAATTATGATGATTTTTGAGGATTTTTCTTAAGTATTTTAATATGGATATTAAATTATTTAAGTTCAAGGACTTAAATGTTTAAATGTTTTATGAAAGGGAATGGCTTATTTGCTAAAATAATTTCAATTATAAATTAGTAAATTCCACTGCCTTTTCAGAAAAAGGAGTTTAGACAAAGAAGTGGCAACCAATTAAATTTTGACAAGTTGGCAAGCTAGATGAAAAGAAGTTACTTTGTAAGGCATAAAATCATTTTTAATAAAATTTACTACTTCACCACTTTCAATTGCTACCTTTCGTCAATATACCTCTACTAATAAACCCATTCGAAACCAATACACATGGTATCATGCCATTAATACGTAGTGGATTGGAGATAGGCAGAAGGGACTGTGTTGAAGGCAAGCTTTCGAAGAGGTGGGGGTCATTTTTATAAGCTTTCGAATATATTACTTGCCTTTGCTTTTAAAAGATACTTTCGAAGGGGTTGAAATCACTCTTATAAGCTTTTGACTACATTACGTGCCTTTGTTTTAAAAGGCTTTCGAATAGGTTGAAGCTTTTGAATTAATCAACTTACTTTTGTTTAAAGAGCTACTTATTTTGCTTTAAAAAGGAGCTTTCGAAAGGGTAGCCGCTTATGCACCTATTTGAAACCTAGCTGCCGCATTCATGTCTTTCGAATTAGTTAAAGGCCGCTTTCTTTATATTTCTAAACCAATGCTTTCGAAAGATGAGCTTTCGCCCTTGTAAAATTTGAAGCCGCCAACCCAATTATTTTGAAAGGGTGGTTTCGAAGCTATCCTTTTCCCAAAATTCTATTATTTGAAGATCAATGATTTCGAAAGGGTTACTTTAGCTTTTGTTTCTTTCACCCAGAAGTTATATTTAATGTTAAACCCAATGGTTTTGAAAGAGATACTTTCAAATGGTTTCGAAGCTATGCTATCAATAATTTTCTTTGAACCAAGTGCCTTCTAAAGATAAGCTTTAATGCTTTTGAAAGGTATATCTTTAATGGTTTTGAAAAGAAGTTTTCAATACTTTCGAAAGGAATGATTTGAGTGTATTGAAAGGTATATCTTTAAGTGTTTTGAAAAGAATATTTGAATACTTTCGAAAGGTATGTTTTTATAGGTTCGAAAGAGAAGGCCTAAGGTTTCGGTAGTCTTAATTTTCAAACAAGAGACCCCATCTCATTTTTAAAAGTAAACCCATGGCAATATGAAAGAGTTTTAAAATGACATTTAACTTTGGTGTTTTTGGAAGAAACTTTCCTTACTAAAGATAATAGTTAAAGGTATTAACCATATTTCATTTGAAAAATGATTAGTAGGAAACTAAACCATATATGTTTATATTATTATGTTATGATCAGTTATCATGTGTGCTTCTTCTGTATACATATTCACTTTTTAATCAACTCATAACTGCATTTTGGAATATTAAGGGCAGAATAACCAGCTAGGTCGATCCAGCAGTGAATATTCATTGATTTAACTCCTATGTGAGTAGAATTGCATCAAGGAGGTCAGACAGACCAGAATATAGGATGCCTAAAACACTGATCAGAGAATTATTGGTTTAGACAAGTTCATCGTAAGCCCATGCAAACTATATATAGAGATTGTGATTGGCAGGGGACAATAGTTTCTTAGTGATCCCATGAAAATTATGTCCGGACAAGTTATTGAAGAGATCAATAGGTTCATAGTGATTCCATGAAAACTATGACATGAGAGAAGTTATTGGAGAACCCAATAGGTTCATAAAGCCCATGAAAAGTATGATCGAAGAAAGTTATTGGTAGATACCAATAGATTCATAGAGATCCCATAAAAATTATGATTGGATAATAGTATTGGTAGAAACCACTAGGTTCATAGTGACCCCCAAGAAAACTATGAAAGTGGATAGGAATTCCATAAATAATTAACAGGTTATTAGTGAGCCCATGAAAACTAATAGGTTAATAGGGACCCTAGAAACTATAATTTGAGACAGATAGTCAGATAAAAGCAGAAGGGAAATCCATAACATATTGCATGTTTGCATATCATCATAGTACCTTTTATTGTGTTATGTTTTAACCATTGTGGATGCAGGTGCGCAGTATATGGTTATTATAAATTGAGTTAAGATACTAGTGAGGGGAAACCTGTTCCGCTAAGCGGTGTGGTCTCACTAGATATCTATATGGTTCGAGATGGTAGGTTATTATTCATACTAGACTTTTTGTCTGACTCAAAGTTTATGTTTCTCCTTAAACTCTCGTGTGCTCAATTAATTTTGAGTAGTTTGAGAGTTAAGGTTTCCAAGTTCTTCTTTAGACTAATAAGCTTCCGGAGACATGCAGGAGGCAAGCTAGCTATTAGGAGTTCTTTCTGTTTGATTCCGCTATATTTTAGTTGTAATGGTAAAGTTATTTAGTTGCCAATATTTAGACTCTGATCATCCATGGGGGCATCTTCATATGTCATTCTTGGCGTATTTTGTAATAATTATATTTATCTGAACATGGTTTACAAAATTGGGATTATGTAATGGATTTGAAATATGATTTGAAGTGGAATGAGAAATTTGTTTTATGAGTTTAATTCTTTTTTCATATTCATGTGTTTCTGTTATATCAATGTATCTAACATTACCGCATTTGGTCACGGATAATTAATAACTATGGATGACTACAGGATCCATAGCCGTTAGTTTTGGGCCTTCGAGTGGGAGATGTTACAAGTTGGTATCAGAGCATCGGTTTATGTAAATTTAAAAAGAAATTTAAGCCTAAAAGATTTTCAAACATAATCCAATGAATTAGATAATGAGATCGGGGTTGGGTTAACATTATCGTAACATACTTATATTTGTTATATATATATATATATGAGTATGTATTCCCCTCTCTCTTAAACCGTTCTTCTGTATCTTACTAAGGCTCGTATGAAGATTTATGAGAAAGGAAGATATGGAGGTAGGAAATGGAAGAGGAATTCTTGGTGGAGGAAGCACCACAACTAACGGAAATGCTCGACCCAACACCAGGAGGAATCCGGGTCGATAGGCAAATGCTAATCCAAATGCAAATGTCAACGTAGGTGCTAGAACCCCACCATTAGATATGGGGATGATGTATTAGTTCTTTGTCAATCTGATGCAAGCTGGAGCAGCTGTAGGAGTAGCCAGAGGAAATGCTATGAATGTTGGAGGAGCTAATCCTGTGGCTCCAATTGGCAATTACTATGCTAAGCTGAGCATGGATTATACCATTCTTGGTGGGAAATCTTTTTTGGGAACAAGAGATGCTGTTGGAGTAGAAAACTGGTTATTACATTGTGATAGGATCTGCGCTGACTTGGGATTAAACGATGAGTAAAGAGGAGACTTGCCTCTAAACAGTTGCAGGGAACAACAATTCATTGGTGGAATAGTGTTATTGTAGGAGTTCCCGAGGAAGAATTGACTTGGTCGGAGTTTTGTAGGAGATTCAAAGAAAGGTTGTTGTCTAAAATTGCTAAGTCAGTATTGCTGAGAAAGTTCATGAACTTAGTGCAGAGTGAGATGTCGGTGATTGAGTATGTTACGAAGTTTGTTGAATTGTCCAGATATGGATATGCTACCATTGACACCGTCATTAAAAGAAATGAGAAGTTTATTCGAGGGTTAAGACTCAAGATTACTATAGCAACTATGCCACATCTTCATGATCCAAGTTGTAACGACCCAGAAATTTTGATAATTAAAATTCGAATATTTAATTGATTTTAAATATTAATAAGTAGAATTAATAAGTCGGATAATTTAAAATTCGAATATTGAGTTTAATTTGATAATTAAATCAATAATTTAATAGTGAAATTCCAGAAATAATTGAAATCTGGATTGAATATGATTGAATATGAATGAAAATGATTTGGAAAATTTTATTTAATCATACTGGAGTTATAGAAAGGTTATAGGACTCTTAAAATTGAATTTGGAGTTAATCTGTGAAAATTGAATATTTTAATATTTAATTATCGACTGAAAATTAGCCAATTTTCGAACAGTCTCAGAATTGAACGAGACCAGTTCCATTGGATCCGTAATAGTTAGTTATTATCGGATTTCAATTTTCGTATCCATCGGAGTTGTCGTTTGACCGTGGCAACTCGAAACGCATCGATATCGTTTTAATTTTAAATCGTCGAGATAAAAATAGTCATTTTTCAAACGGTCTCGGATTTCAACGAAACCAGTTTCATCGGATCCGTAATGTGATATTATTGTAAGATTTCAAATTTCGTAATTTTTGGAGTTACCGTTTGTCCGGTACAAATTAAAACGCCTCGAAATCGATTTAAATCGGTTTAATTTAAATTGATCGTTTAAATCCATATCTCACACAGACGATCGAATTAGCTTCCGAAACCTATTCCATTGCGTTCGGAACGTGGGGTAAACCCTAGAAACGTCAGCCGGCACGCTCGATTTCGAGTTCGAAATTTTTCGATGAATAGTGAATCGTGAAATTTTCTATAAAAGCACCTACATTTTCTCATTTGCAAACCGAGCCTAGGTTTTCTATCAGCAGCCGCCATGTTTATTTTTGATGGCCAGAAAGCTTCGAATTTCCTCCCTCAATCTTTCCCAATCCACGCGTTTATAGCAGAAATTGTCAACTAGTAAAATGAAGAACGTCTTGAGGGCTTCATATCTATACGGATGTGATGAATTACGATCGACCAGAGGTGGAGCAATCGTGCCGCGTTCGTCACCGTTCCAGGCGTGAATTCCGAGGCGTTGGGGAGGCCGAGTGCAGCGTGGCTCTGGGCGGTGGGTCATCTCGCATAGGCGCTTCGAATGGAGGCAAGATGATCGAGTTTCATCGTTGTTTAGGGGATGCGGCCATTCGAAATTTCGAACGTTGATGGGTTCGGGTGCGTCTCTACCTGGAAGAGAACGAACGTGAGGGAGGGAAGATGGTCTCGCGGCCCAGATCTGGTTGCTTTGAAATGGATGGTAGAGATGAATTAAGGTTTAAAAATAACTAATTAAATTGTAAATAATTGTTTATTAAATTCGTGTAATCTTTGTAACATGATATCTCTTTCATACGAGATCGAAATTCGACGAAACCAGTTGCGTTGTCTTCGTATCGTCGAGCACTACGCGATGCAACTGAATTGGAGCCATCTGGAGCTAGTTTAAATTTCGGGTAAAATTAAACGCGTGTTTAATTTTATTCGAAATAAACACTGGAATCAGAATTAAAATCACGGTGAGATTTTCTCACTCGAAGGAAAAATTTAATATTGCAGTTATTTATTGACTGATTGATTGCTATTGAATGTGCTATTAGATATTATAGGATATATATCTATATATAGCAGTATATACATATTGGCATATGTATATATTGGATTGATTGATTTCCCGCCTCGTATAGCGGATGAGACCCTATTGCGCCGTTAGTAAGCGGATTTATAAAAACCCATATACCGCGATAATTCCGTACTGGAGCGGAATTGGTATTGTGCTAACATCTTTGGATGCAGGGAAACAGGTTGGAGGGATCCAACTGGATTCCTCACCGTATTGATTATTTACAGATATTGTGATATATTCTGTTATCATATTGATATATGATATTGACTGTTGTGATGGACTGATTGGTGTTGTTGCATCATCGGATTCAGTTTTGAAATGTAAAAAAAATACGACTTTTACTTTAAAAGGGTTTTTAAAAGTGATTTTTGAAAATATACGTTTTATGGAATTTTTGAATCGATTTATAAACGTAAAATTTTAAAGTTATAAAAGTTATAATTTTTAGTGAAATATAACCGAAGTGTCGTTTTTGAAATAAAAGTCGATTTATTTATAAAATGGTTTAAGTTGGGATTTTTGAATAACTATAAACGATTTGTATAGAAAGATTTATAAAATTGATATTTTTGTAAATCAAAATATTGGACTTATAAAACGAATTTTTATAAGTGTTAGAAAGAAGTATAAATGGATTTCATAAGTGAATGAAATTAATAGATTTATAACGTGAAGTTATAAAGTAAATAGATATTGTAGAATAAACGATTTATAAGTAATTTACTTATAAATTTGATTTTTGCACTTAATTGGGATATAAATAGAAATTGCAAAATGAAATGATTTTATAAGTTGAAATCGTTATAAAGTACAAATGTGATTTATAAACGTTGTTTTATAAATCCGAAATCACTTATTCTTATAAGTGAATTTTTGAAGTTAATAAAATGAGATTTATAAACCGGAGTTGTTATAGAAAATAGAAAATGGAATTTATAAACGTTGTTTTATAAATTCGGAAACCAATCGATGGGATTTGATAAATTAAATATAGAAGATTATTAAAAGAGATATATTCGCGATTTTGGATAGCGAATTATTATTGAAATAAAAACGTGTAGAAAATAGTGAAATGTAATTTGTGAAGTATATTCACGATTTTGGACAGTGAATATATTATTAAGTAAAATGGATATGGTTTTGGAAAAATGATATATAAAATGAAGTAATTGTTTTAAAGGATGTTTTAAAACGTGTGAATTATCGGAATCATAGATTTCAACATTTATTGTTGAAATAGACGTTTTCGAAAAATAAGGAAATGATGGACTATAACGCGGTTGTTATAGTAAATGATTTCCGAAAGGAAATGTTTTTATGTAGTATTGGGATTTATATATCTATCTTAAATCTGAATCCCTATACTAGTGATTTTGAGTCGTCGTAACGATGTTTTACGCAACATTCGTTTTGACTCAAAGAAATGTGTTTAAAGAGAATGATTTCCTTAAAGAATGAAATGTATACTTAATATTGATTTAAGTATATCGAATATTTTCTAAATGTTGAAAATAAATGATTTGTGAATTACTTATTTTTAAATAAGTATGGAAATGCTTTTCCAATATGAAATGAACTGTTTTTGAGATTTTATCTTTTAAAGATAAATTGAAATGTGGAAATTGATTTGAAATTGTTTTCAAACGGTTAAGTGTGGAAATTTTATATCTAGTAAAGATATTTTTGGAAGATGAAATAATTTGGAGAATTATTTGGAATCTGATGATGTTGCGCATCTTTATTGATAGTTAAATAACCGACTATCAATAATTACCTTTAGATAGGTATTTGTTGTGAATTGGATGAATTTGAATGCCACACATATTTTTGAATAATCGCTCACTATTCGGGTTAACCGGGAAAGGACCATGGGGTCGTATAACCCATTCCGAATATGTGATACGTCATTATGAATTGCATTTAAAGACCGGTGTTGAAGACCGGATATTTTTTGAAAACGGAAGGATTACCGTCGAGTTACTCTACATCGACTAATCTTCGATTTAGAGGTTTTATCACCCTTAGTGACGGGAAGTCCTGAAGTGATTGAAAATTATCCGGATATGCAAGGGCTTCGTGAGAAGTGCCTTCGGTTCTGTTCGATCCCGGAACAGACTTATATGGATTGTGTGTCTGACGTTACAATTTGAGATATAAAGCTGATTTCTTTCAAATACATTTCTGTTGGTGACGGAGAATTTATTCTCTTAGCTTAACACCCTTCTCTGAGACGTACGAGCTCAGAGGTTATGTAGTTGAAATTTATCAGCGATATATCCCAATTTGGTAACGTGGCATACTGAGTGTTACTGTGAAATGATCAGTGTTTGATCATTTGTGATATGATCATTTGTTTGATCTTATATCTTTGTGATCATAGGTTGATCATTTTTGTTTGACCCAAAGCAGGGCTTTTTGAGAAAGCGTAGCTTTGTGGACGAGACTTCGTCGAGCCTCACACCCCGGAAATGGTCGAAACAGGAAGGATGCGGCAAGGTTCTAGGGAGTAGCGCCCCTTAGTGTATGTCATTCCTTCTGGATAAAGGTGGTATCATGGTATGGAGCCCAGATACTTAACCTCTGTGGTTACTGCATTATTATTATCTATGTGGTTTGTTGGAAATCGGGGATCCTCGGGAAGATCGGTGACGATCGGGGGATGGCATACGCGTGTCAGTAGTTACCTATTTTTGCAGAGGTAACCCGGCCTTGTGTTGGCAGAGATCTAACCGTAATGTTAGGTTATTTTCTCGGGTCGTCTATTCCAGGGACGTACCCATCGTGGATAGGAAGTTCCTTAGCCTGACCATTTGTTGGAAATCCAAACTCCAATACGCACCTTGTACGGTATTAGTTGTAGAACCTGCCATTTACGTACGGTGGTCACCACTGTTTAGATGGTAGCTATAGTAGGCATACGATACTGGTCGTATGTTGGCTAAGATTAATATTATACTTTCGAAATGTTTTCTACACTATGCACTAATAATAATATCAAAAAGAATTTGATTTTTGCATAGTAAGCATCTTTGACTATCATAAGAAGAAATCTCCTCCAATTCTGCGTTTGCATTGTGTGTGTGGTGGGAGGTCTTATGGTAGTTTCATTTTACAAAAGCATTGCGAATTGACTTTAAAATTCTCTGCTGTCTATTTTTAAAGAATAACTGTTTTACGATCTCACACCAGTCACCATGACTGACTCGGAGTTTATTGTTTCCCTTCTAAACTCTGGGTGCCCACTATTTTTCCACACGGGCAGCCTAGAGTTAGATTATCAGGATATTCTGGATATTCTGGAGCTTTGGAGATGAGCTGGATGACGAGACGTAGTATTTGTATCTGATAGTATTTATTCCGCTGTGTATTCTGTATGAGGACAAGTTATATAACTGTCCATTGTTGTATATTGACTCTGATGATTGATGTATGTATAAAATGATATAGTTCTTTGTTTTAAAGATTACTGATTTATCTATTATATATTGTTCCGCTGCGATATGTGAGATTCTGATATTGTTCTGTTTCTGTTGCTGTTCTGTTGTTCTGTTGTTATTCTTCTTTCTTTTTCTTCTATCTTCTTCTTTTACCTTTTTCTTCTTTCTTAAAACCATAACTTTTCGGGTTTCCGGCATTCGATGGCTCAGCAGTCGATAAAGTGAGTATCGATGTTGAATTTTCGAAAGTCGAAAATTTCCGGGATGTTACATTTGGTATCAGAGCATATGGTTAAGCGACAACCCTGCTCTGTTGGGTGTTACTCATTAGAGATAGAGTCAGCAGTACTCTAGAATGAGTTTGAGTGTAATAATAGATATGAGCGCGTATTTGTTAGCGAATATAAATTTTTTTTTATTGTGATGATTGGTTTGTTGAGTGGTATATGGATTCTGGTCGGTATTGTCCATACAACTCTATCGATAGGGATCTCTAAACACTTATATAGAACAATTCGGCACAATATTGTTTTAAATAGGGTAAATGAGATAATTTTACCCAAGACTATTTTTGTATAGAAAATAAATGTTTTTCTATAAAGTACTATAGTATATGGTTGCATGGATGTTAGGAAGTAATAATGGTGAATTATCATCACTGAAATTGAATAAGAAATTGAAATCGTAACTCCAAAGTTAAGAAATAAATTCACATATGAATGAAATTTAAAGAATATGAATTATGAATGTGATTTGTAATTTGAAACGGAATTCCAGAGAAGTTTTGGAAATGTTTTAAAAAGAATTTGAAAATTTTGGAGATTTGGAAAGTTTAAATCATTTTTGATTTGAAAATGGATTTCAAAGGTTTTGAAAAGTATTTTGGAGAGATGAAAAGCTCTAAACTCTTTTCGGTCGCTGGAAAATAATTCCGATGATGATCGCGACATCACCGATGTTCATTTTCGGGTTTCCAAAAGAGAAATTGCTGCCAAGTTGTTTTAAATGAAAAAAATTGAGTTTTGTTTTGAAAATTCAAAAGATAAATTTGAATTGTTTTCAAAATGGTTTTGAAAGATTGAAAAGACTCTGGAATTGTGAATGGGAATGTATAAATGATTGTATAAATCAAAATGTAAATAAGTTGATAACTTATAGAATATTTGAAATCTGATTGGAATGAGATTCAAATTGAAAACGAATGAATTAGGGAATGAACAAATAAAATTGCAATTGTAAGTACAAGAGAATAAAATTGAAATGTTAAAATTCATTTTGAATTTGTAAGAAAGTAAGACTGAATTTGAATTTGATTGTGAAGGATTAAACTAAAATTAGTAAGTGAAGCTAATTGAATGAAGATAAAACTGGAATTGAAACTGAATGTTGAAAACAAATTTGAATAAGTGAATTGGAATTTGAAATAAATTAGTAATTGGAACTAATTTAAAATGATGCAGTTGTGAATGACAGATAATTGATAAAATTCAATATTTCAGAATTGAAAGTAAATTGAATCCAAATTTAGTTGAAATGGTAAACTAAATACAAATGAATGGGAAATGTAAAATTGAATGAGAATAGATATATAACTTCAACAGTGAAGTAAAACTGTATAAGCAGTTTATATTGAAAATATTTGTAATAGAATTTACAAAATGGTTTGGATATATGTAACTAGATATTATGGCTAGTAGGATATACAGGTATAAAGGAATTGGGATTTTACTTTCAAAGATAAATTTGAATTGCTCGACAAAAGGTAAGTATTTAAATTCCAATATGAGATTTGGTGATTTTCTTGTCTAGCCGCTTGGCTTTTTCTTTTTCTTTTTGAAATCTGAGAGTCCGTAGGGACGTTTTGTAGTCGTACCGCATTAGCCGCGCAAAGGAGACGCTGGCGAAATTTTTCGAAAATTTCGAGTGTTAGAAAATTTTGAGAAAATTTTGGAAGTTTAAAATTTGAATTTAAACTCGAATTTGAAAAGAGTAGTTAAACAATGTTGTTTGAAACTTATAGTTGAAGTTGAAATTTAGTTGATGGATAACGAATCTTTAGTAGAAAGATTTGTTTTGATAAATTGATAAAACTATTCGATTGTGAAAAATAGTAGACGAGTTAAGGACCCTTCTTCCTGACTTGTAATTTCGAGGACGAAATTCTTTTAAGGGGGGAAGTCTGTAACGACCCAGAATTTTTGATAATTAAAATTCGAATATTTAATTGATTTTAAATATTAATAAGTAGAATTAATAAGTCGGATAATTTAAAATTCGAATATTGAGTTTAATTTGATAATTAAATCAATAATTTAATAGTGAAATTCCAGAAATAATTGAAATCTGGATTGAATATGATTGAATATGAATGAAAATGATTTGGAAAATTTTATTTAATCATACTGGAGTTATAGAAAGGTTATAGGACTCTTAAAATTGAATTTGGAGTTAATCTGTGAAAATTGAATATTTTAATATTTAATTATCGACTGAAAATTAGCCAATTTTCGAACAGTCTCAGAATTGAACGAGACCAGTTCCATTGGATCCGTAATAGTTAGTTATTATCGGATTTCAATTTTCGTATCCATCGGAGTTGTCGTTTGACCGTGGCAACTCGAAACGCATCGATATCGTTTTAATTTTAAATCGTCGAGATAAAAATAGTCATTTTTCAAACGGTCTCGGATTTCGACGAAACCAGTTTCATCGGATCCGTAATGTGATATTATTGTAAGATTTCAAATTTCGTAATTTTTGGAGTTACCGTTTGTCCGGTACAAATTAAAACGCCTCGAAATCGATTTAAATCGGTTTAATTTAAATTGATCGTTTAAATCCATATCTCACACAGACGATCGAATTAGCTTCCGAAACCTATTCCATTGCGTTCGGAACGCGGGGTAAACCCTAGAAACGTCAGCCGGCACGCTCGATTTCGAGTTCGAAATTTTTCGATGAATAGTGAATCGTGAAATTTTCTATAAAAGCACCTACATTTTCTCATTTGCAAACCGAGCCTAGGGTTTCTATCAGCAGCTGCCATGTTTATTTTCGATGGCCAGAAAGCTTCGAATTTCCTCCCTCAATCTTTCCCAATCCACGCGTTTATAGCAGAAATTGTCAACTAGTAAAATGAAGAACGTCTTGAGGGCTTCATATCTATACGGATGTGATGAATTACGATCGACCAGAGGTGGAGCAATCGTGCCGCGTTTGTCACCGTTCCAGGCGTGAATTCCGAGGCGTTGAGGAGGCCGAGTGCAGCGTGGCTCTGGGCGGTGGGTCATCTCGCATAGGCGCTTCGAATGGAGGCAAGATGATCGAGTTTCATCGTTGTTTAGGGGATGCGGCCATTCGAAATTTCGAACGTTGATGGGTTCGGGTGCGTCTCTACCTGGAAGAGAACGAACGTGAGGGAGGGAAGATGGTCTCGCGGCCCAGATCTGGTTGCTTTGAAATGGATGGTAGAGATGAATTAAGGTTTAAAAATAACTAATTAAATTGTAAATAATTGTTTATTAAATTCGTGTAATCTTTGTAACATGATATCTCTTTCATACGAGATCGAAATTCGACGAAACCAGTTGCATTGTCTTCGTATCGTCGAGCACTACGCGATGCAACTGAATTGGAGCCATCTGGAGCTAGTTTAAATTTCGGGTAAAATTAAACACGTGTTTAATTTTATTCGAAATAAACACTGGAATCAGAATTAAAATCACGGTGAGATTTTCTCACTCGAAGGAAAAATTTAATATTGCAGTTATTTATTGACTGATTGATTGCTATTGAATGTGCTATTAGATATTATAGGATATATATCTATATATAGCAGTATATACATATTGGCATATGTATATATTGGATTGATTGATTTCCCGCCTCGTATAGCGGATGAGACCCTATTGCGCCGTTAGTAAGCGGATTTATAAAAACCCATATACCGCGATAATTCCGTACTGGAGCGGAATTGGTATTGTGCTAACATCTTTGGATGCAGGGAAACAGGTTGGAGGGATCCAACTGGATTCCTCACCGTATTGATTATTTACAGATATTGTGATATATTCTGTTATCATATTGATATATGATATTGACTGTTGTGATGGACTGATTGGTGTTGTTGCATCATCGGATTCAGTTTTGAAATGTAAAAAAAATACGACTTTTACTTTAAAAGGGTTTTTAAAAGTGATTTTTGAAAATATACGTTTTATGGAATTTTTGAATCGATTTATAAACGTAAAATTTTAAAGTTATAAAAGTTATAATTTTTAGTGAAATATAACCGAAGTGTCGTTTTTGAAATAAAAGTCGATTTATTTATAAAATGGTTTAAGTTGGGATTTTTGAATAACTATAAACGATTTGTATAGAAAGATTTATAAAATTGATATTTTTGTAAATCAAAATATTGGACTTATAAAACGAATTTTTATAAGTGTTAGAAAGAAGTATAAATGGATTTCATAAGTGAATGAAATTAATAGATTTATAACGTGAAGTTATAAAGTAAATAGATATTGTAGAATAAACGATTTATAAGTAATTTACTTATAAATTTGATTTTTGCACTTAATTGGGATATAAATAGAAATTGCAAAATGAAATGATTTTATAAGTTGAAATCGTTATAAAGTACAAATGTGATTTATAAACGTTGTTTTATAAATCCGAAATCATTTATTCTTATAAGTGAATTTTTGAAGTTAATAAAATGAGATTTATAAACCGGAGTTGTTATAGAAAATAGAAAATGGAATTTATAAACGTTGTTTTATAAATTCGGAAACCAATCGATGGGATTTGATAAATTAAATATAGAAGATTATTAAAAGAGATATATTCGCGATTTTGGATAGCGAATTATTATTGAAATAAAAACGTGTAGAAAATAGTGAAATGTAATTTGTGAAGTATATTCACGATTTTGGACAGTGAATATATTATTAAGTAAAATGGATATGGTTTTGGAAAAATGATATATAAAATGAAGTAATTGTTTTAAAGGATGTTTTAAAACGTGTGAATTATCGGAATCATAGATTTCAACATTTATTGTTGAAATAGACGTTTTCGAAAAATAAGGAAATGATGGACTATAACGCTGTTGTTATAGTAAATGATTTCTGAAAGGAAATGTTTTTATGTAGTATTGGGATTTATATATCTATCTTAAATCCGAATCCCTATACTAGTGATTTTGAGTCGTCGTAACGATGTTTTACGCAACATTCGTTTTGACTCAAAGAAATGTGTTTAAAGAGAATGATTTCCTTAAAGAATGAAATGTATACTTAATATTGATTTAAGTATATCGAATATTTTCTAAATGTTGAAAATAAATGATTTGTGAATTACTTATTTTTAAATAAGTATGGAAATGCTTTTCCAATATGAAATGAACTGTTTTTGAGATTTTATCTTTTAAAGATAAATTGAAATGTGGAAATTGATTTGAAATTGTTTTCAAACGGTTAAGTGTGGAAATTTTATATCTAGTAAAGATATTTTTGGAAGATGAAATAATTTGGAGAATTATTTGGAATCTGATGATGTTGCGCATCTTTATTGATTGTTAAATAACCGACTATCAATAATTACCTTTAGATAGGTATTTGTTGTGAATTGGATGAATTTGAATGCCACACTTATTTTTGAATAATCGCTCACTATTCGGGTTAACCGGGAAAGGACCATGGGGTCGTATAACCCATTCCGAATATGTGATACGTCGTTATGAATTGCATTTAAAGACCGGTGTTGAAGACCGGATATTTTTTGAAAACGGAAGGATTACCGTCGAGTTACTCTACATCGACTGATCTTCGATTTAGAGGTTTTATCACCCTTAGTGACGGGAAGTCCTGAAGTGATTGAAAATTATCCGGATATGCAAGGGCTTCGTGAGAAGTGCCTTCGGTTCTGTTCGATCCCGGAACAGACTTATATGGATTGTGTGTCTGACGTTACAATTTGAGATATAAAGCTGATTTCTTTCAAATACATTTCTGTTGGTGGCGGAGAATTTATTCTCTTAGCTTAACACCCTTCTCTGAGACATACGAGCTCAGAGGTTATGTAGTTGAAATTTATCAGCGATATATCCCAATTTGGTAACGTGGCATATTGAGTGTTACTGTGAAATGATCAGTGTTTGATCATTTGTGATATGATCATTTGTTTGATCTTATATCTTTGTGATCATAGGTTGATCATTTTTGTTTGACCCAAAGCAGGGCTTTTTGAGAAAGCGTAGCTTTGTGGACGAGACTTCGTCGAGCCTCACACCCCGGAAATGGTCGAAACAGGAAGGATGCGGCAAGGTTCTAGGGAGTAGCGCCCCTTAGTGTATGTCATTCCTTCTGGATAAAGGTGGTATCATGGTATGGAGCCCAGATACTTAACCTCTGTGGTTACTGCATTATTATTATCTATGTGGTTTGTTGGAAATCGGGGATCCTCGGGAAGATCGGTGACGATCGGGGGATGGCATACGCGTGTCAGTAGTTACCTATTTTTGCAGAGGTAACCCGGCCTTGTGTTGGCAGAGATCTAACCGTAATGTTAGGTTATTTTCTCGGGTCGTCTATTCCAGGGACGTACCCATCGTGGATAGGAAGTTCCTTAGCCTGACCATTTGTTGGAAATCCAAACTCCAATACGCACCTTGTACGGTATTAGTTGTAGAACCTGCCATTTACGTACGGTGGTCACCACTGTTTAGATGGTAGCTATAGTAGGCATACGATACTGGTCGTATGTTGGCTAAGATTAATATTATACTTTCGAAATGTTTTCTACACTATGCACTAATAATAATATCAAAAAGAATTTGATTTTTGCGTAGTAAGCATCTTTGACTATCATAAGAAGAAATCTCCTCCAATTCTGCGTTTGCATTGTGTGTGTGGTGGGAGGTCTTATGGTAGTTTCATTTTACAAAAGCATTGCGAATTGACTTTAAAATTCTCTGCTGTCTATTTTTAAAGAATAACTGTTTTACGATCTCACACCAGTCACCATGACTGACTCGGAGTTTATTGTTTCCCTTCTAAACTCTGGGTGCCCACTATTTTCCACACGGGCAGCCTAGAGTTAGATTATCAGGATATTCTGGATATTCTGGAGCTTTGGAGATGAGCTGGATGACGAGACGTAGTATTTGTATCTGATAGTATTTATTCCGCTGTGTATTCTGTATGAGGACAAGTTATATAACTGTCCATTGTTGTATATTGACTCTGATGATTGATGTATGTATAAAATGATATAGTTCTTTGTTTTAAAGATTACTGATTTATCTATTATATATTGTTCCGCTGCGATATGTGAGATTCTGATATTGTTCTGTTTCTGTTGCTGTTCTGTTGTTCTGTTGTTATTCTTCTTTCTTTTTCTTCTATCTTCTTCTTCTACCTTTTTCTTCTTTCTTAAAACCATAACTTTTCGGGTTTCCGGCATTCGATGGCTCAGCAGTCGATAAAGTGAGTATCGATGTTGAATTTTCGAAAGTCGAAAATTTCCGGGATGTTACACAAGTACAGTTGTAGTAGAGATGGCAATCCGAAATGAAGAGATGCTTTCTACTTATGGGAAGGAGAAGCAGGTTGAAACCCAGGGTTTTCAGGGGAAGAAGAGGAAATTCTTTAAGAAGAAAGGAACCCAAAAGGGAGGAGCCGCTAAGAAGGCGAAGGCTAATCTAGTTTTCTTTAAATGTGATAAGAAGGGACATTATGCTTATGAATGTCGAACTGGAAAAGGGAAGAAGGTTGCAGATAAGAAGGGAGTGAAGTGTTCAACTGTGACCAGATTGGGCATTACAATAATCAGTGTCCAAAACCGGAAAAGCAGACAAAGGAAAGGTCTTTGCCGTAGGACCATCGTCTGCTAGGCCAACCGCAGCTGAGAAGGGAAAGACTGTCTAGAAGGTGCGCTTTTTATTCATAGTATACCAATTAGGGTATTAATTGATACCGATGCATCACATTCATTTATATCTCTATGTTTAGTAGATAGGTTATGTTTAGAACCCTCATACCTTGTTACTTCCTTAAGGGTTGCGAATCTGATAGGAGGGTATACAACTCTGGGGATGAGATGTGACCAGTTAGAACTTGATTTTTTAGGTCATAAGTTTGCATGCAGTTTGTATGTTTTTGATTTCGTAGGCTTCGAGATCATTTTGGGTATGGACTGGTTAGAAAGATATGATGCTAGGATATTTTGCCAAAATAGGGAAATACCATTACGACACCCTAATATTCATAACCGAATTATATACTCGGTGGAAAATTCAGATCAGAGTGCTTGTGCTCTGTTGAATGCTATGGAAGTAGAAAAAGTATTGAATAAGGTTTTGGTAGCAAGAGAGTTTGGGATGTTTTTGAGCCAGTCACAGGACTACCCTTGAAAAGGGCCATTGAGTTTGGGATAGATCTTATGCCAGAAGCAAAACCTATGAGTAGACCACTTAGCAGGATGACACCGACCAAGATGAAGGAATTGAAGGTGCATCTTGTGGATTTAGAAGGGAAGAATTTCGTTAGACCAAGTAGTTTGCCTTAGGGAGCAACCGCGGTGTTTGTAAAGAAACCGGATGGGTCATTAAGGATTTGTATCGATTATCGTAAGTTAAATGAGAAGACGATCAAGAAAAGGTATCCTTTGCTGAGAATCAATGATTTATCTGATCAGTTGAGTGGAGCTAGAGTATTTTCCCAATTAGATTTGGCGACAGATTTCCATCAGCTAAGAGTGGCAGAGGATAGTATTCTATTGACGGTGTTTTGGACTTGGTATGGTTCGTACGAATGGTTAGTAATGCCATTCGGGTTAACTAATGCGCCAGCTTTCTTCATGGATTTGATGAACCATATTTTCCAGGAACACTTAGATAGGTTCTTGTTAGTATTCATAGATGACATTTTAATATACTCTAAGGATGAAAGAGAGCATGAAGTTCATCTTAGAGTAGTGCTTGAGACGCTGAGGCAGCATCAATTGAAAGCGAAGTTTTCGAAGTGTCATCTCTTGAAGAAAGAGGTTAAGTTTCTTGGTCACGTGGTCTCGAAGAAGGGTTTGTCAGTTGACCCGGATAAGATCAAAGCTTTTAACAACTGGAAGAGACTAGAGATGGTGATTGAGATCAGAAATTTTCTTGGACTTGCTGGCTATTACCGGAGATTCATTAAGGATTTCTCGTGGATAGCAGCACCTTTGACTAAGATAACCAGGAAGGACATAATTATTTAGTCGGACAAATATGAGGAAGCATTCCTTAAGGTAAAGCATTTGTTGACCAATGCACTTGTACTAGTAGTTTTAGATGGGAATCAAGGGTTAGTGGTGTATACAGATGCATGTGGAACTGGGTTAGGAGCTGTGTTGATGCAGAAAGGTAAAGTTAGTGCCGACACTTCATGACAGCTTAGACCACTTGAAGTGAGATATCCTACTCATGATTTAGAGTTAGCAGCGGTGATCTTTGCACTGAAAGTATGGAGACATTATTTCTTTGGGTAGAGATTTGAGTTATACACAGATCATAAGTCCTTAAGGTATTTATTCTCTTAGAAGGAGTTGAATATGAGACTGTAGAGGTGGCTGGAGTTTTTAGCAGCTTATGATTTTGGTATAGAGTATACACCTGGAAAAAGAAATAAAGTAGCGGATGCTCTTAGCAGTAAACATAAAAATGTAGTGTTGGGTATGTTAACGGAATGGAAGGATCTAAAGGCTTTGACTACTTGTAGTGTGTAGTTAAGGTCGACTACTAGTTCTAGTCAAAGCATTGCCATGTTATCCTACTTGGAAGTTAAAAGTTCTGATTGAAAGGATTGCTTATAAATAGAAAGAAGACCTATTATTAGCCAAGAAGATTAGAAGGCATTGGGGATTGATGATCTAAAAGATTTTAATCTTGACCAGAGGGGATGGTTGAGAAAGAAGGGACGGTCATGTGTTTTGAATGTTGAGGACTTAAGAAGAGAAGTTCGTAGCGAATGTGATTGATCCAAATTTTTGACTCATCTTGGGGGAACCAAGATGTATCAAGATATGAAGAGGAGTTTCTATTGGAAAGGTATGAAGAGGGATGTTGGCTTATGGGTAAAGTAGTGTGTGAACTGTCAACAAGTAAAGGCTGCATATTAGAAGCCGAGTGGGTTGCTTCAAACTTTGGAGATACCAGTTTGGAAATCAGATTCGATATCCATGGATTTTATAGACAGGTTGCCAAGGTTGAATCGAGGAAATTAAAGTATATGGGTCATAGTGGACAAGATGACCAAGAGTACCCATTTCATTCCAGTTAAGTCAACCAGGATGGCACCTGTTTTAGCCAAATTGTCTATGAAGAACATAGTTAGACTACATGGAATTCCTAGTAGTATAGTAAGTGATAGACATACTTTGTTCACTAGTAAATTCTGGAAGAGTCTAAAGGAAGTGTTAGTTACCAAGCTAAAGATGAGTACTGCGTATCATCTTCAGACAGATGGGCAGACTGAGAAAGTCAACAAGGTACTCGAGGATTTGTTAAGAGCTTGTGTGTTAGATTTTGGTGGATCTTGGGAAGATCACCTACATTTAGTTGAATTTTCCTATAATAATAGTTATCAGACTAGTATTGGAATGGCGCCTTTCGAAGCTTTGTATGGAAGGCCATGCAAGTTACCAACATGTTGGTTGGAAACCACATATTAGTCTTAGGTCCAGATCTGGTAAGAGAGGCAATGTAGAAGATTGAGTTGATCCGAGGTAGGATGAAGGAAGCTTAGTCTAGAAAAAAGAGTTACATAGATAAGAGGTGTAAATATCTAGAGTTCTCAGTTGGAGATAGGGTTTTCATTAAAGTATCACCGATGAAGGGTGTTGTACGATTCAGAAAGTCGGGGAACTGGCACCGAGATATGTTGGACCATTCCCAGTTATAGAGAGGATTGGAAAGCTCGCATATAGAGTAGAGTTGCCGAGCAGTTTGGCAGGTGTCCATAATGTGTTTCATGTGTCCCATCTTCGTAGGTATGTGCATGATCCATAGACTACTATTCCTCCGATTGCATTGGAAAACTTAATAGTAGAACTAGATCTGAATTTTGTTAGGCAACCAGTTTGAGTTGTAGTGAGAGATGAGGAGAGGTTAAGAAACAAGACAATCAAGTTGGTGAAAGTTCAGTGGAGCGATAACAAGAAGGATTGTACTTGGGAGACAGAAGACAGGGTTAGAGATACTTATCCTGATCTGCTATAGGGGTATGTTATATATTTGCTCAATATAGACTGTTTTCCAGTCAGGCAGGCTTGTATGGTAGTTAGGAGTTGTTACAGATGATTGCTATGATTAGTATTTCATCCTTGATGAATTTCGAGGACGAAATTCTTTAAGGAGGGGAGCCTGTAATGCACCTAATTTTTAATAACATTATTCAGAAGATTTAATTAGATAAATTAAATATAATAATATAGAGACTAGAGTGATAAGGGGATTAAGATTTGAAAACTAATTAGGGTTGTGCCTTAATTAAATGGATTTATAAAATGGCTCATAAGTAAATTCATAAGAATGGTTTATAAGATGAAAACTAAGTTATGTATGTCAAGCATAATATGGGAAATAGCCATATACCATAACCCCATAATCCCTAAACCCTTACTTCATTTTCATTCATAGGTTCATTAAAAAAACATAAACAAAAGGAGATCAAGGTCGGCCATAACCCTAGGAGAAAAGGGGATCAAAATCAATTAGAAGTTAAGGATTCAAGCAAGAAAGAGTTAAGAAAGAACAAATCTCAAGTTCCTTATCCAAACAAGGTGAATAATAATCTAAACCATCCCTTATTTGTTTTATTGAACAATTTAATTTCGGGTTTAAGTTTTTAAAACCGTTTGGATGGATTGAATGATGATATGCATAGATTATATGC
Source organism: Allium fistulosum (assembly GCA_030737815.1). Classification (NCBI taxonomy): domain Eukaryota; kingdom Viridiplantae; phylum Streptophyta; class Magnoliopsida; order Asparagales; family Amaryllidaceae; genus Allium; species Allium fistulosum. The sequence continues at coordinate 1,102,505,021 of CM060905.1, forward strand.
CATGTTTGATTTAAACAAGGATTTTTATCTAAAGGTATAATTCGATTTTAAGGTTAAAATCATATAAAATGGGTTTCAAATGCAATGATGGTTGAATATGTTATGTAAAACATTATTTTGGAGATGGGTTTAAATTTCATAATATTCCAAGCTATGGATAATTTATTATGAATTTTTTGAATGGAAGAAATGGATAATTAGGGTTTAAAATTTATTTCGGCAATTATATAAAGGACTTTGGGTCTAAAATTTATATATGTTAGAAAACATATATAAAGTGAATTATGATGAGTTTTAGGGATTTTTCTTAAGTTTTCTGATATGGGTATTAAATTATTTAAGTTGAATGACTTAAATGTTTAAATGTTTTATGGAAGGGAATGGCTTATTTGATAAAATAATTTCAATTATAAATTATAAAATTCGGCAACCTTTTTAGAAAAAGGATTTTAGATAAAGAAGTGGCAACCAATTATATTTTGACAAATTGGCAGGTTAGATGAAAAGAAGTTACTTTGTAAGGCATAAAATCAGTTTTGATATAATTTAGCACTTCGTTACTTCCAATAGCTACCTTTCGTCAACATACCTCCGCTAATAATCCTATTTGAAACCAATACACATGGTATCAAGCAATTGATTAGTAGTGGATTGGAGAAAAGTAGAAGGGACTGTTTCGAAGGCAAGCTTTCAAAGGGGTGAGGGTCATTTTTATAAGCTTTCGAATATATTACTTGCCTTTTCTTTTAAAAGATGCTTTCGAAGGGGTTGAAATCATTCTTATAAGCTTTTGATTACATTATGTGCCTTTGTTTTTAAAGTAGCTTTCGAAGGGGTTGAAGCTTTTGAATTAATCAACTTACCTTTGTTTAAAAGGCCACTTATTTTGCTTTAAAAGGGGGCTTTCAAAAGGGTAGCCACCTATGAACCTATTCGAAACCTAGCTGCAACATTCATGCCTTTCGAATTAGTTAAAGGGCGCTTTCTTTATAATTTTAAATCAATGCTTTCGAAAGGGGAGCTTTCTCCCTTGTAATATTTGAAGCCACCTTCCTAATGCTTTCGAAAGGGTTGTTTCGAAGCTATCCTTTTTCCCAAATTCTTTTATTTGAAGATCAATGCTTTCGAAAGGGTTACTTTCGCTTTTGTTTTCTTTGACCTAGAAGTTACATTTAATGTTAAACCCAAAGGTTTTGAAAGAGATACTTTAAAATGGTTTCGAAGCCATGCTTCGAATAGTTGTTTTTGAACTAAGTGCCTTTTAAAGATAAGCTTTAATGCTTTCGAAAGGTATATCTTTAATGGTTTTGAAAAGAAGTTTTCAATACTTTTGAAAGGAATGATTTGAGTGTATCGAAAGGTATATCTTTGAGTGTTTTGAAAGGAAGATTTGAATACTTTTGAAAGGTATGTTTTTATGGGTTCGAAAGAGAAAGCCTAAGGTTTCAGTAGTCTTAATTTTCAAACAAGAAATCTCATCTCATTTTTAAAAGTAAACCCATAGCAATATGAAAGAGTACTGAAATGGCATTTAACTTTAGTGTTTTTGGAATAAACTTTCCTTGCTAAAGATAATAGGCTAAAGGTATTAACCATATTTCATTTGAAAAATGATTGCTATGAAACTAAACCACAGATGTTTATATTATTATGTTATGATCAATTATCATGTGTGCTTCTTCTGTAAACATATTCACTTTATAATCAACCCATAACTGCATTTTGGGGTATTAAGGGTAGAATAACCAGCTAGGTTGACCCAGTAATGAATACATTGAGTTAACTCCTGTGTGAATAGAATTGCATCCATGAGGTCAGACAGACAGAATATAGGATGTGTAGAAAATGGATCAAAGAATTATTGGTTTAGACAGCTTCATAGTAAGCCCATGAAAACTATGTATAGAGATTGTTATTGGCATGGGCCAATAGGTTCTTAGTGATCCCATGAAAACTATGTCCGGACAAGTTATTGAAGAGATCAATATGTTCATAATGATCCCATGAAAACTATGACATGAGAGAAGTTATTGGAGAACCTAATAGGTTCATAGTAAGCCTATGAAAATTATGGTTGGAGAAAGTTATTGGTAGATACCAATAGGTTCATAGAGATCCCATGAAAACTTTGATTGGATTATAGTATTGGTAGAAATAAATGGGTTCATAGTGACCCCCATAAAAACTATGAAAGTGGATAAAAATTCCATAAAGAATAAATAGGTTATTGGTAAGCCCATGAAAACTAATAAGTTAATAGTGACCCTAGAAACTATAATTTGAGACAGACGGTTAGATAAAAGGGGATGGGAAGTCCAGAACATATTTCATGTTTGCATATCATCATAGTACCTTTTATTATGTTATGGTTTAACCATTATGGATGCAGGTGCACAATATATAGTTATTATAAATTGAGTTAAGATACCAGTGAGGGGAAAACCCGTTCCTCTAAGCGGTGTATTCTCACTAGATATCTATATGGTTCGAGATGGTAGTTTATTATTCATATAGACTTTCTATCCAACTCGAAGTTTATGTTTTCCTCTTAAACTCTCGGGTGCTCAATTAATTTTGAGTAGTCTGAGAGTTAAGGTTTTTAGGTTCTCCTTTAGATGAATAAGTTTCCAGAGACATATAGGAGGCAAGCAAGCTATTAGGAGTTCTTTTTGTGTTATTCCGTTATATTTTGGTTGTAATGGCAAAGTTGTTTAATTGTCTATGTTTAGACTCTGATCATCCAATGAGGCATCTTTATATGTCGTTCTTGGCATATTTTGTAATAATTATATTTCTTTGAACGTGGTTTACGAAATTGAGATTATGTAGTGAATTTGAAATATGATTTGAAGTGGAATTAGAAATTTGTTTTATGATTTTAATTTTTTTTCATATTCGTGTGTTTCTTTTATATCAATATATCTAACATTACCGTATTTGGTCACCGAGAATTAATAACCATGGATGACTGCATCATCCGTAGCCATTAGTTTTGGGCCTCTAAGTGAGGGATGTTACATTAAATTAATAATGTCTTCATATTATTAGTTCGATTTTAATTTAGTTTAAATTACATAATATTCCATATTATGGACCTTCCAAAATATTGGGTGTATAGGATCCCAAGGTGATGGCGCATTTGCTGGCTCCTTTTGGTAGGGTTGTACAAATGGCAAGGAGATATGATCACTTGTTTCAGGAGGTGAGAAAGGATGTTGTTTGGCCTAAGGGTGGGTAGAAGAAAACATGCAAACTGTATAAGGGGAGCAATAAGAATCAAAAATAGAAACGGCCTCGGGTGGAGGAGCTCGCAGGCCGAATGCGGTAGATTTTGCTTATTTCAACTGGGAACAGAAGGGACTGTACGCTACAAAGTTTACCCAACTGGAGAAAAAGTGCAGGATTAAGTTGTTTATCGATATTAAACATGGCCATAATAAGAGGGATTCCCATAAGCAAAGATGGCAAAGGTTTATGCCTTGGAAGCACCTTCATCTGGATCGACTACTGAGGAGAAGGTCATGGGTGTGCTTGGAGGTATAATTTTGATTTCGAGTACTGTTTGACACCGGTGCTACGCACTCTTTCATTTAGAAAGATTTGGTTAATAGGTTAGAACTAGGCACTAGCTATTTGATTACGTCATTGCATGTGATTAATTTGATTAATGGGTGCGCGACTCTTGGATTAAGGTGCATTGACCTTGAAATTGATTTATACAGACATTTGTTTGTTTGTAATGACGCTAGGATCTATTGTGTGGATAGAATTATCACCATATAAAATTCAAGGGGTAGAGAAAGAATAATGGTAGTTTTGGACGTAATGATGGAGAAGTCAGACTTGAAGTTGTGTGTTATGGAAGGTTAATAAGATGAAATCAGTAGAGTACATGTAGTTTGGAAATTTGTAGATGTTTTCGAACCCGTAACAGGATTTCCACCAAGGAGGACAATCGAATTTCGAATAGACTTGATGCCAAGAGCACAACCTGTTATTAGACCACCAAGCAGAATGTTACCCAAGGAGATGGAAGAATTGAAGAAGCAATTAGTGGAAATTGAGGATAAAATTTCATTAGACCGAGTAGTTAACCATTGAGAGTGTCTGTAGTATTCATGAAGAAGTTGGATAGATCTTTACAAATTTGTATTTATTATCGAAAGCTAAATGAATAGATAATGAAGAATCAATTTTCATTTTCCAGGATAGATGACTTATTTGACCAGTTTAATGGGGCTCGAATGTTCTTATAGCTCGATTTGGAAACGGGATTCCATCAACTGAGGGTAGCAAAAGATAGTGTACCATTAACCACATTTCAAACAAGGTAGGGTTAATATGTGTAGTTAGTGATGCCGTTTGGGCTGACCAACGCCCATGCGTTTTTTGTTTATCTTATGAACCAAATATTTCAATATCAATTGGACTGATTTGTGTTGGTCTTCATTGATGATATTTTTTTGTATACTAAGAGTGAGAAAGAACATGGAGTCCATCTTAGGTTTGTGTTTGAGACATTAAGACAACACAAATTGAAGGTGGAGTCTTCAAGTGTCACTTTTGGAAACAAGAAGTTTCTTTGGCACGTTGTTTCAAAGAATGGATAGCAGTGGATCCATCAAAGATAGAAGCCATTAACTGTTGGAAGAGACCAGAGATGGTCACAGAGATGGGAAGTTCCTTAGGTGGCTGGCTATTACTGCAAATTCATTAGGAATTTCTCGTGTATAGCAGCACCCTTGATTAAGTTGACCAGAAAGAACAAGAAGTTCATATGACTAATAAGTGTGAATGGTCAATTCAAAAGTCAAAGAAGCTATTGACGAACGCTTTCACCTTGGTCGTGCCTGATGGAGATCAGGATTTGATGGTGTATACTGATGCTTGTGGAAAAGGCTTGAGGGCAGTGATGATGCAAAGAAGGTGATTGATAACTTGTGCATTAAAGCAATTTAGACCACATGAGATTTGGCATCTGACTCATGACTTGCAATTTGCAGTGGTGATGTTTGCGCTGAAAATTTGGAGACATTATCTTTTGGGAACCCAGTTCAAGTTGTATATGGATTATTAGTCCCTTAAGTAATTATTCTCTCAAATGGAGTTGAATATGAGGCAACAGAAATGGTTAGAGTTCTTGGCGACATATGACTTTGGCATAGAATTCACGTTAGGATAAGGGAGTGAGGCTGCCGATTCTTTGAGTAGGAAGCAGCTGAATGGGGTGTTACCATGATAGAAGAATAGAAGATGTTAAAGATGTTAGCCTCCTACAAAGTGCACTACAGGCTGAATACTAGATCGAGTAAAGATCCTGGCGTGTTGGCAAGTTTGGAGGTACGTCTAGCCCTTGTGAAAAGAATTGATGCAAGGCAGAGAGAGGTCCCATTAATAGCTAAAAAGATTAGGTGATTGGAAATGGGAGTGGACATTGAGGATCTAAAGGGATTCGAGAAAGACTTAAAGGGATGGCTTAGTAAGAAAGGGAGATTATGTGTCCCTAATATGGGAAATCTTCATAAGGAAGTCTTGGAGGAAATTCGGTTGTCTAAGTTTACTATTAATCCTAAAGGCATGAATATGTATTGTGATATGAAGAGAAAATTATTTTAGGAAGGGATGAAGAGAGACATAAGAGAATGTGTGATAAAGTGCTTTACATGTTAGCAAGTGAAGGTTGAACATCAGAAGGTAAGCGATTTATTCAACTTTTGGAAGTACCAACTTGGAAGTGGGATTCAATGTCTATGGATTTTATAGATGGTTTGCCTAAGTCGAGGAAGGGAAACGATAACCTTTGGGTGATAGTTGATAGATTGACTAAGAGTTCCCACTTTGTCCCGGTGAAGTCGACAAAGTGGGATTCAATGTCTTTGGATTTTATAGTTAGGTTGCCTATGTTGAGGAAGAGAAATAATAGCCTTTAGGTGATAGTCGATAAATTAATTAAGAGTGCCCACTTTATCCCAGTGAAATCGACAAGGATGGCTGCTAATTTAGTGAAGCTTTATACAAAAATGTGGTGAGTGTGCATGTAATTCAGAGAAGCATTGTTAGTGATAGTTACCCATTGTTCACCAGTGGGTTCTGGAGAAGTCTGTAGAGTGCATTGGATACAAAGTCGAACTTGAATATGATAATCCACCCACAGGCTGATGGTTAAATCGAGAAGGTGAATAGTGTAGTCGAGGATTTGCTATTGGCATTTGTTTTTTTATTTCTAAGGACCTTGAAAAGATCATTTGCATTTAGTAGACGTTGCCTATGATAATAATTACCAGTCAAGTATTGATATGGCACCGTTTGAGATGCTTTATGGTAGACCGTGTAAGTCGCATATTTGTTGATTGGACACAAGTGATAGGCTTGTTTGTGACCCAATTAGGTAAGAGATGCTACTAAGAAGGTAGAATTGATTCGCTTTAGGATGAAGACAGCTTAATCACGACAGAAGAGTTATGCTAACAAGAGGAGGAAAGAGCATAAATTCGCAATAGGCGACTACATGTTTGTGAAGGTTTCCCCGATGCAAGGAGTTAGGTGCTTTGGGAAGGCGGGGTAATTGGCATCTAGACATGTAGGGTCATTTGTAGTGATTGAGAGGACTGGTAAACTCGTGTATCGGGTTGAGTTACCAAGTAACTGGGTGTGTGTGCATAATGTTTTTCATATATTTCATTTAAGGAAATGTGTGCACGACCCTAGTATGGAAGTGGAACCGAGGGCGACAGAGGACTTATTTGTTGAGCTAGATTTGACATATGTTAGAAGACCCAAGGGGATAGTAGGTCGTGATACGAAGGAGTTATGGAACAAAGTTATTAGACTTGTTCACGCCCAATGGAGTGACGATAAATATGATTATATCTAGGAGGTAGATGATAAGATTAGGGAAATCTATCCAAGTTTTTTAAACATTCATGTACATTCATGTATATAGCATGGTGCTATGTCTATTATATGTACTAGTGTAACAACCCTGGTTTAGATTACCTGAAATTAAATTAGGAGAATAATTTAATTTAGTGATAATTAAATAATTAAGAGATTTGGTAATTTTTAGTGTTAATTAAATTGCAGTTTGGAGAGTCTATTTGTACAGAGTTCATGTAAATGAATTTTATACTAAAAATGGGTATTTGAGAAATTTTAGTAATAATGGAAATAATTTCAACATTTGAAATATAATTTTTCCATAAATAGATTATTTTGGTAAAACTATGGAGAATAATTTTTATTCTAAAAGTTGTATTTAATTTTGGAGACAAATGGTGTATTTTTATAACGTTAATAATAACAATATATTCTATTATGGAAAAAAATGGTCTAATTAAATTTAAACATGCTGTAATTTATAAAATGAAGATTTTATCTTATAGAGCTTGTTAAAAGTTTAGTGGTTGAATTTATTAAAAAAATACAAATTTGTTTAAATATAAAGTAAAGTGTTTTATAATTCAAAGTTGTAATTAACAACACCTTGTGATAAGAAAACTTTAGCACACTTGATAATGGGTCTGCAACAACTCCTTACCCATTTCAACCCATTAGCTTTAGCAAGTTAGAAAAGAGAAGAACGTACATGTTACTTCTCATTTTTCTCAAAACCAGAAAGCTCAAACTCCGTCTTCTTCAATTCTTTCCACAAAACCCTAGCCATTCAAAATTCAAGAACAAATCAAATAAAATTTCAAAAATTCTCAAATTTGGATATGTTATTGCTAACATGCTGTAGCACCTCTACTATGAATTTCGTGGCATTTTGGTTTAGTTTTGATAGGTCAAAATTCTTCTTTTCTCAAGTGGTTTTCGAGTAGATCTGGGCTGAAAAACGAAGGTCGGTAGAAAATTCATATCTAATTGTATAAAAATAATAAAAATATGAAATTTGGATATGTTGTTCTCAACTCATAAATACACCTTATGTACAAATTTGTAGGAAAATACTTAGTTTTACTATGTTAAATCATTGCTGCACTAAGGGTAAAATTCTGGAAATTTTGGTTGTTAAAGTTGAAAACAAAATGCAAGCAATTTGAAGCCTTAAGCATAATTGAGGCGAGTAACCATCACACTTCTAGTCTAAATTCATTTGCATGTGATTGAATGGTGAAAACACTAGTTTTATTGATCTTTGTTTGTTGATTACTGTCAGTGTTTTGTAAATCTACACCTTGTTTGCTCACGTCAGTTTACTGCTTTCTAAATGTTGAAAGAGGACTTTGCTCAAATTTTTAATGTTATTTTTCGTTAATTTTCTAATATGAATTTTGAGTTTTGATTCAATGGAAAATAATTGCATTTTGATGCCATTGTGTTCTATGGAAGAAATTCCATTTTTGATATATTCAATTACTGTTGAATTTCAATGGTTTAATTCATATTTTGATGATATGAATATTTGTGAATTTTTTGATAGTTGGTTTTCTAATAAATAGCAATTTTGATTGAAAAATAAATAAATAGATTTCAAGTGATTTATAAATTGATTTTGGAGTAATTCAATTATATTGCATAAAGGTTTCTAATTCCTATTTTTATTAATACACTTTGATGCTATTTATAAACATTTAAAAATCTCATTTTCTGAATTTTATGAAATTTGTGTTTCACCAAATATTTTGTGAGATTTGCTTTTATAAGCTAATAATGGTTTTGTGATTTGGTGAATGATTTTAGGAAGGATAATACCTCTTTGTTTAACTCTATACGAGTTTCATGTTAACTCTATGTGAGTTTTTATATTCCTATTATGACTTGTAATCTATCATCACTTTTATGTCACATTGGTTCGAATTAGACTAGACTGATCCGTTTATTATCTTTATATAATACTCAGGTCAGACCGAGATATTTCAAGTTCTTCGGCATGATGATCTTAGAGTTGGGTTAGTTTGAGGCTTCTTCGTATGCTTTAGTAGACTTGTAGTCTAGTTATGTTGTAGTCCTTCTTATATGTCAAAATAGAGATTCATTTTGATGTATATTCATTTATGTTGTCTTAGATATTTTATATGTATATCATGGACCATTTATAACCACCTTTTGTAGTTCACATCATGTATCATATACATGTTCACATCCACTTTATGAGAAATGTTTATATTTCTTTGTCGTATTCTATGATTCTATGTTCTGTTATATTTTATATTGTTTTGAATTATATTAAGCCGCTGTGTTGTTGTTTTGTGCCTGGATCGGATACGTTGAATCCTCTTATAAAAGAAAAATATTTTTAGTCAATTCGACGTATCGGTATTCGCCCAGAGTAATAATACAGATGGTCGCTCCTAACAAGCCTTATTCTCCACATTAACAAACGATATTTCATTGTAATGTTCTATGTTAAAGAGGGCATAAAGGTGGGGCGTCATAACTAGTACTAGCACTAGTGAATCCATGTGTTATGTGATTATGTGTTAGTAGTTTCACTAATGCATTTCCGTTGATGATTTATGATATACATTAGTAGGGTACTAGTATAGCATTGTATACGTGTGTGTACTATATGATCATGATTTTACACTTTTAGGGTGTTAGTGCAAATTTTGTGTTCTTTCTTATCTAAATCTCGGGGATGAAACTTTTGGAAGAAGGGGAGGCTGTTACACTCCATATTTTGGAGCACCATAGTCAAAATTAAATTAAATAAATGATGAGAATAAATTATTAAAAGGGTAAATAAAATGATTTAATTGTAAGAATTGCCTAAGGGAGATTTGATTAATTAAGCGTACGACACATTAAAAAGTTAATTAAATGAACCAAAATCACTAACATACATGCCTTAGCCAGATTCTCCTCATTCTACCTCATTTTCATTTCTAAACCAAAATCCCTAAAACAAGACATGACCGACTACATGTTCTAGTTAAAGGAAGAAGATTAAATCAAAGTTTTCTAAACTAAGGTGAGTAAATTTTTCCCTAAAACTCTACTTAACCTATCTGGGTTTGAATTTGACTTTAGATGGATGATTTTGATGGTGATAAATATGTTTGGATGGTTAAACTTTGTTTTAAAAGTGTTTTGATATTTTAATGAAAGAAACTAACTCATGTTTTTAGGGTAAAACACGATTCAGCCAAATCTAAAAGATTTGAATATTTAATATGATGTTTATAATGATAAAATGAAGATGGGTTTTAATTTAATTATATTTAAAAATGATTTGGAATTTTGGTTAATTTTTGGGATTTTTCGTAGTAATTTTCGCTTTTATATGAATTTTTTTGCAAAAGAAAGAGTTAACTAATTGAAGAAAATTAATTAATTAATTGAGGAAGAAATTAATTAAATTTGAAAAGAAAACTGTAAAAACTTAGATTGTCCAATGAGAATTCAACACAAAACAGGATTGATGTAAAGTAATCACTTTGAATGATAATAAATCAATTTTTAAGTTAATTACATAATTGACATTTCAACTTGCGATAGCATATATAATGTCTACATGCGATAGTACTTAATCTGTCAACTTGCGATGGCACTTAAACTACTAGTACTTAATTTGTCAACTTACGATGGCACTTAAACTACTAGTACTTAATCTGTCAACTAGCGATGGCACTTAAACTACAAACATGTAATAACTCCTAAGAGCTTAACCCGCAATAGCTATTTGTTGTACAAACATGCGATATCTCCTAAAAGCTCAACCTGCGATAACTATTTGCTATTCAACTTGCGATAACCCTTATGGGTTCGACATGCTATAGCTAATGGAATCCACAACTTGCGATAGCTAATAAAACTATCAACCTACGATGGCTAGTTGAGTGTCAACTTGCGATAGCCTATAAAGACCAACATGCGATAGCTTATGTAGTAGCCAATATACGATAGCTAAGCTCAGTATGTGATGGCTTATATGAAGTCAACATGCGACAGCTAGGCTGAACTTACGATAGCTAAGAAAGATATAATTTAATAAGTAAAACATGAAAATACTTAGTTCGCTTTGGAAGCCAGTTTCCAAGCGTTCATTAAGAATTTCATAAGGATGAAATCATGAAAGAAACTTATAAGTTAAAATAATGTTAGCTTACTTTGAAATGGAAGAAGCTTAGAGAAGCTAAGAAATGATAAGGTATCATTTAAATTACAGATAAAAATGCTTTATCTGAAGAATCTATATGGTACACAACAAATAAAAGAAAGAAAAGGACTTAAACCATAGTCATAAAGATATACCGGCTTATTAAGTTATTGAATGGCATGGTATCAAGGCTTCTAAAGTCTAAAATTTAATGGTATATGGCAAAGTGCAACAATAAGGTTTAATCGAGAAAGATCTAAACTTTAAAGTGAGTTACGGTAGGGTGCCAAAACATCAGGGTGGTGTTATTAATGAATCTACAACGTGAAACAAAGGGTTTCGAGACTAAGAAGGGCTATTGACGCTTAGTAAGGACGCTTACTAGAATGTATTTAGGGTGCTTACATTCAACCTCCTAAAGAGTCAGGGAGGCTCTCATGGTGGAACGAATGGTCATTTCATCAGGTGATGTTGTTCAAGGAAAAGATAAATTAATGATAGACAGACTTAGGGAGGTAATCACTAAAATAGGTTAATGATAACTTTAAGATTAACACCTAAATAAGAGATTAGGTGATGCTTGTATGGATGAAGGATGACCGTAGGACATGGTTCATAATTAAATATTAAGTATAAGGTATACTTAATTCAAATTTGATAATATAAATATGACTTGGTTCATAATTGGGTTATATGTATAGGGTATACTTATGAATTGAATGCGATGCTAAAGTATGCTCATGATGTGATGCTTGTTTACATGATATGATGTAATTTTTGTGATGAAAAAGTGAGGGAAAAACGATCATTATGTGCTTTAGTGGCATGGTCTTCTTATGGATTCTTAGAGTAAAGATTTAACTCATACCCAGCTTTATATCTGACCTATGTTTTTATTATTTCTCATAAACTCACGGGTACTCATTCGAGTAGGTAGAGTTTATAGCTTAGATAGGTACCTTTTTGGAAAGATGAATAAAGACTCTGAAGACGAAGCAAGAGGCTTGGTTCTACAAATAAATGTTATTTATTCCACTGTGTAAAAGCAGAATTTATAACTTGTTAAGTGCCTATGTCGGCATCTTCATATGTCGGGCATGACACCCAATCTATATTTTGTTATAGTTACGCTACGTGGGAATGAGAAGGGTTAATGATGATGTAATGAATCATGTAAAATGTAACGATCCAGAAATTTTAACGATTTTAATAACGTAATTGACTAAATTTTTCATGAAAATTAAACAATAAAATTTTACAATGAAAATTTGAGATTTGGACGTCTATTTAAACGTAGCTAGTGTCATATTTTCATCAGAAAATTTGAAAGTTTGTTTGGTGGTGAAATTTCAATTTAAAATTAAAATCAGTTGAAATTTGATGGAAATAAAATATTTTTGAAATCTGAATATTTTTATATAAGAAAAATGTAAATCATTTTCTGAGTGAGACTGTAACGACCCGATATTTTCAACCATTCGCATCCGCACATGTCGGACTTGAATTGCTCAAAATACCAAATTGTTAATTTATATTTGGAAAAACTTAGAATATACAGTAAATAAGTAATCACAGATCACAGACACAGAGTAATATAATGCAGCGGAAGTAAAAGAGATAGTAGTTCATTAAGCTACTATATAAATACATCAGAGTTAATTAAGATACAACAGGAATACCAAGATACAACAGGAGTAACAGTATGAAAAATCAGGTACAACTCAGAATACAACTGGACAATAAAATGAATAGATATCTGGATCTTCAAAGCAAAACTCCAGCTCCAAAGGTGAGTCTTTAATGCTGTATCACTCAGTCTGACCCGAGCGTAAAGAAAAACACAAAACACTCGAGTCAGGACATACATACTTATACAATGTAAACCAACTCAAGTGAACTGTAATAAAAGATACAAGTAACTTAAAGAATACTTGGGACCGCCATTCTTTAAGGATCCGTTAAACTATTTACAATGAAGTAATATTGCGCTATTATAATAATGTCTAATAATAAAATAAACATACTTTTAAATAGCGTTAAGGGGTTACCCATATAGCCCTTAACACATAATAGTGCCAATAGTCTATACAATACCTGCATACCTCGAAAGGCTACGAGAAGATACTCCATAGGTACGACACAAATAGAAACTCGTAGTAAAGCTCGATATGGTAAGTGACACGGCACAACTAGGCAATGCCAGGGTAGATATACCAATTACGCATCCGGGCTGGTGGTGACGCATAGCAGCCACTACCGCCCACCTCGAACAACACTCCCAAATCAAGGGGTGCACCCAATCAATCACAAAGTAATATAATGGTATCTAAGAAGTGTGTCCGATCAGAGGTGCTACCTCCTTGGCCCGTCAATCGCTCCTGTTTTAGCCACTTTTTGCCAACTCACAGGAGTTGGGTCCACGTATATACCTTTAGGATCGTCGCCACCATCCTACTTCATTCTGGAAACTCCACCGCGTACACAGTTGTTAAAGTGGTTTTCGGTATCGACAGAGAGTATGTCCATAGCTGATCCCGGTCTTTTTAACAACCAATCGTTATTATAACCCGTGGTTATAATTTTAAAATAATATTTCATACTTCAAAATAGAATATCATTTCAAATCCAAATCTTTATCCAAATAAAGATTAAATCAATTCCAAACCATTTCAATTATTTAAAATATCATATCATTTCAAAACTTCATTTCAAACCATTTTAATATATCAAAACATCATATCTTTCCAAAACATCATTTCAAGTCATTTTAATATATCAAAACATCATATCATTTCAAAACTTCATTTCAAACCATTTAATATATCAAAATATCATATCTTTTCAAAACTTCATTATCAAATCATCATTTGAGTTCAAATCCAAATATTCAACTTTAAATACCTTTTAAATTCAAAGATATCGTTCATTTATTATCATTTCAAGTCACCTTTTAAATAGTTTATATTTCAATCAAATAATTCATCTAAACCATTTTAAAAGTGTAATTATTATAATTTCCAATCAAGTATTCAATTTCCAAAGTTTTAAACTATTCTGAGTTCATTTAAAAACCATAAACATTGGAAATTTCAGCCTTTCACAGCACTCAGAAGAAGCTGTTATAATTTATACTTGAAAACATTTTAATTCAGCAAAGACAGCATTTAAAAATGCTGTTAAATCTCAGTTTTAGTTGAAATTTAGTTTAAAACAGCAAAGACAGCATTTCCAGAAATGCTGTAATAGCTCAGGTTTCAAATTAAAGGGTTTCATTAAATTCAGCAAAGACAGCAGACCACTACAGTAATTACAGAACTGCTGTAATAGACCTGAGTCAAGTTTTAGTCTATTTAGTTCCACTACAGCAACTACAGCATTTCAGAAATGTTGTAATAGTTCTTTTATTCAATTTTAGTTCATTTACAGAATCATAACATTTCTGAATGCTATAAAAAGTAATTTCCAGATTTTAGTGTATTTCCAGCAAATAATAACCTTCAATATTAAACCTTTTAAACATTATAAAAATCATATTTTGACATTCAAAAATGTTCATTAAAATTAATCTTTTAAATTTATGATTTTTATAAGCAACATTTACAGAACAATCCAAATTTCCAAAAAATTTACTTAACAAATCCAAATGTACAATTTTCTTTTCTTCACATTTTTAACAAATAAACTTAACACTTATATTTCATTTCCATTTCACAAATTAAACTAAATTTTCGATTTTATTTAATTAACTTAAACCTTTAATGAAAACCAAATTCACATTTCCAAGTCAAGTTATATTTTAAAATTACACTTTCAAGCATTCATTTATTTAACCATTTTAATACATAGAAAACTCAATAACACTTTATTAAATCATTTAAATTCAAACTCAAATCAAATTATCATATTTACTATTTTCCAAATATAATTAAATTTCCATTTTATTTATATAACTTAAATATCATTTTAAAACCAAAATTCCAAATTTCCAAACTTAAGTTATATTTCAAAAATTCACTTTTACCATTCATTTAAATTACATTTTTAACTTCTAGAAAAATCCAAATTTATTTATTTAAAATACTTTATTAAAATAACCACGGGCCTGTATATAGTTTTCTAACCTAGGTCAAGTTATACGGATATGTATACATTCAATCCGCAGTTTAAAAAGCAAAATCCGGGTTCTATCATTTCAAACCCGCAATCCCAAGTTAAAATTAAATAAATAAAAACCGTTCAAGCCTATCATTTCAGCCCATAACGATTTTTCCCTATTCTAAAGTCCGTTCGGGTATGTATCATTTCAACCCATAGTGAATCTAATCTACAGGGAACTTGCAGTGTGATAAACAGATATAAAATGAACAGTATACAGTATATAACAGTAACAAATGAGATGACAAGTAAATTAACAGGTTTAACATCATATAATTAAATCATCACAGGCAGTTATAACATATCATAATATTCTACACATTCAATTGTTGTCGCTTCACATTTGTATAAGTATAAAATGTGGTGTGAGATTTACTCACCTTTATACGCTGGAGTTAGCGATCAAAACACACAGAATAGATTCCAGAAAGCACGACAAACACGATACAGCATGACTTTTGATTTGAATGAATAGAGAGCCTTGATATTTATCTTGTAAATAATAATAAAACAAAGCCAAATATAAATATAGATTCAACACAAAAAAAAATCAAACAAATTGGAAACTTTGAAACAAAGTGACATCACCAAGCTTTTAACTCCAAATTGCTTGACCACTAACAACTTTTGCTTGGCCATAACATGCTTATGGTTCAGCCATGATGGTTTATAGGTTGAAACAGATCTGGTTTGGGGTCATAAAGGTACGGCTAAGTCAAGAATATGAAGAGGAAGGAGTTTGAAAGCCTAGAATGCAAAGGGACAAGGCAAAATGGAGTTTTTGGTTCAACCCTTAGGCTCGGCCATAGGGTCTATGGGTCAGGTCAGATCTGGACAGAGGGGAGGGTGATGTTCAGAGGTGGTAAACAAGTTGGTGGTGGTGGCTAAGGTGGTGGCCATGGTCAACAATTAAGGTGGTGTTGAAGTATTGGTCGGCTAGCATGGTTTTCATGGAAATTTTGCAATTTTTTGTGGTGTTGTGTTCATGAGGAGGTCATGGCCACTTTAGGTCAGAGGAGAGGAAGGTCAGGCCGTGGATTAGGTGGGGAAGGAAGTGGTGGTGGTGGTCGGAGGAGATGGTGGTGGCTGTGGCCGAGCAAGGCAAGAAGAATTCAAGGCAAAAATCAAGTGGAAAAAGAAGGAGAAGAGTGGAAAAAGAGAAGCCATCGCTCATAAATTTTGTTTTGGCCGTGAGAAATGAAAATGAGAAAGTTTCTCACGTGAAACACAAAGAAAAAAATACACTGCTACTATAGAGGAAATTGACGGCCAAAGCAAGTGCAGAGGAAAAGTCAAGCAAATGAACAGACAAGCTAATGAAAAGTCACAAGAAATGAAGAGCCTTGTCTCTAATTTCTTTTAATCAAAATAAACAAATAAATTTCAGTAAATAAAAATAAAATGCTGAACCAAATAAAGTGAAAAAGAAAATAAATAAATAATTTAAGTAAAATAGAAAATAATTAAGAAAATAGCTAATATATTGAAACTAGCATTTAAAATATAAACAATGTACAATAAACATTTAAAAACTATAACAACACCATTAAACAAATAAAAGTCAAGTAAATAAAATAAAATGCTGAACAAAATAAAGTAGAAATGAAAATAAAATAAGATTTTAAGAAAATATAAAATAAATAAAGAATTTCTTTAATTAAATGAAACTAGAAATTATAAATTATAAACAGAATACAACTGACATTGGAAAATGTCAATTACACTTTGAAAAATGTTTTAAAACCTATATACATAACAAGTTATTTTACCCATATTAGAACATTACATGACCAAATAAAATATTATTTATATAATTTAAAATAAACAATTTTGTTAAATATAGCAAATTACACACAATATTTAAAAGGACATAACTTTCACATTATAAATCAGATTTCAACGAAACAAAAAGCGGTATTCCTGAAATTTTATTTACTTTCATAATAAAAGATAAAATTAAAAAATTTAAACTTTTAATATTTTAAATTAAAAGTCAAAGTTTGACCATATTGACCAAAATTCACATTTCTGTAAAATATTCTATTTATACATGTTTGGAATTCTAATTTACATCAAAATCAAAATTTATTTTTAAAATAACAAAAATTATTCCTTTTAATAAAAAAATAAAGTTTTTAAATCAGGAAATTCAATTTAAAATAATTACAAAATACAGGGTTGTTACACTCTCCCCCACTCAAAACTTTTCGTCCCCAAAAAGGAATGAGGTACGGGAAAACACAGAAAAAGATAGAATGAAATAGGATTAAGACAAGATGACAAGAAGATTGAAATTATACCTGATAACTGTTGTTATAGGTAAGTTTAACAAGGTGGAGATGATCTTCCCAAGATCCTCCAGAATCAAGAACACAAGCACGAAAAGATCATCGAGAATCTGATTTACCCTTTCCGTTTGACCGTCGGTCTGTGGATGGTAAGCAGTGCTCAGATTCAGAATAGGGAGAAGTAAAAACCACAAAGAGATAGAAAAGTTAAATGATGAAGGAAAAAGAGAAAGAAAGAAGTACTAGAACAAACTTATAAAACACAACACAAAAAACACGATCCATCAAACCAACAAAGAGAGCAGGAGCATTAGTCAAACCAAAAGGCATGACTAACTATTCATAGAAAAACCATTCTCAGTATGGAAAGCAGTCTCGGGAATACTTTCCTCAGCAACCTTGAGTTGGTAAAAATCAAAGGCAAGATCAAGCTAAAAGAGAACAGTAGCTCCAAGGCTAACCAATTTGAATTTGTTTTCCTACGCAGAAGGTAGAAGAATGGAAACAACCAGAAAGAAATTAGATTGGAAAACAGAATAAGATAATAAATTTAAAACCATGAAAATTTCAACTTACATTAATAATTGATTTCATTCATTTGATTTCACTTAAGTTAAGTAAATCTTAATTATTTTTAAATAATTATCTCATCATAAGATCAATAATTTATAAAGTCTTGAATTTGAACAATCATTTATTATATTTCATCTTTATTCATTAAATTTCATTCTTCTTTATTACACTTAATATATCAAATCCTATATATATTAAGTGTATTTCACTTATTATAACTATTTCAATTTATTTATAAATTCTTTTTAAATATCATTATATTGTAAATTATTCAATTAACCTTTTTTTATTCTATTTACCTCTATTGATCCTTTATAAATAAAATTTAAGTGTGTAACATTTATTATAACCAATTAAATTTTATTTATAAAAATTCTCTTTATTTTGTATTTTATCCAATTACAGATTCAACTTCTGAATCATTTAGGTAAGTTATATTGGAATGTAATAGAATATTATACAAATAAATTCTTCAATTTCAATTATTCAAGTTTACATATTTATTCAAACCTTGCTTTCCTTTTATAATTGAAATTATCCTTTAAGATAAAATTTAAGAATTTAAATTTCCGATTAACTTCAAACTATTTAGAAATAAATAAATATATATATACATACACAATATATATCAAATCAAATTTAAATCATATATCAATATATTATAAACCAAGTCATATTAAAAAATTCAAATCAATTCAATTTTCAAAGCAAAACTGTAGCAAAGCTACAGAATAGTCTCTTCACTTCGAAACTCGAAAATGAATGTCGATGATGCTGTAGTCATCACCGAAATTATTTTCCAGCGACAAAGAAAAGAGCACTTATTTACAAATTAAAAATCCTTTGAAACAATTTCTACTAGAAATACTTTTAATAATATATCCTTTTAAAACTTTAAAACCAAATTTCGAAATCATTGGAAATTAATTTCAAATTCTTGTTTTAAAATTTTTAAATTTCCAAATTAATTTATAACCATGTTTAAATATTTAGATATGAAACTAAAACCAATGATTATGAAATACATGCAAAGTTAAATATTATTTCTTAACACCCAATTCCATTAATTATCAAATTCAGAAAAATTAACCTTATACACATAATAATTATACAAAATTTATCCATCTACTAAATTTAAAAACCATATTATGTCAGTTTGCTCTGTTCAAGTGTTTTGGAGATCCTATCGATAGCGTTGATCAGACGAACCGATCGGAAACCCAAATCAACATCAACAACCCAAACAACACAATATATAAAACATCTTTAAAATATAAAATTTCAAATACAAGATTAATTTTCAAAATAAGGATAGGGATTCAGATTTGATGGACTCAAATTAAAGAGAATTCTGTTTTGAAGATAAATTGGGGACAAAGATAAGACGATTAACAACAGAATAGGGAGTATTGATAAGCCTATATAAATCGTAGGCAACCTTAACCGGGTCAACCGTGACTTAAAGAATAAGATCGATGTGGATTTTCTGGGGTAAATCTACATTCGATCTCAAGAGATAGAATTTGGGCATAGCAAGGGATAGTAGCATTGTAAACCAAGGATACAGAAGTCTTTGATGAATCAATGCTTTTTTTTGTAAAGAAGTTTCACCCCTTTACAAGTCATTAGAATATTGGTAGGACCGCCAATTCATTAGAAAGATTATTCGGAGTGGAGTTATGGGACACTCCAGAATCAAGAAGACACGAATAGGGAGGACCAGAATGGACTTTGGAACCGAAGGGAATGTTCCAAAATTCATAGGAAATCGAATCGAAGAAGAAGGAATTCAAGTTCGAACGAAAGTGATTCTGTAATTAACCTTACTCTATATGCTGAGTTTCGCCTAGAGCCAAAGCTCTGATACCAACTGTAACGGGACGTCGCCAGTGGGGTAACGCCTACCGTAGCATACAGCTGTACCTGTGTTCTGCCTTTACAGCCAGCCTCTCGACTGCACCAACCCCACAAGGAAATGTAGGAGTAAGAGTCATCCGCTCGCTACCAAACCCAAATGCAAGAACCCCCTATCATGCTGCACCCGCCAAGTGCATAGGCAGACACACATGTCGGACTTGAATTGCTCAAAATACCGAATGGTTAATTTATATTTGGCAAAACTCAGAATATACAGTAAATAAATAATCATAGACACAGAGTAATATAATGCAGCGGAAGTAAAAGAGATAGTAGTTCATTAAGCTACTATATAAATACATCAGAGTTAATTAAGATACAACAGGAATACCAAGATACAACAGGAGTAACAGTATGAAAAATCAGGTACAACTCAGAATACAACTGGAATCTACTAGAAACAAAAGGAATAGATATCTGGATCTTCAAAGCAAAACTCCAACTCCAAAGGTGAGTCTCTAATGCTGTATCACTCAGTCTGACCTGAGCGTAAAGCAAAACACAAACACTCGAGTCAAGACATACATACTTATACAATGTAAACCAACTCAAGTGAACTGTAATAAAAGATACAAGTAACTTAAAGAATACTTGGGATCGCCCATTCTTTAAGGATCCGTTAAACTATTTACTATGTAGTAATATTGCGCTATTATAATAATGTCTAATAATAAAATAAACATACTTTTAAATAGCGTTAAGGGGTTACCCATATAGCCCTTAACACATAATAGTGCCAATAGTCTATACAGTACCTGCATAACTCGAAAGGCTACGAGAAGATACTCCATAGGTACGACAAAAATAGAAACTCGTAGTAAAGCTCGATATGGTAAGTGACACGGCACAACTAGGCAATGCCAGGGTAGATATACCAATTACGCATCCAGGCTGGTGGTGATGCATAGCAGTCACTACCGCCCACCTCGAACAACACTCCCAAATCAAGGGGTGCACCCAATCAATCACAAAGTAATAGAATGGTATTAAAGAAGTGTGTCCGATCAGAGGTGCTACCTCCTTGGCCCGTCAATCGCTCCTGTTATAGCCACTTTTTGCCAACTCACGGGAGTTTGGTCCACGTATATACCTTTAGGATCGTCGCCACCATCCTACTTCATTTTGGAAACTCCACCGCGTACACAGTTGTTAAAGTGGTTTTCGGTATCGATAGAGAGTATGTTCATATCCGATCCCGGTCTCTTTAACAACCAATCGTTATTATAACCCGTGGTTATAATTTTAAAATAATATTTTATACTTTAAAATAGGATATCATTTCAAATCCAAATCTTTATCAAAATAAAGATTAAATCAATTCCAAACCATTTCAATATATTTAAAATATCATATCATTTCAAAACTTCATTTCAAATCATTTTAATATATTAAAACATCATATCTTTCCAAAACTTCATTTCAAATCATTTTAATATATCAAAACATCATATCATTTCAAAACTTCATTTCAAATCATTTAATATAACAAAATATCATATCTTTTCAAAACTTCATTATCAAATCATCATTTGAGTTCAAATCCAAATATTCAACTTTAAATACCTTTTAAATTCAAAGATATCATTCATTTATTATCATTTCAAGTCACCTTTTAAATATTTTATATTTCAATCAAAATAATTCATCTAAACCATTTTAAAAGTGTAATTATTAAACTTTCCAATCAAATATTCAATTTTCAAAGTTTTAAACTATTCTGAGTTCATTTACTAAGTTAAAAACCATAAACATTGGAAATTTCAGCCTTTCACAGCACTCAGAAGAAGCTGTTATAAGTTATACTTGAAAACATTTTAATTCAGCAAAGACAGCATTTAAAAATGTTGTTAAATCTCAGTTTTAGTTGAAATTTAGTTTAAAATAGCAAAGACAGCATTTCCAGAAATGCTGTAATAGCTCAGGTTTAAAATTAAAGGGTTTCATTAAATTCAGCAAAGACAGCAGACCACTACAGCAATTACAGAACTGCTGTAATAGACCTGAGTCAAGTTTTAGTCTATTTAGTTCAACTACAGCAACTACAGCATTTCAAAAATGTTGTAATAGCTCTTTTATTCAATTTTAGTTCATTTACAGAATCATAACATTTCTGAATGCTATAAAAAGTAATTTCCAGATTTTAGTGTATTTCCAGCAAATAATAACCTTCAATTTAAACCTTTTAAACATTATAAAAATCATATTTTGACATTCAAAAATGTTCATTAAAATTACTCTTTTAAATTTATGATTTTATTAAGCAACATTTATAGAAAAATCCAAATTTCCAAAAAATTTACTTAACAAATCCAAATGTACAATTTTCTTTTCTTCACATTTTTAACAAATAAACTTAACACTTATATTTCATTTCCATTTCACAAATTAAACTAAATTTTCAATTATATTTAATCAACTTAAACCTTTAATGAAAACCAAATTCACATTTCCAAGTCAAGTTATATCTTAAAATTACACTTTTAAGCATTCATTTATTTAACCATTTTAATACATAGAAAACTCAATAACACTTTATTAAATCATTTAAATTCAAATTCAAATAAAATTATCATATTTACCATTTTCCAAATATAATTAAATTTCCATTTTATTTATATAACTTAAATATCATTTTAAAACAAAAATTCCAAATTTCCAAACTTAAGTTATATTTCAAAAATTCACTTTTACCATTTATTTAAATTACATTTTTAACTTCTAGAAAAATCCAAATTTCTTTATTTAAACATTAAAAATCCAATTTAAATCAAATTTTCATAATTTTACACTTTTAAAAATATTTAAAATATTCAAAATACTTTATAAAAATAACCACGGGCCTGTATATAGTTTTCTAACCTAGGTCAAGTGATACGGATATGTATCATTTCAATCCGCAGTTTAAAAAGCAAAATCCGGGTTCTATCATTTCAAACCCGCAATCCCAAGTTAAAATTAAATAAATAAAAACCATTCAGGCCTATCATTTCAGCCCATAACGATTTTTCCCTATTCTAAAGTCCGTTCGGGTATGTATCATTTTAACCCATAGTGAATCTAATCTATAGGGAACTTGCAGTGTGATAAACAGATATAAAATGAAAAGTATACAATATATAACAGTAACAGATGAGATGACAAGTAAATTAACAGGTTTAACATCTTATAATTAAATCAACACAGACAGTTATAACATATCATAATATTCTACATATTCAATTGTTGTCGCTTCACATTTGTATAAGTATAAAATATCGTGTGAGATTTACTCACCTTTTTACGCTGGAGTTTGCGATCAAAACACACAGAATAGATTCTAGAAAGCACGACAAACACGATACATCATGACTTTTGATTTGAATGAATAGAGAGCCTTGATATTTATCTTGTGAACAATAATAAAACAAAGCCAAATATAAATATAGATTCAACACAAAAAAAATCAAACAAATTGGAAACTTTGACACAAAGGGACATCACCAAGCTTTTAACTCCAAATTGCTTGACCACTAACAACTTTTGCTTGGCCATAACATGCTTATGGTTCAGCCATGATGGTTTATAGGTTGAAACAGATCTGGTTTGGGGTCATAAAGGTACGGCTAAGTCAAGAATATGAAGAGGAAGGAGTTTGCAAGCCTAGAATGCAAAGGGACAAGGCAAAATGGAGTTTTTGGTTCAACCCTTAGGCTCGGCCATATGGTCTATGGGTCAGGTCAGATCTGGACAGAGGGGAGGGTGATGTTCAGAGGTGGTAAACAAGTTGGTGGTGGTGGCTAAGGGGGTGGCCATGGTCAACAATTAAGGTGGTGTTGAAGTATTGGTCGGCTAGCATGGTTTTCATGGAAATTTTGCAATTTTTTGTGGTGTTGTGTTCATGAGGAGGTCATGGCCACTTTAGGTCAGAGGAGAGGAAGGTCAGGCCGTGGATTAGGTGGGGAAGGAAGTGGTGGTGGTGGTCGGAGGAGATGGTGGTGGCTGTGGCCGAGCAAGGCAAGAAGAATTCAAGGCAAAAATCAAGTGGAAAAAGAAGGAGAAGAGTGGAAAAAGAGAAGCCATTGCTCATAAATTTTGTTTTGGCCGTGAGAAATGAAAATGAGAAAGTTTCTCACGTGAAACACAAAGAAAAAATACATGGCTACCATAGTGGAAATGGATGGCCAAAGCAAGTAAAGAGGAAAAGTCAAGCAAATGAACAGACAAGCTAATGAAAAGTCACAAGAAATGAAGAGCCTTGTCTCTTTGAATTTCTAATTTCTTTTAATCAAAATAAACAAATAAATTTCTGTAAATAAAAATAAAAAGCTAAACCAAATAAAGTGAAAAAGAAAATAAATAAATAATTTAAGTAAAATAGAAAATAATTAAGAAAATAGCTAATATATTGAAACTAGCATTTAAAATATAAACAATGTACAATAAACATTTAAAAATTATAACAACACCTTTAAACAAATAAAAGTCAAGTAAATAAAATAAAATGCTGAACAAAATAAAGTGGAAATGAAAATAAAATAAGATTTTAAGAAAATAGAAAATAAATAAAGAAATTCTTTAATTAAATGAAACTGGAAATTAGAAATTATAAACAGAATACAACTGACATTGGAAAATGTCAATTACACTTTGAAAAATGTTTTAAAACCAAAATATATACATAACAAGTTATTTTACCCATATTAGAACATTACATGACCAAATAAAATATTATTTATATAATTTAAAATAAACAATTTTGTTAAATACAACAAATTACACACAATATTTAAAAGGGCATAACTTTCACAATATAAATCAGATTTCAATGAAACAAAAAGCAGTGTTCTTGAAATTTTATTTACTTTCATAATAAAAGATAAAATTCAAAAATTTAAAATTTTAAAATTTTAAATTAAAAGTCAAAGTTTGACCATATTGACCAAAATTCACATTTCTGTAAAATATTCTATTTATACATGTTTGGAATTCTAATTTACATCAAAATCAAAATTTATTTTTAAAATAACAAAAATTATTCATTTTAATAAAAAATTAAAGTTTTTAAATCAGGAAATTCAATTTAAAATAATTACAAAATACAGGGTTGTTACACTCTCCCCCACTCAAAACTTTTCGTCCCCGAAAAGGAATGAGGTACGGGAAAACACAGAAAAAGATAGAATGAAATAGGATTAAGATAAGATGACAAGAAGATTGAAATTATACCTGATAACTGTTGTTATAGGTAAGTTTAACAAGGTGGAGATGATCTTCCCAAGATCCTCCAGAATCAAGAACACAAGCACGAAAAGATCATCGAGAATCTGATTCACCCTTTCTGTTTGACCGTCGGTTTGTGGATAGTAAGCAGTGCTCATATTCAGAATAGGGAGAAGTAAAAACAAAAGAGAGATAGAAAAGTTAAATGATGAAGGAAAAAGAGAAAGAAAGAAATACTAGAACAAACTTATAAAACACAAAAAACACGATCCATCAAATCAACAAAGAGAGCAGGAGCATTAGTCAAACCAAAAGGCATGACTAATTATTCATAGAAAAACCATTCTCAGTACGGAAAGCAGTCTCGGGAATACTTTCCTCAGCAACCCTGAGTTGGTGAAAATCAGAGACAAGATCAAGCTGAAAGAGAACAGTAGCTCCAAGGCTAACCAATTCGAATTTGATTTCCTACTCAGAAGGTAGAAGAATGGAAACAACCAGAAAGAAATTAGATTCGAAAACAGAATAAGATAATAAATTTAAAACCATGAAAATTTCAACTTACATTAATAATTGATTTCATTCATTTGATTTCACTTAAGTTAAGTAAATCTTAATTATTTTTAAATATCATTATCTCATCATCAGAACAACAATTTATAAAGTCATGAATTTGAACAATCATTTATTATATTTCATCTTTATTCATTAAATTTCATTCTTCTTTATTCCACTTAATATATCAAATCCTATATATATTAAGTGTATTTCACTCATTATAACTATTTCAATTTATTTATAAATTCTTTTTAAATATCATTATATTGTAAATTATTCAATTAACCTTTTTTTATTCTATTTACCTCTATTGATCCTTTATAAATAAAATTTAAGTGTGTAACATTTATTATAACCACTTAAATTTTATTTATAAAAATTCTCTTTATTTTGTATTTTATCCAATTACATATTCAGCTTCTGAATCATTTAGGTAAGTTATATAGGAATGTAATATAATATTATACAAATAAATTCTTCAATTTCAATTTTTAAGTTTACATATTTATTCAAACCTTGCTTTCCTTTTATAATTAAAATTATCCTTTAAGATAAAATTTAAGAATTTAAATTTCTGATTAACTTCAAACTATTTAGAAATAAATAAATATATATATATATACATACATAATATATATCAAATCAAATTTAAATCATACATCAATATATTATAAACCAAGTCATATTTAAAAATACAAATCAATTAAATTTTCAAAGCAAAACTGTAGCAAAGCTACAAAATAGTCTCTTCACTTCGAAACTCGAAAATGAATGTCGATGATGCTGCAGTCATCACCGAAATTATTTTCTAGCGACAAAGAAAGGAGCACTGATTTACAAATTAAAAATCCTTTGAAACAATTTCTACTAGAAATACTTTTAATAATATATCCTTTTAAAACTTTAAAACCAAAGTTCGAAATCATCGGAAATTAATTCTCAAATTCTTGTTTTAAAATTTTTAAATTTCCAAATTAATTTATAACCATGTTTAATTATTTAGATATGAAACTAAAGCCAATGGTTATAAAATACATGCAAAGTTAAATATTATTTCTTAACACCCAATTCCATTAATTATCAAAATTCAGAAAAATTAACCTTATACATATAATAATTATACAAAATTTATCCATCTACTAAATTTAAAAACCATATTATGTTAGTTTGCTCTGTTCAAGTGTTTTGAAGATCCTATCGATAGCGTTGATCAGACGAACCGATCGGAAACCCAAATCAACATCAACAACCCAAACAACACAATACATAAAACATCTTTAAAATATAAAATTTGAAATACAAGATTAATTTTCAAAATAAGGATAGGGATTCAAATTTGATGGACTCAAATAAAAGAGAATTCTGTTTTGAAGATAAATTGGGGACAAAGATAAGACGATTAACAACAGAATAGGGAGTATGGATAAGCCTATATAAATCGCGGGCAACCTTAACCGGGTCAACCGTGACTTAAAGAATAAGATCGATGTGGATTTTCTGGGGTAAATCTACATTCGATCTCAAGAGATAGAATTTGGGCATAGCAAGAGATAGTAGCATTATAAACCAAGGATACAGAAGTCTTTGGTGAACCAATGCTTTTTTTTGTAAAGAAGTTTCACCCCTTTACAAGTCATTAGAATATTGGCAGGACCGCCAATTCATTAGAAAGATTATTCGGAGTGGAGTTATAGGACACTCCAGAATCAAGAAGACACGAATAGGGAGGACAAGAATGGACTTTGGAACCGAAGGGAACGTTCCAAAATTCAAAGGAAACCGAATCGAAGAAGAAGGAATTCAAGTTCGAACGAAAGTGATTCTGTAATTAACCTTACTCTATATGCTGAGTTTTACCTAGAGCCAAAGCTCTGATACCAACTATAACAGGACATCGCCAGTGGGGTAACGCCCACCGTAGCATACAGATGTACCTGTGTTCTGCCTTTACGGCCAGCCTCTCGATTGCACCAACCTCACAGGGACATGTAGGAGTAAGAGTCATCCGCTCGCTACCAAACCCAAATGCGAGAACCCCCTATAATGCTGCACCCACCAAGTGCATAGGCAGACACACATGTCAGACTTGAATTGCTCAAAATACCAAATTGTTAATTTATATTTGGCAAAACTCAGAATATACAGTAAATAAATAATCACAGATCACATACACAGAGTAATATAATGCAGCGGAAGTAAAAGAGATAGTAGTTCATTAAGCTACTATATAAATACATTAGAGATAATTAAGATACAATAGGAATACCAAGATAAAACAGGAGTAATAGTATGAGTACAAATAAGAATACAACTGGAATCAACTGGACAACAAAATGAATAGATATCTGGATCTTCAAAGCAAAACTCCAGTTCCAAAGGTGAGTCTCTAATGCTGTATCACTCAATCTGACCCGAGCATAAAGCAAAACATAAAACACTCGAGTCAGGACATACATAATTATACAATGTAAACCAACTCAAGTGAACTGTAATAAAAGATACAAGTAACTTAAAGAATACTTGGGATCGCCCATTCTTTAAGGATCCGTTAAACTATTTACATGTAGTAATATTGCGCTATTATAATAATGTCTAATAATAAAATAAACATACTTTTAAATAGCGTTAAGGGGTTACCCATATAGCCCTTAACACATAATAGTGCAAATTGTCTATACAGTACCTGCATACCTCGAAAGGCTATGAGAAGAAACTCCATAGGTACGACACAAATAGAAACTCGTAGTAAAGCTCGATATGGTAAGTGACACGGCACAACTAGGCAATGTCAGGGTAGATATACTAATTACATATCCGGGCTGGTGGTGACGCATAGCAGCCACTACCCCCCACCTCGAACAACACTCCCAAATCAAGGGGTGCACCCAATCAATCACAAAGTAATAGAATGGTATCAAAGAAGTGTGTCCGATCAGAGGTGCTACCTCCTTGGCCCGTCAATCGCTCCTGTTTTAGCCACTTTTTGCCAACTCACGGGAGTTGGGTCCACATATATACCATTAGGATTGTCGCCACCATCCTACTTCATTCTGGAAACTCCACCGCGTACACAGTTGTTAAAGTGGTTTTCGATATCGACAGAGAGTATGTCCATATCCGATCCCGGTCTCTTTAACAACCAATCGTTATTATAACCCGTAGTTATAATTTTATAATAATATTTTATACTTCAAAATAGAATATCATTTCAAATCCAAATCTTTATCAAAATAAATATTAAATTAATTCCAAACCATTTCAATATATTTAAAATATCATATCATTTCAAAACTTCATTTCAAATCATTTTAATATATCAAAACATCATATCTTTCCAAAACTTCATTTCAAATCATTTTAATATATCAAAACATCATATCATTTCAAAACTTCATTTCAAATCATTTAATATATCAAAATATCATATCTTTTCAAAACTTCATTATCGAATCATCATTTGAGTTCAAATCCAAATATTCAACTTTAAATACGTTTTAAATTCAAAGATATCATTCATTTATTATCATTTCAAGTCACCTTTTAAATAGTTTATATTTCAATCAAATTAATTCATCTAAACCATTTTAAAAGTGTAATTATTATACTTTCCAATCAAGTATTCAATTTCCAAAGTTTTAAACTATTATGAGTTCATTTACTAAGTTAAAAACCATAAACATTGGAAATTTTAGCCTTTCACAGCACTCAAAAGAAGCTATTATAAGTTATACTTGAAAACATTTTAATTCAGCAAAGACAACATTTAAACATGCTGTTAAATCTCATTTTTAGTTGAAACTTAGTTTAAAAGAGCAAAGGCAGCATTTCCAGAAATGCTGTAATAGCTTAGGTTTCAAATTAAAGGGTTTCATTAAATTCAGCAAAGACAGTAGACCACTACAGCAATTACAAAACTGCTGTAATAGACCTGAGTCAAGTTTTAGACTATTTAGTTCAACTACAGCAACTACAGCATTTCAGAAATGTTGTAATAGCTCTTTTATTCAATTTTAGTTCATTTACAGAATCATAACATTTCTGAATGCTATAAAAAGTAATTTCCAGATTTTAGTGTATTTCCAGCAAATAAAAACCTTCAATATTAAACCTTTTAAACATTATAAAAATCATATTTTGACATTAAAAAATGTTCATTAAAATTACCCTTTTAAATTTATGATTTTTATAAGCAACATTTACAGAAAAATCCAAATTTCCAAAAATTTTACTTAATAAATCCAAATGTACAATTTTCTTTTCTTCACATTTTTAACAAATAAACTTAACACTTATATTTCATTTCCATTTCACAAATTAAACTAAATTTTCAATTTTATTTAATTAACTTAAACCTTTAATGAAAACCAAATTCACATTTCCAAGTCAAGTTATATTTTAAAATTACACTTTTAAGCATTCATTTATTTAACCATTTTAATACATAGAAAACTCAATAACACTTTATTAAATCATTTAAATTCAAATTCAAATCAAATTATCATATTTACCATTTTCCAAATATAATTAAATTTCCATTTTATATTTTAAAACCAAAATTCCAAATTTCCAAACTTAAGTTATATTTCAAAAATTCACTTTTACCATTCATTTAAATTACATTTTTAACTTCTAGAAAAATCCAAATTTCTTTATTTAAACATTAAAAATCAAATTTAAATCAAATTTTCATAATTTTACACTTTTAAAAATATTAAAAATATTAAAAATACTTTATAAAAATAACCACGGGCCTGTATATAGTTTTCTAACCTAGGTCAAGTGATACGGATATGTATCATTTCAATCCGCAGTTTAAAAAGCAAAATCCGGGTTCTATCATTTCAAACCCGTAATCTCAAGTTAAAATAAATAAAAACCGTTCAGGCCTATAATTTCAGCCCATAACGATTTTTCCCTATTCTAAAGTCCGTTCGGGTATGTATCATTTCAACCCATAGTGAATCTAATCTACACGGAACTTGCAGTGTGATAAACAGATATAAAATGAACAGTATACAGTATATAACAGTAACAGATGAGATGACAAGTAAATTAACAAGTTTAACATCATATTATTAAATCATCACAAGCAGTTATAACATATCATAATATTCTACACATTCAATTGTTGTCGCTTCACATTTGTATAAGTATAAAATGTCGTGTGAGATGTACTCACCTTTTTACACTGGAGTTAGCGATCAAAACACATAGAATAGATTCCATAAAGCACGACAAACACGATACAGCACGACTTTTGATTTGAATGAATAGAGAGCCTTGATATTTATCTTGTAAACAATAATAAAACAAAGCCAAATATAAATATAGATTCAACACAAAAAAAATCAAACAAATTGGAAACTTTGAAACAAAGTGACATCACCAAGCTTTTAACTCCAAATTGCTTGACCACTAACAACTTTTGCTTGGCCATAACATGCTTATGGTTCAGCATGATGGTTTATAGGTTGAAACAGATCTGGTTTGGGGTCATAAAGGTACGGCTAAGTCAAGAAAATGAAGTGGAAGGAGTTTGCAAGCCTAGAATGCAAAGGGACAAGGCAAAATGGAGTTTTTGGTTCAACCCTTAGGCTCGGCCATAGGGTCTACGGATTAGGTCAGATCTGGATAAAGGGGAGGGTGATGTTCAGAGGTGGTAAACAAGTTGGTGGTGGTGGCTAAGGGGGTGGCCATGGTCAACAATGAAGGTGGTGTTGAAGTATTGGTCGGCTAGCATGGTTTTCATGGAAATTTTGCAATTTTTTGTGGTGTTGTGTTCATGAGGAGGTCATGGCCACTTCCGGTCAGAGGAGAGGAAGGTCAGGCCGTGGATTAGGTGGGGAAGGAAGTGGTGGTGGTGGTCGGAGGAGATGGTGATGGCTGTGGTCGAGCAAGGCAAGAAGAATTCAAGGCAAAAATCAAGTGGAAAAAGAAGGAGAAGAGTGGAAAAAGAGAAGCCATTGCTCATAAATTTTGTATTGGCCGTTAGAAATGAAAATGAGAAAGTTTCTCACGTAAAACACAAAGAAAAAAATACACGGCTACCATAGAGGAAATGGACGGCCAAAGCAAGTAAAGAGGAAAAGTCAAGCAAATGAACAGACAAGCTAATGAAAAGTCACAAGAAATGAAGAGCCTTGTCTCTTTGAATTTCTAATTTCTTTTAATCAAAATAAACAAATAAATTTCTGTAAATAAAAATAAAAAGCTAAACCAAATAAAGTGAAAAAGAAAATAAATAAATAATTTAAGTAAAATAGAAAATAATTAAGAAAATAGCTAATATATTGAAACTAGCATTTAAAATATAAACAATGTACAATAAACATTTAAAAATTATAACAACACCTTTAAACAAATAAAAGTCAAGTAAATAAAATAAAATGCTGAACAAAATAAAGTGGAAATGAAAATAAAATAAGATTTTAAGAAAATAGAAAATAAATAAAGAATTTCTTTAATTAAATGAAACTGGATATTAGAAATTATAAACAGAATACAACTGACATTGGAAAATGTCAATTACACTTTGAAAAATGTTTTAAAACCAAAATATATACATAACAAGTTATTTTACCCATATTAGAACATTACATGACCAAATAAAATATTATTTATATAATTTAAAATAAACAAATTTGTTAAATACAACAAAATACACATAATATTTAAAAGGGCATAACTTTCACATTATAAATCAGATTTCAACGAAACAAATAGCAGTATTCTTGAAATTTTATTTACTTTCATAATAAAAGATAAAATTCAAAAATTTAAACTTTTAAAATTTTAAATTAAAAGTCAAAGTTTGACCATATTGACCAAAATTCACATTTCTATAAAATATTCTATTTATACATGTTTGGAATTCTAATTTACATCAAAATCAAAATTTATTTTTAAAATAACAAAAATTATTCATTTTAATAAAAAAATAAAGTTTTTAAATCAGGAAATTCAATTTAAAATAATTACAAAATACAGGGTTGTTACAGAGACGTCATATTTCATTTCGCTGAATTTGGACTGCTTTAGCTCTGTTTATATTATTTTCACCTTTTTAACAGCATTTTTCGACAGCGAAAAATCGAGTTTTGATAGGAGGGTCGTGTCACTCATATTTGTGTACCATTTTGGTTGTCTCGTCGTGCCGATCTCTGTAGTATATTCATTGTGCATTTTGATGTCCGGTACACGACGAAATTTGCAAAACGGTTAGCGGTATCGGTACCCGTTCGAGTCTTTTTGTTTTCCTGTGTCCATTCGTTTGTTTCCCATGAGAAATTGAATGGTCATTAGCTTTTATTATTCACTGTAATAGCCAATAGCCTTTATTGTTTTTTGAATTCAGCTTTGACTTTCTCTGGTTGCAATATATATTTTGGGTGTGTCTCTTCAATTCGTTCTCTCTCCTTTCTTGGTCTGTTCATTTTTAAAAAAAAGATATAGCTTTAACATTTTATTCGAACCTATTTTCCTGCTCATCTTCCTTCCCTACTGAAAACACATCATCCTTCCACGTTGCCAATCCATCCTCCACCTTGCTATAGCACACCGAAGCCAACACCGTTTGATCCCTGACCATCGCCGCTCACACTCCATCACCCAACAACCTTGGCTGAACCAAACGCCCGCGACTGCAGCCACCTTACTGCTAGCAACCCATTAGCCACCTCGCCGCACTAAACTCCTACAGCATCTGCCACCCTTTCCATCACCACGAAGCACCCCATCTGGACTCGCCTCCCACTTCTACCCCGCCGCCATTAGCCTCTCCGGCCATTATCCTCCAAACCTTGCTTGCTTCTACTACCCACACATCAGCCCATCTCTAGCCTTCCCTTCAACTTCGGCCACAGCCAAGCACCCAGCGCCGAACTTCCTTGAACTCGCCACCCTCTCACCTCCCAGTGTTAGCCAACTTCGCCCTAAGCAGCCCACCACAAAAATTAAACCCACCTACTTCTCCCATCGAACAACCCACCATCCATCATCCAAGCTTCCATCCGGCAACACAACCCTCAACCTATCTCCGCCTCACTACCCCAGTCTACCAGAATCGCAGATCCTCCACCCACTTCTATGCCGAACGGTTGTCTCTTCCTTCCCAGCCTTCCCTCGCACCATAGCATAGCCACAACTTCTCATGCAACAACCACCTGACAGCATTTCCCCTCTTCCCCACATAGTTCATCACCTATCTCCACCAGTTGAACCCGTGCCACCCTCTCACCTCTCTGATCCCTCACAACAGCATATATATATATATTATATGTTTTAATAAATATGCTTGTATATATGTTCGTATATATATGCTCGCAGCAGACCCGCCCAATGACCCGTAACCATACCCATCTAGATGCTCCAACGACTTGCACTCAGACTTGTTCCAGCCGCACCTTTCCATTTTTTTAAAAAAATTGTGAGTTATGATTCTTTGTTTTATATTTTTCTTATTAATAGTTTTATAAACTTAAAGTGTATTTGAAAATATATATATACAGCTTATATATATAAGTTCACTTATATATTTGATTTTTCATCGAATCCAGTTCATCGTGCTTTTCTTTTATTTCGCTGCTGCCCAAAATTGGTCGCAGCAGCCTTTTGCTTTCCTTCGTGTGTGTGTCCATGTTCGTATCTGGGTAGGCGTCGTGTTCATTTCCCATTATTCTCTAGCCTCGAAAGGTGAGCAATCACTCACGATTAACATTCTTAGGTTTAGTAAATTGATTTCATATAAAATGACGATTTAATATGTTGTTAAATTTGA
Source organism: Allium fistulosum (assembly GCA_030737815.1). Classification (NCBI taxonomy): domain Eukaryota; kingdom Viridiplantae; phylum Streptophyta; class Magnoliopsida; order Asparagales; family Amaryllidaceae; genus Allium; species Allium fistulosum. Next base: position 1,102,539,528 of record CM060905.1, read on the forward strand.
ATTTGTTAGTAATTTGATCGTTGAATATGATATGTTATTATCTACAGTTGTTTACCTATATTAATTAACATATGACACCATAACCCGTTGAATATATTATATTTAAATTGTTAATTATGAATAGGCTTGCTATTGATTTGTAAGTCAATTTATATTATTATTCTATTGTTCTCACACTGCAAGTTTCCTGTTAATTTAAGAAATCCCTATAGGTTGAAATGATACATACCCGAATGATATTATAGATTAGGAAAATCATTACGGGTTGAAATGATAAACCCAAGTGGTTTTATTGATTTTGAAATTTTAGGATTGCAGGTCGAAATGATATATATCCGTAAAATTAAAATTATTGCAGATTGAAATGATAAATATCTATATCACTTGACCATAGGATAGAAAATTATATACAGACACCATTGGTCTATTTTTAAATGATTTCCAAATTTTTGAGAAAAGAAGAAATAAATGTGTATTGATTTTTAGAATATAATATAAAGATATTTTAATATTAATATATGTGAATTTTGTATTTTTGAAATTATATATTTTGAAATTTTAAAATTATACGTTAAGTTTTAAATTGTAAATTATAAAATTTTACTTATAACTTTATTATTTTTAAAATATATAAAATAAGATATAAAATAGATTTAATAATAATAAGATTTAATTTAACTTTTATAAATATATATAATATATTTTTAAATATTTATTTACAGTTTATATTAATATTTTAAGCAGATTTTTGAGATAACTTATATATATATATATATATATATAATATGTTTAAATACATATTTGAATTTATGTTATTATTAAAAAATAGATTTTTGTAATAACTTAAATAAGTTAAGGTTGGAAAGATGAATTGAAATTGATTTGAAATGTTATTTCTTTAAGAATTATATTTAAATAAAAATTGATTTGAAACTTATTAATTTTGAGATTTTGAAAATATGATTTTATAACTTGATAACTAGATTTGATTAAAGGTGATTAAATGAGTATTTCAAATTTTAAAAAAATTGAAATTAAATATTTAATATTGATCTAAATATGTAATTTGAGATTTTATTTAAATGTTATAAAAATGATTTTGTGAATAATTTCAAATTTAAATAAAATTAAAGTTGAATTTTGAAATATAAATGAAATTATCAAATTGAGTTATTGTAAATTGTTTGAATATTTAAACTTTGAAACCTATTGAATTGGAAGTGGTTTAAATTTGTAGTTCAAACCTAGATTTGAAATCGATATAAATTAAAAATGGTTTTAATGAGGATTTGAATTGATTTGTGAAATTGGAAGAAACAATTCTAATTTGAAACTATTTTCGATATAAACACTTTTTAATATATAAACTATTTTAATGTATATTATTTTAGATTTATAAACAATTTTAAATATATATTTTAATATATAAACTATTTTTAATATATAAACTATTTTAATCTATAACCTATTTTCAAAAATAAACTATTTTTAATGTCTAATATTCCAATATATAAACTACTTTCAATATTCAAACTGTTTAAGTGGAACTGTTATGATTTTAAGTGAATAATGATTTCGAAAGTGATTTGATTTTGAAAGTGGATACGATTTCAAAAGAGACATGATTTTGAAATGAATATGATATTTTGATATAAAGTATGAACTGTCTGAAATGTAAATTGACCACGGTGTGAAATAAGTGTTTGGTTGTTTAAGAGATCGGGATCGGATATTGTCATACTCTCTGCCAATACCGAAAACCACTTTAACAACTGTGCACATGGTGGATAATCCAGAACGAAGTAGGATGGTTTGGCGACGTCTATATGAGGTATGAACATAGCCCTGACTCCCTCGAGCCAGCTTGATGTGACTAAAATAGGAGCTATACCTGGGCCAAGTGAGGTCGCACCTCCGATTGAGCATGCTTCTTTGATACCATATCTATTACTTTGTGATTTGATTCGGTGCACCTTTGATTATGGGAGTGTGTCTCGAGGTGGGCGGTAGTAGCTGTTATGCGTTACCACCAGCCCGGTTCTACAAACGGTAGAACCTTACCCGAGGCATTGCCTCGCGTGCCTTGTCACATACCCTATCGGGCCCATTACGAGTTTGGTTTGTACCATACCTATAGAGTGCACCCTAAGTATCCCACCGGTTTGGTAGAGCTTACAGTATTTGTATAGATTACGGGAATATATAAAAATGCGTTAAGGTGGGTATGGGTAACATCTTAACATTATTTTAATATTTTACTTTACTGTAGACATTATCTATGTAGCGTATTGTACTATGTATGTAGATCGTTTAAAGGATCATTAAAGGATGGAATCCCAACATCCTTTAAGTTATATTGCATTTCACTTTGAAATTTCACTTGAGTTGATTTACTTGCATAAGAATGTTAATCCTGACTCGAGTATTTTTTGTTTTGCTTTATGCTCGGGTCAGACTGAGTGTCACAGCATTTAAGACTCACCTTTGGAGATTGGAGCTTTGCTTGGAGATCTTTTATCTATTCAACTTGTCCAGTTATTTCTAGTTGTTTATGTTCAGACTTGTCAGTTGCCTTGTATTAGTGACTTCTATGTACTTGGGATTTTCTGTTGTATTTTGTTTCAGACTCTGATGTTCTATAGTAGCTTCATGAACTACTATTTATCTATTCCGCTGCTTATTGTTATATTACTTTGTGTCGGTGATCTGTGATTGACTTACTGTATATGCTAAGTTTTGCCAAATATAAATTAACAATCTGTTGTTTTGAGTAATTCAAGTCTGACATGTGTGGATGATTGTCGATTTGAATGGTTCGAAATGGCGGGTCATTACAAGTGGTACAGAGCTCTGGTTTAGGCAAAACTTAGCATATGGAGTAAAAACTCATTAGAGGTAGGGTAGTAATACCCTATATGAGTAAAATGAATTATGGAATCATCTTCGTTCGAGCTTGAAATTCTTTATTAGGAACCTCTTTGATTTGGATTTCCTTTGAATTTTGGGACTTTCCCTTTGTTCTGAAATTCATTCTTGTCTTTTCTTTTTCATGTTCTTTTGATACTGGAGCATTCCATAACTCTATTTTTGTTGATCTCTATAATAAATTCGAGCACATCTTGCAACCTCACTTGGCAACTTCATCCCTCTGTGTGACTAATCCCATCGGCGGTCCCACCAACCTGAGTATGATTTGTAAAGGGGTGAAACTCCTTTACAATAGGCGTCGATTCACCAAAGATTTCTACGTCCTTGGTTTTGATGCTGTTATTTCTTGCAAAGCCCGAACCGTTTCTCTATTAGGTAACCCGGGTAATTCGCTTGTGATCGAATGTCGAATGACTCTGGATTTTTGCAGGCAGTTTTATCTTTCACTTGATTCTCAGCCTAATGATCTTGACTCCACCCCTGTTGTCCAACTCTTTTCGGATGTCTTTGGTAAAGTCACTACTCTTCCTCCCAAGCGGGAAATTGAATTCCGCATCAATCTTATTCCTAGAGCTCGACCTGTTGTCCTTCCTCCCGGACGAATGATTTCTATGAATGGTTAGGCATGCCCTTTGGATTAAACAATGCTCATGCCTTCTTCATCGATCTCATGAATCACGTTTTCCATGATTTTCTCAACAGGTTTGTCCCGGTTTTCGTTGATGGTTCTCGCCTTTTCTAAGTTTGAAAAGGAACATGAACCTCATTTGAGCTATGTTCCCCAAACTCTTAAGAGTCATCAGTCGAAAGCCAAATTTTCTAAATTTCATTTCTGAAGGGATGAAGTTCGATTACTTGGGCTCATTATTTCTGAAAATAGAGTCTCGGTTGACCCGGTTTAGGTCGCCGTGTAATACCCCAAGATTTTGAGGAAAATTCTTTTAATAAATGATTAAAATTCTGGGGGAAAATCAGAATTATTATATAGGTGGGATTTTCAGTGGTGCAAGGTTGTGTGCATGTGTGCACGTGCACACTAGTTATGGCACTAAGAGAAAATCCAGAATTCCTGAATAATAAAACAAGGAAGGAAAACATTTAGATAAAATGTTTTAAATAAAGGAAATATAGACCTAGACATGAATATTAAAAATTCCTGAGGATGTGTGTATATATATATATATATCTATATATATATGCCTATGTATGACTTGTCTGGAAATTAAGACAGAAGAGAACATTGATTTATAATGAATAAGTAAAATTTTATTTGAATAATAGGTGTAGAAATGCACATAAGTATGCACATGTTTTCTGCAAATAAAAGGTTAAAGTTAAATTAACACCCATAGTTGTATAAATGTATATTTATATCCAGATGTTATTTGAGCAGAAAATAAATAAAGGAAGCACTAAAACAGTAAGAACCAAAGTGCAAGAAAGAAAATGTACATAGGCAGAAAAATAGAAAGTCACACCATTATCATGTTTGAGGTAAATATAATAAAAATACTTAAAGTTATCACTTTCTGAAAAGAAAGGAAAATAGGCACAATTTAGTCTTGTTTTAAAATATTGGCCGGGACATTAAGGGTTAGGAGGGAAGGAATGTGCAATGCCAAATGCATGATTCTGGTCTGGGCTAAAATAGGGATTTTGCATCACCCAAAACCCTAGACAGAACCCTTATTTAAACCAAGAGCCCAATCAGAAAACTGCTCTCTCACTAATTAATTAACCTAAGGACGAAGAGGAAGATAAGGCTAAAGATTTGAAGGGTTTTCTGGTTTGAGTTTGTGTAAGCATTTAGGTGAGTATCCTCACTCATATACATGGCATTAAGACCTGGGATTAGGCAGCCAAGCTTTTATATGTTATATTTTGCATGTTTTGATTTACAAACTATGTTGGCTGCTGATGGTTTCATGAATGTTTGATGAGATATGATCTGCTATGCTGGATGTTTAACTTTGTTGTTCTATTTTCATCTCTGTATATTATACCAGAACCTTAAGGAACATATATCAGAGTATTTGTAACTAGTTTGAATAATGGCTTAAGACAAAGAATGAAAAGATAAAGAAAACTATGAGCTGCATATACATTGGTATGGTGCTGAGGCTTGAAATAATTGGTTCAGGGTGCAATGGAGTTTTTCTCTATAAGTGCTGAGCCCTAAACTAAACAGAAACTTACAAGCCTAAAAACTATGTTTAAACAAGATTGAAAAATCTGGCTAAATATAGTTGCTTGAAAAATCAAAATAAACTCAATAGAGCCATGTATTTATTCTCAGTTGCAAACATTCTGGTATATGCTTGAATAGGGTGTTTCTATGATAAATAATGTGAGATGGAATGACTGGGGTGTTATATCTCTAGAAAGTAACCTTTAACTTGCTTGCAATATCATGGCTGCAAGGTAACTAGTATGTTTCATGAGTACAGGTGGTATGTACACCTAGCTATCATTGATAGAATGAACATAAATACACTTAGTGATATAACTAAGGATTTTGTGCCAAGAAGGCAGCTGGAATGCTTGTCCTATTTGAAGTAGACAAGTTGGCACATGGCTTGTTTAAGTCCTGAGATCTTTGTGCCATAATGTTAATTAGTTCATGGCAATGTGTCCCTTTGATTCCTTATAGCAGATGAGGCCAGGAATTTATAAGAAAAAGAAAAGGCAACCTAGTAGTTCCAAATAAAAGTTGTTTTGTTGCATATGTTTGCTCTTATGTATTGTACATGATAATACCTGTCAAGTATGCAAAGTATATTTATGCTGTATTCTTAGCTTAATATCATGGATATGTTAGAAATGCTCACACCAGATCATAGATCTGACCCTTATTCGCTCATGGCACATGGGGGTGTCTCATTTATAATGAGGCAGCCACTAATGCTTTTGCAGGTTATGATGGAGCTAAGTAAGCAAGATTAAAAAGATATGGAATAGAGGATGCTAAGATAATTAGAAATAAAAGCTAAAATGTGTTAATTCATGCATGTATTCCCTGATTGATATGGCTATCTAATGTATTAAGTAGGAAGAACTTGTAAGAGACATGTGCTATGTTGTTTCTGGTTATTTCTGATTTGGTATGAACTAAGGATATTGATGTTAAACTGATTTGAAAACCTAATTGCTAAAGTTGTTTTGATTTAGAGGGAAAAACCTGGATTTATAAGTAAAATCATTTTATGATGATTTCAGTTAATTCTGAGTTCTTTCAAAAAGAATATAGATATACAGAAAATAATATTGGGAAAACCCAGAAAAGAATTAAACTGCTATATCTTCAATTTAAGATATTGACATAAGTCCAGATGCAAGAAAAAGTGTTTATACCTTGAAGATGTATTTTTAAAAAGAGAAGTATGATTAGGAAGAATGATATATATCTGATCACAAAATGTCTGATTCATACAAATATATATACATGCTTTTGGAAAGAAAAGGTAACAATGTTTTGTGTATAATCTGGGTTGTAATAATGCAAGCAAAAGAATGGCCAGAGTAACCACAGGGTTAGGCCATAGGTCAGGCCAAATGTTTCACTTCAGATCAATGAAGCAAGGGAACATTTGAGCTCAGTTTTCTGGAAAATGAACAAAGACCCTGACATGTACATGTATATCTGTGTACATGTAGATATTGGGCAAAAATATAGATGTAAATTCTTAAAACAGTTGAAAGAATGGATTTCAAAAATAGTTATGCAAGAAGAATTGTTTTGTATGATAGGTTATAGCCAAAAATTAAATATATATGTACAATTATAGGTAGGTATCAGATTTCAGCCATACAGGAGAAAATAAAAAGAAAAACAAAAATTGTGTTTGAACCGACCAGCATAGTACTCGAACTAGTGACCTTGCATGAATAAGTTAGGCGCGTTTCCATTACGCCTAGATGTTGCTTGTGTTCACTTAGGATCCACTTTCTTTTAACCTGAGTTTGATAATATTCAGACTTTAAGATAATCATCCATATTATAAGCTTGCTTTCCACTGATCATTGCTTGGTTATTTCTTAATTATAATAACAGTCTAAGGTACATATTTCCAGGGGACACTATAGTCAAAAATCTGGATACAATAAGTTTTAATTTAAAAAGGGGATTTATCACATTTTTGCAAATTTAAAAAGGATTTCTACTTATTATCATGCTCTGATTCAAGTAGAATATAACATAGATATCTTCATATATGTATGTTAAAAATGATTTAGAATTAAAACAATATTTCTATATTGTGAAAGATCCTGGATATATTTTTGTTTATTAGAGAGAGAAAATGACCCTGGGAAATATATTTGTAATAGATGATATATCTATATATCATCTCTATTGCAAAAAAAAAAATCACCAATAAAATTAGTGTGTAAATAGGAGGGTCATTTCATTTGGTATCAGAGCTATGTTTTAATTAACATAGCAAAATGTTTGTATGCTTATGTTTATACTAGGATTGTTTGTATATTTGACTGTTTATAAGTATTCCCTGAATGTATGTATGTGTGTGCATGTGACATACACAATGATTAAATAGGAAAAGATACAATCAATGTAAAATAAAAGCTAGTGTTATAAACTAATAAGATGAAATACATATACTTTTAGAAATATGGTAGGAAGAGGGTCCCATCATCAAGGAGGATCTAGCACACCACAAATGCTTGACATGCAGGAATTTGTGAGAGTTTTGAGAGATGGAATTGGGCACAGACCTGAGAACCCACATGAGGAGCTCTCCAAGTTAGTGAAGACTTATACCAACTTGGGAGGCAAGAGCTTTGAAGGAACTGAAAGTGTAATGGAGATTCAAGCATGGCTGAGGACATTAGAGAGGATCTTCACTGATATGCAACTAGATGACCAAAGGAAGAGGCAAGTGGCCTCAAGGCAATTAAAAGGTGCAGCTTTGAGTTGGTGGGAGGTGATCATAGCTGGCCGGAATGAAAATGATATTAATTGGAATCAATTTAAGGAGATGTTAGAGGCAAGGTTTGTTCCAGCCTCAGCAAAAACCACTTTACTTGAGGAGTTCATCAAACTTAGACAGGGGACTATGAATGTCACAGAATATACCCAGAAGTTTGAGGGATTGTCTACCTATGGGGCAATGTTAGTGGCTGATGAAGCATCCAAAAATGATAGATTCATCAAGGGATTGAACCCAGGACTTAGCAGGGCTATACTACCTTATGCTGACAGAACTTTTGATCAAGTGATAGATTTGGCTCTGAAGATTGAGCAGCATGACAAGGAAAGAGATAAGTTCAGGAATTTCAAAAACAATAGTAACAAGAAGAACAAAGGGAAGTACCATCCTTATGATAAGAAGAAAGGAGAGGCAGATGGTAAGAAGGCAGTAGATGCAAAGCCCAATGAAGCCAAAAGAAAAATAGTTTGCAACCATTGTGGGAAAGAAGGCCATATTAAGCCAAGATGCCCAGAGCTTAAAGGGGGAGCTTTCAAATGCTATCTATGTGGGAAGGAAGGGCATATGAAAAGAAATTGCCCAGAAAACAAGCAACAAGGGAAAGTGGCAAACCTGGAAGGTAGGGGCAAGGCCATAATTGAGGCTAATGCTGAAAACCATGGTCAAGTGGAAGGTACACTATTTATTTGTACCATACCTTTAGCTGTAATATATGATACCGGGGCAACCCACTCACTCATTTCCCATGAAATAGTTAAAAGGTTGAAAATGAACTGCAAATTGGCTGAAATACCTCTGTTAATACAAAGCCCTTTAGGAAGTTCTAGTGTATTAGATATGATCTGTGTGGATGTGAATTTGAACATAGGAGGAAACACATTTGTTTCCAATTTATATGTTCTAAACTTCCCAAATATAGGAGTTATATTAGGGGCAGATTGGCTAAGACAATTCAAAGCCATAATTGACCTAGATGCATCCACCATTTCACTACAAAATTCTAAAGGCCAAAGGGTTACAATTCTATGTGAACCTATCAAAGAAAACAGTCTAAATCATTTAATTGAATTAGAAAATAATCCCAGGGAAATAGCTATTAATGAAATCCCCATAGTTAAAGAATACTTGGATGTATTTGGGGAAGTAAAAGGTGTCTCACACCATAGACCTGTTGAATTCCAGATTAACCTTATGCCTGGGGCTAGCCCAGTTATCAAAAAGCCTACAAGGATGGGGCCAAGTGAATTAAAAGAGCTAAAGAACCAGCTGGAAGAATTAGAAGCCAAGGGGTTTATAAGGCCAAGTAATTCATGCTGGGGTGCTCCTGTAGTATTTGTTAAAAAGCATGATGGTACTTTAAGAATGTGTATAGATTACAGAGAATTAAACAAAGTAACCATCAAAAACAAATACCCATTACCCAGGATAGATGATCTCTTTGATCAACTCAGTGGAGCTAAAGTGTTTTCTAGGCTAGACTTGGCATCTGGGTTTCATCAGATGAAAGTTGAGGAATCAAGTATTAAATATACAGCATTCAACACAAGATATGGTTTGTATGAGTTTCTGGTTATGCCATTTGGGCTAACAAATGCCCCTTCTTACTTTGTAGACCTAATGAATAGGATATTCAGAGACTACTTAGACAAGTTTGTTCTGATTTTTATAGATGATATTCTAATCTACTCTAAAACAATAGAGGAACATGAGAACCACTTACATTTGGTCTTATCTAGATTAAGAGAAAAAGATTTGAAAGCAAAGTTCTCTAAGTGTGTGTTCTGGCAAGAGGAAGTACACTTTCTTGGACATGTTGTCTCTGCTAGGGGAATTTCTGTAAACCCCAATAAGATAGTAGCAATCCAAGCATGGAAGAAGCCTAACAATGTTAGTGAAGTTAGGTCATTCATGGGGATGGCAGGATACTATAGGAGGTTCATACAAGGATTTTCTAAAATAGCAATGCCACTCACTAACCTGACTAGGAAGAACCAAAAGTTTATATGGACTGATAAGTGTGAACAAGCTTTCACCCAGATCAAGGAGGCTTTGGTAAAATCACCAGTGTTGAGAGTACCAGAAGGCAATGAGGGATTGGTTGTATATACAGATGCATGTGGGTCAGGGCTAGGGGCTGTGTTGATGCAGCAAGATCAGGTCATAGCCTATGCATCTAGACAACTAAAACCCCATGAAACTAGATATGCAACTCATGATCTTGAGTTGGCAGCAGTAGTTTATGCCTTGAAGCTTTGGAGGCATTACTTATTAGGTGCAAAGTTCATTTTATACACTGATCACAAGGCCTTAAAATATCTCTTTTCACAAAAAGATTTAAATATGAGACAACACAGATGGGTTGAATTTCTTGCTGCTTATGACTTAGATATACTTTATACACCAGGCAAGGCTAACAAAGTGGCAGATGCATTGAGTAGGCAGCATGCAAAAATGGCCATGTTAATGATGGAGGAGTTTAGAGATTTGACCATACTCACTGATTTGGAAATAGATGAGAGCAGTGGGATAAGTATGGAGATAATTGAGGAAGAAAAGAGTAAAGGAAGGTTAAGTTTAATTACTTTACAATCAAATTTGGCCTTGAAGGTGGCAAAAATGCAAGAAGAAGATCAAGACTTAGGAGAAAAGAGGTCTCTCCTATTAAAGAAGGAAGAAGTGAAGGATTATCACATAGATGTAAAAGGATACTTAAGGTACAAGGGAAGGATATGTGTCCCAAACATCATAGAATTGAAAGAAGAAATCCTTAATGAGTACCATAGGAGCAAATATTCAATACATCCAGGCAGCACCAAAATGTACCAAAACTTAAAAAGGGACTATTGGTGGAAGGGAATGAAATCTAATGTAGCTAGATATGTTGCTAAGTGTATGGTCTGTCAACAAATAAAAGCTGAGACCCAAAGACCTTCAGGGTTGTTGCAGCCACTTAGCATACCACAGTGGAAGTGGGAAGACATATCTATGGATTTCATAGATGGTCTTCCTAGATCCAAGAGGGGAAATACAAGTATTTGGGTGATTGTAGATAGGCTGACTAAAGTAGCCCACTTCATACCAGTGAAAGCAGACAGAAATGCACCTAGGTTAGCCCAAACTTTTATGAGAGAAGTGGTAAAACTGCATGGTGTTCCTAAAACTATAGTGAGTGATAGGGATACAATCTTCACTTCAAGATTCTGGAAGAGCTTCCAAGAAGCTATGGGGAGTGAATTGTGCCTAAGCACTGCTTATCACCCCCAATCAGATGGGCAAACAGAAGTGGTAAACAAGATTTTAGAGGATTTGCTTAGGGCATGTGTGTTAGATTTTGGAGGAAATTGGGAGGACCACCTCCATTTGGCTGAGTTCACATACAATAATAGCCACCAAAGCACAATTGGAATGGCACCCTTTGAAGCCCTATATGGAAAGCCATGTCTATCACCTATGTGTTGGGCTGAGGCAGGAGAGAAAGCTATCCTAGGGCCAGAATATGTCAAAGACATCACAGAGAAAATAGGACTGGTGAGAAAGAGGATGGCAGTAGCTCAAGATAGGCAAAAGAAGTATGCTGATGCAAAGAGGAAGTCAGTGGAATTCAAAGTAGGTGATTATGTCTTCATTAAGGTTTCACCAATGAAGAAAGTCTTGAGATTTGGCAAGCAGGGGAAACTCAGACCCAGATATGTTGGACCATACAAGATTTTGGAAAGGATAGGCTCACTAGCCTATAAGCTGGAGCTTCCAGAGAAGATGAGTGCAATGCACAATGTGTTTCATGTGTCACAACTAAGGAGATGGGTACATAACAAGGAGGAAATCTTAGAAAAGCCTACTGAAGTTCAGATAAATCCAGATCTAATCTATGAGAAAGAGCCAGTGGGAATTGTGGCAAGGGAAGAAAAGAAATTAAGAAACAAGACATTGAAGCTTGTAAAGATTCAATGGAGTATAGATCCTAGTGATTGTACTTGGGAGCTAGAGGATAAAATCAGGATGGATTACCCTAGGCTCTTTGCAAAGTTGAAAGGTAAATTCTTAGATTACTAAGAAAATTTGATATGTATGATAGACAGTGACTATTTAAATTGCTCATGCATATTTGAATAATTTTCCTAAGAAAGTAGGAGTACTCAAAGAATATGTTGTAAATTGTGAGGGCACAATTCCTAAAAGGAGGGGTGATTGTAATACCCCAAGATTTTGAGGAAAATTCTTTTAATAAATGATTAAAATTCTGGGGGAAAATCAGAATTATTATATAGGTGGGATTTTCAGTGGTGCAAGGTTGTGTGCATGTGTGCACGTGCACACTAGTTATGGCACTAAGAGAAAATCCAGAATTCCTGAATAATAAAACAAGGAAGGAAAACATTTAGATAAAATGTTTTAAATAAAGGAAATATAGACCTAGACATGAATATTAAAAATTCCTGAGGATGTGTGTATATATATATATATATATCTATATATATATGCCTATGTATGACTTGTCTGGAAATTAAGACAGAAGAGAACATTGATTTATAATGAATAAGTAAAATTTTATTTGAATAATAGGTGTAGAAATGCACATAAGTATGCACATGTTTTCTGCAAATAAAAGGTTAAAGTTAAATTAACACCCATAGTTGTATAAATGTATATTTATATCCAGATGTTATTTGAGCAGAAAATAAATAAAGGAAGCACTAAAACAGTAAGAACCAAAGTGCAAGAAAGAAAATGTACATAGGCAGAAAAATAGAAAGTCACACCATTATCATGTTTGAGGTAAATATAATAAAAATACTTAAAGTTATCACTTTCTGAAAAGAAAGGAAAATAGGCACAATTTAGTCTTGTTTTAAAATATTGGCCGGGACATTAAGGGTTAGGAGGGAAGGAATGTGCAATGCCAAATGCATGATTCTGGTCTGGGCTAAAATAGGGATTTTGCATCACCCAAAACCCTAGACAGAACCCTTATTTAAACCAAGAGCCCAATCAGAAAACTGCTCTCTCACTAATTAATTAACCTAAGGAAGAAGAGGAAGATAAGGCTAAAGATTTGAAGGGTTTTCTGGTTTGAGTTTGTGTAAGCATTTAGGTGAGTATCCTCACTCATATACATGGCATTAAGACCTGGGATTAGGCAGCCAAGCTTTTATATGTTATATTTTGCATGTTTTGATTTACAAACTATGTTGGCTGCTGATGGTTTCATGAATGTTTGATGAGATATGATCTGCTATGCTGGATGTTTAACTTTGTTGTTCTATTTTCATCTCTGTATATTATACCAGAACCTTAAGGAACATATATCAGAGTATTTGTAACTAGTTTGAATAATGGCTTAAGACAAAGAATGAAAAGATAAAGAAAACTATGAGCTGCATATACATTGGTATGGTGCTGAGGCTTGAAATAATTGGTTAAGGGTGCAATGGAGTTTTTCTCTATAAGTGCTGAGCCCTAAACTAAACAGAAACTTACAAGCCTAAAAACTATGTTTAAACAAGATTGAAAAATCTGGCTAAATATAGTTGCTTGAAAAATCAAAATAAACTCAATAGAGCCATGTATTTATTCTCAGTTGCAAACATTCTGGTATATGCTTGAATAGGGTGTTTCTATGATAAATAATGTGAGATGGAATGACTGGGGTGTTATATCTCTAGAAAGTAACCTTTAACTTGCTTGCAATATCATGGCTGCAAGGTAACTAGTATGTTTCATGAGTACAGGTGGTATGTACACCTAGCTATCATTGATAGAATGAACATAAATACACTTAGTGATATAACTAAGGATTTTGTGCCAAGAAGGCTGCTGGAATGCTTGTCCTATTTGAAGTAGACAAGTTGGCACATGGCTTGTTTAAGTCCTGAGATCTTTGTGCCATAATGTTAATTAGTTCATGGCAATGTGTCCCTTTGATTCCTTATAGCAGATGAGGCCAGGAATTTATAAGAAAAAGAAAAGGCAACCTAGTAGTTCCAAATAAAAGTTGTTTTGTTGCATATGTTTGCTCTTATGTATTGTACATGATAATACCTGTCAAGTATGCAAAGTATATTTATGCTGTATTCTTAGCTTAATATCATGGATATGTTAGAAATGCTCACACCAGATCATAGATCTTACCCTTATTCGCTCATGGCACATGGGGGTGTCTCATTTATAATGAGGCAGCCACTAATGCTTTTGCAGGTTATGATGGAGCTAAGTAAGCAAGATTAAAAAGATATGGAATAGAGGATGCTAAGATAATTAGAAATAAAAGCTAAAATGTGTTAATTCATGCATGTATTCCCTGATTGATATGGCTATCTAATGTATTAAGTAGGAAGAACTTGTAAGAGACATGTGCTATGTTGTTTCTGGTTATTTCTGATTTGGTATGAACTAAGGATATTGATGTTAAACTGATTTGAAAACCTAATTGCTAAAGTTGTTTTGATTTAGAGGGAAAAACCTGGATTTATAAGTAAAATCATTTTATGATGATTTCAGTTAATTCTGAGTTCTTTCAAAAAGAATATAGATATACAGAAAATAATATTGGGAAAACCCAGAAAAGAATTAAACTGCTATATCTTCAATTTAAGATATTGACATAAGTCCAGATGCAAGAAAAAGTGTTTATACCTTGAAGATGTATTTTTAAAAAGAGAAGTATGATTAGGAAGAATGATATATATCTGATCACAAAATGTCTGATTCATACAAATATATATACATGCTTTTGGAAAGAAAAGGTAACAATGTTTTGTGTATAATCTGGGTTGTAATAATGCAAGCAAAAGAATGGCCAGAGTAACCACAGGGTTAGGCCATAGGTCAGGCCAAATGTTTCACTTCAGATCAATGAAGCAAGGGAACATTTGAGCTCAGTTTTCTGGAAAATGAACAAAGACCCTGACATGTACATGTATATCTGTGTACATGTAGATATTGGGCAAAAATATAGATGTAAATTCTTAAAACAGTTGAAAGAATGGATTTCAAAAATAGTTATGCAAGAAGAATTGTTTTGTATGATAGGTTATAGCCAAAAATTAAATATATATGTACAATTATAGGTAGGTATCAGATTTCAGCCATACAGGAGAAAATAAAAAGAAAAACAAAAATTGTGTTTGAACCGACCAGCATAGTACTCGAACTAGTGACCTTGCATGAATAAGTTAGGCGCGTTTCCATTACGCCTAGATGTTGCTTGTGTTCACTTAGGATCCACTTTCTTTTAACCTGAGTTTGATAATATTCAGACTTTAAGATAATCATCCATATTATAAGCTTGCTTTCCACTGATCATTGCTTGGTTATTTCTTAATTATAATAACAGTCTAAGGTACATATTTCCAGGGGACACTATAGTCAAAAATCTGGATACAATAAGTTTTAATTTAAAAAGGGGATTTATCACATTTTTGCAAATTTAAAAAGGATTTCTACTTATTATCATGCTCTGATTCAAGTAGAATATAACATAGATATCTTCATATATGTATGTTAAAAATGATTTAGAATTAAAACAATATTTCTATATTGTGAAAGATCCTGGATATATTTTTGTTTATTAGAGAGAGAAAATGACCCTGGGAAATATATTTGTAATAGATGATATATCTATATATCATCTCTATTGCAAAAAAAAAATCACCAATAAAATTAGTGTGTAAATAGGAGGGTCATTTCACGCCGCGATTAATATAAGTCTATCCATCTTTCCTCTTTTGTAATTTAATTATCTTATCTTCCTTTCGAGCCTATCTGCTAAGTTAGAATTCTCTTTGATTAGGTCCCTCTAAATTTGAATCTCTGTCCTAGTTCTAAAATCCATTCTTGAATCATCCTATGAGGGAGCATATTTGTAATTGATATAAAAATGTTTTATATTATGCTGTTTAAGTTGTTAAGTTTGAATTTTGGGTTTCGATCGATTCATCTGGCCAA
This sequence comes from Allium fistulosum, assembly GCA_030737815.1. NCBI lineage: Eukaryota > Viridiplantae > Streptophyta > Magnoliopsida > Asparagales > Amaryllidaceae > Allium > Allium fistulosum. The sequence goes on from CM060905.1 coordinate 1,102,555,346, forward strand.
GCTATCGATAGGAATTCCAAAACACTTGAACAGAGCAAAATGACACGATATTGTTTTCAAAATTGGTAAATGAAATAATTTTATGTATGATTTTATTTTATATATGAAAGTATAATTTTCTAAAAATTAAATTGTCAAATGAATTGGTTGTTAGAAATGATGGTACTAGATCATCATTTATTGTTTGCTAACATTCCTAAACCATTAACTATTGTTGTATGTTATAAGGAGATGAAATTTTTTAAAACATGATTTATAAATCTGATTTGCAAATGAAATGAATTTAAATTAAGGATTTTAGAATTTAATTTCCAGTGCTTTTCTAAATTTGGTTTTCATTGTTTTGGAAAATATATTATTTGAAAGTATTTTCAAATGGAAATTATTTCCAAAGAAATTTTAAAAGAAGTAAGTCGGTACTCTCCTCTTTTGTCGCTGGAAAATAATTTCGATGATGACTACAGCATCATCGACATTCATTTTCGAGTCTTAAAGTGGAGAGACCACTTAGTAGCTTTGCTACACTTTTGTTTTGGAAAATGGATTAGAATTTGAATTTCTTGGGTATGATTTTATATATATATATATATATGTATGTATATATTTATTTCAAAATGGTTTGCAGTGAAACTGGAAATTTCATTCTTAAGTTTTATGTTAAGTGATGGTTTTCAATTATTGAAATGAAGGAAAAAAAATTCTGAATACTTGGAGTGTCTAAAATGAGAAATGGAATTGAAACAACTTGAAACTGTTGAAGTGGGAAAATTTATTTTTATAATACTTAATTGCATTCTAAACATATATAACTTACCTAAAATATTCAAAAAGTTAAATTGTAATGTGAATATGTAATTTAATAATATACAATATAAATGTAAGTAATAAGATGTCCAAAAATGAAATTTTGTTAAGGGAATTTATAAAAAAATTGAGTGGTTATAATAAATGTTTATATACTTAATCTATGTTAATATTAACTTAAATAAATTGTTGAAGGGTTAATTAAGTGATATTGACATTTAAGGAAATATACTATATGGAAAAAATAAAATAAATGCAATTTAAATGGTTTTAAATTAATTATTGTATCTAGTACTATGTATTTCGAATCTATCTTTCCTTTCTGTTGCTTCTATTCTCCTATCTCGTTCCTTTGGGGGATGAAAAGTTTTGAGTGGGGGAGAGTGTAACGATCCGAAAATTTTGACGATTTTAATATTTCAATTAACTAAATTTTTCATAGTAATTAAAAAATAAAATTTTACAATGAAAATTGAGATTTGGAATACGTCAATTTAAACTTAGCTAGTGTCAGATTTTCATCAAAAAATTTGAAAGTTTGTTTGGTGGTGAAATCTCAATTTAAAATTTAAAATCAGTTGACATTTGATGGAAATAAAATATTCTTGAAATCTGAATATTTTTATATATGAAAAATGTAAATTATTTTCTAAGTGAGTCGTCATATTTCATTTTGCTGAATTTGGACTGCTCTAGCTCTGTTTATATTATTTTCGGCGTTTTAGCAGCATTTTTCGTCAACGAAAAATTGAGTTTTGATAGGAGGGTCATGTCACTCATATCTGTGTACTATTCTGGTCATCTTGTCGTGCTGATCTCCATAGTATATTCATTGTGCATTTCGATGTCCGGTACACGGCGAAATTTGCAAAACGGTTAGCCATATCGGTACTCGTTCGAGTCATTTTATTTTCCTGTGTCCACTTGTTTGTTTCCCGTGAGAAATTGAATGGCCATTAGCTTTTATTATTCACTAGAATAGCCACTAGCCTTTATTTTTTTAAATTCAGCTTTGACTTCCTCTAGTTGCAAAATATATTTTGGGTGTGTGTCTTCAGTTCATTATCTCTCCTTTCTTGTCCTGTTCATTCTTTAAAAAAAAGATATATCTTCAACATTTTATTCGAACCTATTTGCCTCCTCATCTTCCTTCCCTACCGAAAGCATGTCCTCCTTCCCCACCGCCAATCCATCCTCCACCTTGCTCCAGCACACCGAAGCCAACACTGTCCGATCCCTGACCATCGTCGCTCATACTCCATCACCCGGCAGCCTTGCTTGAACCAAACGCCCTACGACTGCAGCCAGCACCCCATCAGCCACCTCGCCGCACTAAACTTCTATAGCATCTGCCACCCTTTCCATCACCACGTAGCACCCCATCTGGACCCGCCTCCCACTCCTACCCCACCGCCATCAGCCCCTCCAACCATTATCCTCCAAACCTTGCTTGCCTCCAGTACCCACACGTCGGCACGTCTCCGCCCTTCCCTTCAACCTCGGCCACAGCCAAACGCCCAGCACCGAACTTCCCTGAACTCGCCACCCTCTCACCTCCCAATGTCAGCCCACTTTGCCCCGAGTAGCCCACCATAAAAACCAGACCCGCCTACTTCTCCCATCGAACAACCTACCATCCATTAGCCAAGTTTCCATCCGGCCACAAAACCCTCCACATATCTCCGCCTCACTGCCCCAGTCTACCGAAATTGCAGATCCTCCGCCATTGCTATGCCGAACGCCGGTCATTTCCTTCCCAGCCTCCCCTCGCACCATAGCATAGCCACAACTTCTCATGCAGCAGCCACCTGACAGCCTTTTCCCTCTTCCCCACACAGTCCACCACTTATCTCCGCCATTTGAACCCGTGCCACCCTCTCAACTCTCTAATCTCTCACAGCAGCATATATTATATGTTTGAATAAATATGCTCATATATATGTTTTATATATACATACTATGTTTGCATATATATTGTGACGACCCAGATTTTTAACGTTTATTAATTGGTAATTAATTGAATTAAATCATGGGAATATTAATTTTGATAGTCGAATAAATGAGTTCTTCTAGAAGATAAAAATAATTTTATCTATAAATTGATTTGAAAACTAAAATAAATATTGAATTATAAAATCCCTGGATATGAAAATCTTATAGAAAATAAATAATAAACTTCATCGTTTAAATTTAGAAAAAAATACCCATAACTAAAAATACATAAATATATATAGATAAATACATACAAACTTATCATTTTAAAAAGTTCAAATAAAGTCTTTCAAGATTATTTAGAATAAAATCAATCTTATCAATGCTAAATATAAGAATACAATATATGAATATGAATTAAGTGTTTGATAGTTAAGCTTAAAAATAGAAATAAATACATAAGGTAATTCTAGAAATATATAAACTATGTAATGCATGTGTATATGCAAAGTAATAAAACAAAAATATGAAAATATACAAGTATGTACATACAAAATAAAGGATAAGTATATGTATACAAGAATATAGATTAAGTATCGATAACTTAAATTTAAAACAAGTTTATGTTGAGCAAATAAAGTATAAAAACAAAACTAGGCAAAAGAATATATGTTTCCTGTGAAGTAGATATGTAAGGCAATGAAAGAATAAAAGTGTATATATATATATACATATTTGAACATAGATAAAATGGGATAAGGATGTAAACATGAAGGACATTGGCATTGAATGCTAGCACAACTTTAGGTCATTTCGAATTGTTTAAAATCATTTCAGCCTCCATATGAAGAAAAAATCTCTGACCAAACAAAGATTATTTTTGTACCAGCAAATACCACCCTGTACATACCTTTTCTTTACATATATGTACATCTTTTAGTTCTAGTTCATTTAAAAAAAATGGCATACCTGAAAACTAAACTCAGCAACTAACACTGATACTTGAATAATATCTCAACTCAACAAGCAAGGAGATTAACAAATCCAGGCAAATAACTTTTCGAAAACCAAAATCTCTTCTCTATTCAAACTTGTTCTCAGGTGAGTAAACATTTTATTTCAAAACCTGAAGTGAATTTAAATTTGATTTCATGTGATTTCTGAAATGACTTATCTTTGCATGTGTATATATATGTATGAACACTGTATGTATTTTAGTGTTGAACTGTACATGTGGTTGCATCTTTGTTTCCAGGTTACAGAGTCTACAAATAAATCAAAATTACATATCTTTTTATTAAATCATTGTTAGGACTTGGATTAAAAAAATAGTGTAGTTTTAGCAAAATCTAAGTACTAAAAGTATGAATAAGTATGTCTTGTGTGAATATATGTTTGCATGATGGTTTTAAACTGAATGTATGTATATAGGTGTACAGATAATTGTATGTATGTCTGTACAATAGTTTATCTACTCTGTTCTTCAATTTCAAGTTACAAATTAAATTTAATGATCAACTGCTCCTTCTCTGATCAGTATTATGTTATGATGTTTAAATAAAAGTTGTTAGAAACAACAAGATTTAAATTCTAAAAATATTTTAAGCAAGAATTGAAGATAGTATTAACCAGAATATATACATTACAGTAATAACTTGATTTTATCAAAATTCCAACATGATTAAATTGTAGATTCAAGTTTATAATCTGTTATATCTTTGAGAATTAGGATTTTTAATATAAAAATCATGATTTTAAATATGGTATATTGTGAGAAATCTTTGGATGATCAGAAAATGGGTTTCGACCTTTTTCTGGTGATTGTTGAGTTTCGGGTGGTCGGGGTTTTTGTCGAAGCAAGGCTGGAGATCGGAGAAGTCGGCAAAAATGGTTGAAGAATTTCTCAAGCATGGTGGAGACGAAACAAGGGTGAACTAGGGTTTACAGCATGTTGGGTTCGTCGACATTTTTGGATTGAATTCTCCATCGTGGTAGATGCGGGCTCGATCGCGAGTAGACTAATAGTTGCGTGGGCCTTGGGAGAAGAGTTGGTCAGAGTTTCCGAACTCCTGGTGGCCGGAGGAGGCATCAAGGGTAAGGTTTTGGTGATGATTCTTTCCGGTCTGGGTTCGTTTATGCTCGATCTCGTTTTCGAGTTCGATTCAAAGTTTGGGTGTTCATTAACGAGTAGAGAGGCCACGTTCGATTTGCCGGAGGTAGTGGTGATGGTCGGAGACGTTCCGACCATCTATACACGTGCACGGTGTTGTCGCGTGTCTGTAGTTGTTGAAGCTCTTGAAGTAGAGGAGGTGACTTCGAGTAGGGCTCGGGAAAACATGGGTTTGCCTTAGGGTTTAGCTCGGGATTGTTTCGAGTATACGAGAGTGTTTTAGTATAACAGTTTTCTTTAAATTTAAACTAAGTTTTAATGAAGAAAGAGGAAGCTTGGGAAAAAAGTTGAGATAACTCGGGTGTTAGTCGAGTAGATCCTGGATTTACTCGGGTAAGGTAATTATATTTTCAAAGCTTTAAATTTAACAAAGCCATGTTTTAAAACTAGTTAACTTAAAAACTATTTCCTTTAAATAGTAATTGATTATTAAATGTTTGTTTATTAAAGTTGAAATTTATTTTAAGTCGTTAATTAAGTTTATCCTTAAGATGTTTTTAAAAGCTTAATTAATCAGATAATTAAGTAGTTTAATTGAAAGATTAAGTGTTTTAAATTTTTAAATAAACTTATTGCGTTTTAAGTTAATGATAATTAATTCCAAAGTTTATTAATTTCGATAATGATTAAGAAAGTGATTAAGATAAATGAATTATCTTAAAACTAATTAAGGTTTGGGTAATTAAGATTTATTATTTAATTGATTGGTTATTAACTAAAGATTAATTAATTAAGGAAATTAATTAAGGGTTAGTTAATTAATGAGTGTGATTAATTAAAGGATAGTTAATCAATGTAGGTGGTTATAAGATAATTAATTTGAGTAATTAATTAAGGATAATTACTGTGAATAGTTAAGGATAATTAATTTGTGGAATTAATTAAAGGCTATTTACTTAATGTAATTAAAGTATAATTAATCAAGAATGGTTAATTAAGATGGATAATTAAAAGACGATTAATTAATTGGTTTGTAATTAATTAAGGTTAAGTAAAGGTAATCTAAGTGATTAAAGATTAATAATTAATTTAATTAGAGATAAATTAAATAAATTTTGGAAGTGATCAATCTTGCTTATGAATGATTGAATGATGTTCAATGACTTGAATTGGTTGATATCTCTGATACGAAATGTTTTGTGATATGATATGTTTGGTTTAAACTGTGATAATGTGGGTATCTATCGATGATGAATTATTGTGTAAAAGGTGACACCCTGTATTTAAAGTTTGAATTGTATTTCACTTGAATAACTTGGGTTAAGACGACATTGGACTCGAAGAGACCGGGGTCGGGTATCAGTAAATACCCGAAACCACTTCGATTTGTAATCCACAATAATTCTATAAAGATTTGGATATGTGAAATCAGTGGGCTGGAATGGAATAATATAGACCTTTGGGATTAAGTAAGGATACTTAGAATTTGATTTAATAAGTGTTGACTATGACGAGATATGAACTCATAGAAAGGTATGAGTTACCCGGGTTTTAAATAATTTATGCTTAGTATTTCATGTTATATGGGTTTACTCACGCTGGTTTCCAGCCTGACCCGGGTGTTACTTTGATGTAATGCTCGGGTCAGACCGAGTATTACAGATTTTCAGGTAAGGACGTTCTGGGGCTCAGGAGACGGGCTGGATGGCAGGAACGTATGGAGTGTTTCCGCTGAGACTATTATTTCTGTTTATCTGAGACATGCGATTTGTATATGTCAAGTGTTGTGTATGAGTGTAACTCTGATGTAAAAATATAATTGACAGATACAGGTATTCTTTTGTAAACTGTTATTATTTGATATTATATTTTGATCCGCTGCGATTTGTGAGAATCGGTGCTGTGTTTCTGTTTCTTTTTCTTCTATCTCTTTCTTCTTTCCCTAACTATCTGGAATTTTCGGGATCGAAAATTTCGGGTCATTACATTTGGTATCAGAGCTGAAAGGTTAAGCGAGAACCTTGGCTCTGGTGGGTTTACTCATCAGGGATAGGGTTAGTATTACCTAGGATGAGTTGAGCGTATATATATATATATATATATATATATGAGTGCGTACTTGTTATTTTCTTATATAAAGATTTTAAACTTGGTTTTAAATATTTTTATATAAGTATAAATTTTCCAATTATTAAAGAAATTGGTTGTTGATTATTAGAGTTAAATAAGATAATGAGAATTAAGGGGTAGTAGTAATACAACCAAATTGAAATGGATTCAAACTGAAATTAAATCTTGAATTTGGGGAAAAAGTTTCAGAATAAGATAATAATGAATTGGTTTCCTAATATGATAATCTTGGTTATTATCATAAATGATTGTTGTGTTTAATAATAAATGTGCATTAATGAGTAAGCAAAGTGAAATGTTTTAGGGAAGTAAAACATTTAGGCAAGTATGACTTATAAATTGGAACTGAAGATGATATAAATTGTGAAGTTTTAAATCTGGGTCCAGGATTTGAAAATTGTTTCAAATTGATAAAGAAATAATAAATAATGTTATTTAATATATTTAAATGGAAGGGTCCTATTTCAACAAAAGTTGTTGAAAATTTGTTTTGAACCAAAAGTGGTTTAAAATTTAAAGATAACTTGGTGTGTAAAGGAAATAATATGTATAAGGAATATACATAATATCAAAGATGGTTTGTAATGAACTCTAAATATTGAGTTTTAAATTTTGAATGAGATGTGAAAACCCAAGGTGATAAGTTTTTGAACTTATAAGATTATTAATGAGAAGTTTAAAATTCGAAATGGGGATCCAAATTAGGTAAGGTTGGCTGGGTTAAGAAAATTGAACTTAACTTTGGGAAAAGTTAAATAAGTTAACAAGCAACCTGAATTGGAAATTTTAAGATGAAATTGAGATTTAACTTGGGAAGTTAAATGGTTAATTTGAATTGGGAGTTTGTGTGATCTCAAAATGGGTTTGAGATCTAGAAATTGGAAATGGGTGGATGTTTTAAAATAAATTGAATGATATCATCCTATTGTTATTAATAATCTTTAAATTATGAAATGGATTTGTTTAAATGAATAAGGAATGAAGTGTGGTAATATATCCATTATTGAGATAAAAAGGGAAATTAAACCTTAATTTGAAATTAAGAAAATGGAATTACTTTGAACAGAAAATTTGAATAATTGAATTTGTAAATTAAAAGTTTGTTTAAAAACTGGTTTCAAAACGGGAAGATAAGATTGGGTAATAAATTGAATTTTAAAGATAAAATTGTTTTGAACTCTTATTTGAGGTTTGAAATAAGTTAAGTGAAGATAATTTAAAATGGAATTTTGAGAATTGGACTCAGTATTAAATTCTTTAAAGATTGGGATTACTGATTTAAAAATAAAGGTTAATTTAATTTAAGGGATTAAATCAACATTTAAAAATTTAACTCGAATTTATATAATTCGAGATGGTTTAAAATTGAGATTTAAAATTGAATTAGTTCACACTGAATTTGATTTGAATTAATGGGAATTGTTAAGATGGATAAGTATAAAATTCAAATGGGAAATTTGAATTGGATTAATTTGAAATAAAAATTGAAGTTATTCAAATTGGGATTGAGTCAATTTAAATGGAAGTGGAAATTTAAATTGAATTGATGGAAATGGAGATGGGGTATTAAACAGTTTGACTCTGGAATATTTTCAAAATAAATTGTTTAATATAAATCTATCTTTCCAAACTATTTACTATACAACTTTTCTTTTTTTAAACCTAAAACTATCTTAAGCTTATTTTATAACTACTGTTGGAACTATTTAACTATTTTACAACTGTTTTATAAACTAATTACTATTTTTCTATTAGTTTATAACTGATTACTATTTTACAACTATTTTTTAATTATTTAAAACTTCTATAACTATTTGATTATTTTCCAACTATTTTACAATTACTTAACTGTTTTGCAGCTATTTTACAAACTAATAATTATTTTTCAACTATTTATATATTTTAAAAAATTTCAAGCTATTTTATAAATATAAACGGGTCGGAGTTCAAACTGTTATTGATTAAATACCCAACTGAGATAAGAATTGAAGTGATAATCCAAATGGGGATTAAGGCAAATGTGAATAAGTGAATAAGATCAAAGTGAGGATGAATAGAAAGGCAATTGATTTAACTGATAATCAATGAAGATAAATACGTAGGATGTACGTGTATTATTCTATTCGCATAGTGATTTGATCCAGATTCGAGCACAGAATTTCGAGATAGTATTATCGATCCGAGTTGGGATTTTTTGCTCGATTTTCGATGGCGAACCTGGATATGGATTTTTGATTAGTTCTGGATATTCTCTATTATACTTGTGACTATGCAAGGAGAATAACGGTTCCTGATCAAGAAACCAGATCTGAGTCCGTACTAGGAAGTCGGGTGGACAATACTAGTTCGGAAGTGAAATTGTGTGATCGAGTGAGCGATCAGATTGATATTGCGTACGGATGGTATGGGTACATCGAACGGGTTTCAATAAAATTGATATTGAAAATTTGCGGATAAAAACTGAAAATGATTTTTGAAATTGAAAGTATTTAAAGTATAAAAGTGAATTTATACAAGTATGAAGTGATTCAAAAAAGAATTTCCCAAGATTATTATATATATATATATATATGTATAAAGGATTTTATGAAAATGATTTTGGGAAAAAGTTTTGGGAACCTATGGATTTTTAAAAAGGCTTTTGATTTTTGAGGAAAATCAATTTTGGAATCTAGAAAAGCCTAATATGAGAATTATCGATTTTGAGAATCGATTTTGTAAAGGAGATTTATATGAGATTCGTACTTGGTGTATGATTTGGAAAATACTATATGTGTATAGTATAAAGTGTTTTGAAAGTGGCTCTGGGGAAAAAGGCGCTCCCTTGAATGAACTTCTCAGGAGTGCGACAGGGTGGTACTGCCTTGAGCCTCAAAAAGGGGGAGGCCCTAAAGTTGATCCTGTGAGGAGTCCGGACAAACTAGTTCCTGAGGATTATTTGGTAGCGAAAGTCGAGGGCGCCGATGCCTACAGGGGCATTTGGGTTATGCTGTGACGACAGTGTGACTCGATGTCGCTGCGATCTACTGTGTGGACCATAGCAAAACTCGTGTGGTGGATGAGTGCCAACAGTCTACACTAGATTTTGCCGGGATGGCAACGTAACATCGGTAGACTGCGATCTATGGTCAAGTGGAGGAGTTTCATTCTTTTGGCAGCGAAAATCGGTGGCGCAGATGCCTACAGTTATATGGCTTTGTGCTGTGATAGCAACGTAAGGCCCGAGTATAACTGCGATCTATAGCCAGTTCCATGGCGTAATCGAGGGGCACGGAGACCTACAGTTATCTATGGATTTTGCCGGGACGGCAACGTAACCATCGGGTTAACTGCGACCATGGATGGGGGTGATGATTTCCAGAGCATTCTCACCAAAGATATTTCCTCTATTTTCAAAAATGATTTCGATATTTTCAATAAAATTATTTTCCAAGTATTTTCACTGGATGTTGAAACGGGTCTGCTGAGTACTTACTGATTTTCGGTCCTACGGCTGATCAACGTATGACCGAATTTCTGTGAGAACAAGGATGGACTTGTCGAAACATCGAGTTATAAAAGTATTTTTATAGAAAAACTATTTAAGTAATATTAAATAGATTTTTAAAGTGATTTAAAAATGATTAAAGAATATTAATCTGATTTTAAGCATTTTCATAAATTTGTTTCGTTCCTTTTCGAGGACGAAAAGTTCTAAAGGGGGGAGGAATGTGACGACCCAGATTTTTAATGGTTATTAATTGGTAATTAATTGAATTAAATCATGGGAATATTAATTTTGATAGTCGAATAAATGAGTTTTTCTAGAAGATAAAATTAATTTTATCTATAAATTGATTTGAAAAATAAATAAATATTAAATTATAAAATCCCTGGATATGAAAATCTTATAGAAAATAAATAATAAACTTCATCATTTAAATTTAGAAAAAAATACCCATAACTAAAAATACATAAATATATATAGATAAATACATACAAACTTATCATTTTAAAAAGTTCAAATAAAGTCTTTCAAGATATTTTAGAATAAAATCAATCTTATCAATGCTAAATATAAGAATACAATATATAAATATGAATTAAGTGTTTGATAGTTAAGCTTAAAAATAGAAATAAATACATAAGGTAATTCTAGACATATATTATGTAATACATGTGTATATGCAAAGTAATAAAACAAAAATATGAAAATATACAAGTATGTACGAACAAAATAAAGGATAAGTATATGTATACAAGAATATAGATTAAGTATCGATAACTTAAATTTAAAACAAGTTTACGTTGAGCACATAAAGTATAAAAACAAAACTAGGCAAAAGAATATATGTTTCCTGTGAAGTAGATATGTAAGGCAATGAAAGAATAAATATATATATATATATGAACATAGATAAAATGGGATAAGGATGTAAACATGAAGGACAGTGGCATTGAATGCTAGCACAACTTTAGGTCATTTCGAATTGTTTAAAATCATTTCAGCCTCCATATGAAGAAAAAATCTCTGACCAAACAAAGATTATTTTTGTACCAACAAATACCACCCTATAAATACCTTTTCCTTACATATATTCACATCTTTTAGTTCTAGTTAGTTTAAAAAAAATGGCATACCTGAAAACTAAACTCAGCAACTAACACTGATACTTGAATAATATCTCAACTCAACAAGCAAGGAGATTAACAAATCCAAGCAAATAACTTTTCGAAAACCAAAATCTCTTCTCTGTTCAAACTTGTTCTCAGGTGAGTAAACATTTTATTTCAAAACCTGAAGTGAATTTAAATTTGATTTCATGTGATTTCTGAAATGACTTATCTTTGCATGTGTATATATATGTATGAACACTGTATGTATTTTAGTGTTGAACTGTACATGTGGTTGCATCTTTGTTTCTAGGTTACAGAGTCTACAACTAAATCAAAATTACATATCTTTTTATTAAATCATTGTTAGGACTTGGATTTAAAAAAAATAGTGTAGTTTTAGCAAAATCTAAGTACTAAAAGTATGAATAAGTATGTCTTGTGTGAATATATGTTTGCATGATGGTTTTAAACTGAATGTATGTATATAGGTGTACAGATAATTGTATGTATGTCTGTACAACAGTTTATCTACTCTGTTCTTCAATTTCAAGTTACAAATTAAATTTAATGATCAACTGCTCCTTCTCTGATCAGTATTATGTTATGATGTTTAAATAAAAGTTGTTAGAAACAACAAGATTTAAATTCTAAAAATATTTTAAGCAAGAATTGAAGACAGTATTAACCAGAATATATACATTACAGTAATAACTTGATTTTATCAAAATTCCAACATGATTAAATTGTAGATTCAAGTTTATAATTTGTTATATCTTTGAGAATTAGGAATTTTAATATAAAAATCATGATTTTAAATATGGTATATTGTGAGAAATCTTTGGATGATCAGAAAATGGGTTTCGACCTTTTTCTGGTGATTGTTGAGTTTCGGGTGGTCGGGGTTTTTGTCGAAGCAAGACTGGAGATCGGAGAAGTCGGCAAAAATAGTTGAAGAATTTCTCGAGCATGGTGGAGACGAAACGAGGGTGAACTAGGGTTTACAGCCTGTTGGGTTCGTCGACATTTTTGGATTGAATTCTCCATCATGGTAGATGCGGGCTCGATCGCGAGTAGACTAATAGTTGCGTGGGCCTTGGGAGAAGAGTTGGTCGGAGTTTCCGAACTCCTGGTGGCCGGAGGAGGCAGCAAGGGTAAGGTTTTGGTGATGATTCTTTCCGTTTTGGGTTCGTTTATGCTCGATCTCGTTTTCGAGTTCGATTCAAAGTTTGGATGTTCGTTAACGAGTAGAGAGGCCACGTTCGATTTGCCGGAGGTAGTGGCGATGGTCGGAGACGTTCCGACCATCTATACACGTGCACGGTGTTGTCGCGTGTCTGTAGTTGTTGAAGCTCTTGAAGTAGAGGAGGTGACTTCGAGTAGGGCTCGGGAAAACATGGGTTTGCCTTAGGGTTTAGCTCGGGATTGTTTCGAGTATACGAGAGTGTTTTAGTATAATAGTTTTCTTTAAATTTAAACTAAGTTTTAATGAAGAAAGAGGAAGCTCGGGAAAAAAGTTGAGATAACTCGGGTGTTAGTCGAGTAGATCCTGGATTTACTCGGGTAAGGTAATTATATTTTCAAAGCTTTAAATTTAACAAAGCCATGTTTTAAAACTAGTTAACTTAAAAACTATTTCCTTTAAATAGTAACTGATTATTAAATGTTTGTTTATTAAAGTTGAAATTTATTTTAAGTCATTAATTAAGTTTATCCTTAAGATGTTTTTAAAAGCTTAATTAATCAGATAATTAAGTAGTTTAATTGAAAGATTAAGTGTTTTAAATTTTTAATTAAACTTATTGTGTTTTAAGTTAATGATAATTAATTCCAAAGTTTATTAATTTTGATAACGATTAAGAAAGTGATTAAGATAAATGAATTATCTTAAAACTAATTAAGGTTTGGGTAATTAAGATTTATTATTTAATTGATTGGTTATTAACTAAAGATTAATTAATTAAGGAAATTAATTAAGGGTTAGTTAATTAATGAGTGTGATTAATTAAAGGATAGTTAATCAATGTAGGTGGTTATAAGATAATTAATTTGAGTAATTAATTAAGGATAATTACTATGAATAGTTGAGGATAATTAATTTGTGGAATTAATTAAAGGCTATTTACTTAATGTAATTAAAGTATAATTAATCAAGAATGGTTAATTAAGATGGATAATTAAAAGACGATTAATTAATTGGTTTGTAATTAATTAAGGTTAAGTAAAGGTAATCTAAGTGATTAAAAATTAGTAATTAATTTAATTAGAGATAAATTAAATAAATTTTGGAAGTGATCAATCTTGCTTACGAATGATTGAATGATGTTCAATGACCTGAATTGGTTGATATCTCTTGTAAAGATCCACAAATCCGTCTTCCGAAAACTCAACACCGATAAGTCCACTCTACCAACTGTCGAAAAATTGAATGCCGAAAACGCGAAACTTTATTGTTTGAAAGAAGAGGTAGAAGAAAACATAAGAAAAAGAAAGAAGAAACAACAGAAAACACGGAAACAGAAACATTATCAGAATCTCACATTCGCAGCGGAACAATATATGATAGATAAATCAATAATCCTTTAAACAAAGAACTATACGAGTTTTATACAATACATCAATCAGAGTCAATATACAACTCAATACAACAATGGACAGTTATATAAACTTGTCCTCATACAGAATACACAGCAGAATAAATAAACAAGTACGGGTGTATGTTTCGCCATCCAACTTGCTTCCACAGCTCCAGAATATCCAGAATATACTGATAACATAACTCTAGGCTGCCCGTGTGGAAAATTGGTGGGCACCTAGAGTTTAGAAGGGAAATAATAAACTCCGAGTCAGTCATGGTGACTGGTGTGAGATCGTAAAACAGATATTTTTCACAAAGAAAATAAAATTTATTCGCAATGCTTTTGGAAAATGAAACTACCATAAGGCCTCCCGCACACACACACAATGCAAACGTAGAATCGGAGGAGATTTCTCCTTATGATAGTCAAAGATGCTTGATACGCAAAATCAAATCATTTTGGATATTATTATCAGTGCATAGTGAGGAAAAACATTTCGAAAGTACAATATAAATCTTAGCCAGCATAGACATTCCGAACTATGCCTACTATAGCTACCATCTAAACAGTGGTGACCACCATAAGTAAATGGCAGGTTCTACAACTAATACCGTACAAGGTGCATATTGGAGTTTGGATTTCCAACAAATGGCCAGGCCAAGGAACTTCCCATTGCCACATAGGTACGCCTCTGGAAAGACGACCCGAGAAATAACCTAACATTACGGTTAGATCTCTGCCAACACAAGGCCGGGTTACCCCTAACTGGGTAACTACTGACACAAATATGTCATCCCCCGATCGTAACCGATCTTCCCGAGGATCCTCAATTTCCAACAACCACAAAGTAATAAATTTGCAGCAACAACATAGGTTAAATATCTGGGCTCCATACCATGATACCACCTCTATCCAGAAGGAATGACATACACTAAAGGGGCGCTAGCCCCTAATAACCTTGCTGCATCCTTCATGTTTTGACCATTTCCGGGGTGTAAGGTCCGACGAAGTCTCGTCCACAAAGCTACGCTTTGTCACAAAGCCATGCTTTGGGTCAACAGATGATCAAAGTAATTATCACAAAGATAAATGATCAAACAAATGATCATATCACAAATGATCAAACAATGATCATCACACAGCAACACTCAGCATGTCACATTACCAAATTGGGAATATATTGCTGATAACCTTCAACTACATAACCTCTGAGCTCGTACGTCTCAGAGAAGGGTGTTAAGCTAAGAGAATAAATTCTCCGCCACCAACAGATATGTATTTGAAAGAAATCAGCTTTATATCTCAATTTGTAACGTCGGACACACAATCCATACAAGTCTATTCCGGGATCGAACAGAACCGAAGGCACTTCAAAAGAAGCCCTTGCAATCCGGATAATTTCTAATCACGTCCGGACTTCCCGTCACTAAGGGTGATAAAATTTCTATATCGGAGATCAGCCGATGTAGAGTAACTCGACGGTAATCCTTCCGTTTTCAAAAATATCCGGTCTTCAACACTGGTAATCAAATGCAATCCATTACGACGTATCACATATTCGGAATGGGTTATACAACCCAAAGGTCCTTTCCCGGCTAACCCGAATAGTGAGCGCTTATTCAAAAATAAGTGTGGCATTCAAATTCAAGCAAATCACAACAAATACCCATTCATGGTAATTATTGATAGTCGGTTATTTAACTATCAATAGGTCTGCACAGCATCATCAGATTCCAAATAATTTTCCAAATCATTTATTTTCCAAAAATATCTATACAAGATATATAATTTCCACACTTCAACCATTTGAAACCAAATTTCAAATCACTTTCAAATATTCATTTTCAATTTATCTTTAAAAGATAAAATCTCAAACCTTTCATTTCATATTGGAAAATATTTCCATACTTATTTAATAATAAGTAATTCACAAATCATTTATTTTCAACACTTGGAAAATATTCGATATACTTAAATCAAAATTAAGTATATATTTCATTCTTTAAGGAAATCATTCTCTTTCACAAATTTCATTTGAGTCAAAACGAATGTTACGTAAAACATCGTTACGACAACTCAAAATCACTAATATAGGGATTCGAAAGTAAGATAGATGTATATATAAATCCCAATACTATATAAAAAATTTACTTTCGAAAATCATTTACTATAACAACAGTGTTATAGTCCATCATTTCCTTATTTTTCGAAACATCTATTTCAACAATAAATGTTGAAATCTATGTTTTCGATACTTAACACGTTTTAAAACATCTTTTAAAACAATTACTTCATTTCGTAATATCACTTCTCCAAAACATATCCATTTTATTTAAAAATACATTCACTGTCCAAAATCGTGAATATACTTTATTTACCCAATTCAATGTTTCTACACAATTATTAAAAGATTATCCATTCTAAAATCATGGATATAATTCCATCAATTAACTTCAAAAATTCACTTATCAAAATAAGTGATTTCGGATTTATAAACAACGTTTATAAATCACATTTATATCTTATAACAATTTCAACTCATAAAATCATTTTATTAGCAAATTCTATTTATAGTCCATTTAAGTGCCAAAATCTAATTTATAAGTAAATTACTTATAAATCTTTTATTTCACATCATCTATTCATTTTATAACTTCACATTATAAATCTATTAATTTTATTCACTTATGAAATCCATTTATACTTCCTTTTAACACTTATAAAAACTCGTTTTATAATTCCAATATTTTAATTTATAAATATCAATTTTATAAATCTTTTATATAAATCGTTTATAATTTTTCAAAGATCCCAATTTAAACCATTTTATAAATCAATCAACTATTTATTTCCAAAAATCACACTTTGGTTATATTTCACAAAAATCTTAGTTTTTATAACTTTAAAATTTTAACGTTTATTTATTTAAGATGAATCAATCCAAAATTTTAATAAAACGTATAATCTCAAAAATCACTTTAAAAATCTCTTTTAAAATCAACATCGTTATTTTTAAACTTCAAAAATGGATCTGATGATGCAACAGCACCAAAAAAATCAATCATGATAACAAAACATCACATATCATCATATGATAACAGAATATATCACAATATCTGTAAATAAATCAATATGGTGAGGAATCCAGTTGGATCTCTCCAACCTGTTTCCCTGCATCCACAGACGTTAGCACAATACCCATTCCACTTCGAGGTGGAATATCGCGGTATATGGGATTTATAAAATATTATCTGCTATTATGCGGCGCAATAGGGTCTCATCCACTATATAGTGCGGGAAATCAATGTCATGACCCGCAAATCCGTACCTCTTGATTAACCACTAATCTCCATTGATTAACTCAAAATGAACGGAAATACGAACTATGATGGTTTAAGAAAGAAGAAAAAAAGTAGTAGAAGAAGAAAAGGGTAGAAGAAGAAAGAGAGAAGGAAGAAGAACAAAAAAAATAGATAGAAGAAAAAGAAGAACAACAACAGGACAACATCAGAAACAGAACAGAAACAATATCAGAATCTCACATATCGCAGCGGAACAAAAATATAATAGATAATCACTAGTCTTTTAAACAAAGAACTATATCAGTTTTATACATACATCAACAGAGTCAATATACAACTCAATACAACAATGGACAGTTATATAAACTTGTCCTCATACAGAATACACAGCGGAATGAATATATCGGATACAAGTACTACGTCTCGCCATCCAGCTTGCTTCCAAAGCTCCAGAATATCCAGAATATCCTGATAACATAACTCTAGGCTGCCCGTGTGGAAATTGGTGGGCACCCAGAGTTTAGAAGGGAAACAATAAACTCCGAGTCAGTCATGGTGACTGGTGTGAGATCGTAAAACAGTTATTTATCTTTAAAACAACAAAATAATTTTTCTTTAAGTCAATTCGAAATGCTTTTGGAAAATGAAACTACCATAAGACCTCCCGCCACACACACAATGCAAACGCAGAATTGGAGGAGATTTCTTCTTATGATAGTCAAAGATGCTTACTACGCAAAAATCAAATCCTTTTTGATATTATTATTAGTGCATAGTGTAGAAACCATTTCGAAAGTACAATATAAATCTTAGCCGGCATAGGTACCATTATAGTATGCCTACTATAGCTACCATATTAGATGGCAGGTTCTGCAACTAATACCGTACAAGGCTCGTATTGTTTCTTTGGATTTCTAACAAATGGTCAGGCTAAGGAACTTCCTATGCCACGATGGGTACGCCCTTGGAAAAGACGACCCGAGAACCTAACCGGATCTCTGCCAACACAAGGCCGGGTTACCTCTGCAAAAATAGGTAACTACTGACACGCGTATGCCATCCCCCGATCGTCACCGATCTTCCCGAGGATCCTCGATTCGCAACAACCACAAAGTAATAAATTTGCAGCAACCACAGAGGTTAAGTATCTGGGCTCCATACCATGATACCACCTTTATCCAGAAGGAATGACATGCACTAAGGGGCGCTACTCCCTAGAACCTTGCCGCATCCTTCCTGTTTTGACCATTTCCGGGGTGTGAGGTCCGACGAAGTCTCGTCCACAAAGCTACGCTTTGTTCACAAAGCCATGCCTTGGGTCAACAAATGATCAACCTATGATCATAAAGATAAATGATCAAACAAATGATCATATCACAAATGATCAAACACTGATCATTTCACAGCAACACTCAGCATGCCACATTACCAAATTGGGAGTATATCGCTGATAAATTTCAACTACATAACCTCTGAGCTCGTACGTCTCAGAGAAGGATGTTAAGCTAAGAGAATAAATTCTCCGCCACCAAAAGAAATGTATTTGAAAGAAATCAGCTTTATATCTCAATTTGTAACGTCAGACATACAATCCATACAAGTCTGTTCCGGGATCGAACAGAACCGAAGGCACTTCTCACGAAGCCCTTGCAATTCCGGATAATTTTCAATCACGTCCGGACTTCCCGTCACTAAGGGTGATAAAACCTCTAAATCGAAGATCAGTCGATGTAGAGTAACTCGACGGTAATCCTTCCGTTTTCAAAAATATCTGGTCTTCAACACCGGTCATCAAATGCTATTCATAACGACGTATCACATATTCGGAATGGGTTATACGACCCCATGGTCCTTTCCCGGCTAACCCGAATAGTGAGCGATTATTAAAAAATAAGTGTGGCATTCAAATTCATCCAATTCACAACAAATACCCATTCAAGGTAATTATTGATAGTCGGTTATTTAACTATCAATAAAGATGCGCAACGTCATCAGATTCCAAATAATTTTCCAAATTATTTATTTTCCAAAATATCTTTACTAGATATAAAACTTCCACACTTCAAAAATAAATCGATATTATTTTTTTTTGAAACGAATTCCCATTTCTTTTATAAATTCCATAGTGAATTTATATTTCAAAAATCTATAGATATATGATTTTCAAATCGATTTCAAATATTCAATTTCAATTTATCTTTATAAAGATAAATTCTCCAAAAACGTTTCATTTCATTTTGGAAAACATTTCCATACTTATTTAATCATAAGTAATTCAAAAATCTATTTATTTTCAACACTTGGAAAATATTCGATATACTTAAATAAATATTAAGTATATATTTCATTCTTTAAGGAAATCATTTATTTTAACAACATCTATTTGAGTCAAAACGAATGTTACGTAAAACATCGTTACGACGACCCAAAATCACTAGTATTGGGATTCGGAATTAAGATAGATATCTAAATCCCAATACTATATAAAAACATTTCCTCTCGGAAATCATTTACCATAACAACAGTGTTATAGTCCACCATTTCCTTCTTCCTCGAAAACGTCTATTTCAACAATGAATGTTGAAATCTATGCTTTCGATTCATAATACATTTTAAAACATCTTTAAAATGTTTAACTTCATTTTTAATATCACTTCTTCAAAAATAAATCCATTTTATTTAATAATATATTCACTGTCCAAAATCGTGAATATACTTCACTAACCACGTTTTCAATAACCTCTACACATTTTATTTCAATAAAATTTCGCTATCCAAAAACGCGAATATACCTTCTTTGATAATCTTCTATATTTAATTTATCAAATTCAATTGATTTTGAATTTATAAAACAACGTTTATAAATTCTATTTCTATTTATAAAAACTTCAATTTATAAATCTTCTTTATTTACCAATTCAATTCACAATTCAATTTTTATACCACAATCCATATTATAAGTTAAATACTTATAATTTCATTTATTTACAAAGATCATTCTGTTAAAACTTTACAAACTGGAAATTCTATCCTTTTATAAACCCAATTTAACATCATTTCCAAATACTACATCAATTACAGATTGATTTCCAAAATTTTATCATTTCTAAATAATTTCCTTATTCTTTCCCATCTATTCAATATTCTATTTTTAAAAGAATTCTTCAATTTGAAATCATTTTTACATTGATTTCCCAAGTTATTTCAATTCATAAATTTAATTTCTAATTGGACTTCCAACTTATTTCATTTTAAATAAATTCCTTTTAAAGAGAATAAATTTCTTTGTCTCTTTTAATCTATTTAAAAATCCAAATCTAAATTAAATTCTTCAATTTATAATCACTATTTTACGAAATCCATTAATTTAACATTTTCACTTTATTTTGGAAATAAATTCGATAAGATTAAAAAATCAACTTTTTATGTTTTAAAATTCTTCTTTCTTCAAATTTATTCAATTTCTAAAATAAATTGACTTAAAAATTTCTACTTGAATTTCAAAAATTCAATTTTGTTTATTTTTGGAATCCAATGATATCAAACATCCATTCAGCTAAATTTTAGCTTTCAAACAATTTCCAAACATCAATATGATCAGTAACATCAATATAATCATTCACAGATTCATATCACAGTATAAATAAATTCAATCAATATGAGGGGTCCAGTTGGATCCCTCCAACCTATTTCCCTGCATCCAAAGGTGTTAGCACAATACCCATTCCACTTCGAGGTGGAATATCGCGGTATATGGGATTTATAAAATATCATCCGCTTAATAACGGCGCAATAGGGTCTCATCCGCTATACGAGGTGGGAAATCAATCAATCCAATATATACATATGCCAATATGTATATATTGCTATATATATATATAGATATATCATACTATATCTAATATCACATCCAAACAAATCAAACAATCAATAACTGCAATCCAAATATATTTTGAGTGAGAAAAATCTCACCTTTGTTTTTATTTTCCATCCATTTCCATTTTGACCATTTCTTCTTGATTTTTAACCTTGTATAAATAATTATACAATTCTATTAATATCCTAAATAAATCGAACCATTCATTTTCATTTAATAAAATTTTATTTTATCTAATCAATTTAATTTCAAACAATTTCCTTTAAATTATTTTTAGTAACCAAAAAATTAAATTATTTAACTATTTACATTTAATTAATAAATTTTTAAATTTTTAATCTATTCTTTCTCATAAATAAATTATTTACTGACCAAATTAATCTCCAAAATATCATTTATTATTTTTCTTACAACACCTCAAAAATCCTATATATTGAAAATCTGCATATTTATGAATTCAAATGCTGCAATTAACAAAACAGCAGAAAACATCTTCCCTTCCAGACTTACTTAAGAATTTAAAAAGCTGCCTATATAAAATTTCTAATCTATAAATTAAATTTGAAAATAATTTATACCTCACTGTTTATATCGCGACCAGAAATCGCGAAACACTCCACTTCGTTGTCGATGCAGCTACGCTTCCAATGCCAGCTTGCCTCCAAATCGAATTCCAGAGCGAGCGCGAGAACGCCCTAACCCTATCGCGACTTTGCCTTGCCTTGAACGCTGCTGCACCCCCGAACATCGCCTTACATCGTGATTCGCTTCACCCAATCGCATTTCATTGGGGCCACAGCGAGTACGATGCGAGCTCGAATCCCTCCAACCTATGTGATGCCATCGCCGTCGCGCTTCCATCTCGCGACATCCACCAGAACGACGCGCTGCTCGATTCGAGTACCCAGTCTCCGCCTTCGTCGCCCAAACGACATCGCCATCGCCTCTCGCGTACGCGAGCTTGCTTTTAAATCATCGCGACATTTTTTTTTCTTTGTTGAACTGGAGATTTCAAACGAAAGGGCTCGGCCATTTTTATTTTTCGAATTTGGGAACCGAGGAAGTGATTTCGTTTTTGAACAAGAGGAAGGGTATGTGGCCATTTACTTTGAACGAGAACGAAAGAAAGAGGTCGCCATTGATTTTTATCTTCTGTTCGATTTTGAATTATACAGAGAAGAGGGTTATTTAAAATTGAGACTGAGGCATGCTTTCACGTTCTCTGGCGCGAAACTAGGCATGATTCTAGGCATGATTTTAGGAACGAATAGTAATTGATGTGACCAATTTAAAATTAAATTGAATCCGTTTAAATTTCAATGCGTTTATCTATCGTGTGCTCACATAACAACTCTGAAAAATACGAAATTTTGAAATCCAGTAATAATTCAATATTACGGACCCAATGGAACTGGTTTCGTCGAATTCCGAGACTGCGCCTCGGAACACTATTTTTAAATATCGATTCGAACGATATAATTTTAAAACTGAACAAAACAATTTCAAATTCAATTCTGAAGCTTCTATTATCTTCAGAATTATCAATATATATTTTACAAGCGTTTGAAATATTTTTCTTCAGCTTATAATTGAAGATTTAAATTTTTATTCAATAATTAATAGATTAAATATTATAATTTAATCGTCATATTCAAAGTTATATTCGGGATTGAAATTAAATCATCATTCAAATATTTAAAATTAATTAAATATTTTCAATTTAATTTGTTCAAAATTCTGGGTCGTTACAAACTTCCCCCCTTAAAAGAATTTCGTCCCGAAATTACAAGTAACGAAGAATGCTCCTTAACTCGTCTACTATCTTTCAACATCTAATAGTTTTATCAATTTTTTCAAAACAAATATTTCTACTAAAGATTCGTTATTAATTTAACTAACTCTACAATTTCAATTATAAGTTTCAAACAACATTGTTTACTTCAAAATTTAAACTTTCAAAAATTTTCTCAAAAATTTTCTAACGCTCTAAATTTTCAAAAAATTTCACCAGCGTCTCCTTTGCGTGGCTAACATGGCACGACTACAAAACGTCCCTATGGACTCTCAGATTTCAAAAAGAAAAGAAAAAGCCAAGCGGCTAGACAAGAAATCAGTAAATCTCATATTGAAATTTAAAATACATACCTTTTGTCGAGGAATTCAAATTATCTTTGAAAATCAAATTTCCAATTCCTTTATAACACCTGTATCCTACTAGCCATAATATCTAGTTACATATTCAAACCATTTCGCAAATTCTATAACAAAATTTCCAATATAAACTGCTTATATCATCTCTACTTCCCTATTGAAGTTATATATCTATTTTCATTCAACTTTACATTTCAATTGAATTCAATTCACAATCTAATTTGGATTCAGTTTAACTTCTGAATATTAAATTTTATCAACTATTCTTTATTCACAACTGCACTATTTTAAATTAGTTTCAGTTACTAATTTATCACAAATTCTAGTTTATAACCAATTCAAATTGATACAAATTCAATTTATTTTAATTCTGCTTCATTTGCAATTGATTCTATTCAATTTAATTCTCATTTCATACTTTCATTCGGTTTATCCTATTAACCAAACAAATTTCAATCAACATTTCAAATCTATTCCATTCACTACTTTAATTCAATTAGTACATTCACTTATTCATTTTCAATTTAAATTTCCATTTCCGTATTTCGTGAATTAATAAATTATCAAAGTAGCTTATTTGAATTCGATCCGTTTCATTTTTCTCAGGTTTGGATTTTTATTACTTTAAGTTAGATTTTTATTTAAACTTTAAACTTTACAAGTTATCAACTTCATAATATTTCATTTAACTTAATTCCAATCTATTTGTTACTACTCCAAATTCATTTTCAACTTAATAAATTTTCTTTAAGTAATCCTTTCATTTTATTTAATTGATTTGCTTATACTTACTTTGATTTAACTTTATCCTTTAAGTTAAATTAATTCTATCAAAATTCAATTTGTATAAGTTATCAACTTAGTAATATTTCATAAATATCTTTATATAGCATTCCAGAGTTTACCAACATTTCAAAGCCATTTTGAAAACAATTCAAATTTATCTTTGAATTTCCAAAACTAAACCCAAATTTTTCAAACAACTTCCATTTATGTAACGACCCTAAACTTTTATTGATTTTATTTGTTAAATTAATTAAAATTTTGTGAAATTTTAAACAATAAAATTTGAAAATAAAAATTTATTATTTGGAATACGTCTATTTTAATATAGCAACTGGTAAATTTTCATCTGATAATATTGAAGTTTATTTTCCTGTGAAATTTTATTTCAAATCAAACCGGTTAATAACAGTGAATTTAAAAGTTTTCCGAAACCAAAATATGTCAGCAGGAGAAAATTTATTCAGATCGTTCTGAATCAGACTGCGAAATTCGTTTTTCCAAATCTGGACTTCTACTGCTCCGTTTATCTTAATTCTGGAAAAAATAGCAGCATTTCTGATACCGATTATCGACTTTCGATCGGATGATCGTACCACTAGTATCTGTATACCGTTTTGATCGTCACGTCGTGCTGATCTCTACGGTATATTTATTTTTGTATTTTGAGGTCCGGTGCACGACGACAGCAATCAAACTATATATTGTACTGGTACCAAAATTCGTGACTTTTGATTCCCTTTCTTTCAAATTTTGAACCGTGTCAACCAAGCAAGATAATTGCTTTAATAAATGTTGCAGAATCAATGGAAAGACGTTACCATTCCCATCATTTCACTTTATTACATCTGGTACGTTTTCTGCCTCTCTGCCTTTTTCCATTCTGTTGTTTCAAAAGAAAAATTTATATAACAAAACTTTACCACTACTTTATCACTTTGCATATATATTCCCTGACACTTCTCCTTCTTCTTTTTTTCTGAGATCTAGTATCTTCCACGTTTTCTCATCCCCCTCTTCACGCATGACCAGCCATACCGATTGCCTCTCCTCTCTCCACCGTGCAACCTCCTCCCCTGACCAACGCCTCGGCAGCGCCTCGACGCGTAGCCAAAACCCTCACCTCTCTCTCGCCCCGACTTCATCTCCGGCCATTCCACCACCGCGCTCCACCTTTTCCCCTTCATCCCACCGGCCTCCGCCACCACAACCGAGAAGCCGTCCTCCTCCATAGACGATCCAATAACCCCACCTGACAACTCAAGACCCGCCCTCCACCACACTTTTCCCTCCGAGCTGACCCAGAAGCCACCCACCTCCATTCGCCCAGCCCCAACCTACCGCAACCACCCTCTCAACGCGAGCAACCGCCTGATGGCCATCTCCACCGAACCAATCACGTCCTTGCCTCCTCAAAATCATAGCACCGTTCCCATCCCCTTCGCCTTAGATCAAAGCCCGGCCATGTCCTCCAACCCACTGCTGTGTCCTTCACCCCGAGCAACCAACGGCCACAGCTCCTCCCTGATCTTCCGCCACCTCCCCTTCTTGCCGAGTCATCTTGGCTGCTTCATAGCCAAAATATTCGTACATATATATGCTTATAGGTAAGTTTGCTTAAGTTGGAATCTGTTAGTGGTTTATATATATAATCATATCCAAGTAAGTTTTGTATTAAGTTTACATTTTTAAGTTATATATGTGAGTGGTCGGTTATATGTTGAGTCTGCATATAAGTTTATATTCTATATACTTTGTAAGTTTATATAATACGATTGTATATTAGTTTGCCAAGCATAATAGGCTGTTCTGCTTTATACATATGTATGGTTTCTGAAACAATAGTTGGCAGTGGTATAGATGTTGTATATATTGGTTTGTTGTTTATATATTTACAAAAGAGAGATTTATAAAATATATGTCACATATATATATGTTTGATAAATCAGTTTATAGGTTAATATATTATGAATCTATGTATATTAAGTGGTAAAGTTAGTTACATAATACAAGTGATGTTGCAGTTCTCAAACGAGGTGTCCAAACTTGCATATAGTTGTACAAAATTTTGGTATATATTAGTTATTATGTTAGTTCCAGATACCAGTTTTTTTTTATAAATCTTTGGACTTGTTAATTTCATAAGTATAATATGACAATTTATCTTACGTCAGTTCATATAGTTGAACTACAGTGTGATATAGATACTTATATAAGTTCATAAATATGCTAAGTTGCATATAGGTTTGTAGTGGATATGTATAATCCGCATATGGTTAGTCTGCATACAATTTTGTTTCACCTGTAAACATGTTCTATTCTTGTTTATGGTCTGCATAAGTGGTTAATATATAACAGTTTCATTTTTTTTCTTTTAGTTTATATTACAGTATGTTTTATGAAAGAGATATTATATGATATACATAATAGAATAAAATAAATAAAATTTAATATCTATGTAATATGTTGATTTGTGAGTTTAGTTGTACGCATATATAATTTGGTTGCATATTTTGGGAATCTGCATAGTGGATCATTGTTTGATGGCATATATATATTAGTTTAAGTATAGTTTGCATATTTTAAGGTCTGCATGTATGTTGTTTTCTCTAAAAACATAATAACCAGAGATTGTTTATGTGTTTTGGTTTACTAAGATAATAGGAGAGTCTTGTTTTAAAAGTCTAATATGTATATATATATTTAAATTTAAAAGTGTCTGAATTGAGAATATGATCTCATATATATTTACATATGATTACATATGTATATAAGTTCACTTATACCAATTATCTTCATCGATCTAGTTCTGACTCGATTTCGTCGATTCTTATCTCTCAGATTTTCCTTTGAATTTGTGCCAATCTAGCTTTGCTTTGGAATTCGTAGCTCGTCGTGTTATCTACTCTCTCTAGCCTCGAAAGGTGAGCAATCACTCACGATTAACGTTCTTTTATTTAATAAATTTGATTTCAATTGAAACGACAATTGAAATATGCTGTTGTAGTTATTGAAATTGACATATATGCTATTATCTGTAACTGTTCACCTGTGGGATATGACACCATATCCTATTGTCTATATTATATTGTTATTGATGATATATGCCTGTTATATTATTATATTATCTGTTATCACTCTACAAGTTCCTTGTAGTTTAGACTTCACTATGGGTTGAAATGATACATACCCGAACGGACTTTAGAATAGGAGAAAATCGTTATGGGTTGAAATGATAAACCTAAGCGATTTTCATTTGTATTGAAATTGGGATTACGGGTCGACATGATATCTACCCGTATATATTTAAATTTCGGATTGAAATGATAAATATCCGTATCACTTAACCATATGATAAATATATATACAGACACCATTGGTCCATATATATAAATATTTTGAAAAATGAATTCTATGGTTTTGGAAAGAAATATATGGTTTTAATAAATGTTGAGCCTTAAATTATTATATATAAATGGGAATGATTGATTTAAATACATATAATATGTTGAGTATTTAAAATATATTTCAAAATAGATTTGGTAATAATTTAAATAAGTTAAGTTGGGAAGATAAATTGAATTTAGTTGAAATTGTATTCAATAAAGAATTTTATTTAATTAAACCGATTTGAAACTTATTGAAATTGAGATGTAAGATATGATTTATAACTTGAGTTTGATTTATAAGTAATTTAATGAATATTTCTTATTTAAATAAAGTTTAAGGAAATATTTAGTAAAAATGTGATTGAAGGCTAGTAAATGATATTAAATTTATTAAGTGAATATTCCCTGATAAAAAAAAAATAAAGTTAAATCAAGAGCTATATGAAACTGTTAAAATTTAACTTTGAAAATATTGAATATTAAAGCTTTGAAATATATTGAAAATTTAAATGGTATATTTAGAACTGAATTGAATTGATGAATTGAGCTTTGAGTAAAACTTGAATTTGAAATTTGAAGTTGATGTGAAGAAATTTGTGAGACTTGAGGAAATTATAAATACTTTACTTTATAAATTATTTAATGTATATACACTATTTTGGGAAAATAGTTATATTTGAAATGAAATGATATTTGGGTTTTGAAGTATAAATTAAATTGAAATGACCACGGTGTTATAATGTATATCTCCACCTTGTAGATAGTTCTGAAGATCCTTAGAGGATGGTTATCCCAAACATCCTTTAAGTTACTTGTATTTCAGTTGATATTTCACTTGAGTTGGATTTATTTATATAAGAATGTTAATCCTGACTCGAGTGTTTTGTGTTTTGCTTTACGCTCGGGTCAGACCGAGTGATACAGCATTTGAGACTCACCTTTGGAGTTTGGAGCTTCCTTTGGAGATCCAACTATCGCCTCAGCTTTCAGCTCTTATAGTTGATTTGTTCAGAGAAGTCATCTGTTGTACTGGAGACTTCACTACATTTGAGATATTCTGTTGTATTTTATTTTAACTCTGATGTTTATATAGTAGTTGTGACGTCCCGGAAATTTTAGCAATATCAATTTAATAATCTGTGATGAAAATTAAATTGATTTGGCAATAATTGTGAATAAAATTTGAATTGATTCGATAATTTTCTTTTAAATAAATATTTAACTGATAATTTATCTTTTAAGAGCTGATAAATTGTTTTCTGTTTATAATGTGTATATATATCTGAATATACTGTAAATAGACGAGATCTGTTTTAAAAGTTAATAAATAAAGATATGTTTTCTTATTTTAATATTTTTGGGTAATTTAGTTTGATAATGTATATATCTATCTAAAAGCTATTGAATAAATAATCATTTTGGCTTTAAAATTTTACAAGATAAAGTAAAATTGTTCAAAATTTGATTTTAGCTTAAACTTAAAATTTAACAGAAGTTTTGTTGTTCTTTTTAAATATAGATTGATAAAATAAGTAACTTATTTATATAGTGATAATTTCTTTTATAAAATCATTTTATTTGATAATGAGTTTTATTTATTTTGATAGAAATAATTTCTTTGTAAATTATTTTAATTTGATATAATATTCTTATGAATAGACTTTTAAATAAACAGGAATTTTGCTATATGTAAGTTTTAAATGTAATTTTGTCAAACAATAGTTAAGTATATTATAAGATAAGTAATTTGAATAGAGGTGGTAAATTCTTTTGTTTAAGTTACTTTTAAAATTTGATAAATGGGCCTTTATAATATTAATAAATAAAAGTATTCATATAAAAATACAATACAATAATACAAGTGAAACGAATATAAATAAGCAGATTTTATCGTTTTGTAAATAATAAAACGAACACTTAATAAACAAACGACAATATTAATATAACAATCAAGCAAGTAACAAAATTTAATACGTCAAACAATATATTAGACTGACAACAAAACAATATATTAAAAACAACATTTTTAATCACAATTTAAAAATATAAGCAAGAAATGGAATACATAAGAAATTTCCAGCTTTCAAATATGATCTGCCTAGTCCAAAAGCTTGTATGGGATAGCATAGAAACTGATGATCGAATACAAATATGCAGGCCTGGGAACAAAAATAGAAAAATCAAAGCAAAGTTGACGCAGCGGATAATTCTAGAAGATCTTCAATCGATGAAAATAGCAATCTGTGGATTGATGGATACTGAAATGCCTGAATTCGTTGATCCGAAGATACCGAACTCTAGCTATCTCTGACTCGTTGATCCGAAGATACCGGGAAAGAGATCTACGATTCTTCAACGTTGATCTTGCGCACAAGATTCCGTGAATCGGCTTCAGCAGACGATGATTCGAGCGCACTCGAATGACGTAAGTGGAGATAGGAGATACACTCGACTACCAATTGAAATTGAAAGCACAAAGCTAACAAAAGAGAATTTTATTCAATATTCAACAACCTTTACAAATGGCACCACCGGCCTATTTATAGCATTTTACAACTCACACAAAGAAAGAAAAAAAAACAACAAAATTACATCTCCTAGGTCGGTTCGGACTTAAAAAATAATCACGCGACTTATTAAATCATCACCGACTCAAGCTAAGGTCGTTCGCGACCTTCCTCCTTGTTTCTTCATTCGCGACTTAGATGAAATCGACGAAGGTCGTTCGCGAGCTAGTGGAAGTCGGCAGCGACATAGGGTTAGATCGGAGAAAAGAGTTAGGTCGGAAGAGAATTTACATCGTCTCAGGCTTGGGTCGGAAATGGGTAAAAGGTAATTAGGTCGGAGAGACGATAACTCGTTCGCGAGTTAGGGCAAGGTCGGGGAGAAGTAACTAGGTCGGCAATTGATGAATCGGAGTCTGTTAGGTCGGTTTTGTGAATTAGGTTGGGAATTAGGTCGGAACTTGTAGTTTAGGTCGTAGATCGGCATGGAAGTTGGAGATAGGTCGTAGGTCGGCATGAAGGTTGGGGATAGGTCGTAAGTCGGCATGAAGGTTGGGGATAGGTCGTAGGTCGCGATTGAGGTGGGAGTTAGGTCGGAGCTCCTGGTCTTCGAACCTAGGTATACTGCTTCATCATCCTCCCCTTGTTGACAAAAATTCGACCTCGAATTTGTACTTCTCTCTTTTTCAACAAGCTCATCTCCATGGTACGGAATCAAATGTTTAACGTTGAAAACGTCAGCAGTGTGAATGTGATCGGGCAACTTTAACCGATAGGCATTATTATTGATCTTCTTCAAAATTTCTAACGGACCAATCTTTCGTGCTTTCAACTTGTTGTAAGTCCCAACTGGAAAACGATCTTTCGTCAATACCGCGTAAACAAAATCACCCTCTTTGAAGACTACATTTCTTCGTTTCTTATCCACTATTTGTTTATACTTCTCATTTGCCTTTTCCAATCGTTCTTGAACAATTCTATGACAGTCTTTCAACTTATCAACGAAATCCGTAGCCCGTTTAACTGTCCCCTTCGGTTGTGGTACTATTGCTAAATCCAACGGCCCCTTTGGCAAGCTTGAATATACAATCTGAAATGGACTGTAACCAGTGCTTCGGTTAACAGCATGATTATGAGCAAACTCTGCCTGACATAATTTCATATCCCAACTTTTCAAGTTATCCTGCACAAGACATCTCAATAAATTTCCCAACGATCGGTTAACCACCTCTGTTTGCCCATCTGTTTGCGGATGATAAGCACTACTAAAATTCAGCTTCGTTCCCACCATCTTCCATAGACTCAACCAAAAGTGACTCAGAAATCGAGTATCTCGGTCAGAAACAATAGATTCGGGTAAACCATGTAAACGATATATTTCTTTAAAGAATAACTGTGCCACTCGAACTGCATCCGCTGTCTTCTTACAGGCTATAAAATGTGCCATCTTCGAAAACCGGTCCACCACAACAAATATAGAATCATTTCCCCTCTGAGTTCTCGGCAATCCCAACACGAAATCCATGCTGATATCAACCCATGGTTTGGTCGGCACAGGTAACGGCATATATAACCCTGCATTCGTCGCTGTTCCTTTCGAAACCTGACAAATATGACACCTCTCCACAAATCTTTCTACCTCTTTCCTCATTGACGGCCAATAATAAGATTGAGAAATTAACTGCAAAGTACGATCTCTACCCACATGGCCTTCTTCATGTAGTTCTTTAACAATCTTCATTCTCAAGCTACAGTCTGGGATGCACAATCGATTTCCTTTAAACAGAAAACCATCCACCAAAACAAATTCATCAGTGCTTCCTTCCTTTACTTTTTCAACAAATTTCACAAAGTAAGAATCTTCTTTAATCAATTCTGGCAATAATTCAAAACCTGTCACTTCCACTTTCATTGTTGTCAACAAATGATTCCTCCTACTCAAAGCATCAGCCACACGATTGGTTACCCCTGACTTGTGCTTAACGACAAAAGTAAACTGTTGCAAATAAGCAATCCACGATGCATGTCTCGCTGAAATCTTGTCTTGTCCTTGTAAATGTTTCAACGCCTCGTGATCAGTGTATAAAACAAATTCTTTCTGGAATAAGTAATGTCGCCAGTGCTTCACCGCTTGAACAACAGCATAAAATTCCACATCATAGGTATTGTATCTCATCTTTGCTCCTGACAACTTCTCGCTGAAATATGCAATAGGACGCCCATTCTGACTCAACACCCCTCCAATTCCAACCTTTGACGCATCAGTATGCAGTTCAAACAATAACTGAAAATCTGGTAATACAAGAATTGGTGCAGATGTCAGCAACTTCTTGATCTTTCCAAAAGCAGTCCCAGCTTCCTCCGTCCAAGAAAATTGTTTCCCCTTCATGCAATCAGTCACCGGTGCCATCACGCTACTAAAGTGTGGAATGAATCTTCGGTAGAATGACGCTAGCCCATGAAAACTTCTCACTTCTGTAATTGTCTTCGGCTGTGGCCAATTCCTGACTGCTTCAACTTTATTCTGATCTACCTGGATGCCCTTCTCCAAAACAATATACCCCAAGAACAAAACACTATGCGTCATGAACACGCATTTCTTTGTCGCAGCATAAAATTGTTCCTCTCGTAAAATAATTAACACTTCCTTCAGATGTTGAACATGCTCTTCCAGACTCCTACTATAAATCAAGATATCGTCAAAGTATACCACCACAAATTTCCCAATGAAAGGTCTAAAAATTTGATTCATCACTCGCATGAACGTACTCGGTGCATTCGAAAGACCGAACGGCATCACCAGCCATTCATACAACCCCTCTCTCGTTTTGAAGGCTGTCTTCCATTCGTCTCCAGGTCTAATCCGAATTTGATGATATCCGCTTTTCAAATCAATTTTCGAAAAGATAGTAGCCCCACTCAACTGATCCAGCAAGTCATCCAACCTTGGCATTGGAAATCTGTATCGTACAGTGATTTTATTCAATGCTCGACTGTCCGTGCACATCCTCCACGTCCCATCTTTCTTCGGTACCAACAAAGCGGGTACAGCACAAGGACTCAGACTCTCCTGCACACGCCCCTGTTCAAGCAATGCCTCTACCTGTCTCCTCAATTCTTCATGCTCCTTCGGACTCATTCGATAATGCGGTCCATGTGGCAATACTGCTCCCGGAACAAGATCAATTTGATGTTGAATGTCTCTCAGCGGCGGTAACTCTTTAGGCAACTCGTCTGGAAATACATCCTCAAATTCTTTCAATACTGACTTCGCTTCTTCTGGAATTTCAACCTCTTCACTGCTCTCATGCCCAATCAACAAGAACACTTCTGATTCCTCCTCAACCTCCTTAACAAACTCCTTCAAAGATAACAACGTCTTCAGTTCTTCAATCTCCTCCAGTTTGTTTTCTTCTTGTTGGCGTTTCTTCGGAACCAGAGTAATCTTTGTACCTTCGAACATGAAACTGTAACTGTTGGTCCGTCCGTCATGCTGCACAGCTCGATCATACTGCCACGGTCTCCCCAGCAACAAATGACAAACGTCCATATCTACGACATCACACCAGATTTCATCTTTGTATTTCTTCCCAATTGAAAACTTCACACAAGCTCTACGTCCAACTTTCACTTCACCACCCTTCCTCAACCAAGCTAACTTGTACGGTTTAGGATGTTTCTCGGTTTTCAACTCCAACTTCTTCACCGCTTCTGTAGAGATAATATTATCGCAACTCCCAGCATCAATAACAAATTTACAAACTCTTCCCAGAATAGTGCATGTAGATTGAAAGATATTGTTCCTCAACCAACTACTTTCTTCCTCTTGCTTCGGTGTTAAACAACTTCTCCTCATCATCAATGCGTATCCGTCATCTCCCGACAGTAAGTCTTCTTCCTCAACTGGTAAAGAATTAGAGCATTCAGCTTCTTCATCCTCATCCTCAACCTCAGCAATCATTGCTCTCTTCTTTGGCTTTGGACACTCATTGCTTTTATGACCCAACTCCTGACAATTGTAACATTTGAAACTGTTGTTAACCTTCGCCTTCTCAGCCTCCTTTATCACTGGTTTACTGATAGGTTTGGAAACATTAGCACTTCCACTAACACCCTTCACTTGATTGTTGGAATTAGTAAACACACCACCTCCTCGTCGTCCCTGTTTCTCCCAAGCCAACGCTTTTTGATGTGCCTCTGCCACAGATCTTGGATCGAACATATTAACCATATCCTGAATCTGCATTCTCAATCCCCCAATGAATCTAGATGTCAGTTGTTCTTCCGTTTCCATAATATCATTCCTTGCAATAAGCTGATAAAACTCATCTGCGTAATCATTAACAGTCTTTGTGCCCTGCCTCAAGTTCTGCAAACGTTGATACATCAAAGATTGATAATTGTAAGGTAAGAACGTTGCTTTCATCAATTTCTTCATCTTCTCCCAAGATTCAACTTTTGACTTCCCCATTCGTTCTCGTGTAAGTTTAGTTTGCTGCCACCATGCCAAAGCTCTACCCCTCAACCTTGTAGCAACCAACTTCACTCTATGACGTTCTGGAACTTCTTTGAAATCAAAAATTTCTTCAACATTAGCCACCCAATCCAAAAACTCCTCAGCCTGCATACCACCTTTGAATTCTGGAATTTCTGTCTTCATCCCAGATTCCCACTTGTGATCGTACTCTGACTGATTCCTTCCTCGTCCACGTCCTCGTCCATGAACACTACCACCATCATACTCTTCTTCACAATCCGATGTATATCGATGTCGATCCTGACCACCAACATCTCTACCACCACCATTTCTTCCACCAACATTCCTACGATCTACATTCCTCCGATCTCGATCAGTCACATTTCTATCACGACCTCGATCATCAACATTTCTATCACAATCTCGATCCACACTTCTATGATCACTATCAACACTTCTCTCCCGATTAGAATGTGGTGAAACTCTACTTCTTCCATGGCTCGATTCAGGTGAAACCCTTCTCTGATTTTGACTCATTTCCAACATCATCCTCTCTAATCGACCAATCCCTTCCGTAAGTTTCTCATTGAAATTCTCGTTGATTCGTTGCTCCATTTCGTCGGCCTCTTCTCTTCCGTACAAAGCATTAATATTGCGATGACGTTGAACTCGTCTTGGCGGCATGATTGAATACTTCACAAACACTTCAACAAATTCACACTTCAAGTTTTCAAACACCTTTCGAACTTTGATCCAAAATGAAATGGATCGAAACTCCAACTTTGTTGCAAAATATGATGAACACGATGAACACAACCTCAACACTTCAAATTCTCGGCTCCAAGACTCGATTTAGCTATGATTGGCTAAAACAAGCTCCGATACCAAACTGACGCAGCGGATAATTCTAGAAGATCTTCAATCGATGAAAACATCAATCTATGGATTGATGGATACTGAAATGCCCGAATTCGTTGATCCGAAGATACCGAACTCTAGCTATCTCTGACTCGTTGATCCGAAGATACCGGGAAAGAGATCTACGATTCTTCAACGTTGATCTTGCGCACAAGATTCCGTGAATCGGCTTCAGCAGACGATGATTCGAGCGCACTCGAATGACGTAAGTGGAGATAGGAGATACACTCGACTACCAATTGAAATTGAAAGCACAAAGCTAACAAAAGAGAATTTATTCAATATTCAACAACCTTTACAAATGGCACCACCGGCCTATTTATAGCATTTTACAACTCACACAAAGAAAGAAAAAAAACAACAAAATTACATCTCCTAGGTCGGTTCCGACTTAAAAAATAATCACGCGACTTATTAAATCATCACCGACTCAAGCTAAGGTCGTTCGCGACCTTCCTCCTTGTTTCTTCATTCGCGACTTAGATGAAATCGACGAAGGTCGTTCGCGAGCTAGTGGAAGTCGGCAGCGACATAGGGTTAGATCGGAGAAAAGAGTTAGGTCGGAAGAGAATTTACATCGTCTCAGGCTTGGGTCGGAAATGGGTAAAAGGTAATTAGGTCGGAGAGACGATAACTCGTTCGCGAGTTAGGGCAAGGTCGGGGAGAAGTAACTAGGTCGGCAATTGATGAATCGGAGTCTGTTAGGTCGGTTTTGTGAATTAGGTTGGGAATTAGGTCGGAACTTGTAGTTTAGGTCGTAGATCGGCATGGAAGTTGGAGATAGGTCGTAGGTCGGCATGAAGGTTGGGGATAGGTCGTAAGTCGGCATGAAGGTTGGGGATAGGTCGTAGGTCGCGATTGAGGTGGGAGTTAGGTCGGAGCTCCTGGTCTTCGAACCTAGGTATGCTGCTTCATCAAAAGTCAAGATATAATGTTGTAGCTTGTTATTGAAGCCAGGCAAGTGAAAATATGAGATAAGTATGAATAAACAAAACATAAAGTACACAACATTAAATGCCTTCAATCCTTGCAGCCAACAAATCTGTTCGAATTGGCATAAATTTCTTTTCAGCCTCCAAATTTTTTAAAATATCTCTGACCTTAGAAATGAAATAAGAAAACATATAGACAAACACTGTAGGCTGTTTATACATAACCTGGAAAACAACCTTTTCCTTATCACTTTTTACTTCCAGTTCGAGTTAAGCAAATACAAAATGAAACTCCATTTTAAATCTTAAACAAGCTTCGACAAAACAATACAACTAAACAATATCAAGAAGGAATAGGCAAGAAGTATCAAGTGGAGAGCAAATTTCCAGTTTCAAAAATTCAAAACTGTCTTCATTTTTAAAGGTGCTCTGTTCTTTCCCATAGAGATGGTGAGTAACCCTTTTAAACTAAAATCTAAATATGGTTGCATGATTTATTGTTGAGTTAAATAAGTTTCCATGTTATTACAAGTAGATATCTGATGTGAGTAATATCTGTGTATATACTGTTTCTTTGTTTTGCCTATTCTGTATGATTTTTTTTTTCCAGGTACAAACCTTCTATTTAGATGCTCATAATTTAAATAAGGATCTGAGGAAATGAAATTTATGAAAAAATGAAGTTGTTAAATATCTCAAGTAATATTTAAAATTTTAAGGAGTTAAATATCAGATGTTGTCACTGGAATATAAGATATATCAGTGCATGATAATCTTTGCCAAAATCCAAACATACTAATTTTGTAATTTCAGTTTCACAAATTAAAAGCATCAATTATAACTTGATTTTTAAATCAAGAATTTGAATTTTTAAGAATGAGTTGAGGATGCAGTTTGACATTAATCTAAAAAGGAATTTTTAGCAAATTATGGTGATCTCTGTATTGTGGAGACTCGAGTTTCTTTCTGGTGGTAGAGAAGTGTTAGAGGTTGCCGAGAAAAATCATGGAGGGTGTTGGAAATCATGGTGAAGAGAGCGGTGACGAATTCTATTTTAGAACCCTAGTTTTCACTGGGTTTAAAGACACGATCGCCGCGACCAAGTGGGTTGATCGAGTGCCTTCGGGTTTTGGGTGGGGGTAGCTAGGCCATATTCGAAGTCGTGACCGAAGTTGAAGGAGTTCTGGT
Organism: Allium fistulosum; assembly: GCA_030737815.1. NCBI lineage: Eukaryota > Viridiplantae > Streptophyta > Magnoliopsida > Asparagales > Amaryllidaceae > Allium > Allium fistulosum. The sequence continues at coordinate 1,102,593,015 of CM060905.1, forward strand.
GAACTGGGCTGCGAAGACGAGGCGTTGACAGGCTTTTGTATTTGGTCGCGAGTTTGGTTCCAGGTCTCGTTTCACTCGAATTCGAGTTCGAGAGGCACTGCAGTGGTGCTGGTGGTTGGGATCGGAACTGGAAGTGATGTTCGACTTGCTCGTCGATGTAATGATGGTCGGAGGTGAACTGGACTCCTGTGCACGTGCACGGTCGAGAGTGTGCGCTGGTGACAGTTTTTCTTTTGGGAATGGAAGAAGCGAACTCGAGGAACGTTGTTTTGGCTCGGGAGTAACTCGAGTTTTTCAGGGATTGTCTCGAAGTAAATCATGGAAACTCGGGTTGTTATGTTTTTTTTTAGTTTTGACAGTGGCCAAGTATACTCGAGTATGTACCGAGTAAAAAATTTCTTTGGCTCGGGTAGATTTGCGTTTTTCTCGAAGCAGCTGAAAGGAAACCCGGGTTTTTGTTTTCAAGTTCAAAACAGAGACCAGTTTTCCAGTTTAAAAATTATTTAGTTTAAATTTTAAAACAGGATTAAACTGAATTTAATTAAATGTTTAAAACCAGATTTTGAAATAGAAGAAAAGTTTAAAATTTAAATACTTTTAATAAATTTAAATATTGGAATTTAAGGGGAGTTTGATTTAAAATCTTACAATAATTAAGATGGTTTTAACTTGTAATTTAAAGATTTTTAAAAGTTAGTTTTATAAAGAGACTTACAGTTCAATTTGTATTCATTTAAAATTTGAGATTAAAAAAGGAAATTTTCAAGGAAGAGAGAAATAAATGTTTTCAAACCTATTTGAAATTATAATCGAGTAATGAAAATGTGTTTACTTTGAAAAAAATGAATTAAATAATTAATTTGTAATTATAAGTTAATGTATTAATTAAAGTTTTAATAAGGGAATAAGTAATTAATATGTTGTAAAAATTTAGACGAGACTTTAATTAATAAATAAATGGAATTAAACTTATTAATAATTAATAAGAGTTAATTACTTTGGAATAGTAATTAGATAGATGTTAATAAAATCTATTAACTAGATTATTTATAATTAATTAATGTAATTGATCATTAATAGTAAATTGGATTAATTGATTTAATAATCAATATTTTAAATTGTTAAGTATAATAAGTAAATGGAAAGTAATTAAGTAATTAATTACTTGGGTAATTTCATTTATTTGAGTTAATCCAAATTTATTAATGTATTTATTTATCATTGGTAAATTGGTGTGTGAAAGTGACATCCAGTATTTAAATTTGAATTGTATTTCACTTGAACAACGAGGATTAAGATGGTACTGAAATCGAAGAGACCGGAGTCGGGTATTTGTAAATACCTGAAACCTCTTCAATGCCTTTTAGAAGGATATGTGGAATCAATGATCTGGAATGGAATGATTAAGTGAATTGGACTATTTAATCTAGGTTTGGTACTTAGAAATTGATATGTGAAATAAGTGATATCTATAACAAATTGTGAATTTGTAATTGATACGAGTTACCCCGGGTTTTAAATGAGTTTTATGCAGTAGTATTTCTTATTAGATGGGTTTACTCACGCTGGTTTCCAGCCTGACCCGGGTGTTACTTTGATGTAATGCTCGGGTCAGACCGAGTATTACAGATTTTCAGGTAAGGACGTTCTGGAGCTCAGGGGCGAGCTGGATGGCAGGACGTATGGAGTGTTTCCGCTGTGACTATTATTTTTGTTTATCTGAGATATTTGATTTGTATATGCTCAGTGTTGTGTATGAGAGTAACTCTGATGTATTATAAAATGTAAATTGACATATATAGTATTCTTTTGTAAACTATTATTATTTCATATTATATTTTATCCGCTGCGAATGTGAGGATCTGTGTTGTGTTTCTGTTTCTATCTTTTTTCTTCTTTTTCATAACTATCTGGAATTTTCGGGATCGAAAATTCCGGGTCGTTACAGTAGCTTCATGAACTACTATTTTATCTATTCCGCTGCGTATTATTTTATTACTCTAAGTCTGTGATTCTGTGATTGATTTATTTACTGTATATTCTGAGTTTTGCCAAATTAAATTAACAAACTGATATTTTGAATTATTCAAGTCGGACATGTGTGGATTTATTGTCGATTTGAATGGTCCAAAACAGCGGGTCGTTACAGTTGGCATCAGAGCTTTGGCTCTAGGCAAAGCTTAGCATATATAGTAAATTTATTTACAGAATCACTTTCGTTCGAGTTTGAATTTCTTTCTTTTGACTCGATTTCCTTTGAACTTTGGGACGTTCCCTATGGTTCCAAAATTCATTCTTGTCTCTCCCTATTTGTATTCTTTTGATTCTGGAGTATCCCATAACTCCACTTCGAATGATCTCTATAAGAATAGGCAATCCCACCAATCTTGAATGATTTGTAAAGGGGTGGAACTCCTTCACAATTGGCATTGATTCACCGGAGATTTCTGTATCTTTGGTTTAGATGCCGCTATCTCTTGCGATCGAATGTTGATTTTTCTTGGAATTCTGCATCGATCATATTCCTGAAGTCATGGTTGACCCGGTTAAGGTCGCCCGCGACTTGTATAAGTATATCCATCTTCTATTTTGTAAGTAATTATCTCATCTTCGTTCAAGCCTATCTTCGAATCAGAATTTTATTTGATTAGAGTTCTTTTAAATTGAATCTCTATCTTTGTTTTGAAATCCGTCCATGAATCGTCCTTTGAAAATCGGGTTTGTTTATATTTTAGAAATTGTTTTCTAAACCGAAATTATTATTTTGATAAGTATGATTATATTCTATATATAAAAGTGAAATGTTTTCGATAAAGATTTAATACTCTTTTTAAAATGAGAATTTGAGGTTTCGAAAGGATTTGTAATTTTGAAAAATTATATAAGAAATTTGAGTTATCTAAAAAGGATTTATAACTGAAGGATTTTAAATTTGAAATTCGAGAATTGAACTCTGGTATTTTGAAATTGGTTTTAAGATTTTGAAATATATAATAATAATATGATTTAAAAGTATTTTCCGAATAAGAAATGTTTCAAATGATTTTAATAAGTTTCGAATGATTTCGAAGAAATTTCAAAAGAAGTTTGAGAAAATAGAAGTCCAGAACTCACTTATGTCGCTGGAAAATAATTTCGGTGATGATTACACGCATCATCGACGTTGATTTTCGAGTTTCATAGTGGGGGAGAGGCCACTTCAGTAGCTTTGCTATGCGAGTGATTTTGTGAAACCAATTTTGATTTCAAATTTCGAAGTAAGATTTGATATTTAAAAGATATATGTATATATATTTGAAATGATTTGAAGTAAGCCGGTGTTCAGTCCTTGAGTTTCGGATTTGATATAACCCTATCTATTAAAATTGATTTACTGATTTGTTACTGATTTCCAACTCTTGAATTTGAAAATGTTTTCTTCAACTATTTTGAAGGTTCGAGCACTTCCAAATCAAGGTTAACTTTTCAAAGCTAAGAAATTTCGAAAAGTATAACGTATATAAGTTTGGTATGTATGTTTAAAGTACGTAGTAATATGATTTAAATAAGCTGAAACTGTTTTGTTAAGTAAATGAATAAGGCTATTTTGAATTTTTCTAATATGAAATTTAGAATTTGGAATGTTTCGAAAAGAATTTGGTCTTCAAATTATTTTGAATAAAGTTTAGTTTGTTTTAACTTAGTAACATCTTTATTAAACTATATGTTTAACAAGTTGGAATAAAAATATAAGTTTTACCTCTGCTGTTTTATTCGCATAATAAATTTGATCCAGGTTTGAGTACACAAGTTCGAGGTTGTAACGACCCGAGTTTCCAGACCCCGGAAAATCGAACCATTTTAGTTAAGAAGAAGAGGTAGAAGAAGAAAAATAGAAAACAACATCAGAATCTAACCATCGCAGCGGAACAAAATATAATATATTAACAGATCTTTACACAAATCAAAACTATATCAGTTTTATATAATATAGCATCAGAGTATACACCAGAGAACACATAACATACAACTGGACAATAACCATATCATGTCCTCAATACAACAGAGTACAACAATCAACACAGCGGAATATATATATAAACAAGTACGGGAGATACGTCTCGCCATCCAGCTCATCTCCTGAGCTCCACAGCATCATATCCTGTAACCTATAATACTCGGTCTGACCCGAGCATCATATAAAACAATACCCGAGTCAGTCTGGAATACCAGCGTGAGAAAATCACACTCAAATTGATTATTAAAGTTTCAAAATCCTTTGAAAACAAAAGCATCTCGTAAGACCGCGCCACAAATAAACATGTCGGGTTTTTACCTTACGATAGCTAAAACACTTTTTATAAAAATCCTCTGATATTATAATAGTGTCTACATAAAGTAAAATAGAATCTAGCTGAAATGCTTGCATCTCACATTTCAGCAATAGTTGGGCACAATCAAAACCGTACAGGCACGTAGGGAGAATGGATTTCCAACGAATGACTAGGCACTGGGGTACCACCTGTCACAGTACGTGGCCTAGATCACAGTACCGAGGAGTACGCCCGCTCCCCTGCAACACAAGGCCGGAATCATCCCTTACTGGATAATTCCAAATAAAATCACCCCACGGTTGGGATCAGCAACCGCAACACTAAGCCGAAATAAAAGGGACATCTAGACAGGGATGACCTTACTCTCAAGTGGGGGCTACCCACGAAGCCTTGCTGCATAACCCCCGATTTTCAGTCATTCCCGGTTGATGAGGTTCGAGGCTAAACGATACCTTTTCAGAACATATCCCTTAGAATGCCCATCGTCCACCTGACGATGTCACGAAAGCATTCGTCCATACAAGTCCGTCCCGGGTCCGAACGGAACCGAAGGCACTATTCCTACTACATCCATTTTGGAAATATCCTCAGGATTAGTAGCGACTAGCCCTTGCACTTCACTGCTCCATCTTCGACTCTGAACACGTTACACGAAACGTACAAACCGAATCGAAGTGGTATTCGAGTCTCCAGACCTAGAATCCCGGTATACGGAAACTCGATCCCGGTCTCTTCGAAACGATCAGCGCATTTGGCCAATATTGATAGTCGGTTATTTAACTATCAATTAACATCCACAAGCAACCATCACACAATAAATAATTTCCCACATTATTTATTTTCCCAAATATCTTTCCAAGATATATTTCCAAATTTTCAAAGCTCATTTGAAAACAATTTCAAACAGTTTCCGCTTACGGAATACATTTCCCAAATAATTATTTCCTCTGAAACACCAAGTACAAAACACTTTTAGATTTTAAAATAATTTAAAACACTTTATTTTAAATATATCTTATAACATTGAAATCAAACTACTTTAATACTTTATTAAAATATATATATTTTAAGAATATTTAAAATAAAACCACTTTATAAATATAAGCTGACTTCCACTTTAAAACATAATACCAAATTACTTTTATATAATTACTACAATAATAGATTTTTGAAAATACTTACTTTGGAAATTAACCTTTAGAAATGATCAATTTCCTAAAACATGCAATTTTAAACAAATTAGAACTTTTAACTTATATTTAAAATTTCTTTGAAAAACGTACTTGGCAATCCAAAGAAATACACTTCTCATTCCCATCTTTTACAAATAAATCACATTTATTTTCAAACCAATTCATATTCTTTTATAAATTCCCACCTTGAATTTATATCCTCAATTATCCACTGATATTTGATTTTACTTTATAAACCCAGTTTATAAATTTCAAAATCTCATTTCTCTTCAAAATTCCAATTCCAAATACTTAAATCAATTTACCATTGATTTCCCAATTCTCTTCACTTTGAAATAAATTTCCTTATTTACTTCATTTATTTCAAAACGCATTATCTTTCAGATTTTATTTCTTAATTATGAGTTAAAACCCTTTTAACTGAAAATATCAATTTTAAACTTTCCAAAATTCCTTATTCTTTTATTAAATTTAACTCTTAAACTTTAAAAATAATTTCTTTATTTTTTTCCAATAATGTCACTTTAGTTTAAAATTTATTATTCTCATGTTAATTCAAAATCCCATTTTTCCATATTTGTTCGACTTAAGAAATTTCTTTATTTCTTTGACAATTCCTTATTTAATTTATTCGAATTCACTAGAATTATTTAACTTAAATTTTACTCTTTTATTTCTTTTCAAAAATTCCATTCTAGAGATTTTGATAACTCAGCATATCCAAATCGATCCAACCAAACCATAACATCCAATTATCCATATAATTCATCACAGGATATCAAAATCATATCACAGAATATTTAAACAAAATTAAATATTTTGAGGAATCCAGTTGGATCCCTCCAACCTGTTTCCCTGCATCCACAGACGTTAGCACAATACCAATTCCACTTCAAGGTGGAATATCGCGGTATATGGGTTTTATAAAATATCATCCGCTATTATGCGGCGCATAGGGTCTCATCCGCTATATAATGCGGGAATATCAACAATTCCAATATATACATATATTATTACCGTTTTACTGTTTATTTTTATATGGTGTATTATTATTATTTGTTTTATTTTATTTTAAACTCCATATATACTTATATATAAAAAAAATCCAAATAGATTTAAAAATCTAATTTTTATTTAAATTCATGTATTTCCAAATCTATAATGACCTCTATTTACTTATATAAAATTAAAATAAAATATGCATGTATATATATATATATATCTTTCTCTAGACATAGTTATATCTATAAATTCATTTTATGTATATAACAAAATAGCATTCTCTTTACTGCAAAATGAATTTTCTGTTTTCTGTTTACCTACATATATACAGATTTTAAATTGAGAAATGCAGCACGAATACCTCACTGAATTTTTATTTCCTTTTTCTGTAATTATATATCAGCAATTTATTTATCCAGTTAAAAATTGAAACAAAAGGAATTGAGATACCTCACTGGCCATCTGAACAAACCCTAGCCGATGATCGCAGCCTCCTTCACCTAATGTCGCAGTCGCCCAAACCCTAAGCACCATCGGCCTTACCCACGCGGCTCGAGTTGATGCTTAACCCTCCGCCATTGACCCAATCGCGACCATCGCGCTTGAGATTTGAATCTCCTCGTCACTCCAACACGTGCGCTACTGAAGCCACGCGACCACATCCGCCTCGCGAATCGTCCCCCTGCTTGTCTCCACGAGCACGGCTTCGCCAGCCTCCACGAAGTTGCCACTTTCGATCGATGAACGAACGAGCTCGGTCGCTGAAATAGTTTGAAATAAAAACTCGGCTTGAAAAGGAATTGGAGGGGAGATAGGCTCGAGAATCAAATGTTGAACAAGATCCCTGAACTCGGCCATTATTTGTTTTCTTTCGAATGAAGGGAGAATGGAAAAGCGATTTGAAATAAAGGAGGCAGGTACGATAAAAAAAAGAAGAAAGGTATCTTCGTACGCGGTAGATGGCGATAGATACAGGCTAGGTCTGCTTATAGGGTACTAATAGATTTGAAATTTTATATTGTTATATCCAAAATATCTCGTGGTCCATAATTCTAAACCCGAACTCCAATTTAAATGCAACGACCGGCGTTCCTAGCGTTATATCATTATTCTGAACACGTTGGAACAGGTTCCAAGGTCTAGTTCGACCATATGGAAAAGATAGCTTTTTGAATTCAGTTATTAAATAAATTATCGATATAAATTTCAACGCGTTTATATATCGTGCGCTCACACAACAACTCTGATCAATACGAAATTTGAAATCCGATAATAATTCAATATTACGGACCCAATGGAACTGGTTTCGTCGAATTCCGAGACTGTGCCTCGGAAGGCTATTTTTATATTCAATTTAAATGATATATTTTTAAAACTGAACAAAACTCTTTGAAATTCCATTTTAAAAGTTCTATCATCTTCAGTATTATTAATATGAATTTTACGAGCTTTCAAAATATTTTTAATTAGCTTAGAATACCAGATTTACTATTTTATCCAACTTTCAAATAAATTTAATTTAATTATTAAATTACTCAATAAACAGCGATATTTGAAATTTAAGTTTATAATTAATCTCTGAATATTTAAAATTAATTAAATATTCCAATTTCAAATATACAAAAATTCCGGGTCGTCACATTCCTCCCCCCTTAATAGAATTTCGTCCCCGAAATTACTAGTTAGGAAGAATGATTCAATCCCCGTTAACTATCTCCTCAACTCCAAATAGTTTTTAACAACTTTCCAAAGTCTTCTTTTATTAATGATACACTAATCATCTTTTAACTTCCCAAACTTATTCATAAGTTCAACCCATACCACCTACTTATCCATTCAAATTTAAATTTGAATTCAAATTTTGGAATTATCAAACTTTTCTCAAAATTTTCCTAACTCCCTAAATTTCCGAAAAATTTTGCCAGCGTCTCCTTTGCGCGGCTAGCTCGGTACTACTACAAAATGGCTCTACGGCCTCCCAATCTCAAAAAGAAAACAAAAAGCCAAGTGGCTGGATCAAAAACCCAATCAAATTTCATATAGAAATTCAAATACATACCTTTTTGTCGGGCCATTAAATTTTATCTTCTAAAATCAAAATCCCAATTTATCCGTTGCTTTTATACACCTGTATATCCTACTAAGCAATAATATTCAATCACAATTCCAAAGTCATTTTATACTTTCATGTACAAATTTCCAATATTTGCTTTACTTAAGCCCGTACGATGCACATATATCATCCGTACGCAATATCACATTCGATCGCTCAATCGATCACACAATTTCACTTCCGAACTAGTATCGCCCACCCGACTTCCTAGTGCGGACTCAGATCTGGTTTCTTGGTCAGAAACCGTTATTCTCCTTGCATAGCCGTAAACTATGATAGAGAATATCCAGAATCAATCAACAATCCATGTCCAGGCTCGCTGTCGAAAATCGAGTGAAAAATCCTGATTCGGATCGATAAAACTATCTCAAAATTCTGTGTTCGACATCTGGACCAAATAGCTATGCGAATAAAATAATATACGTACATCTTACGTATAAATTCCAATTGATTATCAGCTATATCAATTCTCTTTTATTCACATTCCTTTTGATTGTTATCTACTTATTCACAACTATCCCATTTCACAACTTCAGTTTTAGTCTTCATTCAACTATTTACTTAGTATATTTTTTTTTCCAGAATTACCAAGTATATTCCCAATACCAATTTTCTTAAGAATTTCATTCTTCAATTCTTAAGTTCAATATAAATTTTTCTTATATTTATTTACTACTTCACCACTGAAGTGTATATATTCAAATCGAATTCCAATTTCATATGAATTTCAACTTACTTCAATTTACTACTTCATTCCCAAATTTTTTCTTTCTTAAATTCAATTCATCTCTAACTTCTAAAAATTGAATTTTATTTAGCTCGAAAACAATCCAAGTTAATTCATTCAATAACTATTTCTCAACTTATTTAAACCACTCTTCTGATTGAGTTCAGTTTCCATTCAACATTTACTTAAGTCAATAACTTAAGTCTATTTTCCATTTAACCCACCCTTTAAAGTTTTATTTCCATCTTCCATTTGATTCTTATTTAATCAAATTCCATCCATTTATTTATTTAATATAATTGGTTCATTCACTCAATCATTATGAATTTTATTTTCCATACTCAATTCATCTGGAATTATTTTATTAATAACCAGGTCATTTCCAATTTATTTTCACTTATTTGGATTCCATTTGCAATCCAAACCATCACTATTTTAATCCAATTTCATTAACTCACAATTCAATTTCATTAACTAATTTATTATCAAATTAGTTCCTACGCTGGTTAAAATTAAATACTTGCTTTTTAAATCCCAAATATCACTTCGCTTAATTTTCTTAAGTTCAATTTATTTTATAATTCAAGTTTGGACTTATTTAAAAATTAAGATTGCTCATCTTAGTCGTTTCCATTTGATAATTACAATTTCAAATTATAACTCTTAATGGTTCAAAGAAATGGATTCCCATTTATGACTTACAATTTCATTTATATTCATAAGTTTTAACTTACTTGCTTAAGATCTAGGACTATTCATTTAAGTCCATTTCCATCTTTATACTCAAATTATTACACTTAAGAACTTAAGAATATGAATTCCTTTACACAATTATAAGCATTTTACATTACTTTTATATCCAATTCAATTCAACTTCAACTTACTTACATTTAATTCAATTCCAAATCTCAATTTTATTTAACTTATCTTAAGTTAAATTCAAATATATTTTATTCACCTTCATATACTCGAATTAAATTTTAATTCTAGGATACAATTTTATACAAGTTTTACAATTCATTCACCTTCAAGTTCTCTAACTCTTTTATCTACCAGCTTATATGACTCATTTAGTTATTTTCATCTAATAATTATAATCCCAGAATTAAACTTTCATTCCCTTCTTATTTCAATCAACTTCATTCTATACTTTATATTGTTGATTTATTTAAATTTCCACATTTATATTTTAAATAGAATTCCCAGAATCCAATTGCCCGGTTTTATTTCAAAACCATTTTGAATCCATAAATAACTCATACACATCTGGTATATCACATCAAATCCCAATTTCCAAAACAAATCTGCTTTTACCAAACAATTTTCCCTTTGAATTTCAAAACTACCAAGTTCACACTCATTTCCAATTTAAAACAGTTTGGTAGCAATTTCTCTTTGGAAACTCGAAAATAAACATCGATGATGCTGCAGTCATCACCGAAATTATTTTCCAGCGACCAAAAGAGAATTTAATGCTTTTATCACTTTGAAACATTTCAAACATTTTTAAATCCCCAAATCCCACCAGATTTCAATTCAATTTCAAAAATATTCATGAAATAATATCACCATTATTTCCCCAAAACCTTTAAAACTATTTTAAATCCAAAGGAATTTAAACCTTTCCCAAAACTTCAACCCATTCAATTTTATATCCAAACATAAGTCACATTTACAATTTACATTTACAAATTTCATTTGTTTATGAATTTATCTCATTTGATTATAAATCACATTTGTAATTCACATTTGTATATAAAGTTTATCTCAATTTATAAATTTCATGTATAGTCTATATTTCAAATTCCATTTGTTATATCAATTTTATTCTTCAACTTAGGTTATAAGTTTTCAATTTCTACTCAATAATGAGACTAACTCATTATTGTCATTTTCTAACAACCAAGCATCCAAAAATAACTATAATAAATTTCAAATAATTATTTCTTTTATATACAAAATAATTTGGGCAAAATTATTTCATTCACCCTATTTAAAACAATATTGTGTCGAACTGTTCTATTCAAGTGTTTAGAAACCCCTTCGATACAGTTGTCCAGACTGTGCCGATGAAGGTTCATATGCCACTCAATAAACCAACCAACACAATATAAAACCATTTTATATTCACTAACAAATACACGCTCATATCTATTAATACTCTCAAAATTCCCACCAGAGCCAAGGTTATCGCTAGCCTAAGCTCCGATACCACTGTAACGACCCGAGTTTCCAGACCCCGGAAAATCGAACCATTTTAGTTAAGAAGAAGAGGTAGAAGAAGAAAAATAGAAAACAACATCAGAATCTAACCATCGCAGCGGAACAAAATATAATATATTAACAGATCTTTACACAAATCAAAACTGTATCAGTTTTATATAATATAGCATCAGAGTATACACCAGAGAACACATAACATACAACTGGACAATAACCATATCATGTCCTCAATACAACAGAGTACAACAATCAACACAGCGGAATATATATATAAACAAGTACGGGAGATACGTCTCGCCATCCAGCTCATCTCCTGAGCTCCACAGCATCATATCCTGTAACCTATAATACTCGGTCTGACCCGAGCATCATATAAAACAATACCCGAGTCAGTCTGGAATACCAGCGTGAGAAAATCACACTCAAATTGATTATTAAAGTTTCAAAATCCTTTGAAAACAAAAGCATCTCGTAAGACCGCGCCACAAATGAACATGTCGGGTTTTTACCTTACGATAGCTAAAACACTTTTTATAAAAATCCTCTGATATTATAATAGTGTCTACAGAAAGTAAAATAGAATCTAGCTGAAATGCTTGCATCTCACATTTCAGCAATAGTTGGGCACAATCAAAACCATACAGGCACGTAGGGAGAATGGATTTCCAACGAATGACTAGGCACTGGGGTACCACCTGTCACAGTACGTGGCCTAGATCACAGTACCGAGGAGTACGCCCGCTCCCCTGCAACACAAGGCCGGAATCATCCCTTACTGGATAATTCCAAATAAAATCACCCCACGGTTGGGATCAGCAACCGCAACACTAAGCCGAAATAAAAGGGACATCTAGACAGGGATGACCTTACTCTCAAGTGGGGGCTACCCACGAAGCCTTGCTGCATAACCCCTGATTTTCAGTCATTCCCGGTTGATGAGGTTCGAGGCTAAACGATACCTTTTCAGAACATATCCCTTAAAATGCCCATCGTCCACCTGACGATGTCACGAAAGCATTCGTCCATACAAGTCCGTCCCGGGTCCGAACGGAACCGAAGGCACTATTCCTACTACATCCATTTTGGAAATATCCTCAGGATTAGTAGCGACTAGCCCTTGCACTTCACTGCTCCATCTTCGACTCTGAACACGTTACACGAAACGTACAAACCGAATCGAAGTGGTATTCGAGTCTCCAGACCTAGAATCCCGGTATACGGAAACTCGATCCCGGTCTCTTCGAAACGATCAGCGCATTTGGCCAATATTGATAGTCGGTTATTTAACTATCAATTAACATCTACAAGCAACCATCACACAATAAATAATTTCCCACATTATTTATTTGCCCAAATATCTTTCCAAGATATATTTCCAAATTTTCAAAGCTCATTTGAAAACAATTTCAAACAGTTTCCGCTTACGGAATACATTTCCCAAATAATTATTTCCTCTGAAACACCAAGTACAAAACACTTTTAGATTTTAAAATAATTTAAAACACTTTATTTTAAATATATCTTATAACATTGAAATCAAACTACTTTAATACTTTATTAAAATATATATATTTTAAGAATATTTAAAATAAAACCACTTTATAAATATAAGCTGACTTCCACTTTAAAACATAATACCAAATTACTTTTATATAATTACTATAATAATAGATTTTTGAAAATACTTAATTTGGAAATTAACCTTTAGAAATGATCAATTTCCTAAAACATGCAATTTTAAACAAATTAGAACTTTTAACTTATATTTAAAATTTCTTTGAAAAACGTACTTGGCAATCCAAAGAAATACACTTCTCATTCCCATCTTTTACAAATAAATCACATTTATTTTCAAACCAATTCATATTCTTTTATAAATTCCCACCTTGAATTTATATCCTCAATTATCCACTGATATTTGATTTTACTTTATAAACCCAGTTTATAAATTTCAAAATCTCATTTCTCTTCAAAATTCCAATTCCAAATACTTAAATCAATTTACCATTGATTTCCCAATTCTCTTCACTTTGAAATAAATTTCCTTATTTACTTCATTTATTTCAAAACGCATTATCTTTCAGATTTTATTTCTTAATTATGAGTTAAAACCCTTTTAACTGAAAATATCAATTTTAAACTTTCCAAAATTCCTTATTCTTTTATTAAATTTAACTCTTAAACTTTAAAAATAATTTCTTTATTTTTTTCCAATAATGTCACTTTAGTTTAAAATTTATTATTCTCATGTTAATTCAAAATCCCATTTTTCCATATTTGTTCGACTTAAGAAATTTCTTTATTTCTTTGACAATTCCTTATTTAATTTATTCGAATTCACTAGAATTATTTAACTTAAATTTTACTCTTTTATTTCTTTTCAAAAATTCCATTCTAGAGATTTTGATAACTCAGCATATCCAAATCGATCCAACCAAACCATAACATCCAATTATCCATATAATTCATCACAGGATATCAAAATCATATCATAGAATATTTAAACAAAATTAAATATTTTGAGGAATCCAGTTGGATCCCTCCAACCTGTTTCCCTGCATCCACAGACGTTAGCACAATACCAATTCCACTTCAAGGTGGAATATCGCGGTATATGGGTTTTATAAAATATCATCCGCTATTATGCGGTGCATAGGGTCTCATCCGCTATATAATGCGGGAATATCAACAATTCCAATATATACATATATTATTACCGTTTTACTGTTTATTTTTATATGGTGTATTATTATTATTTGTTTTATTTTATTTTAAACTCCATATATACTTATATATAAAAAAAATCCAAATAGATTTAAAAATCTAATTTTTATTTAAATTCATGTATTTCCAAATCTATAATGACCTCTATTTACTTATATAAAATTAAAATAAAATATGCATGTATATATATATATCTTTCTCTAGACATAGTTATATCTATAAATTCATTTTATGTATATAACAAAATAGCATTCTCTTTACTGCAAAATGAATTTTCTGTTTTCTGTTTACCTACATATATACAGATTTTAAATTGAGAAATGCAGCACGAATACCTCACTGAATTTTTATTTCCTTTTTCTGTAATTATATATCAGCAATTTATTTATCCAGTTAAAAATTGAAACAAAAGGAATTGAGATACCTCACTGGCCATCTGAACAAACCCTAGCCGATGATCGCAGCCTCCTTCACCTAATGTCGCAGTCTACCAAACCCTAAGCACCATCGGCCTTACCCACGCGGCTCGAGTTGATGCTTAACCCTCCGCCATTGACCCAATCGCGACCATCGCGCTCGAGATTTGAATCTCCTCGTCACTCCAACACGTGCGCTACTGAAGCCACGCGACCACATCCGCCTCGCGAATCGTCCCCCTGCTTGCCTCCACGAGCACGGCTTCGCCAGCCTCCACGAAGTTGCCACTTTCGATCGATGAACGAACGAGCTCGGTCGCTGAAATAGTTTGAAATAAAAACTCGGCTTGAAAAGGAATTGGAGGGGAGATAGGCTCGAGAATCAAATGTTGAACAAGATCCCTGAACTCGGCCATTATTTGTTTTCTTTCGAATGAAGGGAGAATGGAAAAGCGATTTGAAATAAAGGAGGCAGGTACGATAAAAAAAAGAAGAAAGGTATCTTCGTACGCGGTAGATGGCGATAGATACAGGCTAGGTCTGCTTATAGGGTACTAATAGATTTGAAATTTTATATTGTTATATCCAAAATATCTCGTGGTCCATAATTCTAAACCCGAACTCCAATTTAAATGCAACGACCGGCGTTCCTAGCGTTATATCATTATTCTGAACACGTTGGAACAGGTTCCAAGGTCTAGTTCGACCATATGGAAAAGATAGCTTTTTGAATTCAGTTATTAAATAAATTATCGATATAAATTTCAACGCGTTTATATATCGTACGCTCACACAACAACTCTGATCAATACGAAATTTGAAATCCGATAATAATTCAATATTACGGACCCAATGGAACTGGTTTCGTCGAATTCCGAGACTGTGCCTCGGAAGGCTATTTTTATATTCAATTTAAATGATATATTTTTAAAACTGAACAAAACTCTTTGAAATTCCATTTTAAAAGTTCTATCATCTTCAGTATTATTAATATGAATTTTACGAGCTTTCAAAATATTTTTAATTAGCTTAGAATACCAGATTTACTATTTTATCCAACTTTCAAATAAATTTAATTTAATTATTAAATTACTCAATAAACAGCGATATTTGAAATTTAAGTTTATAATTAATCTCTGAATATTTAAAATTAATTAAATATTCCAATTTCAAATATACAAAAATTCCGGGTCATCACAGAGGTGGATTACACCATTTCGTGTTATGATTTTCATTCGATTCTTGATGGCGAATATTTGATATGGATCTTGGGCTTGATTCTAGAATTCTCTATCGTAGTATATGGCTATGCAAGGAGACTGATGGCTTCTAGTCGAGAAACCATATCGAAATCCGCATTAGGGAAGTCGAATGGACAATACTAGTTCGAAAGCGAACTTGTGTGATCGAGCGAGCGATCAAATGTAATTTTGCGAAATGATGACGTATGTACATCTTATATCCTAATATCATTGATATATTTTGACGCTGAAATTGAAAGCTGTCGAGTTAGAATATCTTTGCTTACTAAAAGAAAATTTCCAATTTCAAATTACAAAGATATATAACCCATAAAAGCAAAGATATTCAATCCCATATGGCTCTTCATACAGTGAAATTTATTTTGAAAATTTGATCCTTATATAAGATGGACATTACGTAAGTATAAGATGATTTTGAAAACATTTGATTCTGGAAATGAATTGGTGGACTTAAATTATATTGATTTGGAAATTTGGATTTATTTTCTAAATCTATTATTTTGGAAACTTTGAAACTAAAGATAATTAATTTGAGAAGAAATAATTTGGTGAAATTGTATATGATTTTGAAATTGAACTGATATTGAAACAAATTAAAATGTGAGAACCTTATGTTACTTAACACTTGATTTGGGAGTTGTCGAACTTATATAAAATTGATTTGTATGAATATGAAATTGATTCGAAAACTATAGATTTGAAAAGGTAATCAATTTGAAAGTGAAATCTTATATAATTGAAGTCTATATAAGTATGATTTGTTATACTATTGATTTTGGAAAAGTATTTGATTTGAAAATTAAATCTTATATATAATGGATTTTATATAAGTACGATATTTGAAAGTGATTTGAAAAGGTACTATATGATACATATTTTCGAAGTAAAGATATGGAAAGTGCCTTCTGCTTGATATCCGATTTGTGGCCACATCTTGGATTCATTCTATCGATATTTCTCTGATTTTTGGTTTTCCGGATATGATACTCAAGTGTCCTTCGAATTCCATGGCGTTACCCATGGTCTTATTTTTCTCTCGTGACTGCATAGCGCAACTGCCTGGCTGAGTCTTGCCTAGGGGTACGGATTGTTTCCTGTGGGATCCAGGCGTAACCATTGTGTATCCTGCAATCTGTGTAGGTCGCGAATAGTAGCGCAAATGCTTAGCTGAGTCTTGCCTGGGGGTACGGATTGTTTCCTGGGGGATCCAGGTGTAACCATTGTGTATCCTGCATTCTACTAGTCATCATGGCGTAACTCGCAGGGCTGAGAAAGCTTACAGATATGGATTGTTTCCTGGGGGACCCAGGCGTAACCTTTGTGTATCTGCGAACCATGGTTAGACAAAGGTTTTGTTTGTGTTTTTGATTGGATTTCTATTTGTAAAAGTTTTTCCAGTATTTTCACTAGGTGTTGAAACAGGTATACTAAGTACCTGGAGAATTCTAGTTTTGCGCCTGATCAACGCACTACCAGAGTCTACAGGAACAAGGATAAACTTGTTGAGACATCTAGTTATAAAAGTATTTTCGAAATGAAATTTGTTTCGTTATAAAAAAAATATTTTATTATAAAAGTATTTCCAGCAAAAAAATTTTGTATCAATATTTGAAATTGAAATCCTTATGGTTTGAATTAATTATTCATGCCCGATACTATTCTTTTGAATCTACCTTATCTGCTCAACCTTATTTATTCACCTATATTCTGTTTTTCCAAGTCCTCCTTCTTTTCCTTGTTGACTATATTTTTTTTAAAATAATTATTGATTTCTTAATAATATTTGAAAAGTATCTTGAGATAAATTAATAAATTTATAAATTATGAATTTAATGTTTTCAAATAGCTTCTTTGAAAAAAAATAAGTAATAATGTAAATAATTGTTTTCAAGTAGTTTTTATACCTTTATAAAGGTGTTATTTAAACATTAATGGTATTTAAAAAGGAAGCAAGAAATTTTACAAATGGGTTTTGGAAGATATTAAAGTATTAAAGATAATTGAATTGTAAATGAAGTTTTCAAATGAATATTTCAAGTAAAATTTATATACAGTTTCAAATTAATTGTTTAATCTTGTCTTTTAACCTACCTTTTCTGCCTGGTTGTTCTATTCTCCTACCTCCTCTCTTTTCGGGGACGAAAAGTTTTGAGTGGGGGAGAGTGTAACGACCCTAAACTTTTATTGATTTTATTTGTTAAATTAATTGAAATTTTGTGAAATTTTAAACAATAAAATTTGAAAATAAAAATTTATTATTTGGAATACGTCTATTTTAATATAGCAACTGGTAAATTTTCATCTGATAATATTGAAGTTTATTTTCCTGTGAAATTTTATTTCAAACCAAACCGGTTAAAAACAGTGAATTTAAAAGTTTTCCGAAACCAAAATATGTCAACAGGAGAAAATTTATTCAGATCATTCTGAATCAGACTGCGAAATTCGTTTTTCCAAATCTGGACTTCTACTGCTCCGTTTATCTTAATTCTGGCAAAAATAGCAGCATTTCTGATACCGATTATCGACTTTCGATCGGATGATCGTACCACTAGTATCTGTATACCGTTTTGATCGTCACGTCGTGCTGATCTCTACGGTATATTTATTTTTGTATTTTGAGGTCCGGTGCACGATGACAGCAATCAAACTATATATTGTATTGGTACCAAAATTCGTGACTTTTGATTCCCTTTCTTTCAAATTTTGAACTGTGTCAACCAAGCAAGATAATTGCTTTAATAAATGTTGCAGAATCAATGGAAAGACGTTACCATTCCCATCATTTCACTTTATTACATCTGGTACGTTTTCTGCCTCTCTGCCTTTTTCCATTCTGTTGTTTCAAAAGAAAAATTTATATAACTTTACCACTACTTTATCACTTTGCATATATATTCCCTGACACTTCTCCTTCTTCTTTTTTTCTAAGATCTAATATCTTCCACGTTTTCTCATCCCCCTCTTCATGCATGACCAGCCATACCGATTGCCTCTCCTCTCTCCACCGTGCAACCTCCTCCCCTGACCAACGCCTCGGCAGCGCCTCGACGCGTAGCCAAAACCCTCACCTCTCTCTCGCCCCGACTTCATCTCCGGCCATTCCACCACCGCGCTCCACCTTTTCCCCTTCATCCCACCGGCCTCCGCCACCACAACCGAGAAGCCGTCCTCCTCCACAGACGATCCAATAACCCCACCTGACAACTCAAGACCCGCCCTCCACCACACTTTTCCCTCCGAGCTGACCCAGAAGCCACCCACCTCCATTCGCCCAGCCCCAACCTACCGCAACCACCCTCTCAACGCGAGCAATCGCCTGATGGCCATCTCCACCGAACCAATCACGTCCTTGCCTCCTCAAACTCATAGCACCGTTCCCATCCCCTTCGCCTTAGATCAAAGCCCGGCCATGTCCTCCAACCCACTGTCGTGTCCTTCACCCCGAGCAACCAACGGCCACAGCTCCTCCCTGATCTTCCGCTACCTCCCCTTCTTGCCGAGTCATCTTGGCTGCTTCATAGCCAAAATATTCGTACATATATATGCTTATAGGTAAGTTTGCTTAAGTTGGAATCTGTTAGTGGTTTATATATATAATCATATCCAAGTAAGTTTTGTATTAAGTTTACATTTTTAAGTTATATATGTGAGTGGTCGGTTATATGTTGAGTCTGCATATAAGTTTATATTCTATATACTTTGTAAGTTTATATAATACGATTGTATATTAGTTTGCCAAGCATAATAGGCTGTTCTGCTTTATACATATGTATGGTTTCTGAAACAATAGTTGGCAGTGGTATAGATGTTGTATATATTGGTTTGTTGTTTATATATTTACAAAAGAGAGATTTATAAAATATATGTCACATATATATATGTTTGATAAATCAGTTTATAGGTTAATATATTATGAATCTATGTATATTAAGTGGTAAAGTTAGTTACATAATACAAGTGATGTTGCAGTTCTCAAATGAGGTGTCCAAACTTGCATATAGTTGTACAAAATTTTGGTATATATTAGTTATTATGTTAGTTCCAGATACCAGTTTTTTTATAAATCTTTGGACTTGTTAATTTCATAAGTATAATATGACAATTTATCTTACGTCAGTTCATATAGTTGAACTACAGTGTGATATAGATACTTATATAAGTTCATAAATATGCTAAGTTGCATATAGGTTTGTAGTGGATATGTATAATCTGCCTATGGTTAGTCTGCATACAATTTTGTTTCACCTGTAAACATGTTCTATTCTTGTTTATGGTCTGCATAAGTGGTTAATATATAACAGTTTCATTTTTTTCTTTTAGTTTATATTACAGTATGTTTTATGAAAGAGATATTATATGATATACATAATAGAATAAAATAAATAAAAATTAATATCTATGTAATATGTTGATTTGTGAGTTTAGTTGTACGCATATATAATTTGGTTGCATATCTTGGGAATCTGCATAGTGGATCATTGTTTGATGGCATATATATATTAGTTTAAGTATAGTTTGCATATTTTAAGGTCTGCATGTATGTTGTTTTCTCTAAAAACATAATAACCAGAGATTGTTTATGTGTTTTGGTTTACTAAGATAATAGGAGAGTCTTGTTTTAAAAGTCTAATATGTATATATATATTTAAATTTAAAAGTGTCTGAATTGAGAATATGATCTCATATATATTTACATATGATTACATATGTATATAAGTTCACTTATACCAATTATCTTCATCGATCTAGTTCTGACTCGATTTCGTCGATTCTTATCTCTCAGCTTTTCCTTCGAATTTGTGCCAATCTAGCTTTGCTTTGGAATTCGTAGCTCGTCGTGTTATCTACTCTCTCTAGCCTCGAAAGGTGAGCAATCACTCACGATTAACGTTCTATTATTTAATAAATTTGATTTCAATTGAAACGACAATTGAAATATGCTGTTGTAGTTATTGAAATTGACATATATGCTATTATCTGTAACTGTTCACCTGTAGGATATGACACCATATCCTATTGTCTATATTATATTGTTATTGATGATATATGCCTGTTATATTATTATATTATCTGTTATCACTCTGCAAGTTCCCTGTAGTTTAGAATTCACTATGGGTTGAAATGATACATACCCGAACGGACTTTAGAATAGGAGAAAATTGTTATGAGTTGAAATGATAAACCCAAGCGATTTTCATTTGTATTGAAATTGGGATTACGGGTCGACATGATATCTACCCGTATATAATTAAATTTCAGATTGAAATGATAAATATCTGTATCACTTAACCATATGATAAATATATATACAGACACCGTTGGTCCATATATATAAATATTTTGAAAAATGAATTCTATGGTTTTGGAAAGAAATATATGGTTTTAATAAATGTTGAGCCTTAAATTATTATATATAAATGGGAATGATTGATTTAAATACATATAATATGTTGAGTATTTAAAATATATTTCAAAATAGATTTGGTAATAATTTAAATAAGTTAAGGTTGGGAAGATAAATTGAATTTAGTTGAAATTGTATTCAATAAAGAATTTTATTTAATTAAACCGATTTGAAACTTATTGAAATTGAGATGTAAGATATGATTTATAACTTGAGTTTGATTTATAAGTAATTTAATGAATATTTCTTGTTTAAATAAAGTTCAAGGAAATATTTAGTAAAAATGTGATTGAAGGCTAGTAAATGATATTAAATTTATTAAGTGAATATTCCCTGATAAAAAAAATAAAGTTAAATCAAGAGCTATATGAAACTGTTAAAATTTAACTTTGAAAATATTGAATATTAAAGCTTTGAAATATATTGAAAATTTAAATGGTATATTTAGAACTGAATTGAATTGATGAATTGAGCTTTGAGTAAAACTTGAATTTGAAATTTGAAGTTGATGTGAAGAAATTTGTGAGACTTGAGGAAATTATAAATACTTTACTTTATAAATTATTTAATGTATATACACTATTTTGGGAAAATAGTTATATTTGAAATGAAATGATATTTGGGTTTTGAAGTATAAATTAAATTGAAATGACCACGGTGTTATAATGTATATCTCCACCTTGTAGATAGTTCTGAAGATCCTTAGAGGATGGTTATCCCAAACATCCTTTAAGTTACTTGTATTTCAGTTGATATTTCACTTGAGTTGGATTTATTTATATAAGAATGTTAATCCTGACTCGAGTGTTTTGTGTTTTGCTTTACGCTCGGGTCAGACCGAGTGATACAGCATTTGAGACTCACTTTTGGAGTTTGGAGCTTCCTTTGGAGATCCAACTATCGCCTCAGCTTTCAGCTCTTATAGTTGATTTATTCAGAGAAGTCATCTGTTGTACTGGAGACTTCACTACATTTGAGATATTCTGTTGTATTTTATTTTAACTCTGATGTTTATATAGTAGCTTCATGAACTACTATTTTATCTATTCCGCTGCGTATTATTTTATTACTCTGTGTCTGTGATTCTGTGATTGATTTATTTACTGTATATTCTGAGTTTTGCCAAATTAAATTAACAATCTGATATTTTGAATTATTCAAGTCGGACATGTGTGGATTTATTGTCGATTTGAATGGTCCAAAACAGCGGGTCGTTACAATTTAAAACAATTTGGCAGCAATTCCTCTTTTGGAAACCCGAAAATGAACACCGGTGATGTCGCGATCATCATCGGAATTATTTTCCAGCGACCGAAAAGAGTTTAGAGCTTTCATCTCTCCAAAATACTTTTCAAAACCTTTGAAATTCATTTTCAAATCAAAAAGGATTTTAAACTTTCCAATTCTCCAAAATTTTCAAATTCTTTTCAAAACATTTCAAAAAACTTCTCTGGAATTCCGTTTCAAATTACAAATCACATTTATTATTTACATTCTTAAATTTCATTTGTATGTGAATTTACCCCTTAACTTTGGAGTTATGATTTCAATT
Organism: Allium fistulosum; assembly: GCA_030737815.1. Taxonomy (NCBI): domain Eukaryota; kingdom Viridiplantae; phylum Streptophyta; class Magnoliopsida; order Asparagales; family Amaryllidaceae; genus Allium; species Allium fistulosum. The sequence continues at coordinate 1,102,615,947 of CM060905.1, forward strand.
TCTTATTCAATTTTATATAAAAATGATAACATTTCAATATTATCACTTTCCAAACAACCATGCAACCATATACTATAGTAATTCATAGAAAATCATTTCTTTTCTATACAAAAATAGTTTTGGGTAAAATTATCTCATTCACCCTATTCAAAAACAATACTGTGCCGAATTGTTCTATTCAAATGTTTAGAAACCCCTTCGATACAGTTTTGCAGACTGTGCCGACGAAGGTTCATATGCCACTCAATAAACCAATCATCACAATATAAAACAATTTCATATTCAATAACAAATACGCGCTCATATCTATTATTACACTCAACTCATTCTAGAGTACTACTGACTCTATCTCTAATGAGTAACACCCAACAGAGCAGGGTTGTCGCTTAACCATATGCTCCAATACCAAATGTCATGACCCGCAAATCCGTACCTCTTGATTAACCACTAATCTCCATTGATTAACTCAAAATGAACGGAAATACGAACTATGATGGTTTAAGAAAGAAGAAAAAAAGTAGTAGAAGAAGAAAAGAGTAGAAGAAGAAAGAGAGAAGGAAGAAGAACAAAAAAAATAGATAGAAGAAAAAGAAGAACAACAACAGGACAACATCAGAAACAGAACAGAAACAATATCAGAATCTCACATATCGCAGCGGAACAAAAATATAATAGATAATCACTAGTCTTTTAAACAAAGAACTATATCAGTTTTATACATACATCAACAGAGTCAATATACAACTCAATACAACAATGGACAGTTATATAAACTTGTCCTCATACAGAATACACAGCGGAATGAATATATCAGATACAAGTACTACGTCTCGCCATCCAGCTTGCTTCCAAAGCTCCAGAATATCCTGATAACAGAACTCTAGGCTGCCCGTGTGGAAATTGGTGGGCACCCAGAGTTTAGAAGGGAAACAATAAACTCCGAGTCAGTCATGGTGACTGGTGTGAGATCGTAAAATAGTTATTTATCTTTAAAACAACAAAATAATTTTTCTTTAAGTCAATTCGAAATGCTTTTGGAAAATGAAACTACCATAAGACCTCCCGCCACACACAATGCAAACGCAGAATTGGAGGAGATTTCTTCTTATGATAGTCAAAGATGCTTACTACGCAAAAATCAAATCCTTTTTTATATTATTATTAGTGCATAGTGTAGAAACCATTTCGAAAGTACAATATAAATCTTAGCCGGCATAGGTACCATTATAGTATGCCTACTATAGCTACCATATTAGATGGCAGGTTCTGTAACTAACACTACAAGAAAAGTGGTTTTTTGCAGCTCCATGTAACAGCATTTAATTCAAAAAGCTGCGATTGTTCAAATTTACTTTCATATATAATTAAATATAAAAAAGAAAACGCTGCGTAACCACGTATGTTTTGGCGGGGAGATGACTCTTTTCGCGGCCTCATTTTTATTCTTTTCGCTTCCAACCAAATAACACTTTATCTCAAATCCGCTCCAACCCTTCATCTCAAATACGCTCCATCTCTGCAAATCTCAAATCCGCTCCATCTCTGCAAATCTCAATTCCGCTCGGCCTTGACTTCGCTGGCTAGACATCGCTCTCCATCTCAAATCCATCGCTGACTAACCAAATCTTCATAACTGGTTCTCGGAAATACCATGATTCGCCATTATTACCTCTAAACCTAATTAGAAAGCCTTAACGCACTATTGCAGAGAGAATAATTAACCAATTAGAGTGGGAATCAAAAGGAGTATGGCATAGATCTCAAGGCACACAACATCAGACGATCAGCATAGAATCAGCTCACAGTGGGTTGTAGCAAGCCACGAAAATGAACTAGTGATGGTAAGAATGAGTTTGGTTACGGACTTATGGTGCTCAGTAATTTCTTGGGAGGATTTATGATCAAATTGATGATTTGGTATTGGTAAGATGGGTGAGTATGAGTTTACACTTTAAAAATTGAATTTTTTTAGGTATATTTTATGAGTTATGTCAATTGATAAATGGACTTAAGTATTTTTTGTTCATATTATATTTGAACCGATGAATGTTTGACGCTATTTGTTATGGAATACGTATGTGACTTTTGCTTGAGTGTTGCTAGTGTTTGATGATACTGTGGATACTTGGAGTTGGAGAACAAGAAGTAAAAGATATCAAACAATGACGTATTGGCAACGGGAAGCAATCAATATTAATAAAAAATGATGCCCTAACCAATTTTTCATGTCTCATTGGTGGTCTTTGAGTGGAGTTTCTCTGAATTCAAGTTGAAAGGTTAGGATTTTAGTGATTGTACTGGTAAGATCAAAGTGGAAAGCAAGCAATGAGAAACGACGGTTGGTCCTCGAAGAAAAGTAGAAATTTGCAGGGTTTAAGTCATTGAGTGATTTTCAACTTATTTTCTGCAGGTATAATGTTATTTGCTTATTTCGTATGATTGAAGTTTAAAAGGTGAATTTTTTTAGTTTTTTTTTCATGTGAATTTGATTGCTCACTGTAGGTTCTACGGTTCAAAAGTTGAAAATTAAGTGTGCAATGAAATCTTACAAGTTATCTGAGCTGAAAAGCGCTGAAATTGATGGCTTGAAAGCTCGACCTCGAATCGATTTCACTTCAATTTTCAATGTGGTCAGTTTTAATAAATTTTTCGTTAAAAAAGTCAATATTCACAACTGAAGTAATTTGTTGTAATTTTTATGATTCAACTAACAACAGGTGCAACCTATCGGTGATGATGTGCAAAATAAAGGAGATGCTGTTGTTGTAGAGTTGGTCCTTATACATGGAGTCCTGTTTAATTATTATTGTTTTAATTCTGGTAACTTCAAGTTTTCTGATACATTGGTTTATTGACTATATGGCTATTAAATTACAGATATACTTCGAAATTTGATAAAGTTGTATTAAGTAAGGTGGTTGAGGCTGTGTCTGATCTTCCAGAGCCTGAGGTATGTTGAGTTCATATGTGTGTGTAAGCTTTTTAAGTGTAAGCTTTTTAAGTGTGGAGGCATACTGCCAATTTGAGTACTTTCTCTGATGCTAGAGGAAAACCAAGGATGAAATTAACCTTGGGTAAAGTGAAGGTTTTATGTGTTCCAACTTCAGACTTCAAACATGCTATATGCTTTACTCGTTAATCACATGCAAGAATTGCTGAATGGAGGAAACTAGTCATTTTGTAATCATGCTATTACTTCTTTTGAATCCAGTTTAACAGCTTACCTTTGTTAAAGATAATATGCTTTGTTACCAACTACAGATTTGCATCAAATCTTCAGTATCCCAATATTTCTATGGGTATGTAGGGTACCATTTGAGACATCTAGTTTCATATATCCATTTTGGCATCTTCTTGTGCTTCTTTAGCTCTAAACATACATACTACTGATTTTAGATATCTTTATTTTTTATTATGTGCTATGTAGAATGAGAAACATAAGTATCAGAAAGATTATATGGATTCAATCAAGCAATTAGAGGAGAAGTGGATGGTCAGTCAACAAGTTAATAACCATGGAAAGTCAATAGCTGACAATGATGGACATTCTTTTGAGAAAACCTGCAATAGAGAGGTTTGTTTTATGATTTGGAGTTTACTTTGATATTTGCTATCATATAACTTGACGACTTCATCAATACTTCTGACTGAAGACATTTGTAGGTTTTCTATTAGTTTCTCAGTTCCACAACTCCATTTATATATAATTTAAAAGCTGCATAGTCGCAACGTTTTGTCAGTTTCTGAAAATTTCATTTCGCTTTCTGCTATAATTTTCAGTAGATTTACTAAACAGAGCTACAGTGTACTTGTTCAGTTCACCATGTTCTCATATTATTTGGTTCTAAAAAAGTCATTGGGAAAAGGTCTCCTACTCACCTCTACATTCTTTTATTGGGAGTATTGCAGAGTGTTTTAATATTTTAATACATATCCGATGCTGTCTTTGTGCATGTAAGAGTTTTATAAACTAGAAAAAGCTCTATTTAATTAAATGGAGTTTTAAGGGTAGCTTATTGATTGCATCAAATATTAACGAAGAGTGATCATCATAGTGCTTTAATGTTTGTTTTGACTGTTATTATTATTTATAGTCCATTAGATTGAAAAGATGGATACATATGCCTGGAGAATTAAAAGGAATATTTTTCTTATTCATTTACATAAACTATACATGCTTTCATGCAAGATTCTTAAAAGAGAACCGGATCCCGGCGGTTTGTTTCCAAGTTTCGTGGGTTCCAAGGCAGGTGGCTAGGTGTTGACTAATCAAATTTACTATTTCCTACAGTCTGTGTGCATCCTTTTCAACTATTTTATTATGAAAGGGTGGTTATTGAACTATAATCAATTAACATTTCCGTTAACTGAAAATGCTCACCAGTACTGTCATGGAAAAAGTATAGGGTATAGTATTTTAAGTTCTTAAGGTCATTGTTTTGGGTTGAGTAAGTGATGGAAACAAACTACAGAGTATGAGATTTAATGGTTAATGGCATGTAGAGAGTTATATGAGTCGTATTAGAGATGAAGGTAGTTGTTTAACTTTTATTACTTAATATTTTTTGGCATCGGTTTTTAGGATGACGAAGTGATGAGGTAGGGAATTGTCAGAAAATACGATTAGATAATCGGCAGGATGAGTTAACTGTGAGTATATTGCAAACCAATTTTTTTTGTTTTAAGAGGTTATCTTTGGCGGAAAGTAAAAGCTGTGTCCAGTGTTCATTTTCTTAGATGTCTGCGGACTTGGGTAGCTAGCCTGTTTACTGGAATACCGCTTCGGTTTAGTAGAAATATTATATAGTTGTGAGTGTAATGGATGCAAAGTATCTATTCAAATCCAAGGTCTTGTTTTTTGAGAAGTACTCATAGCCATTATTTAGTGTTTATAGGCAACAATAGCTTCAACCTCATTTGAAAGTAATTTGGACGACCAGAAAGAGCATGGAAGTCTGTGTGATAATGATAATGAGATAACTCATCTCAGGAGCCAAATTTTACATCTGAAAGGATTACAGGTATGCCAATCAGTAATAAAATCTCCATAGAGTACGTGTAATTAGTTTATTTTGAAAGCCTTTTTACTTTATTTGTAGGCATCTGCAAACTCTGAGATTACAAAGTTAAGAAAGATGTTAGAGAACGAGGCCAATCAAAAAGAGAAGCTTGAGGAAGAGATAGCAGAATTGCGAAGTCATTTGTTGGAAATGAGTTTGGAAGCTGATGAGGTATCATTAAAGGGACCTATGTTATTGTTTTCAGTTTACTAGTGGATGTTATACATATCATGTTGATTATTACTTGATTAAGTCAGCATTTGCAGAAGTTCTAGTCATCACTTGAAATTCTGATTGCATTGAGTATTATTTTATAATTTTGTTTATTTATATTATGCTGCTTTTACTATGTAGACTAGGAGAAGTCTTGATGGAGGTGGATCTGGAAAAAAATTCACTGGGCTAGACTCTCTTGTATCCCAAGCTAAGCAGTTGCATCTTCGAGATTCTGGATCTGGAATAAGGGCTTCAACTACTAAACTATTTGAGCAAGGTTTTAAATATTTAAATATATTTTTTTAGTAAATTTATTGTACGAACATGTATTTTCCTCCCTACTTACGTTTTTATTGTATTGGTTATTTTCTTTGGCAGTGGGTTTGCAAAAGATATTGTCGTTGCTACAGTCGGATGAAATCGATGTCCGTGTTCATGCTGTAAAAGTGGTTGCAAATCTGGCAGCTGAGGGTAAAATCTCCATGTGCCAAATGATATTGTATCTAACCTATATTTCCTATTTTAACAATGCACGATGGAACAGATGCTTTTTCTATTGACCATTTTGGGCTAATACGTCAAGAATATTAAATATGGGACATATTTTAAAAAGCTTTCTGAAAAAGTTTGTTCCCATTTCAGATGTGGATCTAAAGTAATTGTAAAAACAAATCTCAAATTAAGGCTTAGAAGATTACACATGCACATTTACGAATTGCGCACATGTTATTTCAAACATGTACATGCACATTTGTGGAATAAGCAAGTACGAGTTCACCGTTCTACTTTTTAATTTTGTACATGCACATTGCACAAATGTGCATGCACAAATTGAATGGTTTAGAAATGCTTGTTCTCTCATTTTTTAAAGAATAGACCCAAATCCCTATTTCCTTATACTCTGTTAGGTCGAGTAAGGAAGTTCCTAATTCCACATGCTTAAAGGTCAAACCACAAACTCAAATCACCGTATACGTAATGAATCCAACATGAATCAACATATAAACCAACCAACATATCAATCATCAAGCCACATAGTCAAATCACCACATGAAATCACCTTACATATCGAATATGAATCAATATTGATCAACATAAAAACCAAAAGAAAATCGAACAGACCTTAAGCAATTCAGTCTTGAATTCTTTGTGTTTCAAGTGGTGTTTGTCTTCTTTCCCCCTAACCCACCCCCCTCCCCCCCCACCCCACCCCCCAACCAATGAGTGTTGCCATTGGTCAAGACTTCAAAAGCTTTTGTTTGGTCCTCAGAGTCAGGATGTTATTCTTGTCGTTGAGAATAATAAAGGGTTATTTCTTCTTCTTGTTGTGACCATTGCAGTCGTTCTGAAGTTTATCATATGCAAATCTTCATTTGTTTTTTGTCCATTGAAGCCTTCTGAAGGTCGAGCATGCTCTTGCGATCCATGCTCAATTTCTTGTGTAAAGTGAAATCCATGCTCAACACTCTTCTACATGATCAATTGCCGACTCAACTTGTCTCACTTCAAAATGAGCTATTGAATTTGAAGGTCTAAATGGCCGATTCAGTTTGTTTCTTCCTAGAATCGTGTTAAGCAAATATCGAGGATTAATGCATTCACTTTTCACTTTATTCAGTCCAAGGCAAATACACACAATTTCATCCACCATGTGCAATATAAGCAATTATTCGTCTTGAAGATGGTTATAATATAAATCAACTAGTTATTTGCCAACACCAGTTTTCACACTCACTCTCTGAGATGGTTAGAACTAAGTAGTCATTTCTCTTATTTCATAATTTCAAATTTTCATTTATCAAGCTACTCCAGTGCTAATTTGATTGACACAACATGTTGGAAAATGCATTGCATAAGTTATCCAAATTGTCCCTTTTGAACATGTTTTTGAATTTTGATAAATCAAGTAAGTACTTCTATCAAGCCAGGTACGAAAATGGCTGAAAATTTGTTTGCTTCTTTCAAGAGGTAAGCATAATGGATCCCAAGTAACAACATAAGTTAGTAAGAAATCAGTTTCATTCCGATAAAACTGGACATTTTGATCAGATGTTTCTTGCCAATTTCTGCATTCCATCTTCAAATATAATATTTGACAAATAATCAGTAACAAAATGTACACATTGTTTATCAATGAATTAATCCTAATCCTAATAATTGATTTATATTGTTTAGAATAATTATCGTCTTTTCTACACTAAACCGAAAAATGTTTGTCTTTGGCCTCTATCTATCATACAACATCTTAATTAAATGATGATCTAACCTAATGTAACGAATCTTCAGTGCTTTAAAAAGACCAGATCTTCTAAATACTTCTTTGAGTCTTGAGTTTTGATAATCTATACGCTTAGATTTGCTTGAGTGGTTGATGATATTATAACTTTGAGTCTTCACTGCTTCATTGTCCTCAAAATTCTATAATTAGAACTTTATTTATTCAATCAACAATAAAATAATATTGTGAAATATACTTCCACAAGTGATTCATTGTCATGCTATGTTTATGTCGCAGATGAAGAATCCTTTTTGATGTAGGCATCTACTACAATCATCAAATAACCATGTGATCACTAAATTTTGAAATAGAAAAAATTAGGATCAAAATTTATTTTTTTACCTCTAATTTGTGAAGAAAATGATAGTCTTTCTATTAGTTGTCGAAATAAGGTTGAGTCTATGTAAATTAAATTTGAATTCAGGAATCAAGCAATTGTTAAAATTGGGGTTAATGTATTAGGAAATCCGTGTTTGTGTTATTATTGTTGTTGTTGCTTAAATGGAAAAGCGAGGAAAAGAACATCAGCTCGCTGCCTTCCAAACTATGAGCATTTCACATTTTTTTTTGAATAAAGTAGTCAGTTTGTACATGCACATTCCCAGATGCACATGTATTATTCTCTAAGCCTCAATTTGGGTTCTATTTTTACAACCAGTTTAGATCCAGACCCAATCTGAAAATGCTTTTTTCAGAAGGTTTTTATGAAAAATTGTCTTCCGTAGTGGATTCCCCTTTCGGTAGTGGATTCCCCTTTCCGTAGTGGATCCAGACCCAATTTGACTTCTTTGCTAATGCTTCTGAGAAGCTCAGAGGATGAAACAATACGAAGGGTAGCAGCAGGTGCCATTGCTAACCTTGCGATGAATGGTATGCTGTTATAGCTTTAATGCTTTATATCCGGCATTCATGTTTTAAGCTCTTGTATCCTCACTATTATTTATATTTCTTGCAGAGACTAATCAAGAGCTTATAATGGCTCAAAATGGCATTACACTGTTATCAATGACAGCAGCGGATGCAGAGGACCCTCAGACTCTTCGTATGGTAGCTGGAGCTATTGCTAATTTATGTGGGAATGGTATTCTTCCCTTTATTACATTGTTTACATATAGGTTATTGATTTGTGTTCACAGTAACCTGTAGACAAGATGTAAATTATATGCAAGTATCATTTTTATAGATTACTCGATAAAGAATGTCCTTTTACGTTCTAAGAGTAGTGTTTTTCCTATCAGGCTTTGTTTTTCCAAAAAAAAAAGAACAAAATTAATCTCATGGTAGTTGGTTGGTTGCTTACAATGTCACAAGTTGCATTTAAGTTTAATTTTAATAGTTTTGTTTTCTAGGGTCAACCCCCAAAGTTTATTAATGTCAGGAATAAAATATGAACCAAACATTAGTAGTCTGTGACCAGTGGCAGCTAAAATAATAAAAATGATGTTTGACCACTCGCTGTACGAAGTTGGTAGCCGCGATAAATTTTTGTCTTGTAAACACAATAACATGTCACACAATTTTCACATCTGTAGGAGGTCCAATGAACTTATCAATTATTATTGCAGATTTAAAAAATAACAAACTGAATGTCGACTGCTAGTTAGAATTACTGCTTGATACACACAAAAAAAGACCAAGTAATGAGATTGAGTTGATGATATGCTACTTAATATCCTATGTAATAAAGTGTTGTTTAGTATGGTTATAGGTTACTGGTTTTGATTATTTAATCAGGTTACAGATCTACCAGCCCTAAACCTAACCTGCAGCGCTTCACATTGATCGTGCTTTTCATGTCAAAACTAGTTATTGATTCTCCTATATTTCTCCATTGAAACTAAGGGTACAGATACATGGACTTGTATCTCTCTACTAGTTTAGCACTAGTGGTTATCATAGTACCTGCTGTTATCAGAAGTTTGACTGTTTCCTTTTGATATTTTTTTCCCCACAATTATAAAATTAAACAAAATTTAGGTATTTTTTCCATCCTAAGTGTCAATAGTTTTTGCACCTGGCCACAAGTATGATGGATTTGGTGTTATCTGCCGACATATTTATCAGCTTATTTTCACCAATGGTTCTGAAGTTTTTTATTGATGAAATCATCAGATAAATTACAAGCAAGGCTGAGAATAGATGGTGGCATTAAGGCATTGTTAGGAATGGTCAGATGCAGGCACCCTGATGTTCTTGCTCTAGTTGCCCGGGGTATAGCAAACTTTGCTAAGTGCGAATCAAGAGCTTCTACACAAGGTAAACCATTTCGTATATGAAAATATATGCGAATTTCTTCCTGGTTATGTACTTGTTGACATTGACTGGTGAAAACTATGGGTGCAAATTGTTTTTATCTATTCAACATGTACATTCAGTTTCATTTATCCTGTTTTTATCTATTCAACATGTAATTTCGTCGAATACATTCAACATGTTCATCGGTGGAGTGATGAGTAAGTGGTACATTAGAAGCAAAATCCATTTGGCATTTGTTATTCAATTTTGATGTTTCTAAGCTAATATAACCCATTAGTTGTTGGTTTTTAAGTTATATTTATTCCAAGTAAATTGAGATTTCAGACGTGATTTTTATGTTGGAGAAGGATCTTTTGAAACTAGTTTAATGATTAAAATTGAAGTTTGATCATAACACATTTCAGTGTCTTCTATTAGATTTTATTAATAGTGCAGAGTTTGTTTATGCATAAAACATTTTGGAGAGAAGTATCACTAATTGTGTCCAACATCGTATTATTTGTACAAATTGTTTTAGTTCTTTAAGCTGCAAAATTAACATATATGCCTGACCCTTAATTCAGTTTTCGCATTCTGTAAAGGCTTGCTACTGCACATTCTGTAGAGGTATATCTTTTATTTTTGATCCTACCTCGCTGTGCTTGTAACAAGTACAATAAAAATTGGCTTAATATTTTCCTTGTACTTGTTACAGGGGAAAATGATCAAGAAAGCATTTGGGAAATAGAAATTAGAGCATGTGGTTATTGCCAAAGGAAACTTTGAACAAGATAGTGTTAAGCCTAACACAAACACATTAGAGGTCAGGATTATTAGCAATTTATTTATATTTTCCCATCTTTTCTCTTTTATACTGGTATATCTGATTAAACAGCAAACACTGGATTTTATTGAATGAATTGTCGTTTATAACTGATTTATAACTGATTTTTTCTTTGTTAAGAAGGCGGCTATTCACAAATTAACATACATCATTTATAACTGATTTCTTGACCATTTTACTCTTAATAGAAGGTTTATTCTTTGTAAAAATAATCATCTGAGAACAAAAATTAAACGCATTCAAATTCAGTTTTCTATTATTGAAAATTCATAACTTGAGATTGAAAACACATAATATATATAGTAGACATTAGAACCTGACCAGTTTATGTTTGAAGAAAAACCGTCTTACAGATATTTTCAATGTGGACGGAAAAAATTATCATGCTCGTCTCCAAAATGCTCATTGATGTGTTTCTTTTAGACTTGGTTTAATTGCATGAATAAGAAATAATGGTCATGGATTTTAATTGATTTAGCTGTACGAAAGAAGCCGAGGCATCGGTGAATAAAACATTAATTGCTAAGGGGTTCATCAAACTAATCAAATTTCATGAATTAGTTATCTTCAATAATATTTAAGGTTTTTGCACCAAAAAATTAATTAATTTCATCAAAATGTGCAATGATTTGATCAAATTTCTTTAAGCTTGAGCGTTTTTAGTATTCAAAGGTTACCTAAAAAAGATACTGGAAATGCAATAAGCCGTAGGTATTCAAAATAGGAACAGTGTATGTTTGATAGAGCTTTATATATTTGTATAGATGACAAATGTTAAATTCTTGGACTTCGGCTTTCTCACTAATCCAATACTGAACTGTTAATTTGTCACATAGACGTTTACTTACTAGATTTTCTGTATTGCATTCAACACTCAAGAATCTGAAATACTGGCATTGCTTAGAGACGAAGAGAACGAAGAAGATAAGCTAACTCAAACTGACATAAATGAGGAAGACCTGTTGAATGTTCTGGATCGTACTGACTTGGTGGATAGTCTTGACGAGAAGCCAAGTTATTCTCTTCCTCTCAAAGGCCCAGGATGGGAAGTCGTGTTACCTGCTGCAGGCGGCAGTAGTGTTCTATCTTCTCTTGGAAACTAACTAAATTTACATCAATGGATGCTTCAGCTATTTGATTTGTGGGCACTCTGCTAGATTTTGGGGAAAAAAGCATTTTGCAGTAAGGTTGTATTTGCTATTTGTAACTTTAGGATTTATTTGAACAGGTGATGGATTGTTACTAGCGAAAACGCTCAACAGTATTATTTGCTTACAACATTATGTATGAAATATACGATTATCGTTTATTTTGAGTATGGAGTTAGTGCAACTTTATTATGTTTAATATAACATGCGAAGATTATATTTATTTATTGTGTTTTTAATTAACTGATATTATCAGATATAAAATTTTATAGTTGGTGGGATGATTGTAAATATAAACTTTTGTGCATGGTATTTTTCATATTTAACAGCGTTTTAAAAACACTGTAAAAAAGGAAAAACGCTGCAGATGTCAGGCAAAGGGAAAACGCTGTGAAACATCCACCCATATGCAGCGTTTGCTTTATGGTGCTAAATGCTCATTTACAAGCTTTTCAAAACGCTGTAAAAAAGTATTGCAGCGTTTTTAAAATGTTGTCTAAAGGAAGAAGAAACAATAGGTAAGGACATACTACAGCCATCATTAAAACGCTGTAATAAGAAAACGCTGTAATATGTTGCTAATTTTGCAGCGTTTTAGAAACGCTGTGATATGTCTTGACTCTATTACAGCTTGTCGTTAGAGAGCGTTCTTCATAACACTGCGAAAGGATTTGACAGCGTTTTTAAAACGCTGCGAAAGACCATTTTTCTTGTAGTGTAATACCGTACAAGGCTCGTATTGTTTCTTTGGATTTCCAACAAATGGTCAGGCTAAGGAACTTCCTATGCCACGATGGGTACGCCCCTGGAAAAGACGACCCGAGAACCTAACCGGATCTCTGCCAACACAAGGCCGGGTTACCTCTGCAAAAATAGGTAACTACTGACACGCGTATGCCATCCCCCGATCGTCACCGATCTTCCCGAGGATCCTCGATTCGCAACAACCACAAAGTAATAAATTTGCAGCAACCACAGAGGTTAAGTATCTGGGCTCCATACCATGATACCACCTTTATCCAGAAGGAATGACATACACTAAGGGGTGCTACTCCCTAGAACCTTGCCGCATCCTTCCTATTTTGACCATTTCCGGGGTGTGAGGTCCGACGAAGTCTCGTCCACAAAGCTACGCTTTGTTCACAAAGCCATGCCTTGGGTCAACAAATGATCAACCTATGATCATAAAGATAAATGATCAAACAAATGATCATATCACAAATGATCAAACATTGATCATTTCACAGCAACACTCAGCATGCCACATTACCAAATTGGGAGTATATCGCTGATAAATTTCAACTACATAACCTCTGAGCTCGTACATCTCAGAGAAGGGTGTTAAGCTAAGAGAATAAATTCTCCGCCACCAACAGAAATGTATTTGAAAGAAATCAGCTTTATATCTCAATTTGTAACGTCAGACATACAATCCATACAAGTCTGTTCCGGGATCGAACAGAACCGAAGGCACTTCTCACGAAGCCCTTGCAATTCCGGATAATTTTCAATCACGTCCGGACTTCCCGTCACTAAGGGTGATAAAACCTCTAAATCGAAGATCAGTCGATGTAGAGTAACTCGATGGTAATCCTTCCGTTTTCAAAAATATCCGGTCTTCAACACCGGTCATCAAATGCTATTCATAACGACGTATCACATATTCAGAATGGGTTATACGACCCCATGGTCCTTTCCCGGCTAACCCGAATAGTGAGCGATTATTAAAAAATAAGTGTGGCATTAAAATTCATCCAATTCACAACAAATACCCATTCAAGGTAATTATTGATAGTCGGTTATTTAACTATCAATAAAGATGCGCAACGTCATCAGATTCCAAATAATTTTCCAAATTATTTATTTTCCAAAATATCTTTACTAGATATAAAACTTCCACACTTCAAAAATAAATCGATTTTTTTTTTTTGAAACGAATTCCCATTTCTTTTATAAATTCCATAGTGAATTTATATTTCAAAAATCTATAGATATATGATTTTCAAATCGATTTCTAATATTCAATTTCAATTTATCTTTATAAAGATAAATTCTCCAAAAACGTTTCATTTCATTTTGGAAAACATTTCCATACTTATTTAATCATAAGTAATTCACAAATCTATTTATTTTCAACACTTGGAAAATATTCGATATACTTAAATAAATATTAAGTATATATTTCATTCTTTAAGGAAATCATTTATTTTAACAACATCTATTTGAGTCAAAACGAATGTTACGTAAAACATCGTTACGACGACCCAAAATCACTAGTATTGGGATTCGGAATTAAGATAGATATCTAAATCCCAATACTATATAAAAACATTTCCTCTCGGAAATCATTTACCATAACAACAGTGTTATAGTCCACCATTTCCTTCTTCCTCGAAAACGTCTATTTCAACAATGAATGTTGAAATCTATGCTTTCGATTCATAATACATTTTAAAACATCTTTAAAATGTTTAACTTCATTTTTAATATCACTTCTTCAAAAATAAATCCATTTTATTTAATAATATATTCACTGTCCAAAATCGTGAATATACTTCACTAACCATGTTTTCAATAACCTCTACACATTTTATTTCAATAAAAATTCGCTATCCAAAAACGCGAATATACCTTCTTTGATAATCTTCTATATTTAATTTATCATATTCAATTGATTTTGAATTTATAAAACAACGTTTATAAATTCTATTTCTATTTATAAAAACTTCAATTTATAAATCTTATTTATTTACCAATTCAATTCACAATTCAATTTTTATACCACAATCCATATTATAAGTTAAATACTTATAATTTCATTTATTTACAAAGATCATTCTTTTAAAACTTTACAAACTGGAAATTCTATCCTTTTATAAACCCAATTTAACATCATTTCCAAATACTACATCAATTACAGATTGATTTCCAAAATTTTATCATTTCTAAATAATTTCCTTATTCTTTCCCATCTATTCAATATTCTATTTTTAAAAGAATTCTTCAATTTGAAATCATTTTTACATTGATTTCCCAAGTTATTTCAATTCATAAATTTAATTTCTAATTGGACTTCCAACTTATTTCATTTTAAATAAATTCCTTTTAAAGAGAATAAATTTCTTTGTCTCTTTTAATCTATTTAAAAATCCAAATCTAAATTAAATTCTTCAATTTATAATCACTATTTTACGAAATCCATTAATTTAACATTTTCACTTTATTCTGGAAATAAATTCGATAAGATTAAAAAATCAACTTTTTATGTTTTAAAATTCTTCTTTCTTCAAATTTATTCAATTTCTAAAATAAATTCACATAAAAATTTCTACTTGAATTTCAAAATTTTAATTTTGTTTATTTTTGGAATCCAATGATATCAAACATCCATTCAGCTAAATTTTAGCTTTCTAACAATTTCCAGACATCAATATGATCAATAACATCAATATAATCATTCACAGATTCATATCACAGTATAAATAAATTCAATCAATATGAGGGGTCCAGTTGGATCCCTCCAACCTGTTTCCCTGCATCCAAAGATGTTAGCACAATACCCATTCCACTTCGAGGTGGAATATCGCGGTATATGAGATTTATAAAATATCATCCGCTATACGAGGCGGGAAATCAATCAATCCAATATATACATATGCCAATATGTATATATTGCTATATATATATATATATAGATATATCCTACTATATCTAATATCACATCCAAACAAATCAAACAATCAATAACTGCAATCCAAATATATTTTGAGTGAGAAAAATCTCACCTTTGTTTTTTATTTGCCATCCATTTCCATTTTGACCATTTCTTCTTGATTTTTAACCTTGTATAAATAATTATACAATTCTATTAATATCCGAAATAAATCGAACCATTCATTTTCATTCAATAAAATTTTATTTTATCTAATCAATTTAATTTCAAACAATTTCCTTTAAATTATTTTTAGTAACCAAAAAATTAAATTATTTAACTATTTACATTTAATTAATAAATTTTTAAATTTTTAAACTATTCTTTCTCATAAATAAATTATTTACTGACCAAATTAATCTCCAAAATATCATTTATTATTTTTCTTACAACACCTCAAAAATCCTATATATTGAAAATCTGCATATTTATGAATTCAAATGCTGCAATTAACAAAACAGCAGAAAACATCTTCCCTTCCAGACTTACTTAAGAATTTAAAAAGCGGCCTATATAAAATTTCTAATCTATAAATTAAATTTGAAAATAATTTATACATCACTGTTTATATCGCGACCAGAAATCGCGAAACACTCCACTTCGTTGTCGATGCAGCTACGCTTCCAATGCCAGCTTGCCTCCAAATCGAATTCCAGAGCGAGCGCGAGAACGCCCTAACCCTATCGCGACTTTGCCTTGCCTCGAACGCTGCTGCACCCACGAACATCGCCTTACGTCGTGATTCGCTTCACCCAATCGCATTCCATTGGGGCCACAGCGAGTACGATGCGAGCTCGAATCCCTCCAACCTATGTGATGCCATCGCCGCCGCGCTTCCATCTCGCGACATCCACCAGAACGACGCGCTGCTCGATTCGAGTACCCAGTCTCCGCCTTCGTCGCCCAAACGACATCGCCATCGCCTCTCGCGTACGCGAGCTTGCTTTTAAATCATCGCAACATTTTTTTTCTTTGTTGAACTGGAGATTTCAAACGAAAGGGCTCGGCCATTTTTATTTTTCGAATTTGGGAACCGAGGAAGTGATTTCATTTTTGAACAAGAGGAAGGGTATGTGGCCATTTACTTTGAACGAGAACGAACGAAAGAGGTCGCTAATGATTTTTATCTTCTGTTCGATTTTGAATTATACAGAGAAGAGGGTTATTTAAAATTGAGACTGAGGCATGCTTTCACGTTCTCTGGCGCGAAACTAGGCATGATTCTAGGCATGATTTTAGGAACGAATAGTAATTGATGTGACCAATTTAAAATTAAATCGAATCCATTTAAATTTCAATGTGTTTATCTATCGTGTGCTCACATAACAACTCTGAAAAATACGAAATTTTGAAATCCAGTAATAATTCAATATTACGGACCCAATGGAACTGGTTTCGTCGAATTCCGAGACTGCGCCTCGGAACACTATTTTTAAATATCGATTCGAACGATATAATTTTAAAACTGAACAAAACAATTTCAAATTCAATTCTGAAGCTTCTATTATCTTCAGAATTATCAATATATATTTTACAAGCGTTTGAAATATTTTTCTTCAGCTTATAATTGAAGATTTAAATTTTTATTCAACAATTAATAGATTAAATATTATAATTTAATCGTCATATTCAAAGTTATATTCGGGATTCAAATTAAATCATCATTCAAATATTTAAAATTAATTAAATATTTTCAATTTAATTTGTTCAAAATTTTGGGTCGTTACAATCAATCAACTCCAATATATACATATGCCAATATGTATATATTGCTATATACTACTATATATACTATATCACATCCAAACAGCAATCAATCAGTCAATAACTGCAAAATCCAACTTTTCATTTTTTGAGTGAGAAGATCTCACCTTCGCTTTTATATTGCAATCCATTCCCATTCCCGACTTGTTTTCTTTACAGTTTTAGACCTTTAACACACAATTGTATGATTTTTATTAATATTCGAATAAATCAAGCAATTCAATTGCCATTTTAATAGTTAAATTAAGTAATAGTTTTATTTAAACCAATTTCTTCTTTAATAAATTTATTTAAATAAAAATTAAATTTAAAATTAAATTTTCTTTTCCTAAAATCTTTGGTAACCAAAATAATTAAATAAATAAATTAAACTAATTATTTACATTCAAACATTTGTATATACGGTTTACTTTCCTTTATATATATACATAAAAAGAACAGAGCTGCCTTTTTTTTATCGAAATCAACATTTTTATCTTTTAAAAATCTGTATATAATTATTATTTTTAAATATATAGATAATTTGATATTCATATATGGAAAATCTCCAGATTTAACTTAAATTTGAAATTATCACAAATCTAAAAACTACTGTTTATCTATATATATGTATATAAATTTTTCTGAGTACTTATATATTAAAATTCTTCTCTGTACGTATATGTATATTAAATCAAAATCAACTGGAAAAGGAAAAGGAGATTCGAACCTTACTGCTACATCTCTCGGTATCGATCCCACCTCACGAATCCGCAGTCTCATCGCCCTCGCGAGTTCCCTGTCGCCTACCACCGCGCTTGCCTCCATGATCGAGTATCCCCAACTCGAGTTGCCGCCTCATCGTTGCCGTGCCCTAGCTCGCGTACGCCTGCCCATAGCCTCGATTGCTCTAGAATCGATCGTCGACAACAAACCCACTCGCGATTTCGATCGCTTGCCTTCGATTTGAGATTGCCACGAGAAAGATCCCACTCGCGTTTGATAACACACTCGCAATTTGAGGCAGCTCGAGATGAGCTCGTGACTGCGATTCAAAATTCGTTCGCCCAATGATTGATTTTGAACGAGCAGTGACTTGATTTTGATTTTTAAATGAGGCTTCGGCCATAACTTTCTTTGAACTGAAGACCCCCTTTAAAATGAAGAAGAGGAGGATTTCATTGATTTGTTTACTGGAATAGAAGAGCTCGTGAACTCGGTCGCCATTTATAATTTGAACGAGAACGAAGAGTTTTCGTTTGTGTTTAACTGGAGAAGGAAAAGAGGGAAATGAATCTGCATCTGCCATTATTTGATTTCGTTTTGAATTTGATTTTGAAAGAGGAGGAGCTCGGCCATTTTATTTTTAAACGAGAGAAAAGGATATGCGGCCATGCTTTGCACGATCTCTTCGTGATTTTAAGCGTGATTTCTGGCTGAAGTGAAGGAGAAGACACGATGTTGAGGAGAAAATAGCGTACACAGGCATGGTTACAGAAATATGGGCGTGATAGAAAACAACTGACGTGAATTATATTTAAATTCAAGTTGTCTCAGTATAAATTTTCAATTCGTTTACTTAATGTATGCTCACATAACAACTCCGAAAAATACAAAATTTGAAATCCGATAATAATTCAATATTATGGACTCAATGGAACTGGTTTCGTCGAATTTCGAGACTGTGCCTCGGAAGGCTATTTTTAAATATCGATTCAAACGATATAATTTCAAAACTTGAACAAATCACTTTCAAATTCCATTCTGAAGCTTCTATTATCTTCAGTATTATCAATATGAATTTTACAAGCCTTTGAAATATTTTTAAATCAGCTTAAAACTGAAGATTCAAATTTTTATTCAACTTTCAATAGATTAAATTCTATAATTTAATCGTCATATTCATTCTGATAATTTGAAATTCACGTCAAACCATCATTCAAATATTTAAAATTAATTAAATAATTTCAATTTAAATTGTTCAAAATTCTGGGTCGTTACAATCTTCCCTCCTTAAAAGAATTTCGTCCCGAAATTACAAGTAAAGAAGAATGCTCCAATACCCGTTTATCATTTTACCAAAACCAAATAGTTTTATCAAATTTCAAAACAAATATTTCTATTAAAGATTCGTTATCACATAAACTAACTTTCCAACTTCAATTATAAGTTTCAAACAACATTGTTTTCTTAACAATTCAAATTTAAATTTAAATTCAAATTTAAACTTTCAAAATTTTGTCAAAAATTTTCTAACACTCGAAATTTTCAAAAAATTTTGCCAGCGTCTCCTTTGCGCGGCTAACTCTGTATAACTACAAAATGGCACAACGGGCCCCCAATTTCAAAAAGAAAAGAAAAAGCCAAGTGGTTGGGCAAGAAAATCATCAAATCTTATATTGAAATTTATATACTTACCTTTTTGTCGAGCAATTCAAAATTATCTTTGAAATTAAAATCCCAATTTCCATTATAACACCTGTATATCCTACTAGCCATAATATCCAGTTACAATATTCAAACCATTTTGCCAATTCCATTACAAAATTTTAATACTTACTTCTTATATCATCTTTAGTTTACTATTGAAGTTTTATCCATTATCATTCAATTTTACATTTCAAATTTCATTTGAATTCAATTTATAATTTCAATTTAATTTGGATTCAGTTTAACTTCTGAATATTGAATTTCATCCTATTTTTTTTATTCACAACCGCACTACTTTAAATTAGTTTCATTTACTAATTCATCACAATTCTAATTCACTTTATTCAAATTTGTTTTCAACATTCAGTTTCAATTCCAGTTTTATTCTTTTGTTCATTCCCAAAATTTATTTTCAATTCATTATTTTGGTTTATAACCACTCATATTTAAACTGGATTTCAAATTCCATATGAATTTTAATTTATCTTTCATTTATAATTATTCAATTCAATTCTATTGCTTACAAATTCGAAATGAATCTCAACTTTCAAATTCATTTTTTTCTTGCACTTGCAATTGCAAATTTATTTATTCATTCACAAATTCATTCATTTTCAATTTGAATCTCATTCCAATCAGATTTCAAATATTTTTATAAGTTATCAACTTATTTACATTCCATTAATGAATTTTATTTTCAAATATTCTCTCTGGAATTCTATTTCAATTTATAAATCACATTTACAATTTTACATTAACAATTCCCATTCGTATATGAATTTATTTCCTTATCTTTCAATTCATATTTATAAATTTCATTTGTTAAATGAATTTATCTCCAAATCTTTGGTTATTATTTTAAATTTCTTATTCAATTTCAATATAACAATGATAATATTTCAATGTTATTACTTCCTAACAACCAAGCATCCATATACTATAATAATTCATAGAAAAACATTTCTTTTCTATACAAAAATATTTTTGGGCAAAATTATTTCATTTACCCTATTTAAAAACAATACTGTGTCGGTTTATCTTGTTTAAGAGTTTAGAAGTCCCTATCGATTACAGTTGGCCAGACTGCACCGACCAGAACCTATAAACAATCAACCGATAAGTCAACACAATACAAAACAAATTTGTATTCACTAACAAATACGCGCTCATATCTATTATTACCCTCACACCCATTCTAGAGTACTACTGACTCTATCTCCAATGAGTAACACCCAACAGAGCCATGGTTGTCGCTTAACCATATGCTCTGATACCACCTGTAAAGATCCGCAAATCCGTCTTTCGAAAACTCGACACCGATAAGTCCACTGTACCAACTGTCGAAAAATCGAATGCCGGAAACGCGAAACATTAGTGTTTGAAAGAAGAGGTAGAAGAAAACAGAAGAAAAAGAAAGAAGAAACAACAGAAAACACAAAAACAGAAACAATATCAGAATCTCACATTCGCAGCGGAACAATATATGATAGATAAATCAATAATCCTTTAAACAAAGAACTATACCAGTTTTATACAATACATCAATCAGAGTCAATATACAACTCAATACAACAATGGACAGTTATATAAACTTGTCCTCATACAGAATACACAGCGGAATAAATAAACAAGTACGGGTGTACGTTTCGCCATCCAGCTTGCTTCCACAGCTCCAGAATATCCAGAATATCCTGATAACATAACTCTAGGCTGCCCGTGTGGAAAATTGGTGGGCACCCAGAGTTTAGAAGGGAAACAATAAACTCCGAGTCAGTCATAGTGACTGGTGTGAGATCGTAAAATAGTTATTTTTCACAAAGAAAATAAAATTTATTCGCAATGCTTTTGGAAAATGAAACTACCATAAGGCCTCCCGCACACACACACAATGCAAACGCAGAATCGGAGGAGATTTCTCCTTATGATAGTCAAAGATGCTTGATACGCAAAATCAAATCATTTTGGATATTATTATTAGTGCATAGTGAGGAAAAACATTTCGAAAGTACAATATAAATCTTAGCCAGCATAGACATTCCGAACTATGCCTACTATAGCTACCATCTAAACAGTGGTGACCACCATAAGTAAATGGCAGGTTCTACAACTAATACCGTACAAGGTGCGTATTGGAGTTTGGATTTCCAACAAATGGCCAGGCCAAGGAACTTCCCATTGCCACATAGGTACGCCTCTGGAAAGACGACCCTAGAAATAACCTAACATTACGGTTAGATCTCTGCCAACACAAGGCCGGGTTACCCCTAACTGGGTAACTACTGACACGAATATGTCATCCCCCGATCGTAACCGATCTTCCCGAGGATCCTCGATTTCCAACAACCACAAAGTAATAAATTTGCAACAACAACATAGGTTAAATATCTGGGCTCCATACCATGATACCACCTCTATCCAGAAGGAATGACATACACTAAAGTGGCGCTATCCCCTAATAACCTTGCTGCATCCTTCCTGTTTTGACCATTTCCGGGGTGTGAGGTCCGACGAAGTCTCGTCCACAAAGCTAGGCTTTGTCACAAAGCCATGCTTTGGGTCAACAGATGATCAAAGTAATGATCACAAAGTTAAATGATCAAACAAATGATCATATCACAAATGATCAAACAATGATCATCACACAGCAACACTCAGCATGTCACATTACCATATTGGGAATATATTGCTGATAACCTTCAACTACATAACCTCTGAGCTCGTACGTCTCAGAGAAGGGTGTTAAGCTAAGAGAATAAATTCTCCGCTACCAACAGATATGTATTTGAAAGAAATCAGCTTTATATCTCAATTTGTAATGTCAGACACACAATCCATACAAGTCTGTTCCGGGACCGAACAGAACCGAAGGCACTTCAAAAGAAGCCCTTGCAATTAGGATAATTTCTAATCACGTCCGGACTTCCCGTCACTAAGGGTGATAAAATCTCTATATCGGAGATCAACCGATGCAGAGTAACTCGACGGTAATCCTTCCGTTTTCAAAAATATCTGGTCTTCAACACTTGTAATCAAATGCGATCCATTACGACGTATCACATATTCGGAATGGGTTATACGACCCAAAGGTCCTTTCCCGGCTAACCCGAATAGTGAGCGCTTATTCAAAAATAAGTGTGGCATTCAAATTCAAGCAAATCACAACAAATACCCATTCATGGTAATTATTGATAGTCGGTTATTTAACTATCAATAGGAATGCACAGCATCATCAGATTCCAAATAATTTTCCAAATCATTTATTTTCCAAAAATATCTTTACAAGATATATAATTTCCACACTTCAACCATTTGAAACCAAATTTCAAATCACTTTCAAATATTCATTTTCAATTTATCTTTAAAAGATAAAATCTCAAACCTTTAATTTCATATTGGAAAATATTTCCATACTTATTTAATAATAAGTAATTCACAAATCATTTATTTTCAACACTTGGAAAATATTCGATATACTTAAATCAAAATTAAGTATATATTTCATTCTTTAAGGAAATCATTCTCTTTCACAAATTTCATTTGAGTCAAAATGAATGTTACGTAAAACATCGTTACGACAACTTAAAATCACTAGTATAGGGATTCGAAAGTAAGATAGATATATATATAAATCCCAATACTATATAAAACATTTCCTTTCGAAAATCATTTACTATAACAACAGTGTTATAGTCCACCATTTCCTTATTTTTCGAAACGTCTATTTCAACAATAAATGTTGAAATCTATGTTTTCGATACTTAACACGTTTTAAAACATCTTTTAAAACAATTACTTTATTTCGTAATATCACTTCTCCAAAACATATCCATTTTATTTAAAAATACATTCACTGTCCAAAATCGTGAATATACTTTATTTACCCAATTCAATGTTTCTACACATTTATTAAAAGATTATCCATTGTCTAAAATCGTGGATATAATTCCTTCAATTAACTTCAAAAATTCACTTATCAAAATAAGTGATTTCGGATTTATAAACAACGTTTATAAATCACATTTATATCTTATAACAATTTCAACTCATAAAATCATTTTATTAGCAAATTCTATTTATAGTCCATCTAAGTGCCAAAATCTAATTTATAAGTAAATTACTTATAAATCTTTTATTTCACATCATCTATTCATTTTATAACTTCACATTATAAATCTATTAATTTTATTCACTTATGAAATCCATTTATACTTCCTTTTAACACTTATAAAAACTCGTTTTATAATTCCAATATTTTAATTTATAAATATCAATTTTATAAATCTTTTATATAAATCATTTATAATTTTTCAAAGATCCCAATTTAAACCATTTTATAAATCAATCAGCTATTTATTTCCAAAAATCACACTTTGGTTATATTTCACAAAAATCTTAGTTTTTATAACTTTAAAATTTTAACGTTTATTTATTTAAGATGAATCAATCCAAAATTTTAATAAAACGTATAATCTCAAAAATCACTTTAAAAATCTCTTTTAAAATCAACATCGTTATTTTTAAACTTCAAAAATGGATCCGATGATGCAACAGCACCAAAAAAATCAATCACGACAACAAAACATCACATATCATTATATGATAACAGAATATATCACAATATTTGTAAATAAATCAATATGGTGAGGAATCCAGTTGGATCCCTCCAACCTGTTTCCCTATATCCACAGACGTTAGCACAATACCCATTCCACTTCGAGGTGGAATATCGCGGTATATGGGATTTATAAAATATTATCCGCTATTATGCGGCGCAATAGGGTCTCATCCGCTATATAGTGCGGGAAATTAATCAACTCCAATATATACATATGCCAATATGTATATATTGCTATATACTACTATATATACTATATCACATCCAAACAGCAATCAATCAGTCAATAACTGCAAAATCCAACTTTTCATTTTTTTGAGTGAGAAGATCTCATCTTCGCTTTTATATTGCAATCCATTCCCATTCCCGACTTGTTTTCTTCACAGCTTTAGACCTTTAACACACAATTGTATGATTTTTATTAATATTCGAATAAATCAAGCAATTCAATTGCCATTTTAATAGTTAAATTAACTGATAGTTTTATTTAAACCAATTTCTTCTTTAATAAATTTATTTAAATAAAAATTAAATTTAAAATTAAATTTTCTTTTCCAAAAATCTTTGGTAACCAAAATAATTAAATAAATAAATTAAACTAATTATTTACATTCAAACATTTGTATATAGGGTTTACTTTCCTTTATATATATACATAAAAAGAACAGAGCTGCCTTTTTTTATCGAAATCAACATTTTTATCTTTTAAAAATCTGTATATATTATATATATATATAGATAATTTGATATTCATATATGGAAAATCTCCAGATTTAACTTAAATTTGAAATTATCACAAATCTAAAAACTGCTGTTTATCTATATATATGTATATAAATTTTTCTGAGTACTTATATACATTTATTTAAAATCTTCTCTGTACATATATGTATATTAAATCAAAATCAACTGGAAAAGGAAAAGGAGATTTGAACCTTACTGCTACATCTCTCGGTATCGATCCCACCTCGCGAATCCGCAGTCTCATCGCCCTCGCGAGTTCCCTATCGCCTACCACCGCGCTCGCCTCCATGATCGAGTATCCCCAACTCGAGTTGCCTCCTCATCGTTGTCGTGCCCTAGCTCGCGTACGCCGGCCCATAGCCTCGATTGCTCTAGAATCGATCGTCAACAACATGCCCACTCGCGATTTCGATCGCTTGCCTTCGATTTGAGATTGCCACGAGAAAGATCCCACTCGCGTTTGATAACACACTCGCGATTTGAGGCAGCTCGAGATGAGCTCGTGACTGCGATTCAAAATTTGTTCGCCCAATGATTGATTTTGAACGAGCAGTGACTTGATTTTGATTTTTAAATGAGGCTTCGGCCATAACTTTCTTTGAACTGAAGACCCCCTTTAAAATGAAGAAGAGGAGGATTTCATTGATTTGTTTACTGGAATAGAAGAGCTCGTGAACTCGGTCGCCATTTATAATTTGAACGAGAACGAAGAGTTTTCGTTTGTGTTTAACTGGAGAAGGAAAAGAGGGAAATGAATCTGCATCGGCCATTATTTGATTTCGTTTTGAATTTGATTTTGAAAGAGGAGGAGCTCGGCCATTTTATTTTTGAACGAGGGAAAAGGATACGCGGCCATGCTTTGCACGATCTCTTCGTGATTTTAAGCGTGATTTCTGGCTGAAGTGAAGGAGAAGACACGATGTTGAGGAGAAAATAGCGTACACAGGCATGGTTACAGAAATATGGGCGTGACAGAAAACAACTGACGTGAATTATATTTAAATTCAAGTTGTCTCAGTATAAATTTTCAATGCGTTTACTTAACATATGCTCACATAACAACTCCGTAAAATACGAAATTTGAAATCTGATAATAATTTAATATTACGGACCCAATGGAACTAGTTTCGTCGAATTCCGAGACTGTGTCTCGGAAGGCTATTTTTTAATATCGATTCAAACGATATAATTTCAAAACTTGAACAAATCACTTTCAAATTCCATTCTGAAGCTTCTATTATCTTCAGTATTATCAATATGAATTTTACAAGCCTTTGAAATATTTTTAAATCAGCTTAAAACTGAAGATTCAAATTTTTATTCAACTTTCAATAGATTAAATTCTATAATTTAATCGTCATATTCATTCTGATAATTTGAAATTCACGTCAAACCATCATTCAAATATTTAAAATTAATTAAATATTTTCATTTAAATTGTTCAAAATTCTGGGTCGTGACATCTCTGATATGAAATTTTTTGTGATATGATATGTTTGGTTTAAACTGTGATAATGTGGGTATCTATCGATGATGAATTATTGTGTAAAAGGTGACACCCTGTATTTAAAGTTTGAATTGTATTTCACTTGAATAACTTGGGTTAAGACGACATTGGACTCGAAGAGACCGGGGTCGGGTATCAGTAAATACCCGAAACCACTTCGATTTGTAATCCACAATAATTCTATAAAGATTTGGATATGTGAAATCAATGGGCTGGAATGGAATAATATATACCTTTGGGATTAAGTAAGGATACTTAGAATTTGATTTAATAAGTGTTGACTATGACGAGATATGAACTCATAGAAAGGTATGAGTTACCCGAGTTTTAAATAAATTTTATGCTTAGTATTTCATGTTATATGGGTTTACTCACGCTGGTTTCCAGCCTGACCCGGGTGTTACTTTGATGTAATGCTCGGGTCAGACCGAGTATTACAGATTTTCAGGTAAGGACGTTCTGGGGCTCAAGATATGAGCTGGTTGGTAGGAACGTATAGAGTGTTTCCGCTGAGACTATTATTTTTGTTTATCTGAGACATGCGATTTGTATATGTCCAGTGTTGTGTATGAGTGTAACTCTGATGTAAAAATATAATTGACAGATATAGGTATTCTTTTGTAAACTGTTATTATTTGATATTATATTTTGATCCGCTGCGATTTGTGAGAATCAGTGTTGTGTTTCTGTTTCTTTTTCTTCTATCTCTTTCTTCTTTCCCTAACTATCTGGAATTTTCGGGATCGAAAATTTTGGGTCATTACATATATGCTCGCAGTAGACTCGCCCACTGACCAGTAACTATATCCATCTAGATGTTTCGACGACTTGCACTCAGATTTGCTCCAGCCACATCTTTCCATTTTTTTTAATTGTGGGTTATGATTCTTTATTTTATATTTTTCTTATTAATAGTTTTATAAGCTTAAAGTGTATTTGAAATATATATATATATATGTATGTATGTATATATATAGCTTATGTATATAAGTTCACTTATATATTTGATTTTTCATCGAATCCAGTTCATCGTGCTTTGCTTTTGTTTCGCCGCCGTCCAGAATTGGTCGCTGCAACCTTTTGCTTTCCTTCGTGTGCATGTCCGTGTTCGTATCCGTGTAAGCATCGTGTTCATTTCCCGTTGTTCTCTAGCCTCGAAAGGTGAACAATCACTTACGATTAACATTCATATGTTTAGTAAATTGATTTCAAATGAAATGACGATTTAATATGTTGTTAAATTTGAATTTATTAGTCATTTGATCGTTGAATATGGTATGTTATTATCTGCAGATGTTTACCTATATTAATTGACATATGACACCATAACCCATTGAATATATTATATTTAAATTGTTAATTATGATATATGCTTGCTATTGATATGTATGTCATTTTATATTATTATTCTATTGTTCTCACACTAAAAGTTTCCTGTTAATTTAGGAAATCCCGATGGGTTGAAATGATACATACCCGAACGAGATTATAGATTAGGGAAAATCGTTATAGATTAAAATGATAAACCCAAGTGGTTTTATTGATTTTGAAATTTTGGGATTGCGGGTTGAAATGATATATACTCGTAAAATTAAAATGATTGCGGAAGAAATGATAAATATCTGTATCACTTGACCGTATTATAGACACAGTTGGTCTATTTTTAAACGATTTCAAAAATTTTGAGAAAAGGAGAAATAAATGTGTATTGATTTTTAGAATATAATATAAAGATATTTTAATTTTAATATATGCGAAAATTTTGGATTTTTAAAATTATATGTTTTGAAATTTTAAAATTATAAGTTAAGTTTTAAAATGTAAATTATAAAATTTTACTTATAACTTTATTATTTATAAAATATATAAAATAAGATTTAACATAGATTTAATAATAATAAATTTTAATTTAATAAAAATTAATATAATAAATTTAATAAGAATTTAATTTAACTTATATATATAATATATTATTAAATATTTATTTAAGTTTATATTAATATTTTAAATAGATTTTTGAGATAACTTATATATATATATATATAATATGTTTAAATACCTATTTGAATTTATGTTATTATTTAAAAATGGATTTTCGTAATAACTCAAATAAGTTAAGGTTGGAAAGCAGAATTGAAATTGATTTGAAATGTTATTTGTTTAAGAATTATATTTAAATAAAAATTGATTTGAAACTTATTAATTTTGAGAATTTGAAGATATGATTTTATAACTTGATTTGATTAAAGGTGATTAAATGAGTATTTCAAATTTAAAAAAAAATTGAAATTGAATATTTAATATTGATGTAAATTTGTAATTTGAGATTTTATTTAAATGTTATAAAAATGATTTAGTGAATAATTTCAAATTTAAATAAAATTAAAGTTGAATTTTGAAATATAAATGGAATTATCAAATTGAGTTATTGTAAATTGTTTGAATATTTAAACTTTGAAACCTATTGAATTGGAAGTGGTTTAAATTTGTAGTTCAAACCTGGATTGAAAATCGATATAAATTAAAAATGGTTTTAATGAGGATTTGAATTGATTTATGAAATTGGAAGATACAATTCTAATTTGGAACTATTTTCGATATAACTCTTTTTAATATATAAACTATTTTAATGTATATTATTTTAGATTTATAAACAATTTTAAATATATATTTTAATATATAAAATATTTTTAATATATAAACTATTTTAATCTATAACCTATTTTTAGAAAATAAACTATTTTTAATGTATAGCTATTCCAATATATAAACTACTTTCAATATTCAAACAGTTTAAGTGGAATTGTTATGATTTTAAGTGAATAATGATTTTGAAAGTGATATGATTTTGAAAGTGGATACAATTTCGAAAGAAACATGGTTTTGAAATAAATATGATATTTTGATATAAAGTATGAACCATTTGAAATGTAAATTGACCACGGTGTGAAATAAGCGTTTGGTTGTTAAAGAGACCGAGAACGGATATTGTCATACTCTCTGCCAATACCGAAAACCTCTTTAACAATTGTGCACGTGGTGGAGAATCCAGAACGAAGTAGGTGGTTTGGCGATGTCTATATGAGGTATGAATGCAGCCCTGACTCCCTCGAGTTAGCTTGATGTGACCAAAACAGGAGCTATACCTGTGCCAAGTGAGGTCGCACCTCTGATCGAGCATGCTTCTTCGATACCATATCTATTTGTAACAACCCGCATTTATACGATAATATATTTAAATATTTTATTTAAATATGACATCGTCTATTCGTATTTAAAATCCTAAATATGAATTTTTATCGTGTTCGAATCCGTTGTTCTAATGGATTCAAATCGTGTTTTAAATATCACCAAGGTGTTTAATAAACATGGTTAAAAGTATTCGGGCTTTATAAATTTTAAAATCTTGGCCCATGCTTGATTTGAAGCCGTGATAGTATTCAGCACCCAACCCCCTCCCTTTCCTCCATTCGTGAACCCTAGGCCCAAATTCGAGATCAACAAAATAATGGCGACAAAACTTAGGGCTTCAGCGATTTTCTTTCGATCTCCTGCTCCTCGATTTCTTGTTGCTTTATCTGGCTACTTCAACGAGTTCGATGCTTGCTTCTGGAGTCGATCTCCATAAATTTTCGTTCGTCTTCGCTTCGGTGAAAGGTGAGTAATTCCCCTTACTCACATCTACTTCGAACCGTTCGAACTTAACTGTAAAGCTTGATTTTTGTTTGATGTTGAACTGCATATTTTTTGGGCTTCGGCTTTGAAACATTTGCAATGCTTGGCCCCCTTCGGTTTCATTATCTCTGGGCAGTTGTTCATTTGAGTTTGTGGATTGCTACTGCTGTTTTGGTTTGTAGTTGTGTTGTCGTTACCAGACTTAAATTCTTGTACCAGGTCTTCTGGCCTTACTGTATCTTCATTTGTATATATATGTATATATATGCATTCATGTGTATATATATATGATTGTTATTACTTTTGGTCATTTTCTTGTACCCTTTTGAGCTTGAGCTCACTGTGTTGTCTCGACCAGTCCACTTCTGATTTCACTGCATATGTTTTGAGTCACTGTTGCATACTTATCCATTATATAGTCCCTAATATCGAGTTGTGAACATGAGTTAGGTTCCATCGAGTCTGAATTTGTACTCTGGTAGTCATTATGCATCCCTTACCTGTTACACTGGCAGTGGATAGAATGCCTGTTCTTTGTTCTGTTTACTCAAGTTTGTTATCGAGTTGCCTCTGCGTGTAGTTTGGTTGGCATCGATCTGTAGTTGTCTCCATCCTGTACATTTGTCTGCAGTGTTATTATATTCACTTGATAGCCAAGTGGGTCATTTTAGTTGGACTTATTCACTTATGGTTTCACTATATGGCAGTGCATTTTTGGTGAGCTGAGTATTTTGACTGATATTCAGTTTCATAAGCATTGATCTGGAGTGTTGGTTGCATTCAATCTTCACTTGAGTCTGATTTTAAAGGGTATGCACACATGTTGTTGCATCACTTGTTGTCATGCCCGTGCTCAATATTGTTCTGCATACATTTATATAGGTGTGCATGATTTTTACTTCATTGTTTAATTGCATATAAACTTGGATTTTTGTGCACTTGCCTCCGTTCGAGTCTGATACTTTTTTAGGCTTCCATTGGTTAGCTTGTAGTTCATGTACACTCTGATTTACCACTTGCTGACGTATGTTGTACACGTTACTCTTGTAGTGTGTTGGTATTTTTGTCTGCACTTCGATCATATATGTCGTTGCATTTCCAGTTTCATTTAGTTGACTCTGTTCAACCTCACTTCAGGTTGCCCAGGCTTGACCTTGTTTGATTCTGACACATGCTTTGGGTACTTTACTTGTTGTTTTACATGATGCTCCTTTTTGACTTGACGATGACCTTGTCTTCGGCAAGTGAGTTGACCTGGTATTTTGCCTGATCCTTTTTGGTTTGCAGCCGGAAGTAAAAATTGATTTTCTCGAGCATATATGAGTTTAAAATGTTGGTTTCACTGATTATCGATTTCATAAACAACATTGCAGTCTCTGTTTGTAGTTCAGTCCTTTATCATTCATATAGGAGTTGCATGTGTCTTTCCACCTGATCATTATATCTTGATTTGGGTTGAGCACCACTGATCTGATAAATTTGTATTTGATCACTATATCTTGTTGGTGACATTATTCTCATTTAAAGTTGCCCTACGTCTTTTTCTATCATGTTAAAATTGAGAACATTGGGGTTGATTTGTTGTTGCATTAAACCTGGACTTCCTTTGGTTCATTTAATGTTGCCATCTTGTTTGCTTTCACTTCCAATCTGCATCTTCAGTTGAGTAACTGCCACTGTCTTCTTTGTACACTTGAAGTTCATTGTTACATTTATTCACTGAATTTTTATGTTGAAATCTGCATTCACTAAAGATTGATTTGAGCCTGCATTGTAGTTTTCGAGCAGTTGTTTTAGGAGCCGTTTGGAATTCGGCAAGCATCACTTAATTGCATTCCACTATGTGATTACCACTATCATCAGTTTTAGTTGCACTCCTCTGGTCTCTTCATTTTGACACTGTTTTATCGCTGATGTTGCCCTTGTACATGCTTCACTGCATCATCTCTACCTGTAGCTTTACTGAGTGGCA
Organism: Allium fistulosum; assembly: GCA_030737815.1. NCBI lineage: Eukaryota > Viridiplantae > Streptophyta > Magnoliopsida > Asparagales > Amaryllidaceae > Allium > Allium fistulosum. Next base: position 1,102,648,126 of record CM060905.1, read on the forward strand.
TGTACGATCCTATAGGCTGTTTGCTTATATTCCTTTTGACCTGATGCTAAACTTTGACATTGTTTGGTTTTGTTCGAACTTGTTTGGTTGCCGTTGCTTGAGACAGCCAACCACTTCTAATTCATTTGAGTTGAACCCGATTTCGGGGTTTGACCTTGCGATCATTGTGACTTGGTTCACTTTGACACTGCATATCTATATATGCTTGACCTGTTTCTATTTTAGTTGTACTTGGGTATACACTGCATATCCATGTGTCATTTTCACTTGCATCTGTTCATCCTTGAGCACTTGCTGACCTGCTGCATTTTCGTAGCAGTTTTACCCTTGTCCCGTGTGGTGACTTTATATTCCGTTGTGGCGAGGCAGTGCACGCGTGCGTGCACTGCAGCCACACCAAATTGACAGATTTTAATCGATATCTCTTTTATCCTTAATTCATCGACCTGTTGCGTAATTCGTAGGCTGTATTGGCGAGGCAGTACACGTTAGCGTGTACTGCAGCCAATTAGCATTGATATTTTTAAATTGACATTTCAATTGCTTAAACTGCTTTGGATTTCTGTTTTGTGGATTAACACTGTTTAGTGTTATTTCTGCCGTTATCCAATTCTCGTATCGAGAGTTGGATATACGAGATTTCTGTGACTGTCATCTATATTGAGATTGATTATTATTGCTTCTATGCGCTAATAACTGAGTTTGAATTAGACTGATCCGGGTATTATTTTCTTTTGAATGTAATACTCGGGTCAGACCGAGTATTTACAGGTTGAAGATTTTTAGCTTTGGGTTGCTGCTAGAGCTATGAAGACTTTTTATATCATTTGAAGTGGTCTTCGTCTTGTTGTAGTAGTCAGTGTGTCTGTTTTAAAATGATAATGTATTCATGTATATTAGTCGATAATGTACTTGTATATATAACTTCTTGAGTCGACAATTGTAGTTGTATCATTTGTATTGTGTCAAATGTATTGTAACTGATATCAGTTATTGTATATATGAGACTTTTCGTTCCATCTGTATTCCGCATTTATGTTTTCTGTGTTATTTTTATATCTATTGTCCTAAACTATTATAGCCACTGTGTAGTAGCTTTGAGTTTGTATCGGTATGTCGGGTTTCCTCTAAAAATGAAATGCAATGTTTTATTATCTGACATATCGGTGCTCGCACAAAGCAATTACATAGATGGTCGCTCCTCAACAGCCTTATTCTCCGTGCTAGTTGACAACACTACACCGTAGTGTTCTTGGCTAGCGTGGGTATAGAGGTGGGGCGTCACACTATTACTTTGTGATTTGATTAGGTGCACCTTTGATTATGGGAGTGTGTCTCGAGATGGGCGGCAGTAGCTGCTATGCGTTACCACCAGCCCGGTTCTACAAAACGGCAGAATCCTACCTTAGGCATTTCCTCACGTGCCTTGTCACATGCCTTATCGTGCCCATTACGAATTTGGTTTGTACCATACCTATGGAGTGATCCCTGAGTATCCCACCGGTTTGGTGGAGCTTACAGTATTTGTATATACTACAGGAATATATAAAAATGTGTTAAGGGAGATATGGGTAACGCCTTAATGCTATTTTAATATTTTACTTTACTGTAGACATTATCTATGTAGCGTATTGTACTATGTATGTAGATGGTTTAACGGATCCTTAAAGGATGGAATCCCAGCATCCTTTAAGTTATATTGCATTTCACTTGGACATTTCACTTTAATTGATTTACTTGCATAAGAATGTTAATCCTGACTCGAGTATTTTATGTTTTACTTTATGCTCGGGTCAGACTGAGTGTCACAGCATTTGAAACTCACCTTTGGAGCTTGGAGCTTTGCTTGGAGATCTTTTATCAATTCAGCTTGTCCAGTTATTTCAGTTATTTCGAGTTCTTTATATTCGGACTTGTCAGTTGCCTTTGTATTAGTGACTTCTATGTACTTGGGATTTTCGGCTGTATTTTGTTTCAGACTCTAATGTTCTGTAGTAGCTTCATGAACTGCTATTTATCTATTCCACTGCTTATTGTTATATTACTCTATGTCTATGATTGATTTATTTTACTATATATGCTAAGTTTTGCCAAATATAAATTAACAATCTATTGTTTTGAGCAATTCAAGTCTGACATGTGTGAATGATTGTCGATTTGAATGGTTTGAAATGGTGGGTCGTTGCAAAAAATCAATTTGATGTAATGAAATTTATTTAGCTGCCCTACTTACATAATGTTGTGAAAAAAGTAATCTTGCATTGTCGCTTGACAATAATTCCGTTGATGACAGCAGCATCATCGACATTAATTTTCGAGTCTCGAAGTGGGGGATGTTACTTCACATTCATTTGGTTCATATTGTAGTTCAACAGGAAAGGCTCAAACTATGGAGTGAGAGAGCTTAAGATATTGTCTACTAGTAGCTTATTGCTTATAGTAACGTCTAGCCTTGAAAGTTTATCAATATAGCCTTTAATCATCAAGATGTAATCATCTACATGAGTTCCCGTCATCTTCGTGTAGAACAGTTTCTTAATTACCCCATACCTTGCAGTATGATTTTTCTTCCAAAAAATGCTTTGAGGCTATCAAAGGTTTGATGGGAAGTCATGCTTTTGTGTTGTCTTTACAACGATTAATCTAAAGTAGACAATATGTAAGCTTGGGCAATTTCAGGATCTGGTACCCATTTATTATAAGCAATCACAAATTCGAGATCCGCATTTTCAATGGGTTTTTTTAGAGGTTCTTGTATAGACGACAATAAGCGTTTTTGAAGATTCTTATATATATGACCATAAGCATTCATAAGTTAGTTCAATTTTGATCGTTATTAGCGTCAACGTAATTTAGTCTAGTAAGTTTGTCATTTTCTTAAAATAACCTTGGTGTGGACATTTTCTAAAAACTTAATTCAAGTAGATTAGGACATTTTATACATAGCAAACGTCTTGTATTATTAGTAAGGTTGAATACATTTATTTCATTTTACTAATAAGCTCCCACTAGATTCTCGTATTTCTCAAAACCCAATGAGGAATATATAAGGCTTTTGACTTCTCTAGTGAGTGTTAGGACTCGCTTGACTTAGGATTCTAACTTTGAATTTGGTCGACAAATCATAGGCCCGCAAGCGATGGACAACACATTATCGGTTGTATCTTATACTACTCCTAACTTGTGGACTTTGTCCTAATCTCATATCAACCTCGACTTTGCTCAATAAATCAAAAGAGATTATTCACTTATACAAACCATTTTATGACAACTTAAGTATAATGTATGTACCTTGAGTTTGCTTAACAAATACATATAGTTTTTTTACCTTGCCTAGTAAGTATATTAATAATACTGCACATAACATCTCTAGCTTCAGTTTGCTCAACAACTAGAGAGTATGCCAGTAATTTATTAACATATAAATGGCAGAGGACAACATTTATATTAAAGATACATAATCTTTCAATATATTTATTTGAGTGATATTGATAGAGGGAGTAATGTATTTTTTATGAAATACCCTCGTGATTCAAGTGTCAGATACATCTGAAATCACGATATACGTACCATATGTATGTATTTATTTCTTAAACCTAATTTGGATTTCTTATAATTCCAGTCTATTTAATTAAATCATATTTATTTTATTTTAATTCCATTAACTAAATCATATTTAATTAATTTAATCAATTATTTATTTAATTAACACTTTAATTAGTTTAATTTAAATTTCAACCATTGAATTTTAATTTATTCATCGTCAACAATTTAAAGATGAATACATATTATAACATTTATAGTAATTACATACATATATCATTATACATGTATATTATTTATTGATTAACCTTTAATTAGTTTTAATAGTAGCTTAATTAAAATAATATTAATTAATTTTGAAATTTATCATCATTTACCTTAAACATTGCAAGATAAATATACACATATTATTATATATGTGTTTTAATTTTAATTAATTAGCTTTTAATGAATTATTTATTTAAGTAATCTAATTATAAATTAGTAGGATAAAATTTCAAACTTAATTGACTAATTCTCAAAAACAACCGTTTTGAAAAATTTATAACGTGTTATATTTTAAATTTAACTTTTAAAATTAAAATATTGTTTTAAATCTTAAAACATATTTTGAAAAATTAGCGCAAGGCACAAAATCGGTTTGGGCCTTTATACTGGGTTGACCTTTGGGCTTATATCATCCTTCGGATCGGGCAAGACACAAAGAGATTATTCACTTGTGTAACGACCCGTAAATTTATCACTTTGAAAAATAATATTTGTTTTTAAATATTCAAATATAAGATTTTTTTTAAAACAAATTATAATGTTTTGAACAATAATTAATGAAGGTAAACTTGCTTTAAAATTTTATTTACAAATATAGATATTTGGGATTTCCATCAGAAAAGCGACGAGAATCAGTTTTCGATAATATTGAGATTTTCTCAATATTAGATGATACGAAATTGGATACATACACTTATTTCTCCATTTAAGAAATAACATGTAATAAAATTATTTATTTTATTTTTGGAAATAAAATGCCTTTATGACATCATCAAGGATGTCATCGCTTTTATATATTTACTTGAATTTTAAATTAAGTTTAAATATTCAAATAATTATTTTCAAATGATGAATAATCCATTTTAATTATCACATAATGATAATAAGTGATTTATAATGGTTTTATAAATATATAAACTTGTTTTATAAAAATAAATAAACTTCGTCACATTTTCATAGATCAACGTCATATTTTTATAAATGGATTATAAATATTATTTAATACAATTTTATAGCTTAAATAATCTTGTTTTATAGACAATAAGAAATTTATTTTCAAGTTTTGTTATATAAATAAATAGTTTGATCAAAAACTGATAATATGACCGAAATTCGAATCCCGAATTCACAACGCTTTGACGAATAGAAGTTGTATCGAAACGTTGCAACTTGGTTTTCCAAAAGTAACATATAGACACCTATGTACATGCACATGTATACACATACATTTTCATAAATAATTACCATTCACATTTACAAATTCACTTAAGGTAAATAAATAAAATCTAGATATTTTCCTTAGCAAATAAAAACAAAACTCACCATCACTCAAGAGAAGACAAATGCACATGGAGGGGCACATAGAGGAGGAGATGGCATGTGTACTAGGTGATGAGGGGGTGCATGATGGTGTTGGTAGATATTTTGCAAAATTTTCCTATAAATACTCACCCTAAGGCTTTATAATTCTCACACCAAAACTCTTCTTATTTCTTCTTGAGCTCAATAATGCTCTTTAATGGCTTCCTTATCTTAGAGAAGTAATGAATAAAAATAATGGTAAAAAGAAAGTAAAATATTTCCATATGTAAACAAAGTCAATCCACTTCAAAACCAAGTCAAAAACACTCCCTCCTCTCTATAAGTGCACTCCCCTCCTCTTATAAATGCACGCCTCCCTTAGGCACCCACATGATGGCCGAGCTCCACCCATTTCCAAGGCATGCTCGAGCTCCCCTAGGGCAAGATGGAGATCCAAAGGCTCCAAAGTAAAGAAAGTAGGAAGTACTATTGGAGTGACGTCGGAATCAATTCAGAAAGCTTCGAAAAAAGTTTAGCAGAGTGGAAATCATTAGTGAGTAATTGATTTACATACACTTTAAAATGTTCATAAAATAATGATATGCATGTCTAATTAGTAAATTAATATGCTTGGATGATTAATATATTTGAATATTGATCGATTATATGGTTGATAACTTGGTTGTGATAAATATAACAAATAATGAGAAAATCATATTTATTAAAATAGAAATGGTTAACTAATTAACCATAGTTAATCCATGGAAAATAAATCCATATTAACTTGTGTATAGAGTTTATTAAGCCTCTTTGTGGTTTTGAATTTAAAAAGAAAAGTTATTTGGATGGTTTGAAATAGAAAAGATATCACTTTGAAATTTATTTAAAAAGAGCAGTTTTGATTTATTTTGGAAAAATAAATTACGATGTTTGATTTGGAAAATGAGAAATTGAAAAGTTGAAATTTCATATAAGATATGAGAATTTTATAAATTGATTTTCAAATAAAAAAGATAGTAAATTCAATATTATAATATGGAATAAAAGTGAATATGAGTTTCAATATGAAAAATATTGTCTAAAAATAGTTTAAAATGGTTTAAAATGATTTATTATGATTTCAAAATAGTTTAAAAATGTTTCGGACAAGTTTTATAAAGTTTGACTAAAGTGGTAAAAATATACCATCGCGTTTCAGCAGTTCGCGATTTCGCATCCCGAAAAGTTAAACGAATGTGCAGGGTGGATTATAAGTTGGAACTTTTTGAAATAAGAATTTTTCGGACCCTTAGGGTTATAGTTTTCAAATGAAAAAGAAAAATCATGATTTCATTCAATAGTTTGAGATATGTCCAAATCAAATTTTCAAAAACGTCGCGTTCTGGCAGTTCGGAAACCAAAGTGGTAAATTCTTTAAGAATGGATATTTTTAATCGTTAAAAATATGAAATAAATTCCATAAATATGTTAAAATGTTTTAAAAGGGATTTAAGTTATAAAAATAGACTTATATGAAATGGAAAATGTTTTTTGATCAAAGAAGCTTTGAAAACAGTATTCACAACGGTTTTAACGATGGTTTTGGTAACTTTTGAAAATAAGGGTTTTAGCTTAATTATTCTTCCCCAATTTTTAAAAATCTTTTCAAATGAATAATTAGATATTTTGAAGGTGATTTGTAAGTTATAAAATTATTTTGAAGGAGTTTAAAATAAATTGTTAAAAGGAAATTGTTTATAAAACTTGGGTTTTTCTTCCTAAATCCTTTGTGAATGTTTTTCAAATAATCAATCAAGTATTCTAAAGACAATTAAGAAGTTTGAAAAATATTAAGGTTAGAGTCGATCAAATAACTTAACCGCCTTATGGGTCACAAAGAGATAGTCTCTAGGCTTGAGTTTGGAAAATCAGTTTCCTGCTCTCCCTAACTATCCGGACTGGCCCGACGGAGGGGATAGATAATTTGATTTACCCAGATCGCATCTTCCTAAGATAAGAGAAAAAGAGATTTGGAGTTTACCAAAGGATAAACAAGATTTTAAAATAATAAAGATTTTGGAAGCATAGAAAACATTCTAGTTAAACTCTGTGTTAAATTCCGAGGAGGGAACTCATACCACCCGTGTGATTTTAAAGGTGATTTCAGCGTTATTCGACGAATAGTTTAGGATGAATATAGAAATTAGTATTGAGTATAACTAGTCTAATTTCTATGGAACCCTTGTTACTCATGTTGGATGTTGTTTGATAATCACCTGTATAATTGACATCTTTTTATCGTTGATTGGTTCGAAGAGACCGGGATTGGATTTGGATGATTCCTATGCGAAAACCACTTCGAACCAACATATGTATTCGAAAGTAAAGACATGTCAAAGACTATGATTTTTTAAGACGGACATCTTCATAATGTAGGGCTGCTTGCCACTAACCTCTGGGGTAATTCCCATATTATATATATAGTGGCAGCAGTGCCTTCATTCTGAAAATCTTTGATTTGCAAGGACTGCTTGCTACTAATTCTAGGGGTGATTCCCAAACAGGATTGAGTAGAAAGGGTGCCTTTGGTTTATCCTTCACCTAGACAACTTGTATGGATGAATGTCTGGCATTGCATTTCTAAGACCACGTACATTGGTTTTTACAAATGTACATCAGTTTGATGGTATAGGAGGTAACCCCTCTTATACTTGATACCCTTCCCTAAGGCAAATGACTCGAGGGTTGTACTTTTATGGAAATCAATAGTGTGTTGTTTGAAATGGCAATGTGGCATTATAAGTGAAATTTGCTTTGTAGAAAGCAAAGTGTGGCTTTGTGGAAAATAAAGCGTATCCTCACGAGCCTCACATCTCGGAGATGATATGGGTAATTATGTGGTCTACAAGACATATTTCGGGCTATTGGTTTTATTGTCGATAGAGGAGTCTAGTATCTAGACCCACAATGGTTTAAATGGACAAGTATTGGAGGCTCGACTGAGACAGAGCAAGCCACCGAGATATGCTATTCTATAGTAGTGTAACAATGTAGTTGGAGGCTTGTTTGAGACAAGTATAGTCATCGGGGACTAGGATTTTTAAGCATGGATTTCGTATTGGAGAAAATGACCACTATTCGCTATTATGTTGGAAATCTAATTCCAATACGAGTTTTACAGTTTTGGTTGTATTCCCAAAATAGCTGTAATGCTTTGCGAACATTTCAACTACACCATTGGTATTATATACACCATTTGACATCGTCCAGATATTGATACCTACTTTGTATATATATTTATTTGAAAAGTGTTTTCAAAGCAATATCATTAATGATAATATCGAATTGTTTACATGTAAAGTATTTGGTTATCGTAAGATAAAAACCCTTCCGTATTTATGTGCGGCATGGTCTTACGAGATACCCTTTCTTTTCAAAAAGGTTTTATTTGGCATCGACCCGATCTATGACTCCGTCATATAGTTATTGTTCAAGTCTCTCATAATGGTTTACCAAGCCTAATCCAATTATTTTTAAAACTCAGGTCAGATTGAAGTAGTTTCAGGTATAGCTAAAGACGCTTAGAGTTTCCAAAGGAGAGATGGAGATCTTCATCAATGTATGGACGTAGATTATATTCCCATCGCGTTAGTTTCATTATTTTGGTTTTTTAGCAATTGTAAGGACGGAGATTTATTACTGTCCAAGCTGAGCTTAGGTTAGACTTTGATATATGTATTTCAAATTTTCCGCTATAAAGATTATTGATATTATAAATTATTCCATTGGTGTGAGATTTTCGAGGGTCGAAAATCTCATTCGTTACAACTTGATTACCCAATCCCAACCATAAACACTACCTTTATGGACACTCTATTAAACGGGCATGCTTTAATCATTTAGCTCTAACATTGCTAAATTAGAGCGTATTGGCTATTGGATTTTGATACCAATGAGGAACCGAGCTGTATCGTAGGTGTTAAATAGGTGAATTTTTCCAAAAACAAATCATTTTTATACCTTTATTGGGCCTATGAAGTCAAAATTGATTTTAGATCCAACATAAAATATTTTAAATAAACATTTTGTTTTATTTAATTTGTTTATAAATGGTTTTATTTAATTTATATAATTTTTAATTTATAAGTGTATCAAATACACTTATATGTGTATGGTGCACACGCTACAAATATGAAGTGTACATGGTTAATATGACCCTATATAGGTGCAAAGATTTACACCGTGAACGGACACATTTGTCCATTTATATATGTTTTATTTCCAATAGTTTTTTTGGTTTTTTTGAATTATATAAAATAAAAATTGTAAATATACATATGATAACAATTATATATTAAAATATTATTTTTACTTTTTATAGGTTTTGAATTCTAGAATTAATAATTTAAATCTAGATCTAACTTAGGAAGGACTTAAAATAAAATTTATGATTTCATACAGAAGTACCTTTTGCAAACTTTAAATTGAAGTATTATACACATATGTATACATGTATAAATAATTTGCAAACAGTGCTTTAAATTTAAAACAACATAAATTTATAAAATTTAAAATTTTATATGTTTTAGTATTTAGAGTCAGCAAAGAGAAAGCTAGCTTTAATTTATGAAGGATCCAAAATAAGTTTATGGTTTTGCACAAAAGTCCACTTATGAATTTTGAATTGTTATGGTTTTGCACAAAAGTCCACTTATGAATTTTGAATTGAAACAACTTTAAAAAATGTTCCCACAACATACAAAACATGCATTTAATTTTCAAAATGATTTCTAGTAATCAGCACATGTAGCTTACTTATATTTTTGTATATAAGTTACAAAATTATATTGATTAATTGAAATTAGTTTCCAAATCAAAATGTTTTTCAAACAATAATATCCAAATCAATACCAAAATTAGATCGAATAACCTAGGCATATATAAATTCTCTGTATTACATTTGGGATCTAAACTATAAATACAAGATGAACATATAATCAAAAGAGAAGTAGCATAAGGGAATCCAAATTGTATTAACATCATGTATTACACAATGAAATAAGATTGGAAACTTACCTTAAGACGAAGCCAAAAAATCGCACCTTGAATAAAGAACAAAACTTCCATATTTGATTGAATCAACATCTGAATTTTACAAAGATCTAGATAAAAACAACACCTTAAATATTATTAATTTATTTGAATTTTGTTTTGGGAATTTTATGTCATGGAGGCCACAGAATCTTCAGTGGAGAGAGGATAAAGAGAGTGCAAATAATGATGAATTAATTTGTTTTGAGAAGGTAATAAAAGAGAATTAAAGGCTAGAGATCTTTTGCCTTCCTCTAATTACTTCTTTGCCTTTTCAAATCAAATTTGAATCCCTTCCTCTTCCCCTTTTGGGCAACTATAAAAGAGACAAGATGAGCCTTAAAAAATTCCCAACCCCTTAGTAATTAATCAATTTAAATCCAATTTAAATATTCTATGTTATTGTATATCCATACGCGCATATATAACTTTTATATATGCATTTCACAAAATACCAATTATATTAAAAAAATCAAACAAATATTAATAATTAATATTTCATAAATATTGGTTAATTTAATTATTTATAATCATAATAAATTAATTAAATTGTGTGGTATATTCGGAGTATTTACCATTATGGTTGTGTGACTCAAAAGTTTAAATTCAGTCAACAATTAACATCGAACAATTTGAATATTAACATTCACACGTCACCTTAGCTGGTGATGTGGCATTTTGGCTGAATTTATCGCTTATACGTTTTTTTAAAAAAAATCTAGTTTTACTACTTTAAGGAGTACCAATTGGCAACGACTATTTACACCAATTCTCTTCATCAAAACAATATCACTTTAGGACTTATGATATTTGGTTTTGGCCAAAACTCCAATGTTGTCCATATTTAACTTGATTAATCCAAACACAAAATCTTTAATCAATAATAACAATTAATATTAACCGTATTGCTCTAGCTAAAGACTTTGACTTTGAGTTTACTACAGTTGACCTTGATGCTAATCTCATATAACCGAGAGGATGATTTTTTTATTGAATAGCTTTCACTTCCAAATCTTCAACTCAGACCTAACCATAGTCATTCGACTAATCGATGTTATGATTTAATTATAATCATAGTGAATTGTCCATATTGGGTTCAACAGTATTCTCAAGTCAAGAATATTATGTAATATCTTCACTTCGAGATTCTCTGTTTGATCTCACTAGATTCTCTATTTGATCTTAGTTATATTATCTAATAGAAAAACCTTCGAGTGAGTTATTCCATAGTCATGCAATAAATATCAGTGCAGCTGTAGTAACCTAGAATTTTGAACACTTCGTATTCAAATATCTGAATTATTTAAATATTTGAATCTCGGATTTAAATGTGATTAAATGGATTTTATAACCTTGCGCACCCTCTTTTAATTAATAACTACTGATAAGAAACTTTTTGAAAAATGTTTACTAAAATAAACTGTTTGAAGAAATATTGATAATGTGACCAAAAATCGTTTTATCAATAATGGCTTTTTACTCGATATAAGTTGTTCGAACTTTTTGAGCTTAGTTAGAATATTAATGTGTAATTAATTAGCAACCAAAAACATTTTGCACTAACGATAATTAGTGGGGTAGGATGATGTCATGGCGTAGAAGATATTTCAAGGAGATATCCTTTTTAGGAAAGTAAGGTGTAAAGTTGGCATGTGAGAAAGAGGGTGCATGGCTGTGTAGTTAAAGCACTTAACGGTTCTATAGCGGTGGAGGTACAAAAGGTTATAGTCGCAAAAGATGAGGAATATAGCGAAGGTGCAAAAAGCTTCAATATATATAAAACCAAATGTATAAGTTAATTTATAATCATTCTCTCATCATTAGTGCAGGAAAAATAAATATTTTTTAATCTTATATGACAAAACCGAAGATATCATGATTTTTGCAGTCCAAATTTGTTGGCTGTAATCGATTTCTAACTTATATTAAGCACTTATGCATTAAAATTAGGTCCTAACTTCGTTGATTTGGTTTAAAATAGAACTAGTAAAATCAACCATTTTATATTAATGTTGCTAAAGAAGGTGCTAAAAAACCTTGATTTAGCTGGTGTAGCTGATAGTAGTAGGGCTTTAAGCAGATCTACTGTTTAATAGCACAAAATTGAAAAAGTGTAGCTGTTATGCGGACTTTTGACTAGGCAGTATTCGAACAGGCTTAAATGGTCGAATCGAACGAGCGAATGATGGAGAAATGACCCAAGGACATTGAGAATATCATAAAAAGGCAAGCAAAAAGAAATATAAAAAAATGAGTGAATAATGTTGAAAATTTGAATGTTTAAGTTTTTGGAAGGGCTGACTCGGAGCAGACCCACAAAATTCTCAGGTCAGACCCCAAGCAGAATGGACTTGAGAAATCCCCAAGTCAGACCCGAAGCAATCCATAAAAAAACCACAAGCACGACCTAGGGTGGACTCGGTACCAAGTCGGTACCGATCCCTGGACTTGACTCAGTACCGACCCCTAATGACTTGGAGCAAATACTCAAAAATCTCAGGTCCGACTCCAAGCAAACGAAGGAAAACTCAAAGCACAAAAATCTCAGAGATCTTCAGGTCGAGCCTCAAGCAAATACTCAAATTTCTCAAGTTGGACTCCAAGCAAATTCAAACCAAACTAAAACAACAAGGGGATCACCTAAGTTAGGGATCGATACCGACCCCACTCTGGGGATCGGTACCGACCCCACTGTAGGGATCGATACCGACACCCAATCCCACCATAGTGGACCCCATCTTATGCCTATATCCCTAACTCGATGATAAGTGCTTATTTCCAAAGCTTTTTTGTTGAATCAATGCAATTCTCTGTCGATCTCCTTGAGCACTGGAGTCAGCAACACATTGGAATACACTAACTATACACCACCCTACATAGTGGATCGGTAATGATCCCTAAGGTTACACCCAAAGTAGCCCCCACTCCTATGGCACTCTTCTCTATCTACATAGAGCCTGGTTTAAGTGTTGTTTCAGAGTTCCTATGCGTCGTATTGACAATCTCCATAAACGGCTTAAAGCAGCAACTCAACCTTCCGTAGATCCATCGCTTGGACCAAAAAACACCTAGGTGGCTATGAAAAAAAGCATAGAAACATGAAACCAACATAAGGACAAGCCAACACAAGAAGTCACAAGACCCTATGATGGATACATAGGGATCTGTATCGATACCCCAAAAGGGATCGGTACCAATCCCTAACCCTAGGGGATCCGGAGTCGAGACTTTTTAGAGGACTTCATATTCATTGTGATAATCTATAGGCAAAATATTAGCGGGTTAATTGGTCGTTTACCTCTCTAAATACATGGACAATGCTTCATTCTAAGGAGCTTTATGTTGCCGTTACACGCAAACTGTAACATCCCGTATCTAGAGGCCAAAAGCTAAGCGCTGCAAATGCTGCAGTCATCCATAGTATTAACTTCTGGTGACAAAATACGGTAATGCTAATGATTTCCATAATATCATGAGCATTTGAATATGAACTAAATCACATATTTTCAAAAACAACATTTTACCGATTACATTTCAAAATAAATTCATATCCAAGTTACATAATCCCATATCGTTTCCCAGGTAAAGATTAATTATGATAATTACAAAATACGCCAAGAGCGACATATGACGATGCCCCCTCGGTTGATCAAAGAAATATAGTCATATCTGACTTAATAAATAGCGAAAATAAACAAAATAATCTGCAACTCCTAATTAGCTATCCGTCAGCCACTAGCTCATCTCTAGAAGCTTTATTCGCCAAAATGACAAAAACCTGAAAACCTTAACCCTCAGCCAACTCAAATCAATTTTTAGCACCCGAGAGTTTAAGGGGAAACAAAAACTTTGAGTTAGACATAAAGCCTGGTATGAATTATTCTGTTACATCTTGGTTTACTAATATTAAGTGAGACCACGCCGCTTAGTGGAATGGGTTTCCTCACACTAATATCCTCTTTAAAACAAATATTTTGCAAATCCTTTCCTACAACTAAATTGGTTAATCAAACTGATATAATAATGATAATAATAGCTAATCTATGACCAGGTAACTAATGGAATATCTTTCCACAAGTAATAAATGGACTATCTATCTGATAACTGGGTTGATTGCCCGCAAACTGGACTAACTGTCCGAATCAAAATGGACTAACTGTCAGAGTCATTTTCTTAGGGTTAACTATCCTTCATATTTTTCCTTGAAAACCTTTTCAAAATGATTTAACCTTTTAAATCATACTTATACAAGGAAAATATATTCTTAGCTTTACTCTAAGCTATTTTTCCATGTCATATATACTTTACTCAAAATAATGTTGATGAACTTTAATGACGATTAGCTATCCATCCAAAAAAAAGTTAAAACCATTTTTAACTCGAAAATACTTAGGCTATATTGCGTATTTAATACATTCGAAACCTTTGTTTAAAACCTTTAAACAACCATTTCGAAACCCCTGAAGGTAACCCCTTCGAAACCATTGAAAGCGACCCTTTCGAAACAATTAAAAGCCTTTCCTTTGAAAGCTTCAAAACCATTAAACCATGCCTTCCAAAAACATTGGAAAAACTTTTCCTTTCTTTTGTTCGAAAGCTTCAAAACATTAGACATCCTCCTTTAAAACCTTTATATATTGTCTTTCGAAAACATAGGAAAAACCTTCCCTTTCGACCCCGTCGAAACTCTAGGGAACCACCCCTTCGAAACCATTCATTAAAACCCTTTCGAAAGCATTAAAATACTAAACCTTTTGAAAGCCTTTAGGTTCAATTTAAAACATGTGGAAACCTTTCAAAACCATTCAAAGATTCACCCCTTCGAAATCTTTGAAAATTGTCTCGGTCAAAACCATTTGGATTATGCCTTCAAGTATAGCAAAAGGATTAGAAACCCATTAAAGTCGAAAGCATCTATTTCGAAACCATTTAAAACTGTCTCTTTCGAAACCATTTGGGTTTTACTTCAATCATATAAAAAGGGTCTTTAAAACATTTAAGTCGAAAGAATCTGTTTCGAAACCATTTCCTAAGTAAAGAAGTGATGGTGTCGACACCATCACTTCAAAAGCATTGGAGAAGTGGCCAAATCTTAGAAAACAAAGTAAACAACCCTTTCGAAACCATTTGGGTCGAAAGGTAGAAAGCGGCGGTAAAAAGACTTCAACTTAGTTGAAGGAAATCATTTAAAACAAAAGTGCAACCCAATCGAAACCATTTCTTTAAATCCATTTAACCTAGTCGAAAGTTAACTAAGTCGAAAGCCATTTAGTTGAAAGCAAGCAGGTGCATTTTTATTTAAAAACAAAATAAAGCCTCAACCCCTTTGGAACCCTTGGTTTCGACTCCAAACCTTCCGCCACCATCCAATTCACTACCTATCAGTTCCCTGACACCATGTGCATTGGTTTCGATTATGTCGGAAGCGAAGATGAGGAGGCGGAACCTGGTGCCGAAAGCATCGAAATAGTGAAAAATAGTTCTTTTCACCTAATCTGCTTTACATTTATAATTTTGATTGGTTGCCTCTTTTCTTTACGACTAAAAAGTACTGCAATTTTCAAAACTAACCATTTGGATTATTTGTAAAAAACTCTTTCTCCTTCATTAATTATATAAAACATTTAAGTCCCATACCTTAAATAATTTTATATAACCATTAAAACACTTACGAAAATTCTATAAAAATTCCAGAAAATCTCTTTTGATATGTTTTCCAACATATAAAAATTTCAGACCCAAATCTTTTATTATTTAACCATAAATAATTTATAACCCAAATTAACATTTTCTTCAATAGAAATTTCATACAAATTCCACAAAAATTCAGAAAATTCTTAAAATTGAAACCCATCTCTAAATTATCATTTATGATCTTCATAAAAATTCGCAAGGTATTTGGATGTTATCTAATAGGGTTTTCATATCAAAACATGTCATAAAATCTATATGAACGACCATAAATCATCAACAAATATATATAATCATTCCATCATTCAAAAACATAGCAAATCAATGCAAAATATTACAGATTTAATCTAAAAACCAAAAACAAAACAATGATGAGATGTAAACACTATTCACCTTAGCTTTAGATATTAAAAAGATTGAGATATGAATGGATTTGATTTGTTTAAGCTTCTTCCTAGTTCTTCTCTAGCTTTATTTTCTTTTGCTCTTGTTAATGGTAGCCGGCTTTAGTTTTAAAAATTTTAAGGAATGAAAATGAACGTGTAGAGATACATGGCCTAAGGGAATAGATATTGGAATGGCCTCTTTTCCATTTTACCCCTCCCTTATTTCATGTTAAACTCTTCTTTTAATTCATTGTTTAATTGGCACGGCTGCCCCTTAATTAAATCAAATCTCAATTCCCTAATCAAAACATTATTTTATTTAATTTAACTAATTAAATATCCTAAATAATGTTACCAAAAATCTGGGGTGTTACAAACTCTCTTCCTTAAAGAATTTCATCCTCGAAATTATGATACGGTACATAAACAAATCAAACAAGAAGGTAAAACATACCATCAAACAAGTCAGGATAAGTATCTCTAATCATGCTCTCAATCTCCCATGTACTATCACTGTCATCGTCCCTCCATGGGACTTTGACTAATCTTACCATCTTGGTTCTAAGCCTCTTCACATCTCTCGCAACTATGCAAACTGGCTTCCTCACAATAGTCAAATCGGGTTATACTATTAAGTCATCTAGCATAGTCGGTGCAATAGTAGTCTACGGGTATCTAACACATTTTCTGAGATGAGAAAATGGAAAACATCGTGGACTCCTGCCAAACTACTCGGTAACTCAACTCTATATGCGAGTTTCCCGATCCTCCCAACAATAGGAAAAGGTCCAACGAATCTCGGTGCTAACTTTCCTGATTTCCCAAATATAATCACACCCTTCATCAGTGACACCTTGACAAAAACCTGATCTCCAACTGAGAATTCTAAATCTTTTCGTCTCTTACCTGCATAACTCTTCTGCCTAGACCGAGCCTTCTTCATTCTAGCCCGAATGACATCAATCTTTTCAGCAGCTTCTCTGATCAAATTTGGACCAAGAACCAACCTATCCACGGTCTCTAACCAACATACGAGAGATTTGGATGGCCTTCCCAATACTAGTCTTATAACTGTTGTTATACGAAAACTCGACTGAATGCAGATGGTCATCCGATGATCCCTCGAAATCTAGTACACAAGCTCTTAACAAATCTTCCAATATTTTGTTTACTCTCTTTGTTTGCCCATCTGTCTACGGATGGTAAGCGGTACTCATCTTGAGCTTGGTTCCCAAAACTTCCTGTAGACTATTTCAGAACTCGCTAGTGAATAAGGGATCTCTATCACTTACTATACTACTAGGAATTCCATGCGGTCTACCCACATTCTTTATAAATAACTTTGCCAATATAAGTGTCGTTCTAGTTGACTTTATTGGAATCAAATGGGCAATTTTGGTCAATCTATCCACTATGACCCATATACTATCATTTACTCGATTCGACCTTGGCAACCCATCAATGAAATCCATAGAAATAGAATTCCACTTCCATAATGGAATATCCAATGGCTGAAGCAATCCACTTGGCTTCTGGTTTTCGGCCTTTGCCTACTGGAAAATCAAGCACTGCTTTACCCATAAGCCAATATCCCGCTTCATACCTTCCCAGAAGAAACTTCTTTTCATATCCTGATACATCTTAGTACCTCCTGGGTGAATAGAGAACTTCGAATGATGGCACTCCTCTAAGACTTCTTTCCTTATGTTTCCTACACTCGGAACATAAAATCTTCCTTTCTTTCTCAACCTCCCATTCTGATCAAGACTGAAATCTTTCAAGTCATCACTCTTGGTTCCATCTCTTAACTTCTTGATCCGTTCAGCTAACACCGGATCTTCCTCCTATTTAGAAGCAATCTTTCTGATCATTACTGGTCGAACTTCCAAATAAGATCACACTACGGTTTCTCCACTAGACCCAGCCTCAGATCTCCACTGCACTCTGAAATCTGCTAATGCTTCCAAATCTTTCCACTCAACAATCATCGCCAACACTGCATTCTGATATTTCCTGCTAAGTGCATCTGCAACCTTGTTGCCTTTCCCCGGTGTGTACTCAATCCCAAAATTATAAGTGGCAATAAACTCTAACCACCTCTTCTGTCTCATGTTCAGCTCCTTCTAAGAGAACAAATACTTCAGCGATTTATGATCTATATATAACTCAAACCTCTCTTCCAAAAGGTAATGACTCCACATTTCAATGCAAAAATAATTGCAGCCAATTCCAAATCATGTGTCAGATATTTGACCTCATGCGGTCTAAGCTGTTTAGAAGCATATGCAATCACTCTACCTTTCTGCATCAGCACAGCTCCTAATCTTGTTCCACATGCATCAGTATAAACCACCAAATCCCGATTCTCTTCCAAAACAACCAACACAGGTGCATAGGTCAATAAGTGTTTCAAACTCTTGAATTCTTCCTCACACTTATCGGTCATTACAAACTTTACATCCTTTCTCGTTAGCTTGGTCATTGGTGCCGCTATCCACGAAAAATCCTTAATGAACCTCCGATAATTACCAGCCAAACGAAGGAAACTCTTTATCTCCGTCACTGTCTCGGATCTCTTCCAACTATTCACTGCTTCAATCTTAGTCGAATCTACTGACAACCCTTTCTCTAAGACTACATGACCAAGAAACTTCACTTCCTTTTTCTAGAAGCGACACTTCGAAAACTTCGCCTTTAGCTGATGCTGCCTCAGCATCTCAAGCACCAATCTAAGATGAACTTCATGCTCTCTTTCATCCTTAGAGTATATCAAGATATCATCTATGAAAACCAATACGAACCTATCCAAGTGCTCTCGGAAAACTCGATTCATCAAATCCACAAAGAATGCTGGCGCATTAGTCAGTCCGAATAGCATAACTAACCATTCATACGACCCATATCTGCTCCTAAATGCCGTCAAAGACATACTATCCTCTGCTACTCAAAGCTGATGGAAACCTATCGCCAATTCCAACTACGAGAATATCTTGGCTTCACTCAGCTGGTCGAACAAATCGTCAATTCTCGGCAATGGATATCGATTCCTTATCGTCCTCTCATTCAACTTACGATAATCGATACATAGCCCTAACGATCCGTCCGGCTTCTTAGCAAATACTACGGCTGCTCCCCAAAGCGAATTACTCGGTCTGATAATATTCTTGCCTTCTAAATCCACCAACTACACCTTCAACTCCTTCATCTCTATAAGATTCATCCTGCTCGACGGGCTACTCATTGGTTCTGCTCTTGGAACCAAATCTATCTGAAACTCAATAGCTCGTTTTGGAGGCAACCCAACTACAGGCTCAAAAACATCCGTGAATTCTCTAACCATGAAAACTTGACTCAACTCATCATCCAAATCCATAACACCCAACAAAGCATTCACCTTACCGCTGGAACTTTCTAGGGCATAAACTATTCGATCACTACAATCAGGGTGTTTAAGCGATGTTTTCCTATCCTGGCAAAATATCCTGGCATTGTATTCACTTAACCAATCCATACCATGAATAATCCTAAATCCCACAAAATCAAATATGCAAACTGCAAAAAAACGCATGACCTAAAAAGTCAAACTCTAACTGGTCTCATCTCAACCCTAGAGTTGCATACTCTTCTATTGGATTCGCAACCAGTAAGAAAGTAAATAAATATGTGGGTTCTAGGTTAAGCTTATCTATCAAACATCTAGATATAAAAGAATGTGATGCACCAGTATCAAATAGAACGCTAACAGACATACCATGAATATGAAGCGTACCTCCCAAAACTGCCTTTCCCTTCTCCTGAGCTGTCGGCTTCGAATTAGCAGGCTCCAATGCATACACCTTGTCCTTTTCATCCTTAGCGGGCTCCTTGCACTGGTTCTTATAATGGCCAATCTGGTCACAGTTGAAACATCTAACATTCTTCTTTCCGGCTACCTTCTTTACCTTTCCAGCACAACACTCATTGGCAAAATGCCCCTTCTTGTCGCATTTGAAGCAAACATCTCAGACTTCCCTTTCTTAGCTGCTCCACCCTTTTGAGCACCTTCCTTAGGAAAAAACTTCCTCTTTTGATTCTACCCAACCGGGACCTCCTTAGTCTTATTCTTCTCTAGAGAATCAAGAATCTCCTCATGCCTTAAGGTCATCTCCAGTACAAAATCAGAAGGATCTCTAATATGAGGTAATGTAGCTCTTACTAACACAGGCTTCAACCCCCTAGTAAACTTCTCATTCCTCTTCATTACTGTATCCACTGAAGCATATCCATATCTAGCCAACTCCTCGAACCTTTTGGCATACTCCAAAACAGACATCCCTCCCTACTCTAACTCAGCAAACTATCTGATCAGAGCTGACTGTGCCATCGCAGACATGAACCTCCCTTGGAACCTTCCCATGAAATCTGCCCATATCAAAGTTTCCTCATCCACACCAACCTTCACACTGTTCCACCAAAACAAAGCCACTCCCTAAAGCTGTCTCGAAGAAAGCCTCCTCTTTTGCTCATCATTGAGCCCCAAATCTGCAAAGATTCTCTCACAGTTTAGCAACCAATTTTCCACCTATATAGCATCCTCCGTTCCCAGAAATGGCTTCCTTCCAAGCTTAGCGTAATCTCCACTCAGCTTAGCATAATGGTTAACTACAGAAACTTCCAAACTCCTGCCCTTACAGCATCTCCTCCTACAACTCCAACTGCAATTCAAGCTTGCATCATATTCACAAAAAACTGATACATAGCCCACATGTCCACTTGCGGGACTCCAGCACCTACATTCTCTGCTTGTGCCTGACCTTGACCTCTCCTCGCATTATGTCTGACATTCCCATCGGTGTCCTCCACTCCTGGGTTAACTCTTCCTCTTCTACCATCCATACATGTATTCAAACCTCATGAGATATAGAAAATAACCTAACAAAGATAGGAAACTAGAGATAAAGCGTATACATATATATAGCAGATACAAGTACGTTACTGTAGCATTATCCCATACCCCAATCTTACTCTAATTCCCAAGGATTATGTTTTAAAAACCATTTTTAATTTAAAGTATTTCATAAACCTATGCTCAGAAACCAAGTTACAACATCCCGTATCTAGAGGACAAAAGCTAAGCGCTACAGATGCTGAAGTCATCCATAGTATTAACTTCTGGTGACAAAATACAGTAATGCTAATGGTATCCATAATATCAGGAGCACTTGAATATGAACAAAATCACATATTTCCAAAAACAACATTTTACTAATTACATTTCAAAATAAATTCATATCCAAGTTACATAATCCTATATCGTTTCCTAGGTAAAGATTAATTATAATCATTACAAAATATGCCAAGAGCAACATATGACGATGCCCACTCGGTTGATCAAAGCAATATAGTCATATCTAACTTAATACACAGCGGAAATAAACAAAATAATCTACAACTCCTAAATAGCTATCCGTCAGCCACCTGCTGGTCTCTGGAAGCTTTATTTGCCAAAATGACTAAAACCTAAAAACCTTATCCCTCAGCCTACTCAAATCAATTTTGAGCACCCGAGAGTTTAAGGGAAAACAAAAACTTCAAGTCAGACATAAAGCCTGGTGTGAATAATTCTGTTACATCTTGGTTTACTGATATTAAGTGAGACCGTGCCGCTTAGCGGAATGGGTTTCCCCTCACTAATATCCTATTTAAACAAATATTTTGCAAATCCTTTCCTTCAACCAAACTGGTTAATCAAACTGATATAATAATGATAATAATAGCTAAGTCTGTTAAGCTATGATCAGGTAACTAATGGACTATCTGTCCACAAGTAATAAATGGACCATCTGTCCGATAACTGGGCTGATTGCCCGCAAACTGGACTAACTGTCCTAATCAAAATGGACTAACTATCCTAGTCATTTTCTTAGGGTTAACTACCTTTCATCTGTTTTCTTGAAACCTTTTCAAAATGATTTAACCTTTTAAATCATACTTATACAAGGAAAATATGTTCTTAGCTTTACTCTAAGCTATTTTTCCATGTTATATATATATATATATATATTACTCAAAATAATGTTGATGAACTTTAATGAGGATTAGCTATCCTTCCAAAACAAGTTAAAACCCTTTTTAACTCGAAAATACTTGGGCTATATTGCATATTTAATACATTCAAAACCTTTGTTTAAAACCTTTAAACAACCCTTTCGAAACCCCTAAAGGTAACCCCCTTCGAAATCATTGAATGCAACCCTTTCAAAACCATTAGAAGCATTTCTTTAGAAAGCTTCGAAACTATTAGACCATGCCTTTCGAAAACATTATAGAAACCTTTCCTTTGTTTTCTCCCAAAGCTTCAAAACATTATACATCCTCCTTTAAAACCTTTGAGTGTTACCTTTCGAAAACATAGGAAA
This sequence comes from Allium fistulosum, assembly GCA_030737815.1. NCBI lineage: Eukaryota > Viridiplantae > Streptophyta > Magnoliopsida > Asparagales > Amaryllidaceae > Allium > Allium fistulosum. The sequence goes on from CM060905.1 coordinate 1,102,670,783, forward strand.
AACCTTCCCTTTCGACCCTGTCGAAACCATGTGGAACCACCCCTTCGAAACCATTCATTAAAACCCTTTCGAAAGCATTAAAATACTTAACCTTTCGAAATCCTTTATGTTCAATTTAAAACATGTAGAAACCTTTCGAAACCATTCAAAGATTCACCCCTTTGAAACCTTTGAAAATCATCTCGGTCGAAACCATTTGGATTATGCCTTCAAGTAGAGCAAAAGGATTAGAAACCCATTAAAGTCGAAAGCATCTATTACGAAACCATTTAAAACTGTCCCTTTCGAAAACATTTAGGTTTTACTTCAATCATAGAAAAAGAGTCTTTAAAACATTTAAGTCGAAAGCATCTGTTTCAAAACCATTTCCTAAGTAAAGAAGTGATGGTGTCGACACCATCCCTTCGAAAGCATTGGAGAAGTGGCCAGATTTTAGAAAACAAAGTAAACAACCCTTTCGAAACCATCTGGGTCGAAAGGAAGAGAGCGGTATTAAAAAGGCTTTGACTTAGTCGAAGGCAATCATTAAAAACAAAAGCGCAACCCAATCGAAACCATTTCTTTAAATATATTTGACCTAGTCGAAAGTTAACTAAGTCGAAAGCCATTTAGTCGAAAGCAAGCAGACGTATTTTTATTTAAAAACAAAGTAAAGCCTCAACCCCTTCGAAACCCATTCATTTTGACTCCAAACCTTCCGCCTACATCCAATTCACTACGTACCAGTTCCCTGATACCGTGTGCATTGGTTTCGACTGTGTTAGAAATGAAGATAAAAAAGTGGAACCTTGTGCCAAAAGCATCGAAATAGTGAAAAATAGTTCTTTTCACCTAACTTGCTTTACGTATCTAATTTTGATTGGTTTCCTCTTTTCTTTACCACTAAAAAGTATTGCAATTTTTAGAACTAACTATTTGGATTATTTGTAGAAAGCCCCTTCTCCTTCATCAATTATATAAAACATTTAAGTCTCATACCTTAAGTAATTTTATATAACCATTAGAACACTTAGGAAAATTCAATAAAACTTCTAGAAAATCTCTTTTGATATGTTTTCCAACACATAAAAATTTCAGACCCAAATCTTTTATTATTTAACCATAAATAATTTATAACCCAATATAACATTTTTCTTCACTAGAAAATTCATATAAATTCCAAAGAAATTCAAAAAATTATGAAAATTGAAACTCATCTCTAAAATATCATTTATGATCTTCATAAAAATTTGCAAGGCATTTGGATGTCATTTAATAGGGTTTTCATATCAAAACATGTCATAAAATCTATACGAACAACCATAAATCATCAACAAATATATATCATCATTCCATCATTCAAAAACATGGCAAATCAATCAAAAATATTTCGAATTTCATCTATAAACTGAAAACAAAACAATTATGAGCTGTAAATATTATTCTCCTTAGCTTTAGAGATTAAAGAGATTGAGATGTGAATGGATTTGATTTGCTTAAGCTTGTTCCTAGTTCTTCTCTATCTTTTTTTCCTTTGCTCTTGTTAATGGTGGCCGGCCTTAGTTTTAAAAATTTTAAGAAATGAAAATGAACGTGTAGAGATATATGTCCTAAGGGAATAGATATAGGAATGGTTTCTTTCCCATTTTACCCCTCCCCTATTTCATGTTAAACTCTTCTTTAATTCATTGTTTAAATGGCATGGCTACCCCTTAGTTAAATCAAATCTCAATTCCCTAATCAACACATTATTTTATTTAATTCAACTAATTAAGTATTCTAAATAATGTTACTAAACATCTGGGGTGTTACACAAACTCCATTGTACTTTGGGATCCTTACCGATCCCTCCTACTTGTAATCACAAAAACTAGTGCAAAAGCAATAAAATCATTCAAGTGGACGTAGGCCAAGATTGCTGAACCACTATAAATTTGTGTGTGCTTGTTTTACTCGGTTATTATTCACTTTCTTCATGTAAACTCTACTCTCTTGCTCTTTTGGCTGTTTGTGCCATTTTGGTGCAAACATTTTAGTGCTTTCACTGAGAAACTCGATTCTAAGGCTATTTGAATGCTTGTTTACTATTGGATTGCCTATAATCCAAGGAAGAGACCCAATTCCTTCTCAACTACTTTCTATGCTATTCAGATTTGCATAAAGTCTATAGGAAACTATCTTCAATGGCCCCTAGGAAAGATAAAGTTGTTACCTTCTCAAGAGCTACTAATGAAATAGAGAATGCTGAAGATACGCAGCAAGATGTTGTTAATGTCCAGAATCCTTCAGATGCTATCACTAGGATTGATTTTGAGCGTATAATGAAAGAGCTACAAGATAGCCATGCAGAGTTGAACCGACAAATCCAAGAATAGAAACTTGATTACCCAATTGAATACCCTTCGTATGAAGACTAGGAGAGAGCCATCTCCTCCATACTCAGAATAAGGTAGTTCCTCATCATATGACCACCTCTAGAGAAACATAAGGCGAAGGACGGAGGCATATGAAGCAGCAACCTCTATGTAGTAGAATGTAACCAACCCTCACCTAGGCATAGGGGTCGATACCTATCGCCTTCTTATAAAGCTCAGTACCGAACCCATCCACCTGGTAGCAGGACTTCAAGCTGGAATTAGAACGTAATCCGGACGCACTGTGACTGACCCGGCACCATAAATCAAGAGTTTGCAGCTGAATTTCCCCTAAGGAATGAACATAGAGCTGTCGAGAAAACAGTTCTTCCGGTGCTAGGAGAACTTAGGAGACAAGACACAAACCATGATCGTTTACCGGGCCAAGCACAAGGAATAGATTACGATTACCACAACCCAACAGGTACCCAAGAGCCGAACTTGGCTGAGATGGTAAGGAAACTTGTGAGAGAAAGTCAAGGACAAACTAATGACGACTCGGGCACTTCCCCTAGTCAAAATTCCGCTGAAGCAGTCTTACGCGAAGAGTACCCACGGGAATTTAACATACTGATGATGCTGTCATACACAGGGAAGACTAATCCTAGACAACATCTCATGAAATACGAGTGGCATATGGACTCCTCCAAAGCATCAGATGCAATAGGTGCAGGTGCTTCCCAATCTTCCTAGATGGAGTACCGACCATGTGGTTACCTCGGCTACCACCAAGGTCCATCTCTTCTTTTGATCAGTTGGTAAGGAAGTTCATCGAGCAGTTCCTAATGCATGCGACTAACCCAAGGATGTCATGTCACTATCCAACCTCCTCCAAGGACCCGGGGAATCACTCAAAAAATTTCTACAAAGATTTAATACTGCAATGACTGAGGTGTGCAGGTACCTAGAGTTAAGTGCCTACCAAATCTCCATGGCCCATGATCAGACCTGTGAGCTCTATTGAGGCAAGCGTGACTCGACCACTCATCAGCCAACTCTTTCCCCTGACTCTAGGACAAGACCGTGATCCAAAAGTTTATATGACCCGACCAGCCACTCTAAAGCTCGTACTCGATGTTTTCTAAAACACTTGTCCCTTGCTTGGAGTTTGGCAAACTCAGATTCCAATCTAACATGGATGTGGCATGACTGTCCATGCACTAACTCTTGCCCTCGGCATGGGGCCCAAAACATAAACCAAAATGGATGTGACTAACCATCCATCAACTTAACTCTATCGCTTGATCTGACACAAGGAATTTAAACCAAAATGGATGTGACTGACCATCCATCAACTTAACTCTATCCCTTGACCCGATAGCGGGAGTTTAAACTAAAATGGATGTGACTGACCATCCATCAACTTAACTCTATCCCTTGACCCGATAGGGGAGTTAAAACCAAAATGGATGTGACTGACCAGCCATCAACCTAACTCTATCCCTTGACCCGATTGGGAGAGTTCAAACCAAAATGGATGTGATTGTCCATCCATCAACTTAACTCTATCCCTTGATCTGAGAAGGGGAGTTCAACCAAAATGGATGTGACTGACCATCCATCAACTTAGCCCTTTCTCTTGATCCAACAGGTGGAGCTTAAACAATAAATGAGGGGATATGACTGACCATCCATCTCCTAACACTATCCCTTGACCCGATAGGGGGAGGTTAAACACAAAAGGACATAATCCGACCGTCCATCGCTGAACTTAGAGCGGATGTGATCCGACCATCTGGCTTCTAGCTCTTTTCCTTGACTTGATAGGAAAAGCACAAATCATAAAGCAAGCGTACCTGGATCGTCCGATCCTAGATGGATGTGATCCGACCATCCGTCAGCCTACTCTCTCCCTTGATCCGATGGGAGTGGTATGAAATTAGAATGGATGTGACATGACAATCCATTCGCCAACTTTGAACATCCAAAAAAGGTGAACATGACTCGACCGTTCACTCACTAGCTTATGCCCTTAACACGGGAGAAGAAGCACAACCCGAGATGGATGTGATCCGACCATCCATCAGTTGACACTATCTATGATTTGGACATTCGAAAACTCCTACGTTTGATTCGACAAGGAGAGTGCAAGCTCAAGATGGGTATAATTTTGATACGCTATATTTTGATCAATGACAATGTGCTTCAACAAAAAGGAAGAGATATGTGCAAGGCTAAAGGAAGGACTATGAAGACCAAGGATATCATGAGTACTTAGTATATTTAGGTCTTAGTCTTAGTTTTATTGTTAAAATCTATCCTCAAGAAGCTTGCACAAACACAAGAACACGTTTCATAACTTAATGTTTTAGATAAAGTGTTCACTGTGCAAAAACTACCAGTTCAGTCGACTGAACAGGAAATCCCAATCGACTGAACCTGTTACAGAATTACAACATGCATAGTTTTAGTCGACTGAATTTCCCTGTTCAGTCGACTGAATTTGAACATGCGAATTTTTACTGAAAAGACACCTTCTTCCCAAGAGTTGCAACCATTCTCCAATGGTATTGGATGCATCTCTTGCCTGAATCTTTTGCAAATAGATACATCTCTTCTACACCTATAAATACATGTTTCTATCATTTGCAAATCACCAATTCTAATTTCTTTAATCTCTCTATTATCTTGAACATACTTTCAGATTTCTTAAGTTTATCAAAAGCAATCACAAAACCAATTCAATTGCTTGAATCTCTGATTTATCTTAAATACTCTTTTGATTCATAGCAATTTATATTTCCTAAATCTTCATAAACACATTTCATACTCTTGAGGATAAGATTATAGGAAAGTTGTACTCAATTAGACTCATTAGTGTTATCAAGAACACAACAGGTCAGAAATACTTTTTGTATATAGTTGAAGTCCTCTTCAGTAGTCGAGGCAAGAAATCCTGTTCGGTTGTTCGGGTAAGTTGTAAACCTATTCCTCCGGGTTAAGTGAGGGCTGTTGGTTAGTTGAATTCCTAAGAGGAGCTTAGGGACTGGACGTAGGACAAGAGGTCCAAACCAGTATAAAGTCTTGGTGTCTACTTTACTTACTACTTATTGCTATCTACCTAGACCATTCCACTATTCCATATTATACGATCCTACCACATAGCCTCTTTCATTTGGTATCAGAGCAAGGCCGTCTTATAACCATAACACCGTTTTTGACATATTGATAATATGGAAAATAACACAAGCACAACATCTGCATATAACTCTACATTTGCGGAAGGACAATCTACCCAAAGACCCCCTCTATTCAATGGACTAAACTATAATTATTGGGCTACAAGGATGAGGATTTATATGCAAGCAACAAGCTTTGAAGCCTGGAATGCAACCCAAGCAGAACTCGTTGTACCCACAACTGATTATTCTACATGGATGCAAACTCAGAAGAATGAAGTTAGTGCAAATGCCAAAGCTATAAATATGCTATTTTGCGCTTTGGATAGAAATGAGTTCAATCGTGTTAGCATTTGTACTACTGCACATTAGATATGGAGTACACTTAAAACCATACATGAAGGCACAAACAATGTCAAACAAACAAAGATCTCCATGCTAAAGAACCAATTCCAAAACTTTAGAATGCTACAGAATGAATCGATCAATGACATGTACTCGAGGTTTCAAGATATTCATCATGCCTTAATAGGATTAGGAGAAAAATACATGGATTTTGATATTGTATCTGAAGTTCTAAATTCACTCATTGATGAATGGGAGAGAAAAGTCTTAGCAATCGAAGAAGCAAATGATCTATCTACAATGAAACCGGAAGAATTAATTGGAAATCTTATGTTGTATGAAGTAAATATGCAAGCTAAGAAAGATCAAGCACAAGAAAGAAAAAATGTAGCTTTTCATGCGGAAAAGGAAGAATCAGAGTCTGAAGATGAGGATTTAGCATTTATAGCAAAAAATTTCAATAAATTCTTAAGATATAGAAAAGGAAATAAAAACGGATTCAAAAAGAATTTCTTGAACAAACCTACATCCTCGAATATAGAATGTTTCAACTGTCACAAGAAAGGTCACATGCACAAAGATTGTCCAAAGCAAAAGAAGGAGAATCAGAACAAAAACAAGAAAGAAAAATTCAAAAAGAAGGCATTCTCGGTAACATGGGACGATTCAGATTCATCTTCATCTGAAAGTGAAAATGATAGCGACAATGAACAAGCGAATGTATGCTTTATGGCTCAAGAATCTGAGGTTAGTAATTTAACTTTCGACGATTTAATTGATGTAAACACTGAACTTTTGAGTACAATAAAAAATCTTAAAAAGAAACTTAAGGAAACTTGTGAAAATCAGAACAAAGCGGAGTTTGAAAGGGATATGTTAAAAGATGAAAAGAAAATTCTAGAAGAAGAACTTGAAAAAGTTCAAGAGTCTCCTTCAAATTCGGAAACTCAATTATTACTTTTAAGTCAAGAAATTGAAACTCAAAAGACAAAAAATGATATAATTGTCTCTGAAAATCATGAGTTAAAAACTAAGATTAGACAAGTTGAGTTAGAAAATAATAGTCTTCAAGTTAGATTAGATAACATCACTAAAAATGTCTCTAACTTTAACAAAGGAAGAGAAAATTTATCTAAGATTTTAGAAAATTCTCAATCTTCCTCAAATAAACATGGATTAGGATATAAAAAGGAGTCAAAAATTCCTAAAAAGAAAAATACAAATTTTAAGAGGAATATTGATTCAAAACAACAAATGTTATTAAGAGAACCTATTAGAACAAAAGATGAAACTAAGATAGTTAAAATTTGGGTTCCAAAGACTAACAATATTTTAATTAGGAATAAATATATTAAAGCATTTATGGATAGTGTTCATAATAATAAAAATTATATTTATAAAAAGGATACTGAACCAAATTGGGTTTGGTTTCCTAAGTTCTAACTTTTAGGACCCTATTGAAAGGTGGGTACCAATAATTTTGTATTTATTTTCAGGTCCCACTCAAAAGGAAGAAATGGATACTAGACAGTGGTTGCTCAAAACACATGACCGGCGACAAAGATATGCTTACAAATATCACATACTTTGATGGTGGCTCAGTTACCTTCGGAGACAATTCAAAAGGCTATATCATTGGCAAAGGAGATGTGAGCAATTACGGTACATCGAATTTACCTTTTATTACAAATGTTTCATTGGTCGAAAATCTAAAACATAATTTACTAAGCATAAGTCAACTTTGTGACAAAGGTTTTAAAATAACATTTCGGAAAATAAATGTAGTATTTTTGATCAAAACCAAAATCTTGTTTTTGAGGGAAATAGAGATAGGAATATTTATGTTCTAAATATGAAAATTAATCATAATACAAATATGTGTTTACTAGCCAAAGATAATGATCCTTGGTTGAGGCACAAAAGATTTTGTCATATTAATTTCAAAACTATAAGAAAACTTTCTAAAAATGAATTAGTAAGAGGTTTACCTAAGATAAACTTTAAAATAAAAAATCTTTGTGATGATTGTCAAATAGGAAAATTAACAAAATCATCTTTCAAATCTAAGAAAAATATTTCAACTTTACAACCACTAGAATTACTTCATATGGATCTTTTCAGACCAACACAGGTTCAATCCATTAATCATAATCAATATGTATTTGTAATAGTTGATGATTTCTCAAGATATACATGGACTATTTTTATGAAAAATAAAAGTGATACATTTTAGCATTTTAAAATATTTGTCAAAAGAATTCAAAACACTAAAAATTTGAAAGTTAAGAATATTCGAAGTGATTATGGTGGCGAATTCAAAAATGAAGCTTTTGAATCTTTCTGTAAAAAGAAAGGAATAAATCATAACTTTTCATTTCCTAGAACTCCTCAACAAAATGGAGTAGTGGAAAGAAAGAATATAACATTACAAGAATGTGCAAGAACATTATTAAATGGAAGCCTTCTACCAAAACATTTTTGGGCAGAAGCCGTAGCTACTGCATGTTATGTATTAAATCGTATTTCTATTAGACCATTAACTAAAAATACTTCATATGAACTTTTTAACAATAGAAAGCCAAATATCTCTTATTTGAAAATATTTGGATCAAAATGTTTTATTTTAAATACAAAAGACCAACTAGGAAAATTCGATCCGAAAGCTGGTGAAGGAATTTTTGTAGGATACTCAGAACGAAGTAAGGCATATCGAGTTTTTAATAAACGAACAAATATAATCGAAGACACTTTACATGTATCTTTTGATGAAAACTTTAATAAAAAATTGAGTATTAAAGATGATGATGAATTTATAATAAATACAGACAATACAAATCTTGAAAATATGAATAATACCGAACTTAGATCTCCACCTAGAATCTTACGAGATCACCCTGTACAAAACATAATCGGTGAAATTGATTCTCAAGTTAAAACTAGAAGTCAGCTAAACCAAATGGTACATGTTGCTTTTATTTCTACATTAGAACCTAAAAATCCTAAAGAAGCATCAACAGATGACTGCTGGATTGTTGCTATGCAAGAAGAATTAAATCAATTCGAACGTAACGATGTTTGGGATTTAGTTCCTCGTCCTAATAATCAATCTGTTATAGGAACAAAATGGGTTTACAAAAATAAAGCAGACGAACAAGGAAATATAACTAGGAATAACGCTAGACTAGTAGCACATGGATATAATCAAGAGGAAGGTATCGACTTTGAAGAAACATTTGCTCCCGTTGCAAGACTTGAAGCAATACGTATTCTATTGGCCTTCGCGTGTTTTCACAATTTTAAATTTTATCGAATGGATGTTAAAAGTGCTTTTCTAAATGGTTTTATAAAAGAAAATGTGTACGTAGAGCAACCCCCTTTATTCATACATGAAAAATATCCGGATCATGTATATAAATTAAAGAAAGCCTTATATGGTCTTAAACAAGCACCTCGTGCTTGGTATGAGAGACTTAAAAGTTAATTACTAGATTCAGGATTTCAAATCGGAAAAGTAGATCAAACTCTATTCATTAAAAACACTACTAAAGACATTCTAATAATTCAAATATATGTAGATGACATTATATTTGGTTCAACTAATGAAAACTTGTGTAAAGAATTTTCAAATATAATGACTAAGGAGTTCGAAATGTCACACATGGGAGAATTATCTTATTTTCTCGGATTATAAATTAAACAATTAACGAATGGAATTTTCTTAAACCAAGAAATATATTGTGCTAATCTAATTAAACGTTTTGGAATGGAAAACACTTCTGGAAAACCTACTCCTATGAGTACCACAACTCATCTCGATCGAGATGAAAATGGCAAAAGTGTAGACCAAAAGTTGTTTAGAAGTATGATAGGATCTTTACTATACTTAACCGCTAGTAGACCATACATAATGATGAGCGTATGTTTATGTGCACGTTTTCAAGCTAATCCTAAAGAATCACATTTAAGAGCCATAAAACGAATTATGCGATATATTAATAATACTAAGGACTTTGGTCTTTTCTATCCAAAAGATTGTCCATTCGAGTTAGTGTCATTTAGTGATGCTGATTTTGGTGGATCTCGAACTGATAGAAAAAGTACAAGTGGTACGTGTCATTTTATTGGAAAATCACTTGTATCTTGGTTTAGTAAGAAACAAAATTGTGTCTCACTTTCCACGTGTGAAGCAGAGTATATATCAGCCGCTTTAGCTTGTACTCAAGTTATCTATATGCAACAAACACTTAAAGATTTTAATATAAATTTAACAAATTCTACAATATATTATGATAATACAAGTACAATAAATTCATCTAAAAATCCGGTAAATCATTCTCGTACAAAACATATTGATATTCGTCATCATTTTCTACGTGACAATATCAAAAAAGGAATCATAAATTTAGAACATATTTCTACCGAAAATCAGATTGCCGATATATTTACTAAACCTTTATTAGAAAACTCATTTATAAAATTGCGACGAGAATTAGGAATAATTTCTTTTAAAGATGTTTTATAGCAAATATTATAAAAATTAAAAACTCAGTCGACTAAACAACTCTGCCTAGTCGACTGAATAACGAAAACAAAATTATTCAGTGTATATGTTTCAATTCAGCTACATAATACATAATAGATTAAAGGATGTCTCTAATCCATCCATTTCTAACCAATGTTTTTAATCCAATAAAGCAATGATTGGTTCTAAAACCTTATTAATTTACCACCACATTTTTCTTAGCATTTTCATACTATAAATATACTTTTATACATATAATTATTTTCAAAAATTACAAAGTTTGAAAATTCTATATAAAAATGTCTTCCAACAACTCATACTCTCCAATCAACATCACCTCCTCAGTCGATAACTCACCTACATCACCAAAACTTCCTACGCCAACACCAAAGCATGAACCAGTTTATAAATGGGAAAACTATCGAACTGGCTACACACCGGAATCGAAGAAGGCAAAACGTGGACTTTTTACCTCACCTGACACGAAAAGAAAGATTGATGAGATTCATCACTTTCAACAACAACAAATTGATCTTCAACGAGAATTATATTTTGAACAAAAAGTAACGGCAAGACGACTAAGCTTTCTTAAGCAAATTGGTTTACGATTTGTAGCTCAAAGAAAAATGATATGAGTGAGCCCCTACCTCGACCAGTTAGTACGTTTGATCCATCTTCATCATATCATACACCAATCGATCTGGTTAATCCTTGGATGTCACCAAAAACTCCTCAATATAGCCCAAATTCATGGAACAAGAACTATATGGCGAATGAGGGTTATAAAACACCAAAGAACAATACTCCATCCAAGAAATGATGTTTTTTCTTCGGCCAAAATAATATTGTTCTATTGTAATTCTTTTTATATGTAATTGTAATCATTTTATTCAATAAAATATTCATATTAAAATGCAAAAATTACAAGGTTCAGTCGACTGAATCTTACTGCTCAGTCGACTGAACATAAAAATAAAATAAAAACTACAATAGCTCAGTCGACTAACCCTCTCTGCACAGTCGCCTAAATTTACAAATAGATACTTTCAGTCAATAGTTCAGTCGATTGAAAACTCTGTTCAGTCGACTGAAAATACCCAGACAACTCTTGGGTTCTAGATTTAGTCGACTGAACAGACAATTCAGTCGACTGAACGCTGATTCCCAGGCTATTTTTTCCCTTTTTACCACCAATCTTTACCTTTACTCTTCATTTTTCACATTCCAAAAGTTACTTCTTCCCCATTGTTCTTCAAATCCTAGCCCCCAATCATTTTTTTTCAAATTTCTTTCAAAACTCACTAAACAATGGCTCCAAAAAGATCAATGGCTTCTTCTTCAACCTCCTCCGAGCCAATTGATGCTCAAATTGCACAATGGCTCTATGATGGAGTGGCTGTAAAAAGGTGGAACAAAATAAAGAACTCTCGTATCTTTGAACACTCCTTCGTTGATTTTCAGAGTCTTCAAACGTACAACATACAAGCCTTGACAGATCAGGCAGGTTTAACCTCTCTCTTAGACATAAAACGAAATGATCATGCAATTAATCATATTATGGTCAAGTTGTTCTATGCAAACCTTAACCTTGGGCACCAAACTCCAAGAAATCCAACTGATAGTGTTTGGAGTATGGTGTGTGGGAAGAAAGTATGGTTCTCCCTAGACCGAATTGCACACATTTTAGGATCTCCTAACTTTGGAAGCAATCTTGAAGAAATCGACTTTAACCCTCATATTCGTGACAACATCAATCATCAATTTTTGGATGATAACATCAATAGCGGGGATATTAAATCCACTTCCTTACGTCCAAGAGCAAGAATTCTCCATAAAGCTCTTATGAGAACAATCACTCCTCGAACGGGTTCATATGAACTTGTATACCCTACCAACTATCGAGCACTCTATGCAATTTGGGGTAATATTCAAGTTAATTGGGTCCAACTAATTCTTGATGAATTTATTACTTTCAATAAAGGCAAAATACGAACAATATATTTTGGCGAGTATATCATGCGTCTACTTCTCAACGTTGATACGACATTACCTGAGTCCGAAAACACAATGGTTCACCAAATTAATCATCGGACTGTAAGCCTCATGCAACTTCCTGCAAGACCTCCTCGCATCATATCTCTTGCCAAATGGAAAGCAAGACATCAGGAGTCGCAACAACCTCCTCAAGCCCAACAAGAAGAACCTTTCGAACAAGATGATGAAATTCGCATCATTGACCCAAGTTTTACTACCAATCAATCATTAGGTATATTATCAAGGAATCAACAAATTCTTGATAATCGCCTCAAAAAGGTAGATCATAAACTTGATAAAATTAAAGGCTTCTTCACCAAATTATGGGATGCCATCTCATGCACAAGCTCCACTACAACTTCAACATCACGCGGCAAGCGTCCGACACCAACTTTCACATGGATGTCATCCGAAGAACATCCAAGCAGCAGCACGAGTGGAACTAGCGGTGGTCAAGGAGGACGAGCTTATAGACCACCCACAGGTGGACCCGTTATTCGTGAACCAGAAGGAGATCATGAAGGCTCTTATGATTGGGACAGGGATCCTTGATCATTTTGATGGTTTGATTTCCGGAACTCTTTATTAATTTCTAACAATTTCTGCAAAGGCTTGTATAAATAGCCTTCTTCTATTTGTGATACTCTATGGTTTGTATTATTCGCTCTATGGTTATATTTGCATGTGGTTGCTTTGTTGCTTGCAAATTATATACTTCTACATATAATTACTTCCTTTTTGTCGATGACAAAGGGGGAGAAATCTATGTTACTAACTTTGTTTTGTAGGAAAGATAGTGCATATATTCAGGAGGAGGAAAGATAATTACATCTCTACAAACATAGGTATTGTCATCAATCAAAAAGGGGGAGAATGTTGATACGCTATATTTTGATCAATGACAATGTGCTTCAACAAAAAGGAAGAGATATGTACAAGGCTAAAGGAAGGACTATGAAGACCAAGGATATCATGAGTACTTAGTATATTTAGGTCTTAGTCTTAGTTTTATTGTTAAAATCTATCCTCAAGAAGCTTGCACAAACACAAGAACATGTTTCATAACTTAATGTTTTAGATAAAGTGTTCACTGTGCAAAAACTACCAGTTCAGTCGACTGAACAGGAAATCCCAGTCGACTGAACCTGTTACAGAATTACAACATGCACAGTTTTAGTCGACTGAATTTCCCTGTTCAGTCGACTGAATTTGAACATGCGAATTTTTACTGAAAAGACACCTTCTTCCCAAGAGTTGCAACCATTCTCCAATGGTAATGGATGCATCTCTTGCCTGAATCTTTTGCAAATAGATACATCTCTTCTACACCTATAAATACATCTTTCTATCATTTGCAAATCACCAATTCTAATTGCTTTAATCTCTCTATTATCTTGAACATACTTTCAGATTTCTTAAGTTTATCAAAAGCAATCACAAACCACTTCAATTGCTTGAATCTCTAATTTATCTTAAATACTCTTTTGATTCATAGCAATTTATATTTCCTAAATCTTCATAAACACATTTCATACTCTTGAGGATAAGATTATAGGAAAGTTGTACTCAATTAGACTCATTAGTGTTATCAAGAACACAACAAGTCAGAAATACTTTTTGTATCTAGTTGAAGTCCTCTTCAGTAGTCAAGGCAAGAAATCCCGTTCGGTTGTTCGGGTAAGTTGTAAACCTATTCCTCCGGGTTAAGTGAGGGTTGTTGGTTAGTTGAATTCCTAAGAGGAGCTTAGGGACTGGACGTAGGATAAGAGGTCCGAACCAGTATAAAGTCTTGGTGTCTACTTTACTTACTACTTATTGCTATCTACCTAGACCATTCCACTATTCCATATTATATGATCCTACCACATAGCCTCTTTCATATAACCTGACCACCCATTCACTAAATTAGACCTTAGATCCGACGGGAAAAATATAACTTCATATGGATGAGACTCGACCGTTGTGTGTTAACCTCATTAATCCAAGACTGGGGGTTGGATATAATCACCTAAAAGCTGGATACGACAGCTTAACACTGTGGCCTGTGCCTAGTGTTCGATACGACTTAAGGCTACGATCGAAAGGTTGCCTTAGGATAAAAAACAAATAAAACAACTTGTGATTACAATTCCATAGAACTTGGCAATGACCTATAGGAACATGAACATGCTTGGGAGCCAATGGAAAAAGTATGTGAATTGACATATGAGCACATGTGCATACTCGACAAGCAATTTCCTGAATTGATGAGAATTGAATTCTTACCTGGAACTTTCGAAAAAGAAACCAATCAGATAATCGAGGCCAACTAACTTAATCAACTAGCTCAATGGAATCGAGCACAGACAATTGCCGAGAAAATATATTTTGATTTTAAAATGTCAGATATCGGCCAAGCATCGCAACAGATAGTTAGAGATATGACTTTTCATGAAAGCCACTCGATGAAAGGATAACGAAAATTCGAGGTAATGAGTGAAATCCATTCCAGTAATCCTAACTTGTCTCGATTCAAAGCACATCATGTTTGCAACAAGATGTCCTTTTGGGGCAAATGTTATCCGATCTTTAAACCAGGCAATATTCGAACAGACTTAAATGATTGAATCGGATATGTGAAAGATGGTGAAATGACCCAAGGACACTGAAAATATCATAAAAAGGCAAGAAAAAAGAAATCTCAAAAAATGAGTGAAAAAAGTTGAAAATTTGGAAGTTTAAGTTTTTGGAAGGGCTGACTCGGAGCAAACCCATAGAATTCTCATGTCAAACTCGAAGCAGAATAGACTTGAGAAATCCTCGAGTCAAACCTGAAGCAATCCATAAAAAAACCCAAGTGTGACCCAGAGTGGACTTGGTACCTATCTATGGACTTGACTTGGTACCGACCCCTAGTGACTTGGAGAAAACATTCAAAAATCTCGAATCTAACTCCAAGCAAATGAAGGAAAACTCAAAGCATAAAAATCTCAAAGATATTTAGGTCGAGCCCAAAGCGAACACTCAAATTTATCAGGTTAGATCCAAGCAAATTCAACCCAAACCAAAATAATAAGGGGATCGCCCAAGTTGGGGATCAAACCGACCCCACTCTAGGGATCGGTACCAACTCTTGATTCCACCTTGAGTGGACCTCGTCTTCTGCCTACATCCCTAAATTGATGCTAATCGCCTATTTCCAAAGTCGTTTTGTTAAATCAATGCAATTCTATATTGATCACCATGAACACTAGAGTCAGCAACACCCTGGAATACACTAAGTATAGATTGGTGCTCCACCCTACATAGGGGATCGATACCGATCCCTAAGGGTACACCCAAAGTAGCCCTCCCTCCTATGGCACTCTTCTCTATCTACATTGGTCCTAATTCAATTGTTGTTCTGAAGTTCATATGCATCATATTGACAATCTCCACATATGGCCTAAAGCAGCAATTCAACCTTCCGTAGATCCATTGCTTGGACCAAAAAACACCTAGGCGACTATGCAAAAAAAACCTTGGAAACATGAAATCAACTTCAAGATGAGCCAACACAAGAAGTCACAAGACCCTATATCCCCCTAGTGGGATCGGTATCGATCCCCGACTCTAGGGAATCCGAGGCTGAGATTTTTTGGAGGAGTTCATCTTTATAGTGAGGATCTATAGACGAAATATCAGCGAGATATTTGGTCATTTACCCCAGTAAATACATGGGCAATGCTTCATTATAAGGATCTTTACGCTGCTGCTACACACAAACTCCATTGTGCTCTGGGATCGCTACCGATCCCTCCTACTTGTAATCACAAAAACTAGTGCAAAAGCAAAAAAAATCATTCAAGTGAACGTAGCCCAAGATTGCCGAACCAGTAAAATTTGTGTGTGCTTGTTTTTACTCAGTTTTCATTTTCTCTCTTCATTTAATCTCTACTCTCTTACTCTTTTGGGCGTTTGTGCCATTTTTGGTTCAAACAGTAGCGGTCGAAGAACGCTATGGGCTATAGCGGAGATTTAGCAAGGCTTTTATGGGGCATTAACTGCACAGGTGTGTGGCGACCTTCCAAGGAGGTTTGGAGGTGGTAGTAACCTCTTGTTAATATCTATGTAACCACTTCATATGTTTCATAAATCTCTTTTTTACAAAATTAAAAAGACAAAAAGCATAAGCTCTTCACTCTCTTCCTCCTAATTTTAAATTCCTAAACAATACCAAAACACCTCCAAACTTCACAAAACTCAATTATAAGGTTTAGCACAACTTAGGAGACAAGCATAACAACTCAAAGGTTGAGAAAAGCAGCACATGGGGAAGAACCAAATTGGTTTGTAAGCAATAAAGGTAGAGGGGAAGAGCTAAGAGCAAAAGTGGAGCAAAGGTTGGATCTTTTGGGTTAGGGTGATGGTAGGAAGTGTTCATGTGTTCTAGTGGCTTATGCTTGGTTGTAGACTTGGTTCTCACCATTGAAAAGTTAATAATGTGTGTATATATATAAGTTGCATGTAAAAATAAAGTTTACTAACTAAGTAAAGTTATAACTTTGGACCCATCTTGCTTTTGAAAGCAAATGACACCTCTATATTGTATATCATCGCTTCTATTACCCTCTAGAACATGTAATGTGGCCTTAACTTTGTATTTACATGTCTAGTTTGGTTATGTGTGAAGTTGAAGTGTGTTTGAAGCAAAAAATGTATCTATAAGCGCACTTCGATAATCCTTTGTGTTTAACTTGTTCAAAATGGTCATATGTGAAAATATTGTGAAAGTATATATTTTGGTTATGCTCTACACTTATAATAGTATATGGACAACAAATAGTTGGTTCAGAAAATTATAAAAATGATAGAACAAAGTTTGTAAAAGTTTATAAGTGAAAAAGTGCCTTGTTTTTATGATTTTTTATAAGATTTTGCAAAGACATCCTTTGGGGTTTATTTGCGTAGTTATTAAGAAACATAAGTAAAGTACTTACTATAAAAAGATTGAATTTTAAATCATTTAGTATCTAGTTGAAAACTGGTCAAACATTTAGGGCTTAAAATGGGTTTTGTGGCAAAAACATGAAAAGCAACACTTTTCTAATTGCAATACTTTTTGTACATTTCAAAACTTTTGACAACATTTATGTTAAACGCTGTTGTTTTTTTTTAGACTTTAAAAGGGTTAAAAATGTTCCTTGAGTAAAGTATTTTTTCGATATCTTTTTAGGGATGTTTGGTACCAAATTAAAGTATTTTAAAACTGGTTTGAAGTTTAAATATATGTTTGATAATTATTTATGAATTTTTTAAAGTTAAGGGTTTATTAAACATGCTTTTTATGCTTTTTGTTAAATTTCTAAACTAGTTATTTTTGCATAATATTTTACATAGATATTTATAACATATTTATAAGTAGTTGAAAACTGTACAGTTAAAGCTAAGCTAAAGCCCTGTAAAATCCCCGCTATAGCGCGTAGCACTCATCGACCGCTACGCTTTTTCATTATAGCGCTAATAAACAGTAGATCCGCTTTAAGCCCTCTATTTTTCGCTACACTCGCTAAATCAAGGCATTTTAGCATTCGCTTTAACGCAATTAATATAAAAAGTTTGATTTGACTAGTTCTTTTTTGAATCAAACCAAAAAAGTTCAGGTAAAGGCCTAATTTTAAGGTATAATGCTCAATATAAACTATAAATCTATTGTAATTGCCAAATTTGAACTGGATAAATCATGATATTCTTCCATTTTGTTGTATAAGATTAAATAATGATTCTTTTTCCTACAAAAATGATGTGAGAATGATAATAAACTAATTTTAAATATTTGATTTTATATTTAATGAAGCTTTTTGCACCTCTGTTATATCACCGCTTTATCCTCGCTTTATTCTCGCTATAACTTTTTGCACCTCCACCACTATGGAACCACTAAGCGCTATAATTGCATAAGTTTAAAGGTATATATATAAGTTTGGAAAAGTAAGTAAAGTATTTTATAAAGTGGTTTTGAATATAACACTTAGTTATAATAAATGGTTTTGAGAATTTATTAAAAAATACATTATTTTATTAAATAAGTGTAGATAAAAGTAGATATTTGAGAAGAATATTTTAAAGATAATGACAAAGATAAAATGGTTTTGGGATTATAGTAATAGTGTTTTAGTAACATTTGTTTTTAACCCATTTGAATTTACTTTTAAAATGTGAAATCTGGGTAAGAGATTTGTGAATATTCTTATACCTTTAGGATAAGAATTTGAATACATTTCTAAGTATTGAAAAAAGTAGAAATGAATAGTAAAATAGTGGTATACATGTATGTATCTTTCGTAAAGGTATTTTAAATATATATACAAGTGCTTACAAATAAGTATTATTTGAATATAGGGAATATAAGTCGATTATGTGACTCAATCGTGCTTTGTGTGTTTACTCGTTTATAGAAAGTATTTAACCGTATATTTAGCACTAAAAGTTGGCAAAGTAGACTTGTTCTATCTATGAGAGTTAAGAATAAGGTGTCAAGGTTAGGCTTGGATGCATCTAGTGCTCTAACCTACCTGGCTTCACTCTTGACTGAGGGATAGCGTAACTTGAGAAGGCCAAAAATGATGATAAGTATACGAGGCTTGATTTCCATATGCGATCATTTTATTTCTATTGTATATAACCAAAATTAACTTAAGAAATATTTAAAAGCTTTACGACTTCAAATGATTAGAGATTCCCCGAGGAGGACTCATTGATATGAAACATCACTTGCTTACACACACGCAAGAGATCCCTCAGGGAGGACTCCTTTATGTCATTCGCTTACTTCTAGAAGAACCAGAATTGAGTTAACCAGAAATTCATCGATTTAGTTTTGAAGAGTTTGGGGTCAGATAAGTGTACTTATGTATTACTTACCGAAAACCACTTCAAAACTGATATACGAGTTCTATATTTTAGAAACGGATATAGAGTCGAATGTTATAGAGTTAACCATCTATCCTAAAGTTAAGTCCAAGGGAGAGGTCAGCGTTAACATTTTGGACAAATGCTATAGAGTTGAACTATCTATCCTAAGGTTAAGTCTAAGGGAGAGGTCAGTGTTAGCATTCATCAAATGACTTATACTGGAATCCATAGAGAGGTTCATGAACTGTTCGAGATGTTAGGATCCAGAGAGATTCGTGATCTATTCGAGTGATGAAGACTCTTGTGTTGAGATGCTGAACCTGACTTCACCATCGATAATGATAAAAAATAGAGTAAGGGCATAGCCAAGGGGTTTAGCTAACCCAATGGTACAACAACTCCAAATATCTAGAGATGCTTTCATTTGAGGTGCATGGGAGTTGATGGTTTTCTTTATCACGTGTTTTGGTTTGGACCGATTATATTTTCCTTTATGATATATTTTATCTAGAGATATGCATGGTTTCAGAAGCTTTTTCTAACCTTTGTCGGGAGGCTCGTCCTCAATATATTAAGGGCATACCTAATAGAAATCTATATGTGAACGTACCTTAGCTGTTTTAGTTGTACTTCTAATATTTTTGTATTGTGAGATGCAAGCAGCTCAATTATTTTCTAATTTATATTCTACACCTTAGATATTATCTATTATATTTCCATATTTACTTATTAGATGGCTTGGTTCTTTTGAGGGGAAAACCAATCTGGGGACTTGGTTGGTCTCAAAAGTTACTGTTATATGTGGCCGCGGTATTTCTTGAGTTTCTCACATTAGACTTATGTCTGACTCGTGGTTTTATCTTACCCTTAATTCCTCGGGTGCAATTTTAGGAAATTTAAGAAAGATAACTTTTCGTTGATATTCTTTGGAGCTTCAAGAGATGAGCTGGATGCTTCCATTCGCCTACAGTTGTATTTTAAATCCTCTGCACTCATAGTATATATATATCAGCATTTGTAAGACGGACAGTTATAACTATCTAGTCCGATGATAATGCTTAGGATTATAAATCTGAAATGCTTGTATCTTATAGTGACACTTTATATTATTTTTTTGAAATTATATGTTATCGTCCCATTGTGAGATTCAAATGTTTTGTGCTCTTTTTCATGTTCTTTTTCTTTGTACTTTTTAAATTTACCCTAACAATCTATCTTTCCACCACTTTCATGCTCGCCAGTGAATATTATGGATGCATTAATGTCGACATTTGGGGGTTGAAAAGGTGGGTGGTTACATCAATCCCTTGGTTCCCCTAATAGCCAAGAGGAGTACATTATCCAACATTTGGAGGGTGTTACATACTCTAGTCTCAACGGATGTACTGATATCCCACCTTAAAACATCTTGGCTAGAAATATTTAAAACTATATTATTTTAACGTGATAAATTCCTCATGATTACAACACACTGTAATTACTATCACATAACATATCATTTAAGGATTTTTTATTTTAATATGCTTAAATTATATAATTAACATATCACAATATGACAAGTATTTGATAGAAAGACACCTTTTATTTCGAACAAGATTTCATTACAGAGTAATAATTTACAATTAATTATAGAATTGCCCCTAGAGCATACCCCTAACTCTATTGCAGAGGGTGTCTGGACTCTTGTCATCTCAAGGTTCCATTACAGTTTGTATTGCCACATTATTATAGCATTAATCAGCACCAGATCTTCAGTACTAAGGATCACTCCTTGCTCTTTAATGAATTTTTAGGTCCATATTGCTTCTTTTGCAGCATCATTTAATGCGATGTGCTCAACCTCTATGGTTGAATTCACCATAACTTCTTGTTTGGAAGTTTTCAACTAACGGTCCCTTGGTTAAGCGTAAATACAAATCATGAAACTAATTCGCTAATTTTGACATCACTTTGAAAACTCGAGTCCAAATACCCCTCATGAGGAGTTCATTGTTTCAATATAAAGAAACAAATCCTTAGTATTTATCAAATGGTTTAGGATGACCTTAATCGTTGTCCAATGTTTTTCACTCGGCTTTGAATGATATTAGCTAATCGCGCCTTCTACAAAAGTAATAGCTGGCCTAGTACATATCACAGCATACATGATGAATCTTATTATAGAAGTATAAGGAATCTTACTCATACCATTCAACCCTCATCCGTAGATGGGGAGTTCTTTAAAGGAACAATTCCAAGCAGCACTGGAACATTTTTGTGTTTAGAATTGTTCATAACAAACCTTCTTAGTCCAATATCTATGCATATTTATTTGGTACAATCCCAATAACCTTATAGATCTATCTTCATATATTTTTATACCTAGTATAAAGGAGCCCAAATCTTTCATCAAAAAATGATCGAACAACTAAACTTTCTGGTTGTAACATTGGTACATCGTTACCAATCAATAGTAAATCGTCAACCTATAAAACTAAAAATGTAACAACACCATTTTGTTCTTTCATGTACACACATACTTCCTCGGTGTTTTAGCTAAACTGAATGGTTTGTTTACCTTATCAAAATATTTATTCCAACTCCTTTGTGCTTGCTTATGACCATAGATTAATCTTAAGAGTCTACGTGCCTTGTTATCACTCCATTAACTTTGAAACCTTTGTTTGTGATATATAAACAGACTCTTCTAAATCACCATTTAGAAATGTTGTTTTATCATCCATTTTCTATATTTCATAGTCATAATAAGCTGCGAAGCAAGTAAGATCCAAATTGATTTAAGCACATCGACTAGAGAAAACATTTCAATACACCAATTCTATTATTTTGCAATGCTTAATTTATATGGTTCCTAACTGTTATTGTTGTTGCAAATTACCAATAGTTATTTCTGTCACTTAACATTTGCAATACCTTTGGTTGATAAGGAAGTTGGATGTCCACAAATAAAATAAAGCAACTGAGAGAGATATGTAATTTGTCTCTTAAATTTACAATACACCATTTCTCAAGCATCTATTACGCATTTCTCATTGTAAATCTAGGGTATACTATCTGCCTCTATCAATCTTAAATCTCAAGTGACTTTCTTTTTAAATTCAATCTGCTTTGCATTAATCGAAGTCATGTTTCGGGCATCAATTTATGCTATCAGAATCCAAATAACTTATTTCAACCTTCTTGGAATCTTAGGTATTTTTAAATTAAATTTTAATTTTAATTCAAACCTATGATATTCTTTGATGTTCCAGTCTGTGTTTACCTATTCAAGTTTGAATCTTTGATGTTCGTACCTATGTTCCACCTCAAAGATATAGTTACCATAAGGGAATATTGGAAAACTTTTCATAATATACGAAGTCGTCTTCTTTTGTAATGTGAATGTTATCATCAACTTGATCTATAATCCAACTTGAAATTATTCTCTAGCAAAGCATAATGAAAGAGTGCATGGGTCTGGAAAAGATAACATTTTAGTTATTTAGTGGTATAATAATTTCAATTTCTGCTAGGTGTTTTAAACATGTTACCATGTTGATTGAATTTATTCATTTTGATGGAATAAATTTAATTTATCAATTTAACTTTTTTTTCAGTTTGTGGGTTTCATTCAAAGTTTTTATATAATTTTGCTAACATAATTTAAACATAACTTTTAAAATAATTATATAGTTATTTCTTGTTTTTAATGGTTATAAAGTATAACGTCATCACATTGATAATTTGTGGTGTAGGTTTGTCTGATGGATCATAATAATTCCTAGGTTGAAGATTATTAAAGTTCAAGTTTAGCATTGTGTTCAATAAAATACATAATGTCTAGAACTACATATAGGTTAAACCATATTCTAGAGTTGCATGTGAAATTGATTCATTATCCTTAATGTTAGTTCAAGTTAAAACAAATTAGTGCATTTCCTCTATATTTGTTTGGTTTTTTTTCCGTTACTTACCCAATTCACTACAATAGAAAAGACTTTTCACAAGGTTTGAGAAAAGCTTTAAAATCATTTCACTGCCTTCCAAAAAGTGATATTTAACAAGTTGTAACAGGGCCAGAACATAAAATACATTTTAAAATGCTGCGAAAAGTTACCCTATTACAATGTTTTTAATATTTACTACGGCATTTTCGTTGATGTCATGTTAATGTTTTTGCAAACTTTTATATTTCTTTATGTAAACTATTTATAAGATTTATTGTCTATTATGTTTTACATTCTATAGAGTTTCTAATTCAAATGATTTTTAAATCATTTTTAAAACGCTATTGTTTACTTATCATAGCCTTTTAAATGATTATAGCAATGTTTCCTCGATGTCATGTTAGTGTTTTGCAGTTATTGCAAAAAGCTGTGTACTCTCCATAAATTTCTTTACCAATAAAGCATTTATAATAGCCATAAAACATTATGTTTAGAGCCATACTAAATTTAAACAACGTTGATATATATAATCTAATAACTTAAACACGTTGTATATTGAATATAATTAAAGTTACACCATTTTCATGTACCAACTAGTTAATAGTCGTATAAAACATTTCATAGACAATATTTTAAGTATAAATGATCACTACATAAAGTTGTATAAAACAAGCTTTCTAAAAGAGCAAAATATGAATCATGAAAATCCAAACTTGCCTTTTCCAAAAGTCCAATATCCTAAAGGGAAAAAAAAGTAGAAGCAGTAAGAAACTACTGCTGCTACACAGGATGTTATTTAAACTTAAATAAGAATCTAAAACGCCATTGAAAGCATATTTACAGACGAGTGCAGTGTTTTCACTAATGATATAAACTGTTTGTTCAAACTGATCATCAGGGCAAGCAAAGTTTGCACTATGCAAACTACGTTTGCAAACAAAGTCTGCAGTATCCCAATGCAAATTGGGATAGTGCAAACAAACCATGAAAAATTTGTACTACCTACTGCAGACTGGGACAAACTGTTTTAAGTCTTTAGGACGATCTAACTCATTTTTTTATTAGGCAACCAACCATGCTATTCACAATTAATAGTGGTCATGACAAATTTCATGTGTTACAAATTATAACATGAGTAAAACTATGTATTTTATAAGCTATATTATGATTATAGATTCATATACCACTTTTAACCTCTTCATTAACTCACCTTTTGTTTAGCACATATGGCTTCTTTACAAGCATTTTAATGCATGTCCATTGTCTGTTTCAACTCTAGTCTCAGCCTTTTCATTTCTTCCCCTTAACATCTTTATAATTTTGAAATCAATCGAGGAGCACAAAAAAGAGAAAGAAAGAGAGAAAGATATATACAACACCATCGAACAAAAAAAAGGACAATCTTAGTAAAAATAATAAACTACTATTGAATTAATTACACTAGGAGGAAGTGATGCACCTCTACTAAACTCAGAAGAGCTTGCTAAAAATTCAGCTAAATTCTCAAAATCAATTGATTAGTGATCCATACTAAAACTGTCATTCAAGAAAGAGTTAGTGAAATCGGGGAATATTGAAGTTAAACTATGTGTGGGTGCAGATGAATCTATGCTATTAAGAAAGTGGTTGGTGGGTGTTGAGCGTGTTCTAGCCTTTCATGACCATTTGATCATGAACTATCAAAAAATCTTTCAAATGATCTTCTTTCTGGTGAAAATAACCAATCCTAATTTTCTATCTTCATTCATGAAAAACCCTAAATTAATTTGCATCTCTCCCTCTTTACGCCCATCTCCCTGCTTTCTCGATGATGTCGCCTTCTCTTTCTTCCAGCTTGATGCCACCATCTCTCTCTTACTCTCTTTCTCTCTCTTCTCACATGTTTATACTTTGAGACTTTTTGTCCTTTTTCCTATTGTTTTATCTGAAATGGTTTTCGAGGAAAATTTCAATACGATCATCGTCGGAACCGAACTAGAACGGTTGGGGTTTCAGCATGTCGGTAGGAATCTTGAATCATGATTGGCATCTCCAACTTTGCTTCTCTAATGGCCTATCATCTGGAATCTTGAATCATGATTGACATCTTCAACCTTGCTCCTCTAATAGCCTGTAATTTTTTATATTAGTATTTATAAGGATTTCATGATTATATTCTTGTTGTTAATTCAATAATGTCATATTCAAATTCAAGGAATCTATAAATTGCACTATAAGAAGCATAATAAATGAAGATAATCCTTTATCGTCTGACCAAGCTTTCACTTTTTAGTAGGAGGTATTTTCACTTTTTATTAATTTTAATCTTTCAGACACATTACTTGTATTCTTTATAAGATACAAATATTGGTACTTAGAGCAACTCCAATGGTTAGGAGTATAGATATTACAAAATGCGCGCTTACAAAATGTAAGAGCACAGATTCGCCAACATCATTTGGCTCCAGGCGCTTGTTCAATAATCATCTAAAGCATAGGCACTTATTGAACAAGCGCCTATATCAAGCAGTATTTTACATTGTTGAGCTCATTATTTACTTCCACCTCTCTTTTACAGTTTCTTTTTTATTCACCGAGACGTCGAAATGCCTTTATGACTCGTTAAAGTTGCACTACGGATTGTCCATTACACAACCAATGTTAATTCCAATGCAACTCATATCATTCCAGATGCTACCATGACTATAGAGGATCTCTGATGTTTGCATGAGCTGCCCCCAATGAGGGCACATCCACTTTGTGCAATGCTAGCCACCCCTTAGGTATAATTTTAGTATGTATTTATTAGATGAACATGCCTATCATAGACTATGAATGTTATTAGTTTACCACTAATGTTAAATAATTACTTATATAGGTTCGTCACATAGCTATGCATAGTAGTTGGCATACGAGCATTACCGAGTATTTTGTCACATTACCTGAGTCGATTAAGGCTAGTCTGTATGCATTACCTTTCGGTGATTTTCTATAGTTACCTACATTTGCATACGTCGACTGCTGTCTAGTAGAGGCCCTTACAGAGAGATGGTGGACTACCACTCATACATTTCATTTTCTAGATTTTGAGTTGGGATTGACTCCTTTAGATTTTTTTTATGCTGACCGGTATAGAAGTTGGTCGACCAGACCATACATTGGTACACTTTGATAATTCATTTAAGGATTTTGAGTCATATTCCGCGTATTTACCAGCTTTGGTCGAAGATGAGGTTAAAGGAGGTGCTATTACACTCATATGTCTACAGTGGTATATACCAGACTATAAGGATGCTAAGGAGATGCACACTCCTATTATATGTGCCTTTTTGTTATATCTATTTGGTTCTATATTTTTTTCAAACAATAAGGGCACGATTATACTTGGATATTTGGAGGATTTGTTGGCGTCGATGGACTTTAAATATACGATTATGGTACTGCCATCCTTGGATATTTGTATTGTGACAACCCGGATTTTGACGTGTGTTAATCGGGCGATTAACTGAATTTAATTATTTAGGTTATTAACTTTTATTAAACAAATAAATAAATTCTCTGATATTTAATACCCGAATCTAGGAATTGATTTAATGGCCTCCTAAATTAACCTTCCTCTGCGAATTCCTTAAAACTTCTTCTTCTCTTCGCAATTTCAATTTCTGGTTGTTTGTGTTGGCTCTTCTAGGTGTGCTCCACCTCTGCTACTCTCTCTGTTCTCTGCTGTGTGATTTCTAGGGTTTTGGCGATGAATTTGGGGGTTTTCTCGTTTCGTGGTGATTTTGTGAGTTACTGCCCCTCCTTCGCTAGCATCGCTTCTGCTCTGCTGAAGGTGGCGGCGCCGCCTTTGTCGGTTTGTTTTGCTAGTGATTGTTCGTTACAGATCTGTGTTTACTCTCTCTCGGCCTTCGCGTCCCTCGCTCGCTTCAGGTTTCTGGTGGTGGATGATCTTTTCATGGAATTGTCCCCTACCTATTCGAATGAATTTGGGAGCGATGGGTCGAGACCGGAGGTCTTTGAGACGCAAGTTTTCTCGTCTGCTTCCTCGTCCCTGTCTGCGATCTGTGGTAACCGGGAATTCATCACCCGTTCTTCACCGCGACTTGTTTTCGGGGAGGCTTTGACAGGTCAGGATGAGCTTTTGCCTGATGTATGCTTTGGTTCGTTTGGATCTGGCACTGATTGCTCTTGTGCCTTATCCTTGGTCGGTGGCTCCACCTTGGGTGGCGATCGAGATTTCATCACTCGATTCGCTCCCAGTCTGACCTTTTTTGGAGAAGTTTTGGATGCTTGTTCGTTCGAGGCCCCTATTGTCTTTGGATCATTTGCCGCGGTCGAGGTCGCGAGTGATTGTAGGGAGGAGGATTTGATCACCTGCCTCCCTCCTCCCAGCGAGCAGTTGGTTTCAGTGTTTGTTGATGTCTCTGGTTTTTCTGGCAATCCATTTTTGCCTTTGGTGGTTTTTCCTTCGCCCATTGGCGATGCTTTGCCTTCTGCTGTGGAACCCGTTGCTGTTGCGGGGACGGGGTGTGGTTGGTTTTCGTCCCTTGGCCATGAGGTGAGTATTGCCCATCGTTGGCAGGTATGCTTCTCGTCCTACTGCTCCTTTGACTTTGGTTCCTTTGGCTTGCCTGTTGCTTACTGGTTTTGGTCCGTTGAGGCTTTTTCTGTCTATCTGAGCCTTGACGCACGTTTGTGCGTGCTCCCTAACACTGTCGTTTCGTTTATGAAATGTGCAGTGTTAGGTCCCTTCGGTGTTGTTTGTTTCGTTTGGGCTGTTTTGGCTGTTTCTCGTTGCGATATGCAGGTGTATATCTCTGTGATATCTCACCTTTGTTATTTTGAGGGTTCCCCGTCCAGCTTGCTGTTTGGGTTTACTCTGTCGGTTTTCTGGCTTGGGGGCTTAGCAGTGTGTCATGACGAGGCCGCATCTGTGTCGTCATTGACTGATTTTTCTTTTTGCTTCCATTTGGTGTCAGCTATCTTTGGTTATCCTCGGAGGTTCCACCAGATGTGGAGCGTATTGTCCGGGGTATTTCCAAGTTCTATGCGTATAGTGGCCGTCCTCGACCACTATATGGATAGTCCGGGATTTTGCTTTTATTCTTCTCTCCGCTCTATGTCTTCGGTTGGAACCGATCAGTGACTCTTACCACTTTTGCGGGGCTGTTTCATTAGTAACAGTCCGGCTCCGGTAAGACTCCCACAGCAATTGGGGAAGCAGTTTGCTTGCTCTCCCTCACATGTTTTATCTCTGTCCCCGGTGGTGTCTTCTGGTGTCGTCCTTCTGTTGCTTCCATCCTCCTCTTCTTCTTTATCCGCGGCCTTTTCTGAGGTTTCAGTTGCTGTTGGCTTTTCTCCTTTCTTTTCCTTCTTTTCCGCGGTATTTTTTAGGTCCTTTGGATTGCGTTCGGTTCGCGTCCCTTGTTTCACTAGCTCGCCGGTTGAGCTTCCGGATCGCCGGGATCCGCCTCCTGTTCATTGCTCATCGGAGTGCTCTACCCCTTCGTCTTCGTGTTCTTTATCCATCTCCATCCCTCTTATGAGTAGGGAGGAAATTGCGCTCCTTAATGAGCGTCTTGATTGCTTAACTAGAAACTCCTCTCCCTCGTTTTCGCGGTCGCGGTCTATTCCTTCGACGTCGTCGTTGAGGGAGAACACTGCTGAGGAGTCTCTTGAGACACCTCTCCAGCCCGCTGCCCTTCCTCCTCGTACGACTCGACGCTCATCGCGTAGAGTCCCGTCTACTCCTCGCACCATCCGCACACGCTCTATAGCGGCGTCCGAGCAGATCGATCGATCTACTCGATCTTCGTTGTATCTTATTTGAGCCCTTTTGTCTCCTCTGCCTGCTGTCCGCTTGTCTCCTCTTTCATCCTCGTTTTCCTTTTCTTCCTCATGGCTAACATTCTCTTCTGGAATGTTCGGGGCATTGGCAACGATGCGTCTTTTGCTAGACTAAAACGCATTGTCAGAAAGCACTCTGTTGGCTTGATTGCTCTTATGGAACCTTTCATTGCCCCAGAAGGTATTTCTTCTGTCATCTGTTCCTTAGGATTTGGTGGCGGTTCCGCCAACAGCACGGGAAAGATCTGGATCTTATGGTCCAAATCTTTTTCGGTTACCCCCGTTTTTGATTCTCCACAGCTCCTCTCCTTGTCATGTTCGTCTCCTTCTTTTCCTTCAGCCTTCTTATTCTCGGCGGTCTACGCCAGTTGCGATCGTTCGATTAGATTAGACCTTTGGTCCGCCCTACTGGGCCTTGGGTCTACGGGGATAGCTCCCTCTGTGATCGGCGGGGATTTTAATATCGTTGCCTGCCAAGCAGAGAAACGGGGCGGGGCGTCCGTCAACCGTTCTGCAGTGGAGGATTTCAACTCCTTCATTGCCAGCTCTGGCCTCTCCGAGCTTCCTTTTACGGGTTCTGCTTTTACTTGGTCTAACAACCAAGAGGGTCCGAACCGTATCCTTTCCAGACTCGACCGTGTCTTTGGGTCGGAGGATTGGTTTCGC
Source organism: Allium fistulosum (assembly GCA_030737815.1). Taxonomy (NCBI): domain Eukaryota; kingdom Viridiplantae; phylum Streptophyta; class Magnoliopsida; order Asparagales; family Amaryllidaceae; genus Allium; species Allium fistulosum. The sequence goes on from CM060905.1 coordinate 1,102,700,487, forward strand.
CTTCCCTTCTCCTTCTCCATCGCTCACCTTCACCGCTCCTTCTCTGATCATGCTCCTATGCTTGTTCGTTGCTCTCCGTTCTCCCTTTCGGGTCCATCTTCCTTTCGGTTCCAGAGCATGTGGATTTCTCATCATTCCTTTCTACAGGAGGTGGAAGATTCATGGATCACCCCAATTGCAGCCCCTCCCTGTGCTGTTTTCAGTCGTAAACTTAAGCGTCTCAAGGAGAGCCTTAAGGTCTGGAATCGTCTCGTCTTTAAGAACATTTTTGATCGCGTTAGAATGGCTGAAGAGTCTCTAATCTTAGCCGAATCGTTGCTTGACGATGATCCGTCTCCGGCAAACAAGGAGGCTTGGACGCTTGCGCAAACCATTTTTTCTTCGGAACTTCGTATCGAAAATGACTTCCTTCGTCAAAAGGCTAGGATCAAGTGGGTAGTCGATGGCGATACGAACTCCAAATTCTTCCATTCTTCTATTCGTAAGAAGAATAACCTTCTTACGATTCGCGAGATTTTGAGGCCTGACCTTTCTACTGCTTCCTCTCCTGAGGAAGTAAAAGATACCATTCTGGCCCACTTTCAATCCTTTCTTGGTTCTGAGTCAGTTTCGGTCTCTGATCCGGCTCTCTTAGCCTTCATCCCTAGTGTCATCTCCTCGTCGGATAGTGTCCTTCTTTCCGATCTGCCAACCGCTGAGGAAATCCGGAACTGTGTCTTTGCCTTAAGCAAGGACAGCGCTTGTGGACCGGATGGTTTCAACGGCAGCTTTTATCGGTGCTCCTGGCCTATTATTCAGGCTGATTTTTGTCTTGCTATTCAGTCCTTCTTCTCTGGGGAATCCCTTCCTGCCGGATGGACCTCCACCAACCTTTTTCTCATTCCTAAGTGCGATAATCCTAGATCGTGCGGGGATTTCAGGCCGATCAGTCTGTGCAACTTTTCAAATAAAGTTATCTCCAAGATCCTAGCCTCTCGCTTGGCCCATTTCCTTGACCGTATTATTTCTCCCTTGCAAGCAGGTTTTGTCAAAGGTCGTTTGATCGCTGACAACGTCCTTCTCGCCCAGGAACTAATTTCCCAAATTGATCGGAAAGTTAGGGGCTCTAATGTTGTCTTCAAACTGGACATGGCCAAGGCCTATGATCGCATGTCTTGGTTTTTCGTCATCAAGGTTTTACGGGCCTTCGGTTTCCGGAATTCCTTATTGACTTGGTTTGGAGGCTCATCTCCAACTGTTGGTTTTCTGTGCTCATAAACGGATCGGCCAAAGGTTACTTCAGGGCGGGAAGAGGGCTTCGCCAAGGAGATCCACTTTCGCCTTCCCTTTTTGTGATCGCGGCGGAGGCTTTGATTCGAGGTCTCCAATCATTGACTATTTATAGGCAAGTTCAACGCTTCGGCATTCCGAGGGGTTGCCCCCTTATTTCTTCTTTATCCTTTGCAGATGGCATTGTCATTTTTTCTAACGGCAGTCGCTCCTCCGTTCGGCGACTCCTAAGTTTTCTGCATCAATATGAGAGGTCCTCTGGCCAACTCGTTAACCCTTCCAAAAGTTGCTTCGTCCATGCAAAAAACTTGTCTCCGTCTCGTGCTGCCTGGATTGAGACCGTCTCGGGTTTCAAAGAAGCATCTCTCCCTCTCCCCTATCTAGGTATTGTCTTATATCGTGGTAGGAAGCTCAATGCCTATTTTGATTCGTTGGCGGACAAAGTCAGGGGTAAGATTTTACGTTGGAATGCGTCTCTCCTATCCCAGGCAGGTAGACTGGTTCTTATCAAGTCTGTTCTTGATTCGATGGGAACTCATATTTTCGCGGCTATGTCCCCTACCTCTTCCTTCTTCCGGGCATATAAGTCTTTGGCCTCGGCTTTTTTTTGGGGGTCAAAGGAAGATGCTCGCCGACACCATTGGGTGTCATAGGAAGCGGTTTGTCGCCCCAAAATCGAGGGTGGTCTTGGTCTTCGTAATCCCAAGGATCTTTGTGTGGCTTTTGCTTGTAAGTTGTGGTTGAGGTTCGGTGCGAATGAATCTTTATGGGCATCTTTCCTCCATGCTAAATACCGGAGGCTTGCTGTCTCTAATTTCTCAGGATCGCCGTCTTATGCTAGCGAAACCTGGAAGCACATGCAGTCGGTGAAAGCGTTTTCCGACTCTCATGGAGGTTCTTCTGGCTGGGATGGCGCGCCTTTTTCCATCCTGAAAGCGTGGTCATCTTGTAGATCTCCGGGTCCCAGTAGCCCGGTGTTCTCCTTCATTTGGGACTCCCGTATTCCGCCGAAAATTTCTATTCTTATGTGGCGTATCTTGCACGATGGTTTGCCACTCGACGTAAACCTTCAACATATCGGCATCCCTTTTGTTTCGCGTTGCCGTTGTTGTGCCAACGGGGCAACGGAATCTTTAAACCATTTGTTTTTTGATAGTGTCTCGGCTAGATCTTGCTGGAATTATTTCGGCAACCTAGTCGGTGAAAGACGCATGGCCAGATCTCCTTTTGACCTCCTGCTTTCCTGGTGGTCTGGGCTGTCTGGGAAATCTCTCCGCTCGTCCGTTTTCCGTTTGATTCCTTGCCTTATCTGCTGGCACCTTTGGTGCGCTCGGAATAAAGCTATCTTCGAGAATTCTCCAATGGATCCTCCTTCCATTATTCGGCGTGTTAGGAATGACGTTTTCCTGGCATTTCGTGGTAGACCTTTCAGGGGAATTTTGAGCCAACGGTCTAGGAGATTGGTGGGTCTCTTGTCTATATCTTGTGGCCTGGCTTATGCTCGTCAGGGAGTTGGCTGAATTCTTGCCTTGGGTGTTGGTTTTCTCCCAACGTTCCCGTCCCCCCCCCCCCTCTTTTGTTGGTTTTAATGTGATTGCTAGTTTTGTAGTACAGGTGGCTTCGGCTTGTTTGGTTCTAACGGGTTTCTTTGTCTGGCCGCATCTGGTTCTGTGCTACCGCCTCGGTGGAGGCTCCTGTCTCCTATCTTTGTTACTGCCTTGGTTGTTGGGTTGGTTGAGGGATATCCGACTTTTCTTTTCCGCATTGACTTCTTCTTGAGGAGCTTGGGTCTTCTTCTTTTATTGTTTGGCTTTGCCTGTGATCGATGAGGTTTTCGTCTTTGTTGGTGAGCCGTTGTTATCCCAGATTTCCATCTTTATTCGGATTTTACTTGAGGTCTCATCTCTGTTACTGTGGTTTAGTTTGGAGGTCTGGCCTACTCTTCTGAGCTCAGGCGGGTTGGTGGGTTGTTTATTGGTGGTTGTATCTGGTCCTCCCTCGCTAGTTGTCTTTATTTTCTGCTGGCTTTTTCCTTTTGTTGATCTTTGTACTGTTGTTCAGTTTTTACTGTCTGGGAGGTATATGGTCTTCATATGCTTCGCCTATTTTTGTGAGCCACCGGAGAAAGGCGTTTTTTCTACTTTTATATTTATATATATTCTTTTAAAAAAAAAAGATTTAAAAACTATATTAAATATTGGATTATAAAAAAATCTCTTGATATGATGAATCTCATAGGAAATGAATATAAGCTCCACCATTTAAAATTTAATACCAAATATCGCTAAATATATATAAAAACTCTAAGATGTTGGAAAATATATAAGAATATACATATACAAGTATATGAGTGTATGCCATAACATATATGTATAACCATATCTAAGTAATGAATATGTATAAATGTAAACATTGAAGTGCATGGTACAATGCAAGTAAATTAGATAAGAAAATAATAATAATAATAATAATAATAATAATAATACCTAACTGTATACATATATAAGGGTATACATACAAACAAGGAATATATACATATATCAACTCATATGAAACATTTGTAGACAAATAGTATTAAAGTAAAATTGATAATAAATAATTTAAGCTAGAAGTAGAGATAAATATATATAAGATAAACTATAAAAATATCAAGTAAATACATTGGCTAAACTTTAATGATTAATTTAAAATGGAAATTATCTATAATACAAAATAATACAAATAAAATAGATACAAAAATAATAAAAGAAAAATAAGAAGAAGAAAAATCTATGAAGCTTGCAAATGAAGCCACACAAAATTATCTTCATGCATTGTACAGCCGTATGAAAGAAAGAAAAATTATATATCAATTTGTACAAGCAAAAGTGGATAAGCATGAACAAACAAAATAAAATATATATTTTGTACTAAACAATTAATGCCATGTCCTATAGCATACTACACAATGTCTCATCAGCCTCCATACGAAAATATCAGCCACCAAAGCAAGGAAATCTCTGATATATGGTACAACTTGCAAAGAAAAAAATATATATACATTGACCTGTACAAACAAATTATATCACCTGTAACTCAATTTGTATCAAGGCCTTTTCATCTCAGTTTTCTTCCATTCCAAGTTGAAAAAAAAATCTGAAGTAAGAAAAATCATTCAAACCTTAAAACAACAATAAAACTTCATATCAAACCAAAGATTAAAGAAGAAAGAGTTTCAACTTGAAAATTTTCAAAGCCTGGTTCAAAAAGCACGTTCTGTTCTTTCCTCCTCTAGAAACAAAGGTGAGTAAACTTTGCTTAGAAACAGTATTTAAAATTTCTGTGGTATAAATTTTATTGCATGTGATGAAATGTGCTGTGAAAATTGCCTAGTATATATATATATATATAATGATTTCTCTGTATATATATGAGATGTGCAGACCAGTATTTACCCTGCTTTGAATTTCTGGTGTAATAAAATTCAAAGATCGGTTGGTTCCTTCTCCGATCAGTGGTGTAGTGAAATGTTTAAACAAAGTTTGTTTAAGATTACAAGATATAAAATTTAAAAACATTGAAAGCAAGAATTAAGAAGAATATCAACCAGAATATTCAATTTACAGACAAACTCAGAATTCACCAGGAAATTGATTTCAACAATTGATTGTTTCAAGTATACTGCTTGAATCTACTTCGAGAATTAGGATTTTTAAGATGGAAATCTTGATTTTTAATAGTGTGTATTGTGAGAAATCATTGGTAGAACAGAAAACGAATTTCGACCTTTATCTGATGATCGACGAAATGTTGATGGTCGAAGATTTTGTCGAGGCTAGCACGTCAATCAGGGAGGCCGGAAAAATTATTTGATGGAGCTCCGGATCACCATGGCGGCATCGGTTGGTTGAGGAAGTTTCTAAACCTAGTTTTGGTCGTAGATGGTTTCGAGAGGATTTAGCCACCATGGGGAGACCAAAGCCAATCGCAAGACGTGGGATAGCCGCGTAGGGACGTGGTGCTGCCCTGGAGCGAAGCCAGTAAGTTCCAGCCATCGTGATCATCGGCGGCGAGAGGATTTTTGTCGTCAGTGTTTCACTCCAGTTTGATCGAGAGGCTCGTTTTTCGATTTGCATTGTCGTCTTCGATTCTGGGTTATCGGAAGGAGTAGTGGAGTCGTTGACGACTTGCAGATGGTCGTGATGATGACCAGCGGTGGCCGGGGGTTCTGTACACGTGCACGCGTGCACGTTGTGGCGGGACTGAGCATGGCAGTGTGTTCAAGATTTGGATGGAGTTTGCCTGGGTTTAGTTGGGGCGATTGCGTGTTTGTCTCGAAGTATTGAAGTAAGGAGATAAGTTCGCGAGTGATGCGGGGTTAGCTCGGTGATTTTGTGGGTTTTGCTCGAGTTTTATCTGGAATACTCGGGTACTGTATTGTTTTATAAACTGTTTCTTTTTGAAAATAAGAATAGGAAACAGTTTTATTAATAATAAGGTACAGGTTGTTTAAAAGCAACAAAAATAAGTTGCTAAGCTTAAGTATTTATCAAATTCCAAAGTAAATTGTTTAATCAAGTTGTAAGAGTTTAACAAAAATGGATAAGTTTTAAAGAAAAATATAAACCAAGATCTAAAATAAAGTATTAGCAAGTTTAAACGAGTTTTTTTAAAAAAGTTTTAAAAATACTTTAAAATTGTTGTTTAAAAGCAATTATATAATATGTTTCAAAGGTGATTTAAATGATGTAATTTAATAAAGTATTGATTATTTAATGTATTAAAGGATCGTAAATTAATTAATGTGATCAGTAAGGAATTATTAATTAATTTAAGGTAATTTAATTTGTGTAATCAATTTAAAGGATTTATTTATTTATGTAATTAATTAACGATAATCACGTAATGAAAGTAATTAGATAATAATTACTTAGTGTCATTTATTAAGGTGGGTAATTAATGGGTGATTACTAAAATTGATTTATTAAATGATAATTACTTAATTGTAAGTAATTAAAGGATTAATTTGTTAAAGGTTAATTATTATAATAAGTAATTTGTGGATAACTAATTAAAATTTAGGTTAATTAATTAAGGATAATTAATAAGTGGAATAATTACTTAATGAAAGTAATTATGGATAATTAATTTAGATTAATAATTTAAGAAAGGTGTAATTAATATTAATTAAGTTGGGTTAGGTAATTAATTTATTTATTTGGAGATTAATTAACCTTGCTTATAGATGATTGAATGGGATGATTGATATCTCTGATATGTGAATTGTGATGCTATGTGAGATGATATGTTAGGTTGAACACTGATAATATGGTTATCTATCAAGGATAAATTGCTGTGTTAAGGTTGGCATCCAGTATTTAAAAGAAAATTTAATTCACTTGAATAACTTGGGTTAAGATGACATTAGATTCGAAGAGACCGGAGTCGGGTATTAGTTAATACCCGAAACCACTTTGATTCTTTACAAATTGATATGTGAAATCAATAGGCTGAAATGGAATGATTTAAGTAAATTGGACCATTTAATCTAAGTTTGGTACTTAGAAATTGATGTGTGAAATCAGTGATGACTATAACAAGTTGATGATTTGTAAATTGATATGAGTTACCCCGGGTTCTATATAAGTTGTATGCTTTTACATTTCTGGTTAGATGGGTTTACTCACGCTGGTTTCCAGCCTGACCCGGGTGTTACTTTGATGTAATGCTCGGGTCAGACCAAGTATTACAGATTTTTAAGTAAGGACGTTCAGGAGCTCAGGTGGCGAGCTGGATGGCAGGAACGTATGGAGTGTATTCCGCTGTGATATATTGTTATTATCTGGGACAAGTTATTTTAACTGTCCAGTGATTGAGAAATGTTGTAACTCTGATGTATAAAAATGTAAATTAACCGATACAATTTTTCTTTGTATAACTGCTATTTATTTGATATTATATTTTTATCCGCTGCGAATGTGAGAATCTGTGTTGTGTTCTGTTTTCTTCTTCTTCTATCTCTTTCTTCTTTCCTAACTATCTGGAATTTTCTGGGTCGAAAACTCCGGGTCGTTACACTTGGTATCAGAGCGAAGGTTAAGTGAGAACTTTGGCTCTGGTGGGTATACTCATAAGGATAGGATCAATAGTACCTAGAATGAGTTGAGTGTAATATATATGAGAGAGCGTACTTGTTATTTTCATATATAAAGATTTTAAATGATTTTATGTAAGAATATATTTTGATATATATAAAGCAATATTTCTTACTAATAAATGTTAAAGTTATTGGTTGTTAAAAATTATTGGAATTAAATAAAATAATGAGAATTGAGTGGTAATAGAAATACAACCAAATTGAAATTGAATGAAGATAATTTTGAAATGGATCCAAACTAAAATTAAAATCCTGAATTTGTAGAAATGTTTTCAGAATAAAGATAATAATGAGTTGGTTTCCAGATATGATAATCTTGGTTATTATCATAAATGGTTGTTGTGTTTAATAGTGAAGTGTTGTTAATGAGTAAGCAAGATGAAATGTTTTAGGGAAGTAAAACATTTAGGAAAGTATGACTTATAAATTGGAACTAAAGATGATATAAATTGTGAAGTTTTAAATTTGATCCCAGAATTTGAAAATTTGTTTCAAAATGATAAAGAAATAATAAATAATATTATTTGAATGATAAGGCTTGATTCAAACAGGAATTGTTTGGAAATTGTTTTGAATTAAAAACCAAAAGTGGTTTAAATTTTAAGGATAACTTGGTATGTAAAGGAAATAATATGTATATATGAGGGATATACATGGTATCAAAAATGGGTTGAAATAAACTCTAAATGTTGAGTTTTAAATTTGGAATGTAATGTGAAAACCCAAGGTGATAAGTTTTTGAACTTATAAGATTTATTAATGTGAAGTTTAAAATGTGAAGTTTAAAATTTGAAGTGGGAATTCAAATTTGAGTAAGTTTGACGAGATTAAATTGAATTTAACTTAAAGGAAGTTAAATAAGTTTGGAACAAACAACCTGAATTGGAAATTTCAAGATGAAATTGAGATTTAACTTAGGAAAGTTAAATGGGTTGATTTGGTAGGGAACTATATGTGATCTCAAATAGGTTTGAGATCTGGAATGGATAGTGGATGAGGAATGTTTTAAATAAATTGAATGATAGATTGAGGTAATATCTATTCCAATATTGGAATTAAATGGAATTAAACTTTAATTTGAAATTACTTAAGTAATTTTGATTTTAAAGATAAAAATTGAACTTGTGAAAATGAGATCACTATGAACATTAAGATTTGAATGTTTAAAATGAACATGTAAACTGAAATGGTTAAGGAGGGGTTCCAAGACTTAATTTGGATAATAAATTGAATTTCAAAGATTAAATTGTTTAAAAAGGGGTTTGAATTATTATTTGAACCTAGAAATAAGTTTAGATAGAAGTAAAGGTAAATTTGATTTATGGGATTAAATCGACATTTGAAATAATAACTCGAATTTGTATAATTCAAGATGGTTTAATGTGAAATGAAATTGGAAGATAATTGGAAATTGGCAATTGATTGGAAATGGAGATTGGGAAGTTGTACAGTTTGACTCTGGACTATTTTCAAAATAAATTGTTTTAATATAAATCTATTTTTCCAAACTATTTACCATACAACTTTTCTTTTTAAACCCTAAAACTATCTTAAGCTTGTTTTACAATTACTTTTGGAACTATTTAACAATTTTACAACTGATTTATAACTGATTATAATTTTACAACTTATTTATAACTGATTACAATTTTACAACTGATTTATAACTGATTACAATTTTACAACTGTTTTATAAACTAATTACTATTTTTCTACTATTTTATAACTGATTACTATTTTTCAACTATTTTACAATTACTTAACTACCTTACAGCTATTTTACAAACTAATAATTATTTTTCAACTACTTATCTATTTTTCAAAATTTTCAAGCTATTTTCTAAATATAAACTGGACGGAGTTCAAACTGTTATTGATTAAATACCCAATTGAGATAAAAATTGAGTGATAATCCAAATGAGGATTAAGGCAACTGTAAATAAGTGAATAGAATCATAAATGAATGTGAATAGAAAGGGAATTGATTTAACTAATAATCAATGAAGATAAATACGTAGGATGTACGTATATTATTCTATTCGCATAATGATTTGATCCAGATTCAAGCACAGAATTTTGAGATAATACTATCGATCCGAGTTGGGATTTTTCGCTCGATTTTCGACGGCGAACCTGGTATGGATTTTTGATTGATTCTGGATATTCTCTATCGTAGTTGTGACTATGCAAGGAGAATGGCGGTTTCTGATCAAGGAACCAGATCTGAGTCCGCACTAGGAAGTCGGGTGGACGATACTAGTTCGAAAGAGAAATTTTGTGATCGAGGGAGCGATCAGATTGATATAGCGTACAAATGATATGTGGACATTGTACGGGTTTAAATGAAATTTATACTGAAAATTTATAGATAAAAATTGTAAAATGGTTTTTGAAATGAAAGTATATTTTGTGAAATATATGATGAGTAAAATAGAAATTGGAAATTTTTATGATTGGAATTTACTTTATGAAGAAAAGTAATGTGGTTAATAACTTTATAAAAGAGTAATCAGATTTGAATAATTGATTTGAAATGAAGTAAGTCATATATATGTATTATATGGTAAACTCCCTTTGTTGAATCTATTGCCAAAGGAAAAAGGTTTTTGAAAGTATTTGAAGTATAAAAAGGGAGTTTATACAAGTATGAATTGAATCAAAGATTTTCCAAGATTATTATATATATGTATATATAAAAAGGATTTGTGAAAATGATTTTGAGGAAAGGTTTTGGGAACCTACGGATTTCTAAAAAGACTTTTGATTTTTGAGGAAAATCAAATTTGGAATTTGGAAAGCCTAGTTTGTGAATTATCGATTTTGAGAATCGATTTTGTAAAGGAGATTTATATGTGATTCATACTAGGTGTATGATTTGGAAAATACTATATGTGTATAGTATAAAGTGTTTTGAAGTGGCTCTGGGGAAAAAGGCGCTCCCTTGAATGAACTTCTCAGGAGTTCCACTGAATGGTACTGCCTTGAGCCTCTAAAGGGGAGGTTCTAAAGTTGATCTTGTGAGGAGTCCGGACAAACTAGTTCCTGAGGATTATCTGGTAGCGAAAGTCGATGGCGCTGTTGCCTACAGGGGCATTTGGGTTATGCTGTGACGATAGTGTAATTCGATGTCGCTGCGATCTACTGTGTGGACCATAGCGTAAATCGTGTGGAGGATGAGTGCCAACAGTCTACACTTGATTTTGCCGGGATGGCAGCGCAACATCGGTAGACTGTGGTCTATGGTCAAGTGGAGGAGTTTCATTCTTTTGGCAGCGAAATTCAGTGGCGCTGATGCCTACAGTTATATCGGTTTGTGCTGTGATAGCAACGTAAGTCCCGGGTATAACTACGATCTGTAGCGGGTTCCATGGCGTAATCGAGGAGCGCGGAGACCTACAATTATCTGTGGATTTTGCCGGGACGGCAACGTAACCATCGGGTTAACTACGACCATGGATGGGAGTGATGATTTCCAGAGCATTTTTACCAAAGATATTTCCTCTATTTTCAAAATTGTTTTCTATATTTTCAATAAAATTATTTTCCAAAGTATTTTCACTAGGTGTTGGAAACGAGTTTACCAAGTACTTATAGATTTTCAGTCCTACGCCTGATCAACGTATGACCGAATCTCTATGAGAACGAAGATGGACTTGTTAAAACATCGAGTTATAAAAAGTATTTTTGTATAAAGCTATTTCCATAATATTATGTAGATTTTGAAATGTTTTAAAATTTTATGTGGTGACCCTCCTTCATAAATCACATAGATTTTTTTTTAAAACATTCAAAAGGAATTCACCACTAACCCCATTTCTTCCATATTTGAATTTTTTAAATAATTTCCAAATATTTTTTCCCAAGACCCTGGATTTACCAATATAAACATACCAGTGTTCAAAACAGGTTTAGACAACACATATTTGATGATATATAATTGTTTTCCCTTTTTGCCTTTCAGAGCTACAAAATTTGCAAAAAGATTTAAATCAGACAGGCAACAAAATTATATATGTGTTGACAACATAACCCCTTTATTTCTTCCCTAAATCTTGTTCTACTGCCAGAGATACCTTTGGCCATTATAATATTTATATAATTATAATTGCAATGCACAATGCATTTTTTTTCTTTTCTAGACTTTCTGCCTAAATAATTTTATTAACACTAAAATGGTATTTAATTGACCTTAAGATAGTTATCAAGTACTTGTATGAATTTACTACAAAAATTATACTTGCAGGCATGAACATTGGAACTAATTTCTATTCATCATTTCAGGTTGAACTATTGAAGTCATTTTGCATTTTCAAGTTTAACATGGTGCAGACTTAAATACTTGGTGTTTTATTGGAAATGCTTGGTGTTATTTGAGGGTTGCTTGGAGTTTTCTTTTGTTTTGTCCCGGAAGCACTTACACTTCATGAATTGAAATGAAATGGTTCCAGGCTTCAAGAGTTTGACCCATGGCCATCTAGGCCGGCCAAAGTCCCTCTTTTACCACTTGCAAACCCATATCTCTCATATTAACAAACTTCTACAAAGAGCTACTCCTAACACAAACATGTTTTTGCCTAGTTTAAATTTCCTGGAAATGCATCCTTTTATGTATTCAATCCATTATTCAAAATATAAAAACTTCCAGGTTTATTTCTTTCATAATTTTTATTTGAAATTAAATACACAAATACATGTAAATCTCCAGAATTCATGCACATGCCTGTATCACTTACCTGCCATGCACAAATTCATTTCACTTGAATATCCCTACTAAAATCTTGAGAGTTCATTTTTAAAATCAACCACCTTAGCTCTTTAATTTCCATAAAGTCAAAAATATAAATTCAAGCAATAAAAAAATCAGAGATCAAATATATATGCACATATCATATGTATATGATATGTCTATCCCCTTATTTCTCCAAATCAGACATCCATAAAAATTGGTAGTTAACCAAACATCATCAATAATCACTCAAAATAGGTTTACTTAAGTACATGTTTTCAATCCAAATGCTTAGAAAGTTTCCTACAAGTAACTTCAATTACAAAATGAAATTTGACTAGTAAATTCATTACAATGCAACTGCAAATTTAAGACTGGTTCCTTTTTATTTATACAAGCAGCTAATTGCCTTCTTCATCCATTAATCCAACTTCAATTCCTTGCAAGCAATTCACTGAGCTGTCCCAATTTTAATGAGACACCCAGATGATTGCAAGGGCAACCAAAAGGGTCAGTTTTCACTGGTATGAGCATTTATCAATTTGTACACATATTCATAATTTTTGGAGAACTTGCAATGTCTTCCTAATTTAGCATATTATTGGTTAATCTCAAGTGATACTAAGGCACAATCATTCATATAAACAATACCCAGTTATCTATCAGAATAAATATTTATATATACATATATAATACTTGATTCATTTCTGAACAAGTAAACTCAGATTTTTATACTCCCAATTCCACCCAGTAATTAATCAAAGCACAAAATTCAACATGATTAATTTATCTCCATATCTGAATATTTATAATCCAGGTTTTTAAACCCCATTCCCCATTTATTTTATGGTCTTTAACTCCTTGTCAAATGAACACCATGTATGCATTGTGAAGGAAACTCCCAGGTTATTTAATTTATTCCATCACACAAAGGCCTCAGGGTGCAGTTGCACCATGCATATACTTGCTCCCACCTGAAGCAAGCAGATCATTGACTAACTCCAAATGACCAGTTTAATTTTCTTTGATAAATCCCCCTTCTAGTTTCAGCTTATTTTATTAAGCTTCTACTTATGAATTTAATAATAAAACTCACAGTTCATTCATGTTTCAGAAAGGCTTATCTTCCTTAATACTTTCTAGTTCAACCCCATGTTCCCCATTTATGTTTCTTATTACAGAAAATACCCCCAGTTTGCCTATAGTTTTTCCTAAGAATATTTTAAACATCATGATCCTACTATCTTTCTTCCATGTTATTGTGAATGTATGGATAAGGGTATAAATAAAGAAATCCCCCAAAAACCCAGAAATCCTCCTTTGACTTGTGTCTTGAGTATTTTAGTTTAATGCTTCATTATCCAAGAAATAAACATAAGCAAGAATATTGTCTTGCTGCCTATTTGCTAAATGATTTAGATCCATACTTCATAAAAATAGATCAAAAATACTCAAATCATTTTTAACTAAAAAAAAAAAATACAGATTTGAACTCCAAACAAGAATGCACACACAAACATTCATCTCACCCATAACAAATCATTTTAGAGACTTCAAATAACTTATAACATTTTAGGCTGCCTACAAGAGGACTTAATGCCATTGCATACAAAGGATAAATACTCACCCTGTGTTCTCCTTTCACTGACTTAATCCCCTGAATAGCAAATCCCCCAAAGTCTCAAGCTAGTGTTTCTCCTAGTTTATTTTATTTTTGTTTTGATCCCGAGAGAATGATGGATATGGTTATGTGCAGTTATTTATAAAACCATTCCAGGGTTTAAGAAATATGGGTAATTTCCTTGATGCCCTTAGATACTCATGCACAAATCATTTCTCTGTGTGGTCCTTAATTGGAAATGTACATTGTTGGTTACCTTAATTAGTTATTTCGGGAATCAAGCATTTTAAACACTCCATACTATTTTCATGACTCTATTTTACTCATGCCATAAGCATGTGACCCTTGGTTTTTTTTATAAGTTTAAAGAATCTGAAAATCCCCTTTGTATTTTCTACCTATCTACCATTTCCATTTATCATGCATACTATCATACATAATTATGTAATGTAAAAATCATTCACTCTATGTTTTTTTATTTTGAAAAAGGGTTCAAACTTTTCTATTAAGGATATAAAACAAGTCCAACAAAACAAAAGAACAATAGCCATTACCAGGCCCAAAAACAATACAAAACACTCAAACAATTCTATACTAGTTGAGCCCGTACAAATACATCCCAACACCCATTAGCAGGCCCAAGGACTGGAAGCCTCCAGAAAGTTCCAAACACTTCTCGTAAAAGAAAAAGGCAATACGACACCTTCATTCTCTCCATAACTCAACTCTTTCCAAAACAGCCTCGCGAGAAACAATAATGGCTACCATCAAGGAGCAAAACTCCTCCTTTTACTTCCGTGGCGACGAAACAACAGCGAACTCTCTAAAAGAAACAGCTGAAACTCGGACTACAATCCCTTCCAGAAACACATGAGTAAGTATAATATCTGAATTGACTTCTACTTTGTTCCTTAAACTTCAGACTAACGAAGTTTTTTATGAGACCAGGAATGGGATGCTGAAAAAACTCTTAACAGCCTTCAACATACACTTAGCAGTTCAGATCTGAGATTCCACACAGATCTGAGAATTTTGCAAGACCATAGGAACATCAGCACTTCCTCAAGACGTCACTAAGCAAGATAAGTTTTTGATAAGGCTTCTTTTGTCCTCAGTAGAGTTGATTCCTTTGAAACTTCTAATCTGTCCATAATAAATCAATGTCTTGTTGTCCAGGACGAAACCACAGACATTTTGAGCCACCTGCAGATCAATAAACTTAATAGCTACTGATTAGTTATGAATGCAAGACAATTATAATGTAATTTAGAGAGGGAGAGAAAAAGCATTGTAAAATAAAACAGGTACTCGAAATCTGGAGCCAGAAGACATAGGAACAGGAATGTGGCAAAGGAAATAGAAATTATGATTATATCCCCAATTCAGCGTTGGGAGGTAAAACCCCATTTCAAAGCTATTTCAGAGTTCATGCCAGTGATGTTCTTGAAATATTATGATTTTTCCATTCTGATGTTCATAGTCTGGAAATATTTTAAGCAAACCTTCGACCCAGCAGTAAAACGATTCTAGAAAATCCTTTCATTTCTTTCTTTCCAAATATGCCAGACGCAAACTGAAAGTGAGAGTTGAAACAAATCTGACTTGAAATTTTGTGAGCTAGATATAGAAACTATTTTCAGTAAATCCTCCTTCAAAATAAAAGAAAATGAACTCTTCGGCTTAACGAAAAACTTTTTACAACTCTAAAGCCAGATCTTTTCTGTAAAGTCACATTGAAAAAATAGATGGTCTATATTTTCAATGTGACTATTACAGAACACACAATTCTGATCCACCACTATCTGCTTCTGAATTAATCTTTCTTTTGTCAAGAGAAAATCATTTATGGCTTTAAAAAGGCATACCGCCATTTTAGGAACATGAATTTTGTTCCAGACCTTAGACGCCCAAAACTTAGTATCAAACCTGGTTCGAACCGAGTTCCAGACTTTTTTAAACTGATATTGCCCATCCTTAGAGCACTTCCAAGACCAGAATTCCCTCTCTTTGTTATTGTGAATCTTGACATCTTCAATTTCAGTCTGGATTTGAAATAAAAAGCTATACAAGTCCCACTTCCATTCACCATTTCTTAGAATCCTGCTAAGCGTCAAATTTTCTGTACCTGTTCTAAAAGTAGTATCCCTACCAATGTGTTCCATAATAGAACTCCCATTTAACCAAGGATCAAACCATAACTAAGTAGTTTTGCCGTCTACAATGTTAAGGGAAAGGCAATTCAAGGCTTCGTGTCTATTCTTTAATATAAATTTCCACACTCCAGAGTCATTCGAACGCTGGTTAGTATCCCAGAAACTTTTAAGCCCTATATATTTACCATGCATGAATACCGCCCAACTACCTTCTAAGTTGATAATTTTCCAAATCAATTTGATATATAGCGCTTTGTTCATCTCTTCTAAGTTTCTCAGACCCATACCTCCTTCTTCTTTTTGTCTACTTAAGACCCATACCTCACTTTATGTTATTTGCTTGAAATAAATATAAGATATGGAAGTTCTTATTTGATCCTGTATTAAATTTTTTTTCTGCCTTTTATCAAAACAGTAACTCTTCATACATCTTTATGTGTTAAAAAAAATCACATATGTCATGCTAATTATTTCCAGCATAAATATATATATATATAAGACATTTAAACCTTTCATTAAACTTCATTTTATTCTATCTTTAAATAAAACAGAAAACACCCCATATACTGAATATAGGTATTTATAAAATTCTCTGGACATAGAACTATATTTATTTTGAGCTCCAAATTTTCTTTTAATCACCTTAACTCCTTGTATTTTATCAAACAGAAGCTCCTATGCAAATTTTTATTTATTAACAAATTTTCCTTTCTGTTTTAATGTAATATATATGTATATTTTTATAATTTCAGAATTTCTTAAAGTAAATGTAACTTTCATTTTTATTTTTATTTTATTTTCTTTTAGGGTCATTACATACCCTCCCCCTTAAAGGAATTATGTCCCTATAATTTCTTTCTAATTCTTCAAATAAAAGCACTAATCTGTAGTCTGTTTTAATTTCATAACCCCATACTCACCTTTTATGAAAGCAAACAACATGTATAAAAATATTCAGAAAGTTATCATTAGTATACTTAAACATACCTCTCCATCAGAAAACAAATTGGGGTATTTAGCCCTTATTTTGTCCTCAACCTCCCATGTATAATCATTGGGGTCCAAGCTCCATTGAATTTTCACCAGTTTAATCACCTTGTTTCTCAGCCTCTTTTCTTCCTTAGCAACAATCCCACTGACTCATTTGCATCGACCAAGTTCTTATGAATTTGAATTTGAATTTGAGTAGGTGACTCTAAAATTGCTCCTTCATCATGTACCCACTTTCTCAATTGAGAAACATGAAACACTGGATGTACACCACTCAATTCTTCTGGTAACTTAAGCTTATATGCCATGGTACCAATTCTCTGTATGACTTCATATGGTCCTATAAATCTTGGTGAGAGCTTACCAGATTTCCCAAACCTGAACACCTTCTTCGTTGGTGATACCTTGAGAAAAGCATACTCTCCTACTTCAAACTCCATTGGCTTCCTCTTTCTATCTGCATAAGATTTTTGTCTTGATTGGGTTGTCTTCATCCTATGCCTAACTAACTCAATCATGTTGGAAGTTTCTTTAACATGATCTGGCCCCAATATTACACCCTCTCCCACATCCAACCAACAGGCAGGAGACATGCAGGGTCTCCCATACAAGGCTTCAAAAGGAGCCATTCCTATTGTTGACTGATAGCTATTGTTGTAAGTGAATTCTGCTAAGTGGATATGATCCTCCCAATTACCCCCAAAATCAAGCACACATGCTCTAAGTAAATCTTCCAATATTTTATTCACTATCTCTGTTTTCCCATCACTTTGAGGATGGTAGGCAGTGCTTAAACAAAGTTGAGTTCCCATTGCTTCCTGGAAACTCTCCCAAAATCTTGAGGTGAACAAAGTGTCTCTATCACTCACGATGGTCTTTGGTATGCCATGCAATCTTACCACCTCCTTAATGAATAATTGTGCAAGCCTATGTGCATTTCTGTCTGACCTAACAGGGACAAAGTGAGCAGACTTGGTGAGTCTATCAACAATTACCCATATACTGTCATTACCTTTCTTAGTTCTAGACAAACCATCCACAAAATCCATGGAAATACTTTCCCATTTCCACTGAGGTACCTCCAAAGGTTGCAACATGCCAGAGGGCTTTTGATAGTCTGCCTTGACTTGCTGGCAGATTAAACACTTTGCCACATATTTTACCACTGCTTGTTTCATTCCTGGCCACCAGTAGCTCCTTTTCAAATCATGATACATTTTGGTACCACCAGGGTGTATGGTGTACTTGGTTTTGTGATGCTCATTCATGATTTCTTCCTTTAATTCTGCAAGGTCTGGTACACAAAGCTTTTCATTTTTCCTTAAATATCCCTTGTGATCTATTTTAAAATTCTCCATCTCAATGTTATTTAATAACATTTCTTTCTTCTCCTTTAAATTTTGATCTTGATCTTGCATGCCACCAATTTTCTCCACCAGGTTAGATTTCACTGTGATTAATCCCAGTGTACCATACTCCACCATATCACCATGCTCTTTAAAATTTTCTCCATCCCTGCTATAAATATCTGCCTCCCTAAGCACTGCAAGGTTTTTAAATTCATCAATCATCAAACTTGCTAATCTAATATGATTTCTACTCAAAGCATCTGCCACCCTATTAGCTTTCCCAGGGGTGTACAAAATATCTAAATCATATGCAGCTAGAAACTCCAACCACCTTGCTTGCCTCATATTTAAATCTTTTTGAGAAAATAAATACTTCAATGCTTGATGATCTGTGTACAATTCAAATTTTGCCCCAAGCAAATAATGCCTCCAAAGTTTTAATGCAAACACTATTGCAGCTAGTTCTAAATCATGAGTTGCATATTTGGTCTCATTGGGTTTAAGCTGTCTTGATGCATATGCCACCACCTTGCCATGTTGCATGAGCACTACACCTAACCCATATCCACTAGCATCAATGTATACAACCATTCCTTCATTTACCTCTGGGATTTGCAAGACAGGAGCCTCTACCAATGCTTGCTTCAACTTTTCAAAGGCTTGATCACACTGTTCAGTCCACACATATAGTTGGTTCTTCTTTGTTAGCTTGGTCATTGGTGCGGCTATTCTTGAAAAATCCTTGATGAACCTCCTATAATACCCTGCCAAACCTAAGAACGATCTCACCTCAGTCACTGTTTTGGGTTTACTCCATGATTGAACTGCAATGACCTTGCTTGGATCCACACTCACTCCTTGTTGTGACACTATGTGTCCTAAGAATTTCACTTCATGTTGCCAAAATATACATTTTGAATACTTGGCTTTTAATTCATGTTCTCTAAGTCTGGATAATACTAAATGTAGATGCATAGCATGATCATTTTCTGACTTTGAATAAATTAATATGTCATCTATAAATACCAAGACAAATTTATCCAAAAAGTCTGTAAAAATTCTATTCATCAAATCTACGAAATAGGAGGGAGCATTGGTTAAACCAAATGGCATTACTAGAAATTCATAAAGGCCATATCTTGTGTTAAAGGCCATGTACTCAATGCTTTCCTCTGCAACCTTCATTTGGTGAAATCCAGAGGCTAAGTCTAGCCTTGAAAATATTTTAGCTCCATGCAATTGATCAAATAGATCATCTATTCTAGGCAGTGGATACTTATTCTTGATAGTCACCTTATTTAAATCCCTATAGTCCACACACATCCTCATTGTTCCAACATGTTTCTTGACAAAGAGCACTGGGGAACCCCAACTAGAACTGCTTGATCTTATGAACCCCTTCTCTTCTAACTCTTCTAGTTGGTGTTTTAATTCTACTAACTCTTTTGGACCCATTCTATAAGGCTTCTTAATGATTGGGCTAGTTCCTGGCATTAATTTTATTTTGAATTCAACTGGTCTGTTTTGAGGAATTCCCCTCACTTCTCCAAACACATCTATATATTCATTGACTACTGGAATTTCCTCTATTTTTAATTCCTTTTGGACTTCATTAATACTCCAGATTTTATTAAAACATGTATTCTTTGCTATTTCACTTAAGATGGTAATTCTTTTGCCTTCATTTGTCTCCAATGAAATAGTAAGATTTTCTAAATTTAAAATTGCTTTGTTTTTCATTAACCAATCCACCCCCAAAATTACCCCAATACCAGGATAATTTAAAGTATATAGATCTGAATTAAATTCATAACCCCCTATAATTAATTTCAGACCCATACACTTCATCCCTAACATACAATGACTCCCTATGGGGCTGTGTACAATTAAGGGTTGATCAATAGAAACACATGCAAGTGCTAATTTCTTTGTAATTTCTAGAGATATTAGTGAATGTGAGGCACCAGTGTCATATATTACTGATATTGGTTGGGTATGAATAAAAATTATACCTTCAAGTTGCCCAACATTTCCAATGTTGTTGGCTGCCAAAGCTCCTATCCTTGCTGTTCCTTTATTAGTCTCTAGGCAATCCTTCTTTAGATGACCCACTTTTCCACAATTATAACAGCCTCCTCTAGGTATTTTAGGGTCAGGGCATTAGTTACTATAATGTCCAGCTTTTCCACAATTAAAACAATGAGTGAGTTTCTTGCTTTCAGGTGCTACTGCTCCTTCCCCCTTCTTAACTCCTTTGTTTGCCTTGTTCTTGTCATAAGGTTGCACTTTGTTCTGTCCTCCCTTCTTCTTGTTGAACTTCAGGTTCCTAAATTTTTCTTTGGTGGCATCATGTTGCTCAAAGGAGAGAGTTAGATCAATTACTTGATCAAAGGTTTTACCCTTATATGGCAACATTGCTCTTGACAGACTAGGGTTCAAGCCTTGAATATACCTTGCATTCTTTGCTTCTTCATTCCCTATTAACACCATTCCATACTTAGACAATCCTTCAAATTTCTGAGTGTACTCATTCACACTCATGCCTCCTTGCCTTAATCTAATAAATTCTTCTAGCAGTGTGGCCTTGGCAGATGCTGGGACAAACCTAGCCTCAAGCATGACCTTAAATTCATCCCAAGTGATGTCATTCTCTGGCCTTCCTGCTATCACAACTTCCCACCAATCCAGTGCAACCCCCTTCAACCTCCTTGAAGCTATCTGTCTCTTCCTTTGGTCATTGACTTGCATATCTGCAAAGACCCTTTCCATAGTCCTTATCCAAGTTTGAACACCCATAGCTCCTTCAGTGCCTTCAAAATCCTTTCCTTCCAAATTGGTGCACGTCTTAAGCAGTTTGGAGAGCTCCTCATGAGGGTTGTCATGCCTTGGTGCTATTCCATCTCTCAAAGCTCTCACGAAATCCTCCATGTTTATCACAGGTGGCTCACGTGATGGTCCTGCACCTGTGTGATGTCTTGGCCCTACCATATTGCTATAAATATGATTTCTATGTTAGTTTATTTACCCCCATCATTCTTGGTGTCTTTACTTTGTTCATTTTATTTCTGTGCACACTGTGCATGTATCACATGCACACATATATTTTTATAAAACAAAAGCATTCAACACCAGTAATTCAATCAATGCATTCAAACATCCATATGCATCCAACAATATTTACTATGTTATTTAAAACATAGCTCTGATACCAACTGTGGTGACCCTCCTTCATAAATCACATAGATTTTTTTTTAAAACATTCAAAAGGAATTCACCACTAACCCCATTTCTTCCATATTTGAATTTTTTAAATAATTTCCAAATATTTTTTCCCAAGACCCTGGATTTACCAATATAAACATACCAGTGTTCAAAACAGGTTTAGACAACACATATTTGATGATATATAATTGTTTTCCCTTTTTGCCTTTCAGAGCTACAAAATTTGCAAAAAGATTTAAATCAGACAGGCAACAAAATTATATATGTGTTGACAACATAACCCCTTTATTTCTTCCCTAAATCTTGTTCTACTGCCAGAGATACCTTTGGCCATTATAATATTTATATAATTATAATTGCAATGCACAATGCATTTTTTTTCTTTTCTAGACTTTCTGCCTAAATAATTTTATTAACACTAAAATGGTATTTAATTGACCTTAAGATAGTTATCAAGTACTTGTATGAATTTACTACAAAAATTATACTTGCAGGCATGAACATTAGAACTAATTTCTATTCATCATTTCAGGTTGAACTATTGAAGTCATTTTGCATTTTCAAGTTTAACATGGTGCAGACTTAAATACTTGGTGTTTTATTGGAAATGCTTGGTGTTATTTGAGGGTTGCTTGGAGTTTTCTTTTGTTTTGTCCCGGAAGCACTTACACTTCATAAATTGAAATGAAATGGTTCCAGGCTTCAAGAGTTTGACCCATGGCCATCTAGGCCGGCCATAGTCCCTCTTTTACCACTTGCAAACCCATATCTCTCATATTAACAAACTTCTACAAAGAGCTACTCCTAACACAAACATGTTTTTGCCTGGTTTAAATTTCCTGGAAATGCATCCTTTTATGTATTTAATCTATTATTCAAAATATAAAAACTTCCAGGTTTATTTCTTTCATAATTTTTATTTGAAATTAAATACACAAATACATGTAAATCTCCAGAATTCATGCACATGCCTCTATCACTTACCTGCCATGCACAAATTCATTTCACTTGAATATCCCTACTAAAATCTTGAGAGTTCATTTTTAAAATCAAACACCTTAGCTCTTTAATTTCCATAAAGTCAAAAATATAAATTCAAGCAATAAAAAAATCAGAGATCAAATATATATGCACATATCATATGTATATGATATGTCTATCCCCTTATTTCTCCAAATCAAACATCCATAAAAATTGGTAGTTAACCAAACATCATCAATAATCACTCACAACAGGTTTACTTAAGTACATATTTTCAATCCAAATGCTTAGAAAGTTTCCTACAAGTAACTTCAATTACAAAATGAAATTTGACTAGTAAATTCATTACAATGCAACTGCAAATTTAAGACTGGTTCCTTTTTATTTATACTAGCAGCTAATTGCCTTCTTCATCCATCAATCCAACTTCAATTCCCTGCAAGCAATTCACTGAGCTGCCCCAATTTTAATGAGACACCCAGATGATTGCAAGGGCAACCAAAAGGGTCTGTTTTCACTGGTATGAGCATTTATCAATTTGTACACATATTCATAATTTTTGGAGAACTTGCAATGTCTTCCTAATTTAGCATATTATTGGTTAATCTCAAGTGATACTAAGGCACAATCATTCATATAAACAATACCCAGTTATCTATCAGAATAAATATTTATATATACATATATAATACTTGATTCATTTCTGAACAAGTAAACTCAGATTTTTATACTCCCAATTTCACCCAGTAATTAATCAAAGAACAAAATTCAACATGATTAATTTATCTCCATATCTGAATATTTATAATCCAGATTTTTAAACCCCATTCCCCATTTATTTTATGGTCTTTAACTCCTTGTCAAATGAACACCATGTATGCATTGTGAAGGAAACTCCTAGGTTATTTAATTTATTCCATCACACAAAGGCCTCAGGGTGCAGTTGCACCATGCATATACTTGCTCCCACCTGAAGCAAGCAAATCATTGACTAACTCCAATGACCAGTTTAATTTTCTTTGATAAATCCCCCTTCTAGTTTCAGCTTATTTTATTAAGCTTCTACTTATGAATTTAATAATAAAACTCACAGTTCATTCATGTTTCAGAAAGGCTTATCTTCCTTAATACTTTCTAGTTCAACCCCATGTTCCCCATTTATGTTTCTTATTATAGAAAATACTCCCAGTTTGCCTATAGTTTTTCCTAAGAATATTTTAAACATCATGATCCTACTATCTTTCTTCCATGTTATTGTGAATGTATGGATAAGGGTATAAATAAAGAAATCCCCCAAAAACCCAGAAATCCTCCTTTGACTTGTGTCTTGAGTATTTTAGTTTAATGCTTCATTATCCAAAAAATAAACATAAGCAAGAATACTGTCTTGCTGCCTATTTCCTAAATGATTTAGATCCATACTTCATAAAAATAGATCAAAAATACTAAAATCTTTTTTAACTAAAAAAAATATACAGATTTGAACTCCAAACAAGAATGCACACACAAACATTCATCTCACCCATAACAAATCATTTCAGAGACTTCAAATAACTTATAACATTTTAGGCTGCCTACAAGAGGACTTAATGCCATTGCATACAAAGGATAAATACTCACCCTGTGTTCTCCTTTCACTGACTTAATCCCTTGAACAGCAAATCCCCCAAAGTCTCAAGCTAGTGTTTCTCCTAGTTTATTTTATTTTTGTTTTGATCCCGAGAGAATGATGGATATGGTTATGTGCAGTTATTTATAAAACCATTCTAGGGTTTAAGAAATATGGGTAATTTCCTTGATGCCCTTAGATACTCATGCACAAATCATTTCTCTGTGTGGTCCTTAATTGGAAATGTACATTGTTGGTTACCTTAATTAGTTATTTCGGGAATCAAGCATTTTAAACACTCCATACTATTTTCATGACTCTATTTTACTCATGCCATAAGCATGTGACCCTTGGTTTATTATTATTTTTTATAAGTTTAAAGAATCTGAAAATCCCATTTGTATTTTATACCTATCTACCATTTCCATTTATCATGCATACTATCATACATAATTATGTAATGTAAAAATCATTCACTCTATGTTATTTGCTTGAAATAAATATAAGATATGGAAGTTCTTATTTGATCCTGTATTAAATTTTTTTCTGCCTTTTATCAAAACAGTAACTCTTCATACATCTTTATGTGTTAAAAAAATCACATATGTCATGCTAATTATTTCCAGCATAAATATATATATATAAGACATTTAAATCTTTCATTAAACTTCATTTTATTCTATCTTTAAATAAAATAGAAAACACCCCATATACTGAATATAGGTATTTATAAAATTCTCTAGACATAGAACTATATTTATTTTGAGCTCCAAATTTTCTTTTAATCACCTTAACTCCTTGTATTTTATCAAACAGAAGCTCCTATGCAAATTTTTATTTATTAACAAATTTTCCTTTCTGTTTTAATGTAATATATATGTATATTTTTATAATTTCAGAATTTCTTAAAGTAAATGTAACTTTCCTTTTTATTTTTATTTTATTTTCTTTTAGGGTCATTACATTTTAATATAAAAGGGGTAAAAGGGTTAAAGATGTTTGAGGAATAATTTAACTAAGATAAACAATAAATTAAAATTCTCGCTTCATTACTTTTCGAGGACGAAAAGTTCTAAAGGGGGGAGGAATGTGACAACCTGGATTTTGACGTGTGTTAATCGGGCGATTAACTGAATTTAATTATTTGGGTTATTAACTTTTATTAAACAAATAAATAAATTCTCTAATATTTAATACCCGAATCTAGGAATTGATTTAAAAACTATATTAAATATTGGATTATAAAAAAATCTCTGGATATGATGAATCTCATAGGAAATGAATATAAGCTCCACCATTTAAAATTTAATACCAAATATCGCTAAATATATACAAACTCTAAGATGTTGGAAAATATATAAGAATATACATATACAAGTATATGAGTGTATGCCATAACATATATGTATAACCATATCTAAGTAATGAATATGTATAAGTGTAAACATTGAAGTGCATGGTACATTGCAAGTAAATTAGATAAGAAAAATAACAATAATAATAATAATACCTAACTGTATACATATATAAGGGTATACATACAAACAAGGAATATATACATATATCAACTCATATGAAACATTTGTAGACAAATAGTATTAAAGTAAAATTGATAATAAATAATTTAAGCTAGAAGTAGAGATAAATATATATATAAGATAAACTATAAAAATATCAAGTAAATACATTGGCTAAACTTTAACGATTAATTTAAAATGGAAATTATCTATAATACAAAATAATACAAATAAAATAGATACAAAAATAGTAAAAGAAAAATAAGAAGCAAAAAAATCTATGAAGCTTACAAATGAAGCCACACAAAATTATCTTCATGCATTGTACAGCCATATGAAAGAAAGAAAAATTATATATCAATTTGTACAAGCAAAAGTGGATAAGCATGAACAAACAAAATAAAATATATATTTTGTACTAAACAATTAATGCCATGTCCTATAGCATACTACACAATATATCATCAGCCTCCATACGAAAATATCAGCCACCAAAGCAAGGAAATCTCTGATATATGGTACAACTTGCAAAGAAAAAAAATATATATACATTGACCTGTACAAACAAATTATATCACCTGTAACTCAATTTGTATCAAGGCCTTTTCATCTCAGTTTTCTTCCATTCCAAGTTGGAAAAAAATCTGAAGTAAGAAAAATCATTCAAACCTTAAAACAACAATACAACTTCATATCAAACCAAAGATTAAAGAAGAAAGAGTTTCAACTTGAAAATTTTCAAAGCCTGGTTCAAAAAGCATGTTCTGTTCTTTCCTCCTCTAGAAACAAAGGTCAGTAAACTTTTCTTAGAAACAGTATTAAAAATTTCTGTGGTATAAATTTTATTGCATGTGATGAAATGTGCTGTGAAAATTGCCTAGTATATATATATATATATAATGATTTCTCTGTATATATATGAGATGTGCAGGCCAGTATTTACCCTGCTTTGAATTTCTGGTGTAATAAAATTCAAAGATCAGTTGGTTCCTTCTCCGATTAGTGGTGTAGTGAAATGTTTAAACAAAGTTTGTTTAAGATTACAAGATATAAAATTTAAAAACATTGAAAGCAAGAATTAAGAAGAATATCAACTAGAATATTCAATTTACAGACAAACTCAGAATTCACCAGGAAATTGATTTCAACAATTGATTGTTTCAAGTATACTGCTTGAATCTACTTCGAGAATTAGGATTTTTAAGATGGAAATCTTGAATTTTAATAGTGTGTATTGTGAGAAATCATTGGTAGAACAGAAAACGAATTTCGACCTTTATCTGATGATCGACGAACTGTTGATGGTCGAAGTTTTTGTCGAGGCTAGCACGTCAATCATGGAGGCCGGAAAAATTATTTGATGGAGCTCCAGATCACCATGGCGGCATCGGTTGGTTGAGGAAGTTTCTAAACCTAGTTTTGGTCGTAGATGGTTTCGAGAGGATTTAGCCACCATGGGGAGACCAAAGCCAATCGCAAGACGTGGGATAGTCGCGTAGGGACGTGGTGCTGCTCTGGAGCGAAGCCATTAAGTTCCAGCCATCGTGATCATCGGCGCGAGAGGATTTTTGTCGTCAGTGTTTCACTCCAGTTTGATCGAGAGGCTCGTTTTTCAATTTGCATTATCGTCTTCGATTCTGGGTTATCGGAAGGAGTAGTGGAGTCGTTGACGACTTGCAGATGGTCGTGATGATGACCGGCGGTGGCCGGGGGTTCTGTACACGTGCACGCGTGCACGTTGTGGCGGGACTGAGCATGGCAGTGTGTTCAAGATTTGGATGGAGTTTGCCTGGGTTTAGATGGGGCGATTGCGTGTTTGTCTCGAAGTATTGAAGTAAGGAGATAAGTTCGCAAGTGATGCGGGGTTAGCTCGGTGATTTTTTGGGTTTTGCTCGAGTTTTATCTGGAATACTCGGGTACTGTTTTGTTTTACAAACTGTTTCTTTTTGAAAATAAGAATAGGAAACAGTTTTATTAATAATAAGGTACAGGTTGTTTAAAAGCAACAAAAATAAGTTGCTAAGCTTAAGTATTTATCAAATTCCAAAGTAAATTGTTTAATCAAGTTGTAAGAGTTTAACAAAAATGGATAAGTTTTAAAGAAAAATATAAACCAAGATCTAAAATAAAGTATTAGCAAGTTTAAACGAGTTTTTTTTAAAAAGTTTTAAAAATACTTTAAAATTGTTGTTTAAAAGCAATTATATAATATGTTTCAAAGGTGATTTAAATGATGTAATTTAATAAAGTATTGATTATTTAATGTATTAAAGGATTGTAAATTAATTAATGTGATCAGTAAGGAATTATTAATTAATTTAAGGTAATTTAATTTGTGTAATCAATTTAAAGGATTTATTTATTTATGTAATTAATTAACGATAATCACGTAATGAAAGTAATTAGACAATAATTACTTAGTGTCATTTATTAAGGTGGGTAATTAATGGGTGATTACTAAAAGTGATTTATTAAATGATAATTACTTAATTGTAAGTAATTAAAGGATTAATTTGTTAAAGGTTAATTATTATAATAAGTAATTTGTGGATAACTAATTAAAATTTAGGTTAATTAATTAAGGATAATTAATAAGTGGGATAATTACTTAATGAAAGTAATTATGGATAATTAATTTAGATTAATAATTTAAGAAAGGTGTAATTAATATTAATTAAGCTGGGTTAGGTAATTAATTAATTTATTTGGAGATTAATTAACCTTGCTTATAGATGATTGAATGGGATGATTGATATCTCTGATATGTGAATTGTGATGCTATGTGAGATGATATGTTAGGTTGAACACTGATAATATGGTTATCTATCAAGGATAAATTGCTGTGTAAAGGTTGGCATCCAGTATTTAAAAGAAAATTTAATTCACTTGAGTAACTTGGGTTAAGATGACATTAGATTCGAAGAGACCAGAGTCGGGTATTAGTTAATACCCGAAACCACTTCGATTCTTTACAAATTGATATATGAAATCAATAGGCTGGAATGGAATGATTTAAGTAAATTGGACCATTTAATCTAAGTTTGGTACTTAGAAATTGATGTGTGAAATCAGTGATGACTATAACAAGTTGATGATTTGTAAATTGATATGAGTTACCCCGGGTTCTATATAAGTTGTATGCTTTTACATTTCTGGTTAGATGGGTTTACTCATGCTGGTTTCCAGCCTGACCCGGGTGTTACTTTGATGTAATGCTCGGGTCAGACCGAGTATTACAGATTTTCAGGTAAGGACGTTCAGGAGCTCAGGTGGCGAGCTGGATGGCAGGAACGTATGGAGTGTATTCCGCTGTGATATATTGTTATTATCTGGGACAAGTTATTTTAATTGTCCAGTGATTAAGAAATGTTGTAACTCTGATGTATAAAAATGTAAATTAACTGATACAATTTTTCTTTGTATAACTGCTATTTATTTGATATTATATTTTGATCCGCTGCGAATGTGAGAATCTGTGTTGTGTTCTGTTTTCTTCTTCTTCTATCTCTTTCTTCTTTCCTAACTATCTGGAATTTTCTGGGTCGAAAACTCCGGGTCGTTACATGTATGTAGCATTGAATATCAATGTGCTCTAGTAGTCCTAACAGATGTATGGTTTTGGATACACCCTCCCTTTTTGGTACTATGAGTATACAACCAACATGCAACCATGACTCATAAATGAAGCAAACACTACACCATATATTTAATTCCCCTGATTACATTGTTAGGGAAATGCTATGCTTGTGCACCGTGCTACACAGGGGATGCATAATGAGTTGATGCAGGCTAGACAGCAGATGGATATGAAGTAGCACAGCAGTATTATCATTCATCCCTGTCAAGAGTATATTCACTTTTTGGATCCCGACGATGATCATCTCCTCACTTTCCAGTTTTCTCTTTCGTGATGCAGGTTTTGCTTTCGGGTTCCTACATGTCCTTTCATATTGTATTTAGGGAAGTGTTGTTAGTTGCAAATGTGTGCTATAGTTCGCATTCCCTCTGATCCGCTTCCCTGGGATGATATGTGTGGATCTATTCAAGCTGGTTCGACTTATATTGCTGGTACGAGGGCCATGGGATGGGTAGATGGTGAGCTTTTTACAGTACACTGAGATTTAGATGCATATTTGACTCGAATAGCCCCACGACATGCTTACTCGTTACCTGATTATATACGAGGTTTGAACTCCGATCATATTGGCCCGCGTATCTCTTTTAGTAGAGTACTATTACCACCATCTACATTTAATCCTACACCATCACATAGCCTCCTATGTTTGATCCCCTTCAGCATGCATACAGAGCATACATGTTACAGGGTGAGTCGTTGAGTATCCATTGCAGTATCCTATAGATGAGGATTTTCAGGGTATACCTTCTGCTAGTTTATATCATCAGCATCAGGTACGTACGACTTTAAAATTTTTGTATAGTTTACTAGTAATTACATTCATGATATATGTATAAATTTCCATTTTACATCGTAGTTTTCTTATTACGTTGCTAAAGATAGATGGGTGCTTGCCGCATTTGAGCGCATGATGCTTGATTATACTTAGCTTATGTATCAGGGTTATTAGATTGCTTATCAGCACTAGCAGACTCGGTATGAGGCTTAGATTGCATGATTACCAAATTTAGATTTAGCATCTTCATCAGCCGCCGCCAGAGCCACATGACTTTGATAACATCAATGATGATAGCAACGATGACGATAGCAACGATGAAGGGGGTGGTATTGGGTCCCCTCACACAGACTTGTGTTGTTTTTATGTTTCATACATATTTTGTTGTTTCTTACATCTATTTCAAACTAGTGTATTTGGGATGGTTATATGATATTTATGTATGATTATGTATGTATTCCTTTATTAGTCATATGATGATGGTTCATATTCTATTTTCATTTTGTACTATATTCGTAGCATAAATAAAAATAGTTGTGGAGAAAAAAATACACTTATGTCTATTTGTTCGCAAGTTCGTGGATGTTTTCCACGTGGTCGTTCAGATGACACTTGATTCATATGATGCGGATTATTATCTTTCTATTTAAATGAAGTATTTGTATTGAAAGTTCACGACATATTCAAAGGCAAATGAAAGTTGGACTCTATAAGATTATTTAGTACTAATCAAAGTGTACATAAAAGCCGACCGTAGACACATGGAAGAGGAGTTGGATAAAGATTTTTGGTTTACTCTAAATGAAGCATTTAATAATCATCCTAATTGTAGATTAATTCGAAGGATTCTGGAAACTCGGAGTACTTAAGACACATTTGCTAGGAAACTAAAGGTGCGGGCGGATGATCTATTGAGGTGATGGTTCATTCATAGGGGTATATTTGGGTAGGATGCACCTATAGTTTTCGCCACTAGGGCGGATGGCTCTTTGGGGTTGTTTTTTGGTTGTTGTGAGCTGAATGAGATGACGAACAAGTTTCTACTCCCATTTATTGATAGCTTGTTCGATCATCTCTATAGCATGAGGATGTTCTCTTTTTGGACCTTGCAATAGGGTTTTCACCAACTAAGAGTATTTAGAGGGAGTGTGCTGATTATAGCGTTTTATATGCTACATTGATTTTTGATTTGTTGGTTATGTCGTTCGGGCTAACCAATGTGTCGGCAAACCTTGTTGATCTCATAGACCGTGTTTTGAGGAGTTACTTGAGTGAATTGTGCTTGTGCTCATTGATGGTATTTTCTTCTACTCATGGACAAAAGAAGAGCACATGACACGACTGATGATTGTATCATAGGTGTTGAGAAGACACCGGTTGATGACGAGAATTTTGGTAGTATCACTTCTGAAGGAGAGAAGTGGGATGCTTGGGTCATGTTGTTTCAGAGTAGGACATCGCTGTAGATCTTATGATTATGGCAGTTTAGAATTTGAATAAACCCAAGGTAACAACATCGTTAGCCTATTTTATGACAGAGGATCACACTTCTATTTAAGACGCGAGATGCGGACACACATTGGTGAGTCCGACCGAGAGGTTGACAAGTGCGCCAATGTTAATCATTCCGAGTGGGAATGAGGAGGAGATAGTACGCACTTGCCAGTGGTACTTAACTGGGTATGGTATTGATATTGAAAGGTATGATTATCACATGTTAGTTGACAGCTGAAACTGCACAAGAGGAAGTATACGACTCTTGATTCAGAGTTGGAGGTGATAAGGTTCGCTTTGGGGATTTGGAGGCACTGTCTATTAGGAGAGACGTTCAGTTGTTCAGTGATACCACATCATTGGATTATCTCTTCTCCGAGAGGGATCTTGACCTTCGCTGGTAACGATGGTTAGAGTTCTTTTCCACCTACAGATTTGACATTTCCTATACATTTGTTAGGGAAATTCAGTTGTTTGTGCTTTAAGTGAAAGACATACCAGTTTGGAGCAGCATTCTTAGAGTGGACATTGCTCGAGTTTATCACTAGTTATGACTTCAGAAATCGATGAGCTATGGCCAAGCGTGATGACTAGTTTGACCATCAAACCTACTTTGTTTTAGCGGATTTGTACTAGTTAGAGGCGTTAGGCTATACTAGTGGAGATCATGGCAAAATTAGAAGAATGAGTAGTGTCTATAGAGGTGATGTAGTGCGGACCCGGCCGAGATAGTTGGTTTTGTAGGGATGACATATGTTTGTTCTCGAGTAGCGGGAACATATATTTATAGACTGCGTCGATGGATTGCCGATGACTAAGGATAGTGTGATAACATTTTACTCACAGTCGGTTGATTGACAATGAATGTTGGATTTGTATTCTTTAAGTCCAGTACAACGAGTTTTGTATTTGATGAGTTATATGTGATATTGGTAGTGTGATTCCATTGTGTGCCAAGAGCATTGTAAGTGGTTGAAGCCCATTGTTCGATAGTGGGTTTTGGGAGAACTTATAAGAGGCATTTGAGAATTCAGCACCAAATCGATCTTATGATATCGAGACTGAACCAAGGACTTCAAGACCTTATAGGCCTATTTGTACCAACGAATGTGATACGAAAGACAATGGAGTAGTAAAGCTTCAACGGAGTGAAAGTGAAGACGATTTCATACGATAGACCAAGAAGAGCATGAGGACCGCTTATCCGGAGCTCTTCACTTAGAGAGAATTTATTTTTGTCGTCGACTTTCATATTGGATATCATATTCAATGTTTGATACTAGATAGTCTAGTATACTGCATGCTAGGATAGACATGAATGTTACTTTTGACGTTTGATATTCTGCATGCATGTTTGATGTTGGATTGTTAGCATTTGACAGGTAACTTATGCTTATATGGTTGTCAGGCATGTGGGATAGTTGTGGTTTGATATAACATACTTATTTAAGATGATTGTTATGTACGATCTAGTATATTTAAATATATGATGTGTGTGTACATATATCTTTGTTGTATTAAGATTTTTCCCAGACCTAACCTCACAAAGGAGGTGCTATCGAATTTTTTCGGAATCTGAGAGGCTTTTGAGGGCATGTGGGTTAGGAGACATTCTATTTGCTTCTTGATTTCAAGGATGAAATATTTTTAAGGAGGGGAGAATGTAACAACTCGTATCATAAACGATCGGATATTTAAATTTATTTAAATATTTAATCGTTAACTAAATAAAGGCCCAAAAATATGATTTTTGGCATACGGTCGAATTAGGACTCGAGACCACATCCGTTGAGTTCGGATTGACGTTGCGAATTAGAATGAGTATAATGGTTGCTTTATTTGAAGATCGGACGATTCGATGGAAGAAATGATCTCGAAAAAAGCAAAATTATCATCCCACGGCCCAGTCTCAAATAGAGACGAAATTAATACCGTTGTATTCGGAAAAATGAGGTGATGTATGCAGACGAGTTTCATGGGGATCGAACGCATTGTGTGATTCTACAGACTCACAACGTACGATCATTTATTTGAGAATTTATATAAATAGGATAAACTAGTATTATAAATATCCCAAATCCTCTTTCCCTCTCTAATCTCAATTTCCACTTTACTGTTCAATTCAAAATCATGGCCACTTCTCAAATTCCATTCAAAAAATAAAATCGATCAATCTGCTCAACAATAAATTACGAAACCAGATTCGTTGAGATCGTATGGACGAGTTCTTTGCATTCAGCATGGCAGAATTTGGATCTACAGCGATTGGCGA
Organism: Allium fistulosum; assembly: GCA_030737815.1. NCBI lineage: Eukaryota > Viridiplantae > Streptophyta > Magnoliopsida > Asparagales > Amaryllidaceae > Allium > Allium fistulosum. The sequence goes on from CM060905.1 coordinate 1,102,734,238, forward strand.
CATCGACGTTAGTGAGCGCCGATCTAGGGTTTCGGCTAGTTGGAGATTGGAGCGACGATAGGCGAAATGGAGATCACCGTTGGATTTCTCTCCGCGAATAGCACCTCCCTGCAAATCTTCGTCGATCACAGTTGAGCATAGCGAAACGTGTCCATGGCCATGTCCACTTGTGGCTTCCAGGCCGCGTTAGCACATAGATGATCGGGCTCCTCAATTTTGGTACCACGACGAAGAGATTGTGTAGTGGAGTCTTTTGGCAAAAACGGTGCGTTGATTCATTGAGTAATTTTGGAGAAACTGAAGAGAGAAGGAGAGGAAGATGGGTTCGTGAACTAGCTAGAAAAGATTTTGGGAAAAAGGATTAGCACTAATGAAGGTAATTAAGGGTTTAGGTATTATTATTTGATTAATCGATAATCTTAATTCTTATTTCAGCTATATCTTTTGTATGCGGGATCCGTTTTAGATGTGGTTTCTTACATTGCGCTCATGATGGTGAGATCTACATTTTGGCACTGGTTTGGACAGATTTTATAAAGGTGGGTGATATTATCTCTTACTATACTATAATTGGTTGTATAGTATTAGATTGACACTCGAGAATAATCTTTGGTTTAAAAATGTGATTTTCCTGTACTTATATACCTGTTAGACTTTTGTAAAAGAAAATAAAATAATTTTAAAATGATTTATATCGAATATGACATATTTTCCATCGACGTGCCATTGTTAGAGAATTATTAGATTTGAGCTGTTTTTGATATGATTTCCTTATTGGTTGATATGGATGAATTATACATGTTGTATGTATGTTGTTTTGGATGGATGTATAGTTGTTGGTTGTATGTTTAGTTATTCGGCTTGTTTGGTTGTTTTGGTTGAAATGTTGATTAGCGTTGATGGAGTGTTAAGGGAATATCTTGTACATTGGGATTTCGTACAGGCGGAAACCTACGAGCGAGATAAGTTATAGAGGAAGGTTAGGATACGTACCGACAGATCTGAGGTGGAAGATGAGGCTTTGGACTTCAGGATGGATGCCAGACATTTCCGTTTGGTTTGTACTTATCCATTTGGTTAAGTAAAAGACCAAGGTGGTTGATATCGATCATTATAGAGTGGTCAATGTCTTGTCACTGTTGTTGATTGGCGATTTGGCCGATCTTTGACTTGGACGGTGATGAGACTTCATGGTGCGCGATTTGATGGTTCGTTTGTTTAACCGACTTAGAGTCTTGATGTTATTGCTCTATGGTGAGTGATTGAGATGGTGAGGTGATGGTGCAATGCTTCAACATGAGAATTGGTACTTCGGATATTGGCTCGTGTCGGGAGTAGGTTCCGAGGTTGGTAGTTCTGGACTCTATAGATTGTGCTGGAGGTGTTGGCTCATTCGCAGCATGGGGGATGTGATGTATAACATGATGGATTTGTGTCTTCGATTTGTGGCTCATGGAGGTAGTAGGTACCAAAGATTAGACACTCCGTATCTTTGGTCTGTGGCTCGTAGGCGTAGCAGGTATCGAAGAGGCTTATTTTGGGAGTTGTGGAGCGTAGGAACATGGTGGGTTCCGGATGGTGGAAACTGTATTGAGCTAATAGGGCTTGGATGGATGTGTATGTGCTAAGGGATTATTGATGCTTGGAGAGTTTTCTGTTGTACTCGAAGCAGGGGTATTGTATAGTGGGGACGCTCATGGATCATGATGGGATCTGTATACCTAAGACCCTTTGGGTCTAGTGTCCAACTTTGGGCTGCGAGAGACGTATCCAACTTTGAGCTATGAGATACGAAAGTATGATTGATAACCGGACTTCCACTAGTCCCTGGCTTGGAGGTCATACGAGTTATCATATATCTAGAGCACACTGGGTGACAGTTATTATTCTTTGATGGATGTCATGTTTGTTTTGGTTGCTTCACTATCCACCTGTCACCCTAGGGATGTCACACGAGGTAGGTATTATGGATAGAAATATATAGACACCTCAGACCGTTTACTTAGTATAGAGCAGGTATTGTGGAGGGAGATACCTAGGCACCTTGGCAGATACTGTTTATGGAGTACCCTTTTTATGACGTCGTAGAGTAGCATATTATCTATGTTATGTGCTAACTCTTTGGTTGCAGGGATAGGTTAGGTATGATTTGGGTACCCTTTGTTTCCGTATACTATATCGACTTTTGTAGTATTTTGAGATTATTTATTGCTCACATCAGACTGTTGTCTGACCCGAGGCTTTATGCTTTGCTTCTTATTATCTCGAGTACTCTCAAATGAGTAGATTAGAGAGTAGGTGTGGATAGCATACAGAGTTCTGCAGATGGACAAGCAGAGGGTGACGCTTACTCATACTTGTATTTGAGTTTGTTATTGTACTTCCGTTGTGTGACATTGTGGAGCCTTGATAGTGTTTGACTTACTATTATATGAGACATGTATCAGTTGAGTTTATTTTTCCATTTGTATAAACTCTGCTTCTGTATTGTATAACTCTGTGGATCTTATACTCTGATGATTGGTTCACATTGTTATTACCGTCTCTACTATTTTATATCTGTGTTGACTATTATATTTACTCTGATACGATGTGAGATATACGACAGGTTATGTGATTATTTGATATCTCATTTTTCTTCTTTTCCATTCTCTTCTCTTCTATTTCCTCTTCTTTACTTCTTTTCTTTCCTTTAATAACCGTTCTGCACCGTAGATGTAGGGCGGTCGTTACAAAGTATAGTTGTAATTCACCATTTTTATGTATATTAAAGGGATTATATGATTGCAGAGAATTATGGCAAGAAATATGATATATATTAAATATGATAGAATATATTAACCAGGTTGGCATGTGAAGATAGTAGTGGAACGTGGCTACGGTGTTTGATTGTGACAAGATATGAGATACTCTATCTCCATTAACCAGTGTGGCATATGGAGAAAGTTGTGCAACGTGGCTATAGTGCTCGATTGTGACATGATACTAAGACATTGAGCCAATTGTATCCATTAATCAGTCTGGCATGTGAAGAAAGTTGTGCAATATGGCTAAAGTGCTTGATTGTGATAGGACATTGAGCCACTCTATCTCCATTAACCATGCCGACATGTGAAGAAAGATGTGCAACGTCGCTACAACATTTGATTGTGACAAGACTATGAACCACTCTGTCTCCATTAACCTATCTAGCAAGCGAAGACAATTGTGCAACATGGCTACAATGTTTGATTGTGATAAGACACTGAGCCACTCCGTCTTCATTAACCAGTCTGGCATGTGAAGAAAGTTATGCAACGTGGCTACAATTTTGATTGCGACGGGACATTGAGCCACTCTATCTCCATTAACCGGTCTGGCATGTGAAGAAAGTTGTGCAAAGTTGCTACAGTGTTTGATTGTGACAAGACACTGAGCCACTCCTCCTCCATTAACCACGCTGGAATGTAAAGAAAGTTGTGCAACGTGGCCACAGTGTTTGATTGTGATAGGAGACTTAACCACTCTGCCTCCATTAACCAGTCTGGCATGTGAAGAAAGTTGTGCAAAGTGGCTACAGTGTTTGATTGTAACAAGACACTGAGCCACTCTTTCCCCATTAACCACGGTAGAATGTGAAGAAAGTTGTGCAATGTGGCTACAGTGTCTGATTGTGACAAAAAACCGAGCCAATTTGCCTCCATTAATTAAATATTTTGGCAAATATAAATACCTACTATAATGTTGTTCATTCATGTTCCTTCAGATTTTATATTTTGCCAAGTAAAAAAATAATGTCAACTGAATAACTTATATTTTTCGACAATAGTGATGATGAAATGATGAAAGATCATTTTCATCGTGAAAGAGAGTTAATAGCTATGTATGTACTACAAATTGGTCAATCCAATGGACAGCATGGTGGATAAGTTGTTGGTCGTCACTACAAAAATCACAAACATTCCCGATATAATGAAAGACTGATGGGAGACTATTATTTTAGAAGAAGATTTCAAATGCGTCGACCTTTATTTCTTAGGATTCTAGAGTCTATTAAACAACGTGATAAATACTTCATTTTCAAACCTAATGCATCTAGTACTCAAGGATTGATTGGTCACTAAAAATTGACTACTGCATTGAGAATGCTTGCATATGGATGCAGGACCAGCGGGCGCTCTCCGTGAGAATTTGCGTCTGGGGGAAAGCATGGTACTAGAATATAGCTACCATCGACATTTACGACAATCAATACTTAAAAGAGTGAATGAAGCTGACATAGCAAGATTAACGGGGATGCATGGAAGTAGAGAATGGCCAGGAATGTTGGGTAGCATAGATTATATGCATTGGGAGTGGAAGAACTATCCAAAGGAGTATGCCAGAGCTTATCAAGATAAGTCTCGTAGGTCGACAATTATTCTTGAAGCAGTAGCTTCCTATGACTTATGGATCTAGCATGCCTTTTTTGGAATGTCAGGTTCTAACAATGACCTAAACGTAGTCGAACAATCTACTTTCTTTAATGACTTAGCAAATGGTAGATCAAACCTGTGTTCCCTCGGTTAGGAGGTAACACGTACGATCATGGATATTATCTTGGCGATGGTATAAACCACTAAATGGAGTACCATTGTCAAGACAAATCCTAACTCATTAAACAATAAACAATCAAAGTTTGCGGCAATGCAAGAAGGATAGAAAAAAGACGTTAAAAGAGCATTTGGTGTTCTTCAATCAAGATTTGTCATAGTCAGCAATCCATGTAGAATTTGGGATCCACTTAAAATGGCAAAAAGTAATGTACACTTATCTTATTTTACATAATATGATTATTGAGGACGAAAGAGTCATGGAAGATGACTTTAGGTACGAGGGTGCTCCAGTAGCACCAGATTTATGGCACAACGGTATGATTGGAAGCGCAATGGAACTCGAGTTTCATATTTCTAGCCAAATATCATATCGTAGTGTTCAACTCCACCAAAGACTATAAAACGATCTCATAAATCATCTTTGGAGCTTTTGTGGCAATCAGTAAAAGTTTATTATTGCTGTTAAGTTTGTTGTTGTTGTTCTTCATGTTGTTGTTCTTAATATTGTTTTAATGTACTCATGTTATATTTCATATCAAGTAATGTATCGCAATTTGTAATTGTTGCAAATAATGTATCGCAATTTCATTTCATATCAAGTAATGTAATGCAATTTCGTTTGGTTATACTTCTAAAATTACTGTATTAAGTTCAAATCAGTACATCAACTAAAATTCAAAGATAGAATAGTTCTAGAAATACAAATACAACTACAGCCCCTCTTTATGCCTATGCCTCGTAATTTCTCTCCTCTTGGATTTCGTATATTCTCGTCGCTCTTCAGACATATGCGACATATCCACGAGCATTACTGCATCTTCATCTCTTTATTTGTTTCCAACAAAAAGTCGATCCAATTTCGATATTTTTTTGGTGTTGAACAACTCGAAACTCCATTGCACGATTATATCTATCTTCGGATTCAAGGAGGTTTTTATTTCTGCTTGATCCGCCCCAGCAATCTACTTCTTTTATGGCTGTTTTAACTCCTAGAGGCCTAATAAAATCATCTTTGGTAGGAGTTAGGCACTCTTCCAACCCAGTACTTTGACTTCCTAGCGATTCTCCCGGGCCAAAGCTTTCCCCGACTCTTGGCGTTTTACCTCGGACGCTGTTTGATCGGACGTCTTAAACGGTTTCTGAAGAAAGGATTTTCATTTTACATGATCAACTAGTAGGTCATAAATGTGCATGAACTGATAAAAATGAGGTGTTTGTTTATTTCCAGGTCTGTTGATTTGTTTAAACAATTTATTTGCTGTCATCCTTTGCAAAAAAATCACTTACATAATTAGAGAACTATAAAAAAAATATAGACATATGAAAATTTAGAAAATCTTACCAAATGCATTTCATTTTCAAATCCACTAGGTTCGTTTGCTTTAATCTAAATATTTGAGAATCAAATATTCGTGTTTGACGATTAATTTTTTCAAACGACTTTTGATCTAAGATATCGATGTTTTGCAATCAATGTTCTTCCTATTGTAGCAATTTATAATTCTTTCCTAAAAAGTTTCACCATTTTGGTGGGCACCTCGGATTGAATTGTTTGAGAGTGCACACCAAATGTAACATAAATCATAGTCTTCCACCGTAGTCCAACCACCAGTAGTTAATGCTTTGCTAATTGGATCTGTATTGTTTTCTAAATCGAATCCTTTGAAACTGCATTTTACGGCATCGACGTCGAAATCAGAAAACATTTTGGGATGAGAGAAGTGAGAGTAGAATGTTTGTAAATATTGTAGAGTGTTGTGTGAGATGAGAAGAAATGAAGGTGGATAGTATTTGTGGAGGAAGGTAAACAGTCCATTGAAATAGCTATTGTGGGGAAATTTAATTGGACGCTTGTTGAATTGATGCCCAATCACTAGGCGCCTAGATCTTGGGTGCCCGTTCAACAAGCATCCAAGTATATTATGTTTTCTGAGCTAAAACTACTGAAATTGTAATTGATTCAACAATGTACATCCTGTTGCAACGCTTATTGGATGTACATCTTCAGTTCTGTAATTTGTAATCTCCTGTTGGAGATATTTTTGGAGAAGACGTCGATGAAAGTGATAAAATATACACTACTACAACGGGTCACAGCTCCATTTACTTTGTAAATGTCGTTGAGAATGAGATAGGAAGGGATCAGTGCTCCTAATGACCAAGATGAAATACTTCCTCAGTTTATATTTATGTGTGATCATTTTGAATTCAAGGAATATATAATGATTGAATTCAAGGAATATATCATAATATATGTTTCTGGGGTTTATCGTGTAATCTAAGGACACGTGTTAATAATAATTATTTCGCTAAAAGACAAAAAGAATTAACTTAAATATATAGATTATCTTTACACAAATAAAAAAAGTTGAAATTCGAAGAAGTTATATTGTAATTTTACAATCTAAGAAGCATTTCTCATGTTTCAAATCCAACAATTTCTACAAAGCCATTTCTTATCTAAAGTTTCTCAGAATGCTTTGGCTCCCAAGGTAGTACAAAATACAATGTAAAGACAATTATAATCAAAGACATCATAAAATCTTGACGACGTATCATTTTTCTCTTTTTAGGATCTAGGAAATAGTGCAGGTTAGTTCATGTTTATAGAGGGTTGAAGGAAGGGTGTAAGTTGGAACGAAATTCAGTTTTACACGGTTCAAATTCAACCTTCGTGTGAAATATAGTAAATATTCAGATCTAATACAAAGTTGCCATTTTACGAGATGAACTCTATCGTTTTACAACGTATGTTGTTTGTTGAATAGAACTTGGTAATTGCCACATTACATATCAATCACTGAAAATGTGTAATAATTACGTAGCAGAATTTTTTAGCTTTAAGCGACGGTTGTGGAAGCATTGATTGTCGTGGAGGCATAACAGAATTCGGAACACTGCCTTTTTGCTGTTTGACCGTTGATCGGCTTTCCCTTTTGCCAAAACATAAACTGCACAAAACTCATGTGTTGATTTAATTAAGCATGTTGCGACACAAGGCTTCAGAAATATCCTACATGGTTAAAAATATACACTAAGTGCATAACATGTGGTTAGAAGAAATAAGAGAATGATTTTAGCCATATTATCGATCTTGTCAACGTGTTCCTGTTTGATGCCCCGACTACTTTATTCTGAGTCTGAACACCGTCTGCAGTCACATAGCTGTGTATAATAGCTTTGGAAACATTAATATCTTCAATAACAAGTTCCTTCATTTGCGTCTAAAATTAATCAAAATAAAAGCATGAATCAGGACAGTAATTTATGTGACCAAATCCAAACGAGCACATATACAAGCATATAATACCCCTTTACGACGGCCGCAAAATCCTCTGTATAGGAGGAATAACTGTTGCGTCTCTTCATCAAGTTGTTCGCTACTCCCTCCGGAGCTTGTATCTGATGTGGAATGTCGACTGGAATCACCATGCATCTATAAGGGAGGAGATGTTAACTCTCCTCTTCCCTTCCTAATCTTTATTTTTAACAAATAAATATTAAAAATAAACATTGAATTTTCTTTAGGGGAGTTTTCTGGGAGGTCGTGCAAAATTGAAAAACAGCCAGATGATTCTAATGGCCAAGGCCAACAAACAAAATTAGTGACCACATGTTTTCCTCCGTCTGATTATCTAATTAATTTTGGTGGTTACTGTTCTTTTTCCATGTTTCCATACAATAACTTAAGAAGTAATGACATAGATAATACAAAAATGGCAAATTCTATTGCAACCCACTAAATTGATTAGTAGCCCCCCTTAATTTTAATAAAATTAAGAAGACAAAAATACCCTTCATCAACTACGTACGTTCTTTCCTTTTTTTCTCAGTCACATTTCTCAGTTCAAAACAGTTAAGTCAAAAACCCTAATTTACAAATCAATATTAAAAAATTATTCATATTTCAGTACCAGCGAATGGAGAATGTAGAAGATAATCAATCGTTGTCGCAGTCACAGCAGGTAATTGGGTTATTTTTGAAAAGTAGCAATTTTTTTGAAAGCAAATCGTAAACCCTCGATTTTGTGGAATGTAACAAATTCACGTAGAAACCTTACTAGGATCAGTATATAACCACGTGGAGAAATTACGTGGTTTATTTCAATACCACGTATAATAAATACGTGGTTTGTTTGGCGTCCACGCGGTGTTTATCCGTTGTTAGTTATATAACCACGTAGTGGTATTGCGTGGTAGACTGTTTTTTTTTTTTTTTTCTGTTTTTCCTTTTTCATCGTTCGACACTTGGTTTATGCAGATTATACCATATTCCAGTGATGAAGAAATAAACGAAGAAATAGTGCTTGATTATTCTAACGAGTTTACGACTTATGACGTAAGTTTAAATTGCATTTCTTTTGATTAAATCTATATTACCTACATTTTATTTAACATTGTTAATGCAGATATTTCCTTCTCGACAAAAGTTGATTGATTGGGTTCGTGATACTGGAAAACGACTTGGTTTCGTTATCATAATATTGAAATCAGATACTGGTGCTTCAAGCAAAAAACCAAGAATTATGTTTGCTTGTGAACGAAGCGGTGTGTATAAGAAGCGAAAAGAGATAAGCCCGAAGAACCTTCGAATGACTGGTACAAAAAAATGCAATTGTCCGTTTAGACTTAAAGGTGAGAAACTCCATACTTTTAGATGATTGGAGATTGCATGTTGTGAATGGTGTTCACAATCATTCAGAGTTAAAAAATGAGGAAGGCCATTCGTATATTGGTCGACTAAATGAAGAAGAGACCAAATTAGTTGTTGAGATGCACAGAAACATGGTAAAAGCAAAAGAAATTTTACACACCATTAAAAGAAATGATCCTACAAATCGTACCACCATCAAAACAATTTATAATGTTATACGAGCACAAAATTCTATTGAGCGGGCAGGGCGTTCACAAGTTCAATATTTGCTTACTAAATTGACAGAGTTTCATTACTTTGAATGGCACCGTAAGACATTAGATGGAACAGATATTATTAAAGATATATTTTGGGCGCATCCTACCAGTTTGGATTTTTTACGTACATTTCCTCGAGTTATCATACTAGATTGCACATATAAAACCAATAGGTATAGAATGCCTTTGCTTGAGATTGTTGGTGTTACTTGTACAGATCTTACATTCTGTATTGCGATTGCGTATTTAGTTTCTGAAACCGAGGAAAATTATACATGGGCCTTAGAACGGTTGAAATCTGTTTTGATTGATTATGAAGTGGAATTGCCATCAGTCTTCGTTTCTGATAGGGAAATAGCACTAGTTAATGCTATTGGTGTTGTTTTCCCAAATTCTGCACATATGTTATGCACATGGCACATTAAAAACAATGTTCTAACTTTTATGCAAAAAAGAGTGAAAGGAATGGAGCTTGAGGAGAAGAAGTCATTTTTATTTGATTGGAATGAACTTGTGTGTTCAAAAAATTTAAGCGCTTACAATGAGAATCTACAAGTGTTGCATGAAAAGTATGGGAATCATACTTCACTGTTGAAGTATATTCACGAGACATGGTTGGATACATACAAAGACCGATTTGTTCAAGCGTGGACAGATGACTACAAGCATTTTGGAAATTATACTTCTAATCGGTAATTTTGTTTAATAATCATGTTCATATTTATTCAACATAGTAATTACTGTTATATTACTCGTATGCATGTGTCATATGCAGGGCCGAATCCGCGCATTCAAAGTTAAAAAAACATTTAGCCAGTTGTCAATGTAATTTCGAACAAGCTTGGACGAAGATGCATTCACTCTTGGAACTCTCGTTTACTGAACTTAAAGCATCATTTGAGAAAAGTTTAACAACAGTAAAACACATATTTCATATACGGGAGTTCAAAAATTTACGAGGCTTCATTTCTATCAAGGCACTTGATTTGATACATTCAGAATTACAGAGAATACAAGATGTTGGCGAGGAAGAATTGTTATGCGGATGTGTCGTTCGTAGAACACATGGATTGCCTTGTGCGCACGAGTTAGCACGTCTTGGGCCTGGTACCGCACTATCGCTTGACATGATTGATATTCATTGGACAAGACTTCATCTAGTAGAAATAAGCGGAAAGAACGATGTGGGGATAGTAGAAAAAATGGAACTCCTATTAAACGATGTGAAAAAGATGGAAACTCCTTACCAAATGCAAATTTATAAGAAGATTTTGGAAGTTGTTCAACCACGTACGTCCTCTCTCGCATCTCCAAAAAGCAAAATAAAGACACGTGGTAGAGAGAGGAAAAAACGTGCTAATACTTCAACCAAAAGGACTCCTTCGGCATTTGAGCTTGTCGAAAGTGTTTATTCTCAAAGTTCGTCTACTTCAAAAAAGGCTCGTGTCGATAAACTTCCTATTCGTAAGCCGAAAAAGGTATGTTTAATACATTTTAATTGAACATGCATTTGAATATAAGTTATGTACTTATTTACGACAACATTTTTTTTCAGTTGGAAGAACTAACTGAAGGCATGAGAACTTATGTGCATCAGATACCATTGGAGTTGAAGGCTTTTGTCACTGATATTATAGACGTTAGAGCGGATGGTAACTGTGGGTATCGATGTGTGGCTGCTTTGCTTGGTTTGGGCGAATCAAGTTGGAGCCAAGTAAGGAGAGAGTTATACGAAGAATTATATGAAAATCAGAGTTTATACGATCGTGTTTTCATAGAAAATGGTAGAAGTACAAATCTTCTCAGTAGCCTTAAGCATGAAGATGAAGGGTTTGCGCCGGTGGAAAAGTGGATGTCTATACCCGATGTTGGTTATATTATTGCAACTAGGTATAACGTTGTAGTATTCACCATTAGCGAAAGACTTGTATTGACAATACCTCCATTGAAAGGAAAAGTGCCACAACCAATACAGCGTATGGAAATTGCAATAGCTTTCGTTAACCAAGATCATTTTGTTCAGGTAAACATCTTATAGATTAATAAAATTCAAAATAATTTCATTTATTTTCAAACCTCTTGACTCATGACTCATGTCTTGTAGGTAAAACTAGAGCCCAAACACCCGGTTCCTCCCATTTATTCAAAATGGTACACAGTTCGTGATACGGATGCCAGTAAATGGGAGTATATTTACAACGATAGAAGACAAGCTTGGGATGAAAGAAATGCATTTGCAAATTGGAAATGAAGTGAATGTACTTTGTCTGGAAAGTTAGTGAATGTAGTTTGTAGTTTGTTTGCAAAACGATGTTTGAAAATTAAGTGAATATACTTTGTTTGGAATGTTATTGAATGTAGTTTGTTTGGAAAGTTATCGAATGTTATTGAATGTAGTTTGTTTGGAAAGTTATCGAAATTTTTTTTTGGTTTTCTGTTAGCACCACGCACTGACAAGACGTGGTTTGTAAACAAACAACGCACTGACAAGACGTGGTTTGTAAACAAACCACGCACTGACAAAACGTGGTTAGTTAAGAAACCACGTCTTGTCAGTGCGCGTTGAAAAACAGAAACTCAAAAAAAATTCTTCAAAACAAATCTGCGTGGTTTCTTAACTAACCACGTCTTGTCAGTGTTTGGTTTGTTTACAAACCACGTCTTGTCAATGCGTGGTTTGTTTACAAACCACGTCTTGTCAGTGCGTGGTGCTAACAGAAAACCAAAAAAAAATATTTGACCCAGTATACATCAGCTTATAACAATTTAAACAACACATACGCATCATGAATATACCATAATCATTAACAGTCAAATACCATTAGCATTCGAATAATCAGTACATATCATAACCGTTCAACTACAAATTAAAATACCATATTCATTTCATTACATACAACAACCAAAATACAAAACAATCTAAACTTGGACACTAAACTTGATGTCGGATGTAACGTACAACAGCAGCTCGGACACTATCAAGTTGAGGATTAGCTTCATTCAAAAGGCCATGCACATCATGAAGAGTCTGAAAAAAAATAAAGTTAAATGGAGCATATTATAAACTGAAATTATATAGTGAAGCGAACTGAAACATACCGAGTACAGTTGGTTATAGGTAGGTTGAAAATGTGAAGCTCCAACCCTCACATCAGCAGGTAAGTATACAGGATTGTGAACCCGTAAGACACTATGATCCCTATACCATTTCCGTATACTCATCAGTGCAACTAAGCATAGACTGATTGAGTGGTATTGATCTACGTCCTTCCGCAATAACATGGTTATACCAATTGTCCCATATACTTTCCAAAAATTGATAACGCACCCGAGTGTATGTAGTCGAAGTTGAACCTCGACGTGCAGTTGTTGCTACGGGAGGAATAGGAGCCGTGGGAATGTTCTGAACTCTACCAAACTGTCTAAGTACTCTATCAGGATGATATGGCTCCACGACATTTAGGAAGAGAATGCAACCACTATACCAAGATATAGCGTGAAATGGATGATAGTGTCGTGCAAAGACGTAAGGATCAAAAATAACCTATTCAATTATGTAATTTATCAAAATTAGTTTTAGTAAATAAACTGTTGATCATGACATGCATCTAATCATACCTATTGTTATTATAAAAGTACTGAATGAAGATAATAACCTGTTCAATTTGAATAGTATCAAGGAATATACGAAGATCGATTACTGATGCACCACAATCTGTAGATGGATTCCATCGAGCGGCACGGGGTAAACTCTCGTAGTACAGATTGGTGGAAGGATGAAAGCATGGAAAGTGCTCAAATATCCATGACTCAAGTAAACAAAGAAATCCTGCAATCTGTTTCACACCCATACGAGTCGCTAATCCAAGCTGCCTGTAGAGAAAAGCAAGTGTTGCTGAACCCCAAGAGTAAGTGTTGACAATGTCCAAATTTTTTAGTGGATCCAGTAGCGATATGTGCACATGAGACTTGCTTTTGTCAGCAAACAGTGTGTTGCCAACCAAAAATAAAAGATAAGCACGAGCGGCACGCCTAATTGCCCGATCAGTCCACTCATCGCTCACATCTTCAAATATACCATGTAACGTAGACAAACTTAGTTTATATCCAACCCTCTCATTCATTTCCAACCTAGCTTGTGCTTTAGATAGACCAAGGTACTTAGAAACAATACTAACCGCTTGTTCCATTTCATATGAATTACTCTGTATAGGTTTACCTTCGACTGGTATGTGTAATAAAGAAGCTACGTCGTCAAAAGTAATAGTCATCTCACCGAATGGTAAATGGAAGGTATTAGTCTCAGGATACCATCGTTCTACGAAAGCTGATATCAGATTCCTGTTAACACTCTTGTAGAAAGTGCTAACAATAGAAGATAAGCCAGACAAGTCAATGATGGCTTTGAATCTAGTAGCATTATCCGGAATCCTCCACTCCGATGCCTTTTGTGCATGGTTGACACAAGTGAGCAGTGGTCGTTCCTACACATATAAAATTTACATTTAATAAAAGAAGTAATAAATTGATTGTTTAAATAATAGCCACATACCTGCCCAGTCCATATCAAATAAGCAACATGAGTGTCAAACTCTCTAATCACATCAGTGATTTTAGGACCACCTTTCTCGTTTACAGCTTCTTCATCTTCAGCTTCTTCCTCATCATCTTGACCTGTCTCTGTCTCGGCCCCTGTGTCATCTTCATCTTCATCTTCATCTTCTCTCGATGAATCCGAACCATCTCCATGTTCCTCATCTCCAACATCTTCTTCTTCTTGCTGCTCTTCAACTTGCCTTGTATCAATCTCATACTCGGTTGTGTCACCCTCAGCCCTATTATCGTTCTTGTCTGCACTTGTACCTTCGGCTCCTTTCCCAGTTCTTCGTTTTCTTTCTGAAGCCGTCATCCGTACTCGACCCATCTGTAAATAAGCATGACAAAAAAAAATTACCCATCTGTAAAAGTCCAAGAAGCGAATGTAAATGATATGGTTACTAATATTTCCAGGCTGCCACGCACGGTCACCCATCTTTGTAAATCTCATTTTTTTTTAAAAACTCCAGGCTGCCACGCACGTATACTACGTGAAAAATAGAAAAACCACGCAGGAATAGTGCGTGGAAAAAATAATAACCACGCAAAGTTGTTACGTGGAAAAAATAATAACAACGCAAAGACCTTACGTGGTTACTAATATTTCCACGCATCTCTGCTGCGTGGTAACCTGATCTCAACACTTACAATTTAGTTTTCCATGTAGAGATCTTGCGTGGAAACAATTTTTTCCACGTAGTTTCCCTACGTGGTTTGGAATTTTTCCAAAAAAAAAAACTTCTTTTGCTGAAACGGATTAAACACTTGATTTAGAAATCAATCGAACCAATGCTCGATTCAGTAATCAACTCAGTAGCAACTCGATCCATTACTTAGTAATCAGTAGTAAATCGATTGAACAAGAAGAAGAAGCTTGCAGAAATACTTACATCGGTGGAGGTTGGAGGTTCGATCGCTGGAGCGGAAGAAGAAGCTGGAAGATGAAGAAGAAGATGATGCCACGAAGACGATGCCATCGAACTGGAGGAGGAAGATACGCGTTTGGGGTTTTTTCACGTGAAAGCTGGAAGGGTAATTTTGGAAAGAGGGGGGGCTACTAAGCTATTTTATGGGTATACGGGATTAAGTAATTTTTAGGGGGCTACAAAGTAAAACATCGTGTTGCAATAGAATTTGCCTACAAAAATAGTCAGAGCATAGTTTTCATAACCGGACCATAAGTTGAACCAAGACGACTCAAAATTTAAAAGTTTTGATGGTTCAACTTGTCAAACCGTCAAAATCGTGGATTTTTTTTTTGAAAATTTACACATTTAACTACAAGTCATATAAAATATTGACATAAAAACACTACGTAGATGAACGATAGATGGTCGGCAACCGAAGTTGTATGCTGGTACAATACACAACTTCACCAAAACAACTACAGTTGTGTACGCAGTAAAGCAGTGCACAACGACTAGGGCCGGCCCAAAAGTATTTAATGTCCTAGTCGAACGATCTTTTGTTTGTTTTTATTGCCCTTTTATTCAATAAATAATAATACATTTATATGCGTAAACAAAATCTATAATACAATTTAACTTCGTCATAAAATATTGATCAATTAAGTCATTCATATTACATGCCAAAAATTTAAATGTCAACATGATATCCAAATATATCATTTCGTATTAATGAAAAAAACTTTTTAGATTTTTTTGAAAGAAAACACATTGGTTATCTATTCACGGAACCTTTTAAGTAGAGTTTAAATTTAACAAAAAACCCAGAATATCCTTCATAAAGTTAAAATTACTCACACCAGCTTCTACGTTTCATCGCATTTTTTTCTATGTATAATATCGGTTTCATCATTAGGTGCTCTTATCTAAAATAGGGATCACTCGTATTATCAAAAAAAATAGCTTAATCATTATTCCTGCTGTAGAAAAAATCAAGTATCAATTCATGAATTAATTATGCAATCACAAATCATTTTTGTGTCTAAGAAACCAGAATAACAAGAGTATAAAGCATATAAATTTTCATTCAACTACAATAGGAGAGTGACCATGCATTACGGACTTACTAGCAAACAGGCAGATTAATAAGTTTTAAAGTGCTTTACTTTTTTTAATAGAAAGAGTATAAAGCATGAAAATTAGCAGATAAATTCACACAAACTCTTATTTAAACATAAAGTATCGCTGAAGTTATAAATAGCAAAAACGTAAAGCGTATAAATTCTTATTCAAACTGAAGTTATAAATTGATTTAAGTAGAGAATTAGTTATCACTAACTTATTCAAACATAAATAATCACATGATTAATTACCGAACATGCAGCAAGTTGTTGAGATGATTGATTATTTGATTTAAGGCAGCAGGATTTGGGTAGTGCGATTTGAAGCAGCACAACGTGAGGAGAGGAGCACTGAGCAGCAAGTAATGGCGGTCGAGAGGCGATGGATTTTGTCGGCTGATGATTTGTGATGGAGAGACGTGGAAGAAAGTGAAAATGAAATGAATTGTGATTTTGATCTTTTTTGTTGCCCCCTTTCGTGATGATGCCCTAGGCGTTTGTCTTCCTTGCATATGCTTTGGACCGGGCCTGACAACGATAGATTTTTAGTGAGGCAAACTTGATGAATCTTGCAGTGGTCTTGGAAAAGCTTGCAACGGTGAAGAAGAAAGTGATAGAGTTTATTGTAAAGATTTTGGAACAATGAAGATTTTGCAATATTGATTTCTTTATTTTCTTCAATGCAATACAAAGGATGAGAACGAGAAAGAATTACATGGTGAAAAAGTAGGGAAAAAATAAAAGAAATGTGGTTCAAGCAAGTAAAATTGACGGTTGGACCGTTGGTTCGAAGGTCCGATCTGAGTTCGTGCATAACTGAAGTTTGATTGAATTTCAAACTATGATTATTCAAGGTTGAACGCGGTTGAATCGGGTCATAAAAACCCTCGGTCAGAGGTTGAACTAAAGAGAATGGAAACCCACACGAAACTGTCAAAAGGCAAAACAGCTTCCATTATGCACCTGGGAGATTTTGTCTCTAGGAAAATAATTTTTATTTTCGATTCAACATATGCGGGCTTATAATATATGGTAAGCATGTTCTAAAATCATCAACCTTGTGATGGTTCTAGGTATTTTGGAAAAATAACAATGGTGGATTGTTTGTTGGGAATAAAATCGAAGTTTATCATTATGCTTACTACTTAATGTACGGTAAGTTTACCAAAAGCGTGAAACATATACGTGTACATCCTCACTTCTAGAAGGTATCGTGATTTGTACAAACAAAAAAAACTTATTATTGCTTTTTTTCTCAAAAGGAAAAAAACAAATATATATATATATATATATATATATATATATATAACGAGGATACCTCCATTTGAAGCTTTTGCAATTACTAAAACGTCCTTTTAAATGCTAGCACCAAATAGAGGTCATTTTCGTCATTTGCTTGCCACGCCACACACAGTTTTAATAACCGCATCTTTCCCACATTCTCTTCTCTTGAAGAAAATTTATCCTTTCTCATCACACAGTTTTAATAACCGCATCTTTCCCGCATTCTCTTCTCTTCGAGAAAATTTATCTTTTCTCATCATTTCTCCTTTCTCATCATGAATGGATCCTTTTTGTAAGATTTGGATAAAAAACTTCTTCAATTTTCAGTTCCCTAATTTGTCAGGTATAAACCTTCACCTTAGGGTGGTGATTTTTTGGCCAAGGGTGGAGGTGATGTAGGCAGGCGGAGGCGGCTAGGGTGACAGTGGTGATTGCTGCGCTTAGGCAAGGGAGGAGGTTGGTGGTTCTTGCGGGTTGGATGCAGGCCGGGGTGGAGGAAGGCAAAGGCGCAAAGGCAAGCGGATGGTGGTTGGATACAGATTTGGTTGCGGGTTGGTCGTACTAGGGTAGTCCTTGAGGTAATGGATTATAATGAGAGGTACATGAAAATCACTGACCTAAATTTAGTGTAATTTTTTCATTTCACTTTCATTTATTTCTCTTCTGTTTGTTTTTCTTTTGCAGCATTTTTTGTTCAAATTGTTGGAATTGGCATAGAGCCAGCGCTTGGACCTCCTAGCCATAATCGCCAAGAAAACAGTGCTTGGCATGGCTCAGTTATTTTTTGGTTTGCAAAATTCACATTTTTATGCGTACTATTTATTTTCTAACATTAACTGTAATGAGAAATTTAGGTTTGTGCGTGTGGGTTGCTTCAAATTGATGATATAAGAGATCATATTTCAATTGATCACATCACTTAAAACTTGAAGTGTAGTTGTAATGTAATTAATCATGTTCCTCCTGCTAATAATATTTGCTATGTTTGATAGTAATTTTTGAATGAAAATAGTTATATTTATATTATTTAAATTTCAAATACACAATTCTAAAAGTTGTTTGTAATCTGGAGTAGATAGATTATTAATAACAATTAAAAAATACCAGTGTAGTTTGTTGAACGTGTAACGACCCGTAAATTTAACTGGTTTTAATAACGTTATTAATTGAAATTTTGCGAAATTTTAAACGATAAAGTTTTAAATATAAAATTGATATTTGGAATGCATCTAGTTAAACATAGCAACTGGTAAATTTTCGTCCGAAAATATGAAAGTTTATTTCGCGCGTAAATTTACTTCAATTTAATCAGTTAAAAAGCGATGAAATTAAAATGTTTTGAAACCTAAATATTTTTACATGGAAAAATTCTAAACCATCTTCTGAGCAAGAAGTCATTTTTCGTTTTTCCAAATTCGGACATTTTTAGCTCTGTCGATCTTAATCTTCTGCGTTTTTACGGCATTTTCCGCTAGTAGAAAATTTGAATTTTTATAATTCAATCGTATCACTAATATCTATATAACGTTTTGATCGTCTTGTCGTGCTGATCTCCGTAATAAACTCTATTTTGTATTTTGACGTCCGATATGCGACGAAATCGACGTAACCGTTCGTCGTAACGTTCCGTATTTGGGGCTTTTTAGGCTTCCGTGTCCTTTTGTTGGTCAATCAGATAGAGTAACTCGCTGCCGGCTATTGATATTCCCTATTCCCTGAATTCACCCTTTGCTATTGCTATTTCCAACGGTATCAAAATATTAATGGCTCATTTTGTCCTTTATTTCTCAATTGGAATTATAATTATAAGGACAGTACATTTTCATTTGTTTTGGCTGAACTATTCATTTCCACCTTGAAGCTATCCTGTTTATTTTTCCTCAGCAACTCCATGCCTCGCGCAACCACCCTCGAACCCATCGTCCGACCCGTCCCTAGCCCCTCCGACCACCAATATTCCCCACCTTCGCCGTGAAGACAAGGCCATCTTCCCTCTGCCCAATACCTACCGGACTCCGCCACGCTCAAACTCGCCCGTGCCCTTTTACCAACCGGATCTTGCGCAGCCCCTCCTCCTTCACCGCAAACCCATCCCTCTTAGCAAGCCTCTAACCAGAGCTTCGGCCAAAACTCGCTCAGCCTTCGCCCATCTTCTTTTGGCCATACCGAGCGCCTTCAACCCAAGGCCGAGCACCGTGCCTTCCTATAGCTCATGCACTGGGCGAGCTTCTCTGTGTTTATGTCAAGGTATATTTGTTAGTACTATATGTGTTACATATAGATCATTGGTTTATGGCATCGTTAGTTCATATGAATGTATATAAGTCATATATTATTATTTGATCTTAAACTCCATATGGTTTATACATATTATTACTTTAGCTGTTATAGTAGTCTGTATATAACTTTGTACTGGATGTTATATTGGTTTATACGTATATTTGAGTTATAAGGGTTACAACATATATATGTTAGACTATATGCATATTTCATATACAGATTTTTGTAAGAAATGTCTATTCGTATATGTTAGTATTAATATATTTTAATGACGTATATTTTCAGTATATAATATTAGTTGTATAGAATCTGGTTATATATATTTAGTATATGATTCATATATTTAGTAATAAGATATGTTGTGTATTTGTACTACTTTCGCTAGTTATATACACCTATATATATATATATATATATATATATATATATTCGTCCATACATTGGGTTTATATGGTATTATTTATATAATTTGCTGTTGTGTTTTAGGCATTGGGTCGGTCTATGTAGTATGGATTGTTTAAAGATATATATTGGTTTTCAGTTGTAATTTATACAGAGGTTTAAAATATATTAGTTGTGTTATGGTTTGGTAATAAGTAAGTTTAAACATACGTTTATGGTCTATCTATATATACCTACTGTGATATATTTATTGTTTGTAAAAGTGTTATATTTTATAAGTGGTTATATATTAATTTATTTATAGATGAGTATATCATAGTTTGACTTTTAATAATTATATAGAGATTTTTATAGGTACTTAGATTTAGTATTTATTTGAAAATATATTTATATGTACATTATTTTAATGAGTTCCAAATTTAAATTTTGTTAAGAAAATAATATAATAGAGTAATTTCGTTTCATTCTTTATCAAGCCGATTTTGATAAATTTTCATCAACTCCTTGTTATCAGCTTATCTATCGAATTCGTGCCCATCTTGCTTGGATTTGTAGCTCATTCCTGTATCCAATCTCTAGCCTCGAAAGGTGAGCAATCACTCACGATTAATGTTCTTTTATTTATTAAATTTGATTTCAATTGAAACGACAATTGAAATATGCTGCTGTTAGTTATTTACACTATTATATATGTTATTACCTTTATCAGTTCACCTGTGACATCTGACACCCTTATTTGTTATTTATACAATGATAATCCAGTTTGGTTGATAAATGATTGATTGTTGATGTTGGACATTGGATGTTAAATTGTTAATGTTGAAGTGATAGATAATATGTAATTGAATTTGACGTAGGATAGTTAGATTTGATATATGTGTTAAATTTGATTAAATGACATTTGTATAATATGACCCCTTTAACTGTTAAATTTATTGACACGTAGGATTTGTTTAATTACACCTTGAACCACTGAATGTATGTTGTTAAATTGATGATGTATGAAATTGTAAATAGATGACAAGTGAAGAACCGTAATGTAATAATCTTTAATCTACATGAAATGATAGTGTAGATTCTAGAATTAATTATATTAATTCGCACAAACAACAATGTGAATTAATATGATTATTTCGGGATTATTGTATTTATTATTGGATTGTTATTGATTGTTGTTATTGCTTGTTTATTTACTTTGACACCATCCCAGTTATCACATTGCAAGTTCCCTTTGCTATGCTTTGATTTTTGAATTGAATTGGAATCGGGTTGAAATGATAAATACCCAAAATTTAACTTTGACTTAGGGTAGAGAATTAAATAAACCCGATTGGTCAATAATTTGATTTAAAAATAAAATTGAGATTTTTATTTGAATAAATGATAAGGTTTTGAAATGAAGTTGGAAGTTGAATTTTATGAAAGGAAATGTTAATATTTAATAATATGAAACAAAATATTAACAATGTAATTGATGAACGTTTAATTTGAGAAACGATTGAATTAAGTTTTGAAATTATTTAATAATTAAGTTTGAAATTATTTAATAATTAAGTTTTGAAATTATTTAATAATTAAATAAGATTGAATTATTTAATAATTAAATTGAATTGAATTCTTTATTAAGTGAAATTGAACCTCTTGAATTAGTGAAATTTAGTTTCTTTATTAATTGAGTTTTGAAATTTGTAACTAAGTAAATAAATAAGTGAAATTGAATTTCTCTAATAAGAAATAAATGTGTTTTATTGAAATTAATGTAAGATTTGTAATTTCAGAATTTGATTTGATGAATTCAATTTAATGCAATTTGTAAGTTTTTATACAATGAAGTTGAACTTAAATGATTGATTTAGTAAATTGGAAGTTAAATAGAATTTGTTTTGAAGAATAAATTTACTTAACGAATATTGAATGAAATCGAAATGAACTTAAATTGATTTGAATGTAAATTAACTCATTTTAAATGATTTTGGAATGAAACTTATTTACGAACTTGAATCAATATTTGAATTGTTTTAATAGAAATTGAAATTGAATTATAAGATTTTGAAATTATGAATGTGGAAGTTTTGAAACGTAAATTATGGAAATTGTTTTAGAAAGACAAATGAAATGTTGATTTACAAATTCTAATTGAAATTGTAATTGATTTGATTTTGAAATTTATTAAACGACCAATCGGTGTAATATTTTCGAAAGTTATTAAAGAGACAGGAATCGGTTAAGGACATACTCACTGTCTAAACCGAAAACCACTTTAATAACTTTGCGCGGAGTGTGATCCAGAATGAAGTGGTTGGAATGATTTACGTGATGACTGAAGAAAGAGAACGATAATGGATAGCCTTGACACTTGTGTCAAATTGGAAATGACTAAAAAAGGAGCCGTGCCGGGCCAAATGGGGGTTAGCTACCTCGAGCGAACACACTTCTTCGAAAACTACTCATTACTTGTTGTCGATTGGTGCACCCTTGATTTGGGAGTGTTGTTTCGCGGTGTTTCGATCGCTACGGCGATGCGTTTTCACCAGTCCGGATCAGGCAATCGGTAGTTTCACTACCTTGGGTATTGCCTCATATGCCTTGTCATACTTGGATCCCTATATACACGACCACTACGTTTGTTTTGTGTTATACCTATGGAGTACTCCCTGATATCCCACTAGTTTACGGTGGAGTTTACAGTGCTGTATAGACTATAACACTTATATAAAATGTGTTAAGGGGGATAATGGTATCGCCTTAACACTATTTTGATATCTTATATTACTGATAGGCATTATCTATTTATCGTACACTACTACATAGTAGATAGTTTAACGGATCCTTAAAGGATGGTTATTCCAAACATCCTTTGAGTTACTTGTATTTCAGTTGCTATTTCACTTGAGTTGGATTTATAAATATAAGAATGTTAATCCTGACTCGAGTGTTTTGTGTTTTGCTTTACGCTCGGGTCAGACTGAGTATACCAGTATTCGAGACTCGCCTTTAGAGTTGGAGCTTCACTTGGAGATCCAGCTATCTATCCAGCTTTCAGATATCCAGTTGATTCCAGTGATGTATTCTGATATTGTATTTGATTATTGTATTCGAGACATCTGTTGTACCTTATTTAACTCTGATATGTATATAGTAGCTTCATGAACTACTATCTTTTGTTTCCGCTGCATTTATTACTCTGTGTCTATGATCTATGATTATATCTATTTACTGTATATGTTCAGGTTTGCCAAATTTAAATTAACAATTCGGTATTTTGAATTATTCAAGTCCGACATGTGTGTCTGCCTATGCACTTGGTGGGTGCAGCATGATAGGGGGTTCTCGCATTTGGTTTGGTAGCGAGCGGATGACTCTTACTCCTACATGTCCATGCGGGGTTGGTGCAGTCGAGAGGCTGGCTGTAAAGGCAGAACACAGGTACATCTGTATGCTACGGTGGGCGTTACCCCACTGACGTGGTCCGTTACAGTTGGTATCAGAGCTCTGGTAGCTCTAGGCAAAACTTAACATATAGGGGAAATGTATTTACAGAATCACTCTCATTCGAGTTTCAATCTCTTCCTTTTGACTCGATTCCTTTGAATTTTGGAACGTTCCCTGCGGTTCCAAAAATTCATTCGTGTCCCTCACTATTCGTCTTCTTTCAATTCTGGAGCACCCCATAACTCCATTTTGAATGATATCTATAATAGATCGGCGGTCTCACCAATCTTCGAATGATTTATAAAGGGGCGAAACTCCTTTACAATAGACATCGATTTACCGAAGATTTCTGCATCCACGGTTTACGATTCTATCTATCTCCTGCTATGCCTGAATTCTATCTCTTGCGATCAAATGTAGATTTACCTCGAAATTCTGCATCGATCTTATTCTTGAAGTCACGGTCGACCCGGTTAAGGTTGCCCGCAATTTAATAAACTTATTCATCTTCCTATTTTGATTATTTAACCATCTTGGCTTGTTTCAATCTATCTTCGAATTTAAAATTCTCTTTGATTTGAGTCCATCAAATTTGAATCTCTATCCTTGCTTTGAAATCCATTATTGTATCGTCGAGCGAGAGAGTGTATTTGTAAATTAATATTTAAAATGTTTTAATATATGCTGTGTTGTTTGAGTTGTTGATGTGATTTGGGTTTCCGATCGATTCGTCTGATCAGCGCTATCGATAGGATTTCCAAAACACTTGAACAGAACAAACTGACACAATGTTGTTTTCAAATTTGGTGAACAAAATAGTTTTGGATGATTATATTATATACAAATATAAGTTTTCTGAAATTAAATTGTTAATGAATTTGTTGTCAAAAATGATAATATTTGATTTTCATTTATTGTTTTGTAAACCATTGACTATCGCATAATATAAATAAATAAATTTATAAAACTTGGTTATAATTTGATTTGAAATTTGAAATGAATTTAAATCAAGAATGTGAGAATTTAATTTCCGTTGTTTTCAAACTTTGGGTTTAAATTTTAAAATGCATATTATAAAAAGAAATTTCGAATAGAAATCAATTCCAAAGAATTTTAAATGATTAAATCAGTGCTCTTCTCTTTTGTCGCTGGAAAATAATTTCGGTGATGGCGGCCGCATCATCGACATTCATTTTCGAGTTTCGAAGTGGAGAAACCATTCTGTAGCTTTGCTACGGTTTTGTTTGGGAAATATTTAAATTTGAATTTCTTAAGTATGACTTGATTTATATATATATATGGGAATATTATTTTAAATTTAATTTGATTTAATATATATAGTATATACATAATTATCTCTAAAGGGTTTGAAATTAAACGGAAATTTAATTCTAAAAATTATTTTAAAGGATGTTTTCAATTATAAATAAAGCTAAATTTTTGGATAAATATTTAAACTTGAAATAATTGAATTTGAAAATTTATTTGTATAATACTCAATTTCATTTCAATATAACTTACCTAAATTATTCAAAAGTTAAAATGTAATTGGATAATGTACAATAAAAAAATGTCTTTATAAATAAAAATTTAGTGTTTATAATAAATGTTATACACTAAATTTTGATTATAAAGATGTTAATAGAGTTAGATAGGATAAAGTAAAACTCAGCTAATAATGAAATAAATTTGTTTTGAAAGAATTAATAAATTGAAATTTGATCAACTTATGAAAATACCTTGAATTTAAAAGAAATTAGTAAATATAACTTAATTTAAATCGAAACTTTTATGGTTTAAATTAATTTATATGGGTTAAATATATATGATTAGATATATTAAGTAGAATAAATTTAACAATAATTTGGAATAAAGAAGAATTTAAATTGCTGAAAAAAATATGATTATAATAAAAGACTATTCAAATTTATGGTTTTAGAAATTGTAAATTGAAGATAATTGGATAATAAGATAATGAATTTAGAAATAGATAGATTGATTTAACCTAAGTGAACTTAAAGGGATTTAACCAAATAGTTAAATATTAATTAATTTAAATTGAAATTTATATGGTTTAAATTAATTGTTTTATTGTATTTCAGTCTATTTTTTTCTGGTTGTTTCTATTCTCTTACCTCGTTCCTTTTCGGGGAAGAAAAGTTTTGAGTGGGGGAGAGTGTAACGACCCATAAATTTAACTGGTTTTAATAACGTTATTAATTGAAATTTTGCGAAATTTTAAACGATAAAATTTTGAAATATAAAATTGATATTTGGAATGCGTCTAGTTAAACATAGCAACTGGTAAATTTTCGTCCGAAAATATGAAAGTTTATTTCGCGCGTAAATTTACTTCAATTTAATCAGTTAAAAAGCGATGAAATTAAAATGTTTTGAAAACTAAATATTTTTACATAGAAAAATTCTGAACCATCTTCTGAGCAAGACGTCATTTTTCGTTTTTCCAAATTCGGATATCTTTAGCTCCGCCGATCTTAATCTTCTGCGTTTTTGCGGCATTTTCCGCTAGTAGAAAATTTGAATTTTTATAATTCAATCGTATCACTAATATCTATATAACGTTTTGATCGTCTTGTCGTGCTGATCTCCGTAATAAACTCTATTTTGTATTTTGACGTCCGATATGCGACGAAATCGACGTAACCGTTCGTCGTAACGTTCCGTATTTGGGGCTTTTTAGGCTTCCGTGTCCTTTTGTTGGTCAATCAGATAGAGTAACTCGCTGCCGGCTATTGATATTCCCTATTCCCTGAATTCACCCTTTGCTATTGCTATTTCCAACGGTATCAAAATATTAATGGCTCATTTTGTCCTTTATTTCTCAATTGGAATTATAATTATAAGGACAGTACATTTTCATTTGTTTTGGCTGAACTATTCATTTCCACCTTGAAGCTATCCTGTTTATTTTTCCTCAGCAACTCCATGCCTCGCGCAACCACCCTCGAACCCATCGTCCGACCCGTCCCTAGCCCCTCCGACCACCAATATTCCCCCACCTTCGCCGTGAAGACAAGGCCATCTTCCCTCTGCCCAATACCTACCGGACTCCGCCACGCTCAAACTCGCCCCTGCCCTTTTACCAACCGGATCTTGCGCAGCCCCTCCTCCTTCACCGCAAACCCATCCCTCTTGGCAAGCCTCTAACCAGAGCTTCGGCCAAAACTCGCTCAGCCTTCGCCCATCTTCTTTTGGCCGTACCGAGCGCCAGAGCTTCGGCCAAAACTCGCTCAGCCTTCGCCCATCTTCTTTTGGCCGTACCGAGCACCTTCAACCCAAGGCCGAGCACCGTGCCTTCCTATAGCTCATGCACTGGGCGAGCTTCTCTGTGTTTATGTCAAGGTATATTTGTTAGTACTATATGTGTTATATATAGATCATTGGTTTATGGCATCGTTAGTTCATATGAATGTATATAAGTCATATGTTATTATTTGATCTTAAACTCCATATGGTTTATACGTATTATTACTTTAGCTGTTATAGTAGTATGTATATAACTTTGTACTGGATGTTATATTAGTTTATACGTATATTTGAGTTATAAGGGTTACAACATATATATGTTAGACTATATGCATATTTCATATACAGATTTTTGTAAGAAATGTCTATTCGTATATGTTAGTATTAATATATTTTAATGACGTATATTTTCAGTATATAATATTAGTTGTATAGAATCTGGTTATATATATTTAGTATATGATTCATATATTTAGTAATAAGATATGTTGTGTATTTGTACTACTTTTGCTAGTTATATACACCTATTGTGACGCCCCACCTCTATACCCACGCTAACCAAGAACACTACGATGTAGTGCTGTCAATTAGCGCGGAGAATAAGGCTGTGGAGGAGCGACCATCCATGTAACTTCTTTGTGCGAGCACCGATACGTCAGATAGAATAGAATGCATATCTTTTAAGGAGGAAATCCGACATACCGATACAAACACAAAGCTATCACACGGTGGCTATATAAAATCTTCGGAAACAAATATAGAAGTATGCATAACATAAATCAGTCACAGACATCCATATCACAAAGGCGGAAGAAGATATGAATAAATATATATATCACATGAAAGTGTACATCAGAGTAGTGGTCGGAAAGATCCACGATAATACAAAAGAATAGCATCACGTGCTATACAAAAGAATAAGTACACAACATAGAGTCTATATCTCAAAGGTGTACATCCAAAAACTACTAATCTAGGTAGTTAGCCAAAAGTCAGAAATATCCTGAAGAGAAGTCAAGCAGAAGCACCTGTAACATCTCGGTCTGACCCGAGTATTATTTATAAGAAAATAATAAACGGATCAGTCTAACTATAAATATCAGATGATATGGTATATAGTAAAAGGCATGACCTGAACATGTAATAACCATAGCGACATGCTACTATAAGTATGTAAATGATAATCAACAAAAGATTAATCAATATCACAAGAATCTTCTCAAAGATAAAATAGGGTATCATACCCTAAACTTGTATTCATAACAAGTCAATAACACATGAATTCACCAATGCACAAAAACTGATATCATATCAATGAAAATCATGAAAATTGGTGAAGCACAAAATTCCAGAAATCATCATCAGAAATCCAGAAGACACATAAAAGGGGGGAGGCCTAACACATGAATGGGAGCATGAAAACTCACCTACGCGTAAACACATGACGAGAAGTTATCTCATGGAAGCTATCCATTAAATTTTCACACAGGAATGGCCCGAAGACCGTAGGAAATGTGATGGCGAAACATCACATGATCGGGGTATAGTCTCCCACGTAGACAAAGAGACATCGCTCAATCGCTAGTCTAAATCACAAAAATGATCGTCATGATCATAAGGAAGTGTCAATCACACCAAGCTAGTAAATATATGAGTTTAGCTTCATGTCCCATAACCACTTGCTTAACTTAAATATTTACGAACAAGCTGTAAATCTTCACTAGGAAATTGTCACAAAAAGGGTTCAATCGAACAAGTCCAAGAGCTAACCGACGAAGTGAACGCAAGCGTTTCATACCACCCGTTTTACTAAGTCGTTTAAGTCGATTTCTCATTCGAGTGAAGTAAAGGCTTGTATATACTAGTAGATTAAAAATCGGTTTGAGAAAACGAACTTTTGATATTTAAAATAGGGTTGAAATCGCTTTGATGAAAGAGTTTTGATATTTACTATTAGTATTGAAACCTTCATATATCTTTAAAGTGACAAGTCATAAAACGATTGTAGAAACAAATCAATTCACGTTCGAAGACGTGAGTAAAGTTCAAAGAAGTCAATCCCAAAACCATCAAAGTAGAAATTCTGATAAATGTTTTTCAGAAGAGATTGCCTACGCAGAGTAATACGGGGTTCGACCTGCCCGGTCAGGTCGCGGGGGTCCAGGGGGCAGCGCCCCGTCACGGTACGACCTAGTGAAGGCAAGCGGTCTCGAGAAGCCAAACCGGTCAAATGACCAAGTACTAACTCGCGAACGACCTAGGGGAAAAATAGGTCAAACGACCAAGTACTAACTCGCGAACGACTTACGACTTAAGGGAGGCAAGCGACTTACGACTTAAGGGATAAGGTCATACGACCTAAGTGGAGAATGCCACGCGACTTAGCAGAAGAACAGGTCGAACGACCTAGGGGAAAAACAGGTCAAACGACCAAGTACTAACTCGCGAACGACTTAACGACTTAATCTTCTATTCGAGCTACGAGCTAAGGCTGGAACGACCTAGTGGAGTTAGGTCAGGGACGACCTACGACTTAAGGTCATACGACTTAACGGTTTAAAAGCCAACGACCTAGGACTTAAGAGCCATACGAGCTACGACTTAAGCTCAAATACGAGCTACGACTTATCACTTAACTCGCGAAAGACCTAGCGAAGGCAGAACACCCAGAACGACTCAGGCCTTTAACTCGTGAACGACTCAAGCCAGGCGAACAGAAATGCACGCGCGCGACTTAAGCCCTTAACTCGTGAACGACTCACGACTTAGGCTTAACTCGTGGACGACTCAGCGAAGGCCAGAAACGACTTAAGGCCAGAAAAATCACCAAAACGCTGAAAATTGAAGTTTTTCGCCAATCCAATCCAAACCAAATGCAAATGTTGATGCAAATACAATAGGGGATCATTCCCAACAGTCCAAGATAGATATAGGCAAGATGTGAGATCAAAAATCTCACCTTTTCACGGAATTTGATGAAGATGGAGATTGAAAGCAAGGAGAAGCAATCCAAAGCTTGAATCCACTATCTTCTACTTGAATTTGGAGTTGAATCTCGGATTTGCAATAGAATTGGAGTTTGGAGTTTTAATTTCCACTTCCCACCACCATTTTTGATGAAGCTTGAATGTTAAAACAAAGGGTGAATGAAGTGAGGAAGAGGGTTGGGCTGAACTAAGGAAGTGCAGTCCAAACCAAAGTCTCAAGCGGGAAAAGTGTCGAAAATTTCACTATCTCCAAACATATCGAAGTTTACACTCAAAAAGATCGCAAACGTCATTTTGAACTCAATGGGGGTGGTCTCGAGTCCTAATTTGACCGTATGCAAAAAGTAGCTTTTCGGACTAACATCCGACTAACGATAAAATATTTAAATATAAAATCGATAGATATGCGGGTTGTTACACCTATATATATATTCGTCCATACATTGGGTTTATATGGTATTATTTATATAATTTGCTGTTGTGTTTTAGGCATTGGGTCGATCTATGTAGTATGAATTGTTTAAAGATATATATTGGTTTTCAGTTGTAATTTATACAGAGGTTTAAAATATATTAGTTGTGTTATGGTTTGGTAATAAGTAAGTTTAAACATATGTTTATGGTCTATCTATATATACCTACTGTGATATATTTATTGTTTGTAAAAGTGTTATATTTTATAAGTGGTTATATATTAATTTATTTATAGATGAGTATATCATAGTTTGACTTTTAATAATTATATAGAGATTTTTATAGGTACTTAGATTTAGTATTTATTTGAAAATATATTTATATGTATATTATTTTAATGAGTTCCAAATTTAAATTTTGTTAAGAAAATAATATAATAGAGTAATTTCGTTTCATTCTTTATCAAGCCGATTTTGATAAAATTTCATCAACTCCTTGTTATCAGCTTATCTATCGAATTCGTGCCCATCTTGCTTGGATTTGTAGCTCATTCCTGTATCCAATCTCTAGCCTCGAAAGGTGAGCAATCACTCACTATTAATATTCTTTTATTTATTAAATTTGATTTCAATTGAAACGATAATTGAAATATGCTGCTGTTAGTTATTTACACTATTATATATGTTATTACCTATATCAGTTCACCTGTGACATCTGACACCCTTATTTGTTATTTATACAATAATAATCCAGTTTGGTTGATAAATGATTGATTGTTGATGTTTGACATTAGATGTTAAATTGTTAATGTTGAAGTGATAGATAATATGTAATTGAATTTGACGTAGGATAGTTAGATTTGATATATGTGTTAAATTTGATTAAATGACATTTGTATAATATGACCCCTTTAACTGTTAAATTTATTGACACGTAGGATTTGTTTAATTACACCTTGAACCACTGAATGTATGTTGTTAAATTGATGATGTATGAAATTGTAAATAGATGACAAGTGAAGAACCGTAAGGTAATAATCTTTAATCTACATGAAATGATAGTGTAGATTCTAGAATTAATTATATTAATTCACACAAACAACAATGTGAATTAATATGATTATTTCGGGATTATTGTATTTATTATTGAATTGTTATTGATTGTTGTTATTGCTTGTTTATTTACTTTGACACCATCCCAGTTATCACACTGCAAGTTCCCTTTGCTATGCTTTGATTTTTGAATTGAATTGGAATCGGGTTGAAATGATAAATATCCAAAATTTAACTTTGGCTTAGGGTAGAGAATTAAATAAACCCGATTGGTCAATAATTTGATTTAAAAATAAAATTGAGATTTTTATTTGAATAAATGATAAGGTTTTGAAATAAAGTTGGAATTTGAATTTTATGAAAGGAAATGTTAATATTTAATAATATGAAACAAAATATTAATAATATAATTGATGAAAGAACGTTGTTTAATTTGAGAAACGATTGAATTAAGTTTTGAAATTATTTTATAATTAAGTTTGAAATTATTTAATAATTAAATAAGATTGATTTATTTAATAATTAAATTGAATTGAATTCTTTATTAAGTGAAATTGAACCTCTTGAATTAGTGAAATTTAGTTTCTTTATTAATTGAGTTTTGAAATTTGTAACTAAGTAAATAAATAAGTGAAATTGAATTTCTCTAATAAGAAATAAATGTGTTTTATTGAAATTAATGTAAGATTTGTAATTTAAGAATTTGATTTGATGAATTCAATTTAATGCAATTTGTAAGTTTTTATACAATGAAGTTGAACTTAAATGATTGATTTAGTAAATTGGAAGTTAAATAGAATTTGTTTTGAAGAATAAATTTACTTAACGAATATTGAATGAAATCGAAATGAACTTAAATTGATTTGAATGTAAATTAAATCATTTTAAATGATTTTGGAATGAAACTTATTTACAAACTTGAATCAATATTTGAATTGTTTTAAATAGAAATTGAAATTGAATTATAAGATTTTGAAATTATGAATGTGGAAGTTTTGAAACGTAAATTATGGAAATTGTTTTAGAAAGACAAATGAAATGTTGATTTACAAATTCTAATTGAAATTGTAATTGGTTTGATTTTGAAATTTATTAAACGACCAATCGGTGTAATAATTTCGAAAGTTATTAAAGAGACCGGAATCGGTTAGGGACATACTCAATGTCTAAACCGAAAACCACTTTAATAACTATGCGCGGAGTGTGATCCAGAATGAAGTGGTTGGAATGAAAGAAAGAGAACGATAATGGATAGCCTTGACACTTGTGTCAAATTGGAAATGACTAAAACAGGAGCCGTGCCGGGCCAAATGGGGGTTAGCTACCTCGAGCGAACACACTTCTTCGAAAACTACTCATTACTTGTTATTGTCGATTAATGCATCCTTGATTTGGGAGTGTTGTTTCGCGGTGTTGCGATCGCTACGGCGATGCGTTCTCACCAGTCCGGATCAGGCAAACGGTAGTTTCACTACCTTGGGTATTGCCTCATGTGCCTTGTCATACTTGGATCCCTATATACGCGACCACTACGTTTTGTTTTGTGTTATACCTATGGAGTACTCCCTGATATCTCACTAGTTTACGGTGGAGTTTACAGTGCTGTATAGACTATAACGCTTATATAAAATCTGTTAAGAGGGATAATGGTAACGCCTTAACACTATTTTGATATCATATATTACTGATAGGCATTATCTATTTTCGTACACTACTACATAGTAGATAGTTTAACGGATCCTTAAAGGATGGTTATTCCAAACATCCTTTGAGTTACTTGTATTTCAGTTGCTATTTCACTTGAGTTGGATTTATAAATATAAGAATGTTAATCCTGACTCAAGTGTTTTGTGTTTTGTGTTTTGCTTTACGCTCGGGTCAGACTGAGTATACCAGTATTCGAGACTCACCTTTGGAGTTGGAGCTTCACTTGGAGATCCAGCTATCTATCCAGCTTTCAGATATCCAGTTGATTCCAGTGATGTATTCTGATATTGTATTTGATTATTGTATTCGAGACATTTGTTGTACCTTATTTAACTATGATATGTATATAGTAGCTTCATGAACTACTATCTTTTGTTTCCGCTGCATTTATTACTTTGTGTCTATGATCTGTGATTATATCTATTTATTGTATATGTTCAGTTTTGCCAAATTTAAATTAACAATTCGGTATTTTGAATTATTCAAGTCCGACATGTGCGG
Organism: Allium fistulosum; assembly: GCA_030737815.1. Classification (NCBI taxonomy): domain Eukaryota; kingdom Viridiplantae; phylum Streptophyta; class Magnoliopsida; order Asparagales; family Amaryllidaceae; genus Allium; species Allium fistulosum. The sequence goes on from CM060905.1 coordinate 1,102,767,671, forward strand.
ATGCTAATGGTCCAAAATAACGGGTCGTTACAGTATGACAGTCTATTTCATTGAAGGGTGTAAAAGTATATTAGTATTCAATTGCTTAATTACACATTGGATTTTGGACTTGATATATTTTCACCTACAGAGGTGGCTAGGGTGGTGAGTTTTTAGCCAAGGTTGGAGGTGATGTAGGCAGGCGGAGGCGGCTAGGGTGAGAGTGGTGATTGGTGCGCTTAGGCAAGGTAGGTGGTTGGTGGTTCTGGCGGGTTGGATGCAGGCCGGGATGGAGGAAGGCAAAGATGCAAAGGCAAGCAGATGATGGTTGGATACATATTTTGTTGTGGGTTGGTCATGCGAGGGTAGTCCTTGAGGTAATGGATTATAATGAGAGCTACATAAAGCTGGATGTTGTTGTTTTCATGTATTTTTATTTACTTATGTATTGCAATGCCTTAGGCATTATTGCACAATAAAGTTAGCTTTGAAGATATTAATCTTCTTTTATCATTTGATTTTCAATGATCGAGAAAAGGTTTGGTAGATATGTAGATTTTTCATTGAGAACGGACTAGCACTAATGCATTCGAAATTAGTAAACATTAACATTGAGTTTATTTTGTAAAATCATAATAGTGCGTGAAGTTCTAATACGATGCCGCAAAGCCATGTTTTACTCTATGCAGACTAGCATGCATGAAAATGAAACTACTCTAATTATTAACGTAAAAGCTATCTAACTTTCCAATTATTGGATTAGCAGATTATAGAGCATATGTTTCATTTGAATTCAGACATTGCATATCGCTAATGGGTCCTGTAACAAAATTACTGCTTACAAATGAAACACGTAGTATTGATAACTCAAAGTGATGATTTGAGTATAACGTTGGGCAAGGAAATAAGCACTAAGAAAATAATGTGAGCATAAAGTGTTAATAATTCTTAAACCTAAATCATAAATAAGCTTAAATTATGAAAAGTTGAAAGCAACGTGCTAAATAGACTAAGTGTGAACATGTGATGCGTGTTTTCAGTTTTTCTTCAGTGTTGTTTGGGAATATAGAATGCGCCATTTTCATGATAATATTATCAATAAGGACATAATTTTCAGAGGAACTGTTATTATTACAGCATAAAGAAAAAATAGGCATTGTTGCTGGAAATTCCATCTTCTATATATTGTTTTGGAAAGCTGAGATGTAAAATATAATTATAAGTTTGCTTTTACTTCCTTTTTGTTTGTACATGCAGCATGTTAAAATATGTAAACGTGTTCAATGGTCTAGCCTTTAATATATAAAAAGTATAGAAGAAAATTCATTATATACTGAGTTTTGTGCACGCTTATATGTACTATTTTGAACTAAACAGAAGTTAACGCACATTGTTTTTTATACATTACCAGTTTTGATGGATATTTAAATAACTATATATGTCATTCTGCTCCACGTTTACATGTATGAAAACAGCAAGTATACATACATGAAGAGAATGGAGCTGTTGTGTAAAAGCTTGCCTTTAAATTGAAATGTTTGACTTGACCCATTACTAACGGTACAAACCATATTTTTGACGGAGTTCAATAATACCTCCTATAGTTTCTCATCTCTTATTCATTCAAAACATATGTTATTGTTACTCACACGTTATCTTTCTATATATAAGTAAATTGTTCTGTTTTATGTCTTCACAATACAATTATTTTCTAAGCTAACCAAACAACTTCATATTGAATTTTACTGAACTGCTTTTCTATTGTTCTGTTTATTATTATGGCTGAAATACAAAGAGAGAGACAACGTGAGAGCCAACAGTCTAGATGTGAACATGCAAGAGAGCAAACTATTTCAAATAGAAGGTCCCAATCAAATGAAAACTCTCATTTGAGTCAAAACTCTCATTTGAGTCAACCAGGTATTTATTTTATAGTTACAATTTTACCTACAACCTGAATATTATAATTGTACGCATGTTAGTTCTTATATTAATTATGCATATGCACTCACACTACACTGCCAGACACACATACATTTAACCTGACATAGTCACACACGCAAACTCACTCTTACACACACACCCTGCCTCTGGCCAATCCAACATCACATCAATTTAAATTTTGTAGGTAACCATTATTGAAATATTATTGGTTCATGATGCCTATTACTTACTTGCCTTACTTTGTTGTTTAATTTGCTACAGTCGAAGTGACCCATTATTATTAGGATAAAATTTGCAACATCTACAAGACTTTAAGTCGTAACCATCCAAGGCTTGGTATGTTAGTGTATCAAATATTTTGAATCCAAGTAGTGTAATTTATACACAAGGTTCTAACGTCTTCGCTGATCAAAGCTTATACCATTTTTGTTCTTAGAGAGTCGCATGTATTAAATTGCTGACACTGTCTTTTCAAACCTTTATGACATGTCCATTGTTGACATTGTCTTTTATGATCTTTTGTTCCTAAATGTGTTGGTTATACCATTCCCCATATTTATTATAATTTAGTATTAGTATTACATTTTATTGACCCATTTACAAAAAATATAACAGAATTCGCAAACCGGAATTAAAGCGGAATTTTCGGAATCTCCGAGATGGAACCGAAAATTTGATTATCTTCGATGACTGGAACGGAAACGGAAAACGAAAAGTTGAACCTTGAGATAAACAGTTCAACATCAAAATATAAAACAAAGACAAAAGAAAAGAAAAATAATACTTTCCGAAGACCTATTATATATAGTTGACTTTTTCATATGCATGATTATATAGAAAAAATTGTCATCAACTTAGATTTTGGACAAACGAAAAGTAATATATAATAATTTAAAAATAACGTCGAATAGAACAAACATATATTATATGCAGTATAAACATATATATAGCATGCATAAATAGGACAAAAGTCATAATATATTTTCCTATAGTGGATAGACAATATAAAGATGTATTTAAATCATGTCATATGATATTTTCCTATACACGGTTGCATTTAGTTCATCTATTTTTATAAATTAAAGTGGATAGACAAAGAACTCAAGCATAGTAACTAAGGTTTATGCATACAAGAACAATTTCAATATTGATAACATTCTTTGCATTAAAACTGGATTTCAATTGACAAACTCCTTCCAACCTAACACTTTAGTATGATGACTTACTGCCTATTCATACCCAGATTCTTCAAATTATTGAATTATTTTTGAGCTAGGAAGTAGGACGGTTATGAATGCAGGACCCAGATTAAATTTTATCATTTTATTTAGTGCGATTTGAAAAACTACAAACTTAACGTACTTTTGATGCTATTTATTTACAATAAAGAAAACTAAAATGGATTACTACAGGGATTCAAGATCATGATTTTTGGGCCTGTGATGCTTAATGTAATCTAAGTAGGAAGCATGTAAAAAATCTAACAACAGGTTGAAATTTCAAATTATACAAGTATTATTTTAATGTAAAATAAAAATAAAAATAGACGTCTACTAATATATTGGCTTTTCAGTGCCTTGATAGTTATTAGGTAATATGTGTTTGGTTCTTTCTTTTAATTCATCTAATCGATGCTACGAGAGTTTGAAAAACTACAAACTTAACGTACTTCTGATACTATTTACAATAAAGAAAATTAAAATGCATTACTATAGGGATTCAAAATCATGATTTTTGGGCCTGTGATGCTTACTGCATTCTAAGTAGGAAGCATGTAAAAAGTCTAATAACAGGTTGAAATTTCAAATGATACAAGTATTATTTTAATGTACAATAAAAATAAAAATAGACGTTTTAACAGTACAAAATAAGCTTAAATTATTTAGAATAAATTAAAATTAAGATTGAAAATGAAAGCAAATGTTTAATTATGTTTTTTAACAAACTGTAAAGTTTCCCAAGGACGAATAAAATGATAATAAAAATTTCCCTTATAATAACCAGTATGTATGGCACGTCTGTTGGACGTGTGCAAAGACAACCGTGAGTTAACTTCTTTTTAATGTAAAATAGTATAAACTAAGAGTTAACAAAGTTGAAGTTTATTTTTCATTTACCGTTTCAACTGCATATTATATGAAAAACATGATTCAAACTATATAGAATATTTATTATTTCTTTTAGGACAATCAATCCTGGAAGAAAGAGGACAATCAACACAAACACGTAGAAGGCCAAGGATTCTAACATCTTATGTTCCAGGTAATTTTCTTTACTTAAACTACTCACTTTCTCATTTAATTTGTAATTTTGTAATTCTAATCATTCCAATGTTGGTAATAATTTAGGATCATCTGAATATGAGGAACAAATGATGCCTCGATCCACTTTCATGACAAACTATAATTGTGGTCGAAACTTTATTGCTACACAGAATTTTCACAAGCACATGCTACCTATTGCCCATTTTGTGGCTCAAAGATATTCTTTCATGAGACGTTAGAGATTTGCTGTAAGAATGGTAAAATTACCATTCAAAGACCAACAACACCTCAACAGCTACTAGATTTGTATATTGATCAAACCGAAGTTGGTATGCATTTTAGAAGTAACATAAGACCTTATAACAATGCTTTTGCTTTTACATCGATGGGTGCTAACATTGATCATAGCTTAGCAAATGCAACAAATGGAGTTTATTCATATCGTGCACAAGGCTCCGTATATCATAGCATCGGTAGTTCTTTACCTATGGATGGAATGAGACCAAGATATTTGCAGTTATATATTTATGATACTGACCACAAGATTGAAAATAGACAACATGATAATGCAGCAATGAAGCTAGACCTACTTTTGACACTAAAACATATTTTAGATATCCACAATCCTTTTGTACAAGTATTTCGACATTTGAGCCAGCGGGATGATATACAAAATTGTAGAATAAGAATAAAAGAGCTTGCAGTAAATAGACACATTCATGAGTTACCAACTGCATCACAAGTAGCAAGTATCATTGTAGGAGATGAAGAAGATACCAATTTAAATAATAGGGATATTATAGTTCAAACAAGAAGTGGAAATTTACAAAGGGTTCAAGATACTGCAGGGTTTTATGATCCATTACAATATCCACTTTTATTACCATATGGTGAACATGGATGGGATCTACACATACATGACAATGGAGCCACAACAATAAGTTGTAGAGCTTATTATTCTCATCTTTTGCAGGTGAATAACATACCATTTACCTCCACTTACTTTTATTTTTATAATCATTATTGATTTGTTTATGTGTTTAGATACGACCAATGGAGATGTCACTACTTTTGCATGGCGGTCGCCTATTGCAGCAGTATGTGGTTGACAATTATGTTAAAATAGAAACTATGAGACTAAGGTACCTCCGTAACAATCAAGATACTATTAGAGCTGAATTATATCAAGGTTTACAGGATTCTCACTACAACAAAAATGCCCTATTACAACGCCCTTTTTACAACGGGCATTGGTTGCCCGTTGTAATAGAAGGCTATTACAACGGTCCATTCAGGCCCGTTGTAAAAGATGTCATATACAAAGACCATTTTACAACGGGCATTGGTTGCCCGTTGTAATAGAAGGCTATTACAACGGTCCATTCAGGCCCGTTGTAATAGATGCCAACTTTACAACGGTCACAAATTGCCCGTTGTAAAAGGTGTCGAATTACAACGGTCCCCTAGTCACAAATTACAATGGACAAAAAGCTTTATTAAAAAAAATAAGGCCGGCCTTTTATTTCAATCCTTTACGTTGCTCATTCTTGCTCCAAATTAGGGCTTTGGGATTTACGTGCTTCCTTTATCGATCGATGCTCAAATTTCTTTTTTCGCAGCCGCTAGAATTAGGAGAACGTCTATTCTATTCTTTGCTACAACGAGATTCTTTGATTGATTCAGGTAGAGTTTCTATGTCTGGTCTAACCAGTAGATCCAGCACTTGCGTTTCTAGTTACAATATCATTTTGCTGATTTACTCTAGTTTACATCAGAGATTGACCATTCCAGCTACCGACTCTAGGTATCAAAGTCAAAGCATGCCTGAACTCTGAACAGATAAGTTCAACCCCCTTTATTTCATCTTCTTTAATGCTTGTTCTTTTGAGAAGTTGTTTGCAGTTAGCTGTAATTAGCTCCGATCTAATATATACTAGTGATTCAATTGTTTGGAAAATTCTCATATTGCATTCTAGCCAGATGTTCCAAATTAGTATTGTGATTACTATATTTGTAAGTTTGTTGAATGATTAATTGCTAGTAATCCTGTTGAAAACCTGGCCAAAGATGTCATTTATGTCATTGTTTGTGGTGTTTGGAATCAGCAGTTCGTTTCTGAAATATCCCTTAACTCGTTGAATATGAGCAAGTAAAAAAATAGATGAGAACTTGATTCCAGTTTCTGTTTGCATAGCACACACATCTCGTCTATTGCACTATCCTATCTAGAAATTTTATCTTTGGTCTGCAATTTGTTTATTTTGCTAATAGATGTATGCTGCTGCAATTTGGGATGGACGAGATTTCATGAGCAGTGAGTCTTAGAGATGTTTCAAAACTTTGAAATCATTGTCACTACAATTACTAACAAGTTTTCCAACGATAAATTATCCATTATTGGTATGGATGTATGCTGCTGCAATTTTTTTTTTAAAATTTGCATTTATTTTGCAACGGTCAGAAACCGTTGCAATATCATGTATTACAACGGGCATTGCCCGTTGTAAAAAGGTGTATTACAACGGGCATTGCCCGTTGTAAAAAGATTTATTACAACGGGCATTGCCCGTTGTAAAATATGGTCAACCTATTACAACATCGCCTATTACAACGGTCGGCTGCCCGTTGTGGAACACATATTACAACGGGCATTGTCCGTTGTAAAAAGCCTGTTTTGTTGTAGTGTCTCTTGCTTTTGGAGAGACGACTATCGGTTAGTAATACTTCGTAAACAATTATTTATTATGTTTTTGTAACTTTATATTCAAAATTATATTTTGTAACTTTATTTCATTTTACATAACCTTTAGGAAATGTTGGTGTTCGAATAATTCTTCCATCATCTCACACCGGTAGTCCTTGAGATATGCATAATCGATATCAAGATGCAATGGCAATAGTGCGAAGGTATGGAAAACCTGATTTATTTATTACTATCACATGTAATGTTAAGTGGTTAGAGATTACACAAGAACTACTACCCGGTCAACAAGCACAAGATAGACCCGATTTAACAACAAGGATATTTCGTGCAAAATTAGAACAACTAAAACACGACTTATTGAAAAAGGCGTATTAGGTAAAGTCATTGCGCATGTGCACGTCATTGAGTTTCAAAAGAGAGGTCTACCTCATTCACATATATTAATTATTCTATATGAAAATGATAAGATTAACAACCCCGATGATTATGACGCTTTAGTGAGGGTTGAAATCCCAGATAAAGATTTAGAACCAGAATTACATGATGCAGTTATAAAACAAATGGTTCATACTCCATGTGGTCGTTTCAATGCTAATGCCACGTGCATGAAAAATAATCAATGTAAGAAAGGATTTCCAAAGTCATTTGCACCTATAACTTTACAAGGAAGTGATTCGTATCCGATTTATAGAAGACGTGACAATGGAATAAAAGTACAAAGAGGTGGACAAATAATTGACAATCGCTGGGTCGTTCCTTATAATCCTTATTTACTATTAAAATATGATTGTCATATAAATGTTGAAATTTTCTCAAGTATTACATCTGTGAAATATTTATATAAATATGTTTATAAAGGGTCGGATCGTGTTTCTGTAAACGTATCTTCTAACACAAACGATGAGGATGAAATTTCACGGTTTGTTAACGCTAGATGGATTTGTGCACCTGAGTCAATATGGCGAATATTTAACTTTGCACTAAGTTCTATTTCTCCTTCTGTTATAGGACTACAAATACATCTTCCAAATAGACAACAACTACAATTTAGTGCAACCAAAAACTTAGAAACTATTTTGAGTGATGAACATAGATCTAAAACAATGCTTACTGAATTTTTCACTAAGAATATTAACGATGTCAATGCACGTCAATACTTATACTGCGAATTTCCTGAAAAATATTGGTGGGAATATAAACAAAAAGAATGGATACGTTGACGAAACAATCGTAAGGTAATTGGTCGAATTTATACAGTATCTCTTATAGAAGGTGATCGATTTTATTTACGATTACTTTTAAACCATGTTAGAGATTCGACATCTTTTACGCACTTACTTACCGTTAATGGAACTCAGTATAACACCTTTAAAGAAGCCGCAGAACATAGAGGTTTGCTTGAAAATGATAATAGTATAAAGGAATGTTTACAAGATGCTTCAAACACACACATGCCCACCGCTTTAAGAAGATTGTTCATCATAATTTTAGTGTATTGTGAGCCTTGCATGGTGCGAGAACTATGGGATGGGTTTTTACCATATTTAATTGAAGATTATCCTTCTACGTATACCATTAACCAAAATAATATATATTTAATAAACCGATATCTTTTCGACCTTAATAACCTCCTAAAACAATATAACAAACCCATTTTTGACTATGACATCCCTCATAACAATCTACATTTTTCCCACCACTATAATAGTTCAACCATTATTTTAGAAGAACAATCTACAGAGATACCACAAACCGATATAGATTCTATAAATAACTTTAGCGCAGAACAAAATGAAGCATTTCAACTGATCATGCATTCAGTAAAAGAAAAAATAACTCAATATATTTCATAGATGGTCCAGGAGGTACAGGAAAAACTTATCTTTATAAAGCAATTTTAGCCCATATACGAATCCAAGGCCTTATTGCTATTGCGGTTGCTACCTCTGGAATTGCTTCTCTAGCGTTGCCTGGAGGTCGAACTGCGCACTCTAGATTTAAAATTCCTATCAAATTGGATTCTTCTTCAACATGTTACATTCCTAAACAATCTGATAATGCAAAACTATTGCGTTTGGCCACTGTTATACTATGGGATGAAACAACAATGGCTCATCGTTATGCATTTGAAGCCTTAGATAGAACATTAAGGGACCTAACAGGTATAAATACTCCATTTGGTGGGAAGATTATTATATTAGGTGGTGATTTTCGACAAGTACTACCCATTGTCGTAAAAGGTACTAGAGCTCAAATAGTCGATTCATGTATAGTAGGATCATATTTGTGGACAGGTGTCCATGTACTTCATTTAACACAAAATATGCGAGCGAGAAACGATCAATCATATGCCGAATTACTTTTACGTATTGGAAATGGAACAGAACCTTATGTACAGGATGATCTTATTAAACTCCCAGATGATATTGTTATACCCAACACCAATGCAAGTTCTCTATGTCGTTTAATTGATGAAGTCTTCCCTACACTCCATGAAAATTTAGGTAACACCGATTATATAATGAATAGAGCAATATTAACACCAAGAAATGAAACAACGGATGATATAAATAATACAATCATACATATCTTTCCAGGAGATGAACATGTTTATTATTCTTTTGATAGAGTTGAAGATGATACTACTAATTTGTATCAGCCGGAATTTTTGAACTCGCTTGCTTTAGGTGGCTTGCCACCACATAAACTAACACTTAAAGTAGGATCACCAATAATGTTACTTAGAAATATAGACCCAAAAATTGGATTATGTAATGGAACAAGATTAATATGTCGTATCTTCCATAGAAATCTCATTGATGCAGAAATTACAGTTGGTCATTGTCGTGGTACAAGAGTATTTATTCCACGTATCCCCCTAAAGCCTTCTGAAAATATTAACATGCCTTTTAATTTAATTCGCAAACAATTCCTAATTAAATTATCATTTGCTTTAACAATTAATAAACCACAAGGACAAACCATTCCTCATGTTGGAATTTATCTTCCAAAGCACGTTTTTAGTCATGGTCAACTATATGTGGCGTTATCCAGAGGAGTTGCACGAAACTCAACAAATATTTTAGTACAAAAAGGAAAAATTCCACGTAACAAGGGAACTCACACTAGAAATGTAGTGTACAAAGATGTTTTATTGTCGTGTAATCAAAACTTAAACTAATTACAATTAAGAGTATCTTTTCCACCAAACTTTTTTAATATACATTATTCATTTTCAAAATATCACTGAGTAATGTCATTCTACATTTACCAAAGAAACCTCATTATTTCACTTATATATCACTTACTTTTCTTACCCATGTATTAATTTATGCGCAAATTTGAAAATTTCGTTTACATCAAATATATAACAACAATAATTTTAAATTTTTATGATCATTATAAAAACATGTATCACATAAACTGATCCCTAAAAAAATGTTTTTAACTCCGCCATCACCTATTACTTACTGATGTCGGTCTCAAGCCCGGATAAAGGAGGAGAGAAAACATTTTACAAACAAAGGGGCAATAATATAGTCATGCAGGAATAGCAGCAAAATAATAGTATGAGTATGCAATATGAACCGGTAAGCTGATGCAGCTGTATGACAAGACATGTTTTGTATGTACTATTTTACCTTAAAAAAAGTTAACTCACGGTTGTGTTTGCACACGTCCAACGGACGTGCCATACATACTGGTATATATAGACACACATCCACCCTCGTTTGAAGCTTTTGAGATACCAAAATTATCCTTCTCCGTTTCAGTTAAAAAATAAAATGATGCGTGATATTTGTGTCATTTCGTACAGCAATGTATTCTTCATCTACGTTTTTCCACTGTCCACCTTTCTTACATCAAGTTTTATTTCACATATCTCTACATCTAGGGTGTTCTTTTTTTAAACGAAATGGGCAAATGAAAAGAACAAAAAGGGATTGGAAAATGGGTAAGTTTGCGAAAGGGAAATGCGTTCTTTTTACGAAAAGAGCAACGTGAAAGAGGCAAAATTATTATTTATATTATTATTTTATTTGTGTTAATTATTTTTAAATAAAATAGATATATACCGAATACAGAACATGTAATACTGAATACATAGTTTAGAATTCAAAATGCAAAATACAAAATACAAAATACAAAATACAAAGCAGAATCTACAAATACAAACTACAGAATGAAGAATGCATAATAACAAATATAGACAATTCTTAATGTAACCCAGCATCAACTAATTCATTTCGTATGATATCTCGAACTAATACCGTAGCATTTGTTGTTGCAGTTCTTTGAACTTGGTCACGATCATTATTTCCACAGTTCTGATTGCTATAATACTCTTCCATATATTCTTCGGGCACCAGATCCGGATTATCGTCGTATTTCATAAAATCAGGATCTCCAGCATTGTACTTTCGTATGAAATTGTGAATAGCCATTGTAGCAGTGACAATTTGTACCTGAACATTATATGGGTACTTGGCATGTTACGTAAGATTGTAAATTTTTTCTTCCAAATTGCAAAAGTTCTTTCGACTGTCATATGCAAACTCGAATGGTAGTAGTTGAAAACTTCACTTTCTGACTTTGGTTCATTCTGTGTATCATTGAAATCTGGAATATGATATCTTAGACAGCGATAAGGAGGTAAATATCCTTCCATTAGTGGATACCCTGAATCCACTAAATAATATTGTCCACTTGGCGGATGCGAAAAATTCAAACCGGAAGTATTTACATCTTCATGAAAGATTCTAGCATCATGGGCAGTTCCTTCTCACCCTGTCCATACGAACGTAAATGTTAAGTCAAAAGCGCATGCAGCATCATATTCTGTGTAGGAACACCTTTACTCCTACAAATCGTTGCATATCCGCTTGAGGAACATGAGCCATTAGATGTGTACCGTCAATAGCTCCAATACAATTTCTAAAGAATGGGTAATATCGTGGTGATGAACTGATTTGTTCTGAAATTCTATTAAATTGAGGATTTATCGACCTGATAATATCCACAGACATTAACAAAGCAAAATCCAGAACTTTATGAAAATAAACGGCTAACTGTGTTAAATGATCGTTGAAATCTTTCAGCAATCTACCGTACAGGAATAGCCAAAGCGATTGTATATAGAAATATGACTACCATTTCTCTAACTGTAACGTGCGCCGCCGACTGCAACCCTTAACTTTCAAATCGCTCACACATCGACATAAAACAAAACTACTTCATTCGGAAATTTCATTGACACTGTTCTGCATGGCATGTAAGCATTTCATTAACCCAATTAATATCGGTAACTTCAGAATCGTGTATCCGGCTCATTTGAGGTCGACGTGTGGCATAATATAGTCTAAGGAACTTGATATCTTGCAAATCTTCAAAATTAGAATCATCATTTTCTTAGATCTGTCATTAGAGTTGAAGAAAGCAGAAGAGAAGAGAGTAGAATAAGATGATGAAAAAGAGGAAGAAAGAGAGAATATATAGAAGAGGTAGTTCGGGTGAACCGTTGGGGGTAGCCGTTCACGTCCACGTTGCGCCGGACGTGTCGGACACAAACGGTTCCCCAACAACGGTTTACCCGAATTGGACAAAGTTCTGTGTCCCACGTTCACTGGTTCCGAAGCGTCGGACGCAGACACCAACGTAACCTGCCCGTTTCAGCAAAAGAATACCTAATGCAAATCATCAACATTAATAAATTCCTTCAAGTCTGAGCAAATCTCTTCAATTGCCATGCACAAAACACAATATTTTCTTTGCAATGATGATGCATAGCACATCATATCAGTTGTTTATTAGTTGTTTTTGTGAATGTTATATAAAAATATATATAAGTGCAACATGGTTATATATAAATTGTATATACCGTGGTACCATTCTTATGACGAATTGGGTAGAATAAGTTGGCATTTGCGTCGGACACGTCAAAGGTGGACCCCACGAGTTTGCCCAGTTCGACTTGACCGTTGTAAGGGATCCGTTCGCGACAGACGCGTTCGAAACGACTCAGACGCGAACGGCTCCCTTACAACAGCCATATTTTCCTCATCTCTTATATAATCCCCCTCCTCTACCACTCTCCACATGCACTTTCAATTCTCAATCTAAAAATTCACTAATCCGAGCTTTCATAGTAACAACACCGTATTTCGGTAATTTTATTTCTGTTTTTGTTCATTTCCTTTATTTTCTTTTCTTGTTTTTTTGTTTTTTATGACATATTTTGTCTCAGAAATGGCCGAACAAAATGTACCGAGAAATTCCCGCTGTAGCCTAAGAGTTTGGTCCGCTCACGCATATTCTGAATTTTTACGAATAACTGCCGAAGCTTATCGAGCTGCCGGTAAATCCAAAAATGAAATCCATAAGAAGATAACGGTAGAACTGAACGAGACTTTAGTGGGTGTTCCGAACGAAGCACCGTTCACTGTCGAACAAATTACGGCCAAATACGACTCGCTAAAGAAGAAATGGACGGTTTGGCGCAATTTGAGAAATAAAACGAGCGTAGAATGAGATAATGTTCGAGGAACGATTAGTGGAAGCGAACATTGGTGGATCGATCGCGCGGGGGTAATACTTTTAATCCTTTTGGTTTTCTAATTTACCTCAACTAATTTATATTTCTTTTAAATTTTAGGAGTTTGTCAACTCGGTTTTGAAGTATATGAGACAGCCGATAGAGAATTTAAACGAACTCGAATAAATTTTTGGTAACAGTATTGCAACTGATGTCGATGCTTTCACTCCTTGCATTGTTGAAAGGTCTCAATGCGCAACAGTCACTCTGTTCTCCTCCTCAAAAAGACATCACAAACACGTATTTCGACAATACATGAGGAACAGAAGGTTTTCAAGTCACACTTGAAGACATCAACATGCTACAGTCGTTTCAACAACCTACACAAACACGTGGCGTAGGTTCTTCTTTCAGGTCTCGAACAAGCAGAAGAAGACGGACGTAGAACGAGGAAAAAATGGATGCACTTGTTGATATGATGTATGGAAAACATAAAAAGAAGAAATATCGTTCTGACATAGGCAGTCCATCCTCTAATCCATCCACTAATGCTCATAGCTCCTCTTAAGCTAATGCAAGCCCACAGTCCACTACCCCCTGTTAGGATTTGAAGGCTACAATTGAGCGTGTGAAGAAATTTGAAGATATTCAACTTTCCAAAGCAATTTCACTACTCCAAATTAAGGATAACAGAGATACGCTCATACTTTTGGAAAACGACAAAGCCCGAGAATGGTTGTGGTACGAGATCGACAAATGCAATCATACAATCAGATACCAACAGTATATGATGTCTTTGTCACCACCTGTCTTTCCAACTGCATTTCCACCTACATTTCCACCAAACTTTCCACATACATTTCCACCAAACTTTTCACCTACCTTTCCACCTACATATTCACCGAACTTTTCACGTACCTATCCACCGCAATACCCACCACAGTAATTTGTATTTGTAGATTCTGTTTTCTATTTCGTATTTTGTACTTTGTATTATGCATTTTGAATTTTGAACTATATATTCGATATTATGTATTATGTATTCGGTATATATCTATTTTATTTAAAAATAATTAACACAAATAAAATAATAATATAAATAATAATTTTGTCTCTTTCGCGTTGACACTTTCGTAAAAAGAACGTACTTCTCTTTCGCGAGCTTACCCATTTTTCAGTCCCTTTCGTTTGCCCTTTTCATTTGCCTCTTTTGTTTAAAAAAAAGAACACACCCTTAAAGTTTATACAAAAAACTATTTATCACTTATATTTTGGCACAATTAAACCATTACTGTTGCACCCTGTAATTGGTAATGTATTGTAGCATTCCAGTAACAAACTTATTACAACGTTTTAGGGAAATGCATTCATGCAATTTTCTATCCGACAAGAAATGGATGAAATGAAGCTTAGATGAAAGTAAAATAATATGAATGGTTTCATGCCTAACGATTGACAATACACACATCGCACCATATATATCCATCAAGCTAATTCTTTTAGCTATATTAGTTGAGGTTTAATAATATTATTAAGCTTAAACATAAAGCATTAAGCATGTAATCTATATTTTATAAGCATGCATAAACTTAAATACGTTTCCATAATTCAATTTGGGATCTTTGATAAATCAAAATCTAGACAACGATATTATTTTCATTTTATAAAATGAATTTGCTCACAACTATTATTTCATAGTAAAATGGATTTGGTCATTTGTTTATTCTCACATTCTTCGGACGTGTCTAACGTGCTTGTGTGTGTGTTGGATGTCATAAAATTTGAATCTTTTTACTTATCTGATAAGCATGTATGTACCAAATGGGACGAGACCATCGCTTCTGGCTATCAAAAATATAGCTTTTAGATAGCATACAGGACTCGCTAGAGAGTTGTCATATCACACCGTTTATTAATCTTTATAGATGAAAATGATAGCTATTAAACAAAGATATGTTGTAAACTAGTCAGCAAGATATGCTGTCAACTTCAAATTATCATAACTAGTAAACAAAGATTTGTTGCAAAATTCAAATTTGTATGCCGTGTAATGTCATAGTCCAGTAACTGTATTATCATTATTCATGAACAATCTCAGAGAAATTTATGAATTCACGTCATTATATTTATATATTTAATGTAGGTTGTTGCCATGAATATAACGTATTGAAATTTTCAACATCCCCAGCTTCTTCACTTCTTCACTTCGCCGCATTTCATTTAGCATAGAAGAAGCAAACCTAATGATATATTAGATAGAGCAGTTACCATCACATATGCTTTGTTTATGAAAATCAACAAAGATTTCGCCTATCTTTCACAAAATTTGCAATCATAACATATATTCTTAGTTGAACTATAAATCTGAGAAGATAATTTATCCGAAGTACAGGAAAGTGTACGTTCTTTTAAAAAATTAGAGAACTAGATGCATATACAACTAGAGAACTACAAGTTTGACCATTGCAAAATCAAGTATATGTCACCACGTCTGACCAATATCAGTCATGCCACTAAAACAAATTAATGTTAGTTGCAAAAAACACTTTAAGTTCGAACTCCCACCGTGCTAAGAAGTACAAGCTATCGATTTAAAATTTAAAGCATTGCATGATGCAAAAACTAAAGGATCGTTTGGTTTGCTGTTTTTAGTTTTGTGTTTTCGTCTAAACAAAAATGCGCATTTCTTATGCATTGTTGGAAAACACGCAATTTTAAAAAATGAAATTAACATAGAAAATAGAAAACAAGTTTATTTGATTTTTCGTGTTTTGAGACATAACAAAAGAACGGAAAACAATTCCTCCCCTCCATTTTCCGTCCATCGTTGTAATGATTAAGAATTGTAAAAATAATTCTTATGTTTTCTTGTATTTTGTAGTGTATGTTGAAAACACAAAACGAAACCAAACGGACCCTATAAGGTTTCATTTTTTGTTTTTTGTTTTTCGTTTTCAATATTCATAACAAAATACGAGAATAACGAAAGAGAAATAAAAAATATTAGACCATTGCAGACCCGGCCCAAAGGCAAGGCAAGTAAGACCTTCGCCTAAGGCAACACCGCCGGAGATGGCGAAAGGGACAACAAAATATTCCGGATGCTTTTATATAAATTGAATTACTTATGTAATAGGGCATCATATTGTAGAAATCACTTGTAGTGTAGTGGTTCAAGCCCTTGCTTATTCTCTTAACCACCTAGGTTCAATTCCTAGCGGTGGTTGTTAATTTTTTTATTTTTTCCTTGTTTTGTTTTTTCCAAAATTTCGTCTAGGGCAACAAGTATGCCAGGGCCGACACTGGATCATTGCGACGACGATGGAGGAAATGGAGGGACAACAAATCGTTTTTCTTTTTTTGTTATTTTTCAAAACACAAAAAACAAATTTTTATTTTACATGTTAATTTCATTTTTCAAATTGGTTGTTTTCTAAAAATATATGTGTCGTATGCACGTTTTTTTGTTGAAAATACAACAAAAAAATGTAAATCAAACATGGCCTAAGTTAAAATTTAAAACATTATATAGTTTCAAATCTCACAACGGAAGGGAACCAAAGCATAAGTACTAAATATAAACATCTCAGATAATAGTCTCAATAATGCGTAAATCATATACAAAGTTCCCAAAATAACAGTATACAATCTAACCCATAATAAAATACGATAAATAGTGTATGTAGGGTAAATAAAATTATATAACTCTAACGCCTACTATCTTCCTTCACATACCGTGTCTGGACCAATTCACCTACTGGCAAGTGCTCCTGTGGTGGGAAAAAAAGAGGAACGAACGGATCGGACAAAAATTTGGTGAATGAATTGTATTAATAGTGGATGGTGCTTGAACGCAATTAACTTCATTTATAATCTACGTGTGTCCTTTTTTGCTTGTAAATTACTTACCTAGAGGTTGGCCACATTAACTTAAGGAATATGGTTCTAATTACACATACACGGTCCAGTGCCGGCCCTAGCATATTTGTTGCCCTAGACGAAATTTTGGGAAAAACAAAACAGGGAAATCATAAAAAATTTAACAACCACCGCTAGGAATTGAACCTAGTTGGTTAAGAGAACAAGCAAGGGCTTGAACCGCTACACTACAAGTGATTCTACAATATGATGCCCTACTACATCACTAATTCAATTTATATAAAAGCATCCGGAATATTTTGTTGCCCCTTTCGCTATCTCCGACGGTATTGCCCTAGGCGAAGGTCTCACTTGCCTTGCCTTTGGACCGGGCCTGCACACCCAAATATCTTTCAAAGGTTTATACTCAAGAGTCGTCTCCAGGACCGCTCCTAATATAGATTGCAAGGAATTATTTCCTATAACTATTGGGTTGACATTACCCAAATAACTATTACATATACCGCGCTTAGATACTATTGGTGGATGTCCGACGATGTGCATGGTTACGACACTAACGAAAGGTTCCTCGTCCTTCGAAGCAAATTCGAAAATCATTTTAGGCTTTAAATTGGTGTGTCCGAAAGTTCGAACTGTCAAGGAATCGGTAAAGAAAGTTTATTTATTAGATCGTATTTTTATATGATTTAAGTTTATGCAATGTCAATAAAATGTCGTTTGATAGTTTACGCTGACATCAAGAAAGCGCGACACCAAAGATATTACGATTACTTTTAAAAATTTAAGAAAAACTGATTTGCATGAATATTTAATCAATTTTTTGCATTTGAAATCACGTATAGTTGGTTTTTGTTTTTATTTCTAAGTTTTTTTAGTATGGTTGCGGAAAAAAAATCGACACTAATCAAAATTATAGTTTAAGAAAACAGCAATTGATTAAATTTACATGGTTAAAATGATGCTATATGGTTGAAGTTCAGTATATACCACAAGGATATGGATAGGATCATAATGTAGGATTCACTGTTTAAATACATATCAAAGTCTAAAACGATTTTTAACAAGCCAGATTTCCACATTAAAAAGCGATAGCTCATAAAGTCATATACTTGTCGTATTGGTTTTATTATGTTCCTTTAATAAAAAATTCATTAGTGTACGTCAAAGATGCACTAATTTCAATTATTATATTTCAATACTGTCCATTATTCATATATTTTATCAATGCATGATTAGTGGTAGGTAATGGGTATACATACACGTAGAAGAAGCAAACAGCGTCTTTTTAGTCAAGGGTATTCAATGAGATAGCGATCCTTTATTCTTTATTGATTGTATTTGTGGTTTACATATTCGATTAGCTTAAGACATAGAGGAACCAAAATTCTACCGTACAAACCAAAGATAAGCTCAAGTCTACAAAAAGTAAATGATTATCTTGTTCGTCAATTTTTGACTAAATTATTTTATTATCTTACTACTTTACCTGTCAAACTGTTCCTTTTTTAAATTATTCAATCAACTTTATTCAATATATCCTAACATTTACTATAAGTTGGTCATGCTCTGCCTTACATTGTACTTGTTTCTGATTCATCTTTGATTGAAAACTACTTTTATCTCTTTATTCTCGTGGAAATAAGAATCTGGAAACAATATATCCTAACATTTACTATAAGTTGGTCATGCTCTTTTTATCCATTGTCTTCATTTTACTTAGCAAATTCTATTTGCAACCCAACATTCACACTTTTTACAAAAAAAAAAAAATCCTACATAATACTCATAGGTTATGAAATTATGTTGACAATCGCTATTTAAAATTGACACTAACACCCCAATATCAATTAGATCTGAATTAAACAAAGACCAATGTGAAGAAAATCAGAAAAATAAGAGGATCAAACATGTAGTTTTTATAGTGGTTCGACAAATAATCCGATCTACTTTCACCGAATTATTGTGGTTTTCTCTTTGAAATACAATGTTTACAATTAAAATCAGACCACAATCTAGTATATCTCAGATTTGCTACCGTTCTAAGAAAGGAAGAGAGAAAGATTCAAAGGTCTCCTCTATGTTGCTTTAAGTACTATTTATAGTCGACATCATCCACTATAGTCGCTAGATTACGAAATACCAAGTAAAAGTTTAGATCCGAGAAAGCAAGATAGAAGAACGATTCAATTTGGAACACTTAACTCATATCGGTACCGATCATAATATGATCGGTACCGATCAACTTTACTTAGTGCCAAACATACACTATCACATGCATCTTCTTCAACGTCCACAAATGTGACCACGCTTCAAGAATCATATGAGCACCTATCACAATTTTGATTGGTACCGATCAAAATTGACTTTTCCTTTTTGACTCCAAATTTCTCATGTGGCTTCATATCATCATTTTAAGCATGTCCCTAAGTTCTTGATTCATTCGCCTTCGTTTCAACGTCCAGATTCACTTAGAAGTTTCTTGGTTTATACACTAGGTAATACTAACCAAATCATGTCGGTACTACCAAATTATGCTTGGTACCAACCAAATCAAGCATTTTCGAAACTTAGCCAAATATTTATTTTCTTCAATCTTGATATCTGACAAGCTTCTTGACTCATTCCTTCATCATTTTGCATTCCAGTTCATCCGCTTGAGTCTGTTCTTAGACTGTTGAAAATTTTCGGTAACATTTGCCTTCTAAAGTGCATTTTGTGAACACAAGGCGTGCTTTGCTCAAGAACAAGTATCGAGATTAGCAAATTGTCATCAACTGCGCTCTTTGGTCTTCAATTGGTTCAAATCGTAGTAAACCATCTGGTTCCTTCAGTTTCACCTGCAAATCAAAGGTCGTTCTAGACCATCGTAGCTAAGGACTCAATTCCTTACTTAATGTTAGTCAAAATCATAATTATTCTGTATTCATTCAGAATTTAACATATCACGCAGCATAAATCAAGGTCATACAACATTCGCTAGGATTAAATTATCATATATCTGTATTGATACCGTCAAGTGTTCTTCCAAGATTTAACTACCTTAGTTTAATCAAATAACTTGCTAATATGCATCATTAATCATAGTGGTGCATTGCCTCTAGTTGGAGCGTTACTTATAAATCATCTACTATCGCATAACAATCCATTATAAGTAAGTCCAACCGAATCGAGTCAATGACATTCATTAATCATTATCAAATTACAAGGCATCAAATCCTAAAGTTAAGTTTAGAACTCTTTGGATCGAATTATCATTAATGTACTGAGCCCAATCTATTTGCTCTCCGATGAGAGGTCACAATATCCGAGCGCATCCATCCACTCACTCTCTGGTGAGAGAACTTACTATTCGAGTGAGTCCATCCGCTCACTCTCCGATGAAGGGGACTTATAATCATATACAAGTCCATCCACTTGCTCTCCGATAAGGGAACTTGCACTTCGTGGTTCATCGCTCCAACTCTCCAGTTTAGTGAATCAAGTCCTGTCGGTTTATGTATTAGGTTAAAGGGATAACCACATTCCGATAGCATCCATTCGTAATGTCAATATCAATTACCATGTTCGAATGATTTCAATATCCAAATATACATCAATCGTTTATTCATAAAGTTTAAATCAAAAGCATCAAGCAAAATAAAAAAATCTAATCTAGTCAAGGATTACCCTCGGATATTAGCCCAGGGAATGCCTTGAGACCGATCATGATCTCGTACATGTATAAGTAACCCAGCAGTAATCGTCCAAAGATTATTCGAAACAAAAGCGAAGTGAGGAAAGTATAACTGATTCCAATCCATCCCGATAATGGGATAATCATTCTCAACCTAGATCCGTGGCTGTGATTGGGTACATCTACCACAAATGGTAGTCGCTCCTACTGCACCGTTGCGGTTTGATTTCTTATATATTTTCGAGGCCAGTTACTCCAAACTACTCCTCTATCGAGTCACGTGGATGCATGTATTCATTGGTTTCGTGTCCATCCAGCTCATGGAATAGATAGTATTTTCTTGATTACTTCTTCCGGTCCGTGGGCTCTCTTTTAGCGGGTTTTCAATAGGACATTTGCCCCCTTGTATCAAGAAAGATCCTCTTTTCTATCTCAGTCAATTCGGTGTAAGAGGAAAGCTTAGATTCCCTCTTTTATTGCTTCGATCCTCGAAAGCCATCATTATATTTTTGCTTTCCTTTATCCTTCCCATATCATGCCTTAGATGATCCTCCATCCTCCACAGTGTTAGCTTCAACATTCTCAGCTTCAGCGTCTTCTTGGCGCAGATACTTTCAGCTTGATAATAGAAATCTGCAAGATCCATTAGTAGATCCCCCTCCAAAGCAACCTTAAAATCAGTCTTATTCGTGACTCCAAAAACCACTGTCATCAAAACTATCGATGGATCCGACTTATATATTGCAACTGCTGGTGCGTTGAATATATTAAGTAATTCCATAGAGTCTCGCCTGCTCTGTGCCTCACACTTGAATGTGTCATTGCATTCTTAAGTCACTCTATATGGGCTCTAAACTGGTTCATAAATTTCTTTACTAGTCTGGTCCATGTGCTGATGGACCCATTCTCTAGTTGACGAAATCACATCACTGCTAAACCCATTAAGTACAATGGAAAGCATTATCCCATGACTTCTTTCAAAGCACCCAACGACTCCATATGCTAGATATATCTAATCAAATGAACAGTCGGGTATGCCCTTCCATTGTACATCTCCAGCGTTGGTAGCTTAAAATCAAGAGTTAATGCCTCTTCCACCACATCAACTAATGAATCCACCGCAATTTCACTCATAAAACGCAAGAGCTAATTATTCACCGTCCAACTTGATGAGAATACTTTTCTACTTTGAAAATATCAAGTGGAAACTGCCATAAGAGGGTATGGTTTTAAAGATTTCATCAACGGAACTGCTGCAAGTTCAGTAAGGATGACTGCAGATAAAGAAGAAAATTTAATAAGCAGTCAAGAATACACAAAGTATCAATGACAAGATAGTTTGCTATCTTCTTGGGTCTTATCATCAATCGGTATAAACTTATTATCTCAAATTATTGGATGTAGGTCATCCAATGAAATACGGAACACCATGGTAATTCTTAATCTACTACAAGAGTTATGCACTACAAAAGATAATTGCAAAATCTCAAAAAGGAAAATATGTCAATGAGAGAATACCTAACCAAGATTAAGGCATATCATGACTTGTTAGAAACTACTGGACATAAAGTTTCAGAGATGGAACAAATCTTGACTGTAATGAATGGTGTTTATGAGGAGTATGAATCTACCATTGCTATTATCTTTCAAAGGAAACATTACCTAATATACTGTATGTCCACTCCATTATCCTTGCTCATGAAGGAAGGGTAGAGCAGACAAAATCAACCCATACAGGTTACTCAGTCAACATGCCTCTAACTTTGGATGCAACAACCAAGAAAGAAATTCATACAACAGAACTGATCAAGGCAACAGACAAGAAGTACAAAATCATAGAAGGGGTCAAACTTAGAGAGGTAGAGGTAGAAGTGGAAGATGGAATGGTAATAATAGAGAAAAGTGTCAAATTTATGAGAAATTTGGTCATATTGCAAGTAAATGTTACTTCAGATACAATGCAGACTTTACTGGGAATCAGTAAAATCAAAATATGGCAATTGCATTCGGGTATAAGGTATTATACAAGCCCAAGGCCCGGTATTTCATTATTTCATTTTGACCATTACAACGTACTCTATATAAAGGATGTAAATGTACATAGCAAAAAATATACGAGATTACAATAATCAAGTAATATTCTTTGTTTTCATTCTCTTTTATGGTATCAGAGCCCTAGCTTAATAGCATAATCGGACTCAGATCACCATGCCTTGCTAGAACTTCATCAGAGAGGCTTCATCACTTGGAGTTGGTTGCACTCATTTCTCCTCAGAGATTAACTCTACATCAGCAAAGGAATTTCTCCCCACAACCTTATTGCAACCTTACTGCCATCTTCACGAACATAGTTCTTGATCTACATCAGAGCATGCCTCGCTAGAATGAACATCTAGTCAGAACCTTCTCATCATTCTAGATCTCTAGCTGCACAAATTTTGATCATCAGGAAAGACTTCTTGAAGCTTTTTCATCATCTGATTTCATCTTGGCTGCATATTGAAGAACAGTTTGCCTAGCCAAGAATCCCATTGTATCTTGTTATTCTCGAAACATCATCATGTCTGAAGAAGGAGTTAATTCCTCTTCCACTACATCAACTAATGAAACCTCCACAATTTCACCCATAAAATGCAAGAGCCAATTAGTCACCATCCAACTTGATGAGAATACTTTTCTGCTTTGGAAGTATCAAGTGGAAACTGCTATAAGAGGCAATGGTCTTGAAGATTTCATCAATGGAACTACTGCAATTTCAGCAGAGATGACTGCAGATAAGGAAGGAAAGTTAATAAGCAATCAAGAATAAAAAAGTACCAAAGACAAGATAGTTTACTATCTTCTTGGCTCTTATCATCAATCAGTATAAACCTATTATCTCAAATTGTTAGATGTAAGTCATCCTATGAAATACAGAATACTGTGGCAATTCTCCATCAACTGCAAGAATTATGCAATAAAAAGACAATTGCAAAATTTTCAAAAAAATATATCAATGAGAGAATAACTAATCAAGATCAAGACATGTCGGGACTTGTTAGAAACTGCTGGATATAAAGTTCCAAAGGCAGAACAAATCTTGACTATAATGAATGGTCTTCATGCGGAGTATGAATCTTTCTTTGTTGTTATATTTCAAAAGAAATATTGCCTAATATGATGTATGGCCACTCCATTCTCCTTGCTCATGAAGGAAGGGTAGAGCAGAGAAAATCAACCCAGACAGATTACTCAGTCAACTATGCCTCTAATTCTGAAGGCAACAGTCAAGAAAGACATTCATACAATAGAACTGATCAAGGCAACAAACAAGAAGTACAAAGTCATAGAAGGGGTCAAACTTAGAGAGGCAGAGGTAGAAATGGAAGATGGAACAATAATAATAGAGTAAAGTGTCAATTTGTGAGAAATTTGGTTACATTGCAAGTAAATGTTACTTCAGATACAAGGCAGACTTTACTAGGAATCGGCAAAATCAGAATATGGCTATTGCATTTGGGTATTGGGTATTATACAAGCCCAAAGCCCAGTATTTCATTATTTCATTTTGACCGTTAGAATGTACTCTATATAAAGGATGTAAATGTACATAGCAAAAAATATATGAGGTTACAATAATCAAGTAATATTCTTAGTTTTCATTCTCTTTTATATCGAAGGCCTTGCCTAATGGCATCATTGGACTCAGAACATCGTGCCTTGCCAAAACTCCATCAGAGAGGCTTCATCACTTGGAGTTGGCTGCACTCATTTCTCCTCAGAGATTAACCCTTCATTGGAGAAGGAATTTCTCCCTACAACTTATTGCAACCTTACTGCCATCTTCAAGAACACAGTTCTTGATCTACATTAGTGCGCGCCTCGCTAGAAAGAACATCGAGTCAGAACCTTATCATCATTCTAGATCTCTTGTTGCACACAATTTGATCATCAGAAAAGACTTCTTGAAGCTTTTTCACCATCTGATTTCATCTTGGCTGCATACTGAAGCACAGTTTTCCTAGCCAAGAATCCTACTATATCTTGTTATTCTCGAAAAACATCATCATGTATGAAGAAGAAGATAATGCCTCTTCCATCACATCAACTAATGAAACCACTATATTTTCACTCATCAAACCCAAGAGCCAATTAGTCACCATCTAACTTGATGAGAATAATTTTCTGCTTTGGAAGTATCAAGTGGAAACTGCTATAAGAGACTATTGTCTTGAAGATTTCATCAATGGAACTACTGCAATTCCAGCAAAAATGATTATAGATAAGGAAGAAAAACCAATAAGCAATCAAGAATACATGAAGTACCAAAGAAAAGATAGTTTGCTATCTTCCTGGCTCTTATCATCAATCAGTATAAACGTACTATCTCAAATTGTTGGATGTAGGTCATTCTATGAAATATGGAACACTGTGGAACATATTTTCAATTCTCAATATGTTGCAAGAATTATGCAATACAAAAGACAACTGCAAAATCTCAAAAAGGAAAATATGTCAATAAGAGAATACCTAACCTAGATCAAGACATATCGGGACTTGTTTGAAACTGTTGGGCATAAAGTTTCAGAGACAAAACAAATCTTGACAGTTATGAATAGTCTTGATGAGGAGTATGAAGCTGTCATTCCATTATCTCTTCAGATAAACATTACCTAATATGTTGTATCTTCACTCCACTCTCCTTGCCGATGAAGGAAGGGTAGAGCAGAGAAAATCAACCTAAACAGATTACTCAGTCAACTATGCCTCTAAATCTAGACACATGAATCAAGAAAGAAATTCATACAAAAGAACCGATCAAGGAAACAGACAAGAACTACAGAGTCATGGAGGGGGTCAAACTCAAAGAGGCAGAGGTAAAAGTGGAAGGTGGAACTATAATAATAGAGTTAAGTGTCAAATTTATGAGAAATTTGGTCATATTTCAAGTAAATGTTACTTCAGATACAATGCAAACTTTATTGGGAATCAGCAAAATCAAAATATGGCTATTGCAGTCGGGTATAGTGTATTATACAAGCCCAAGGCCCAGTATTTCATTATTTCATTATTTCATTTTTGACCGTTACAATGTACTATATATAAAGGATGTATATGTACACAACAAAAAATATTTGAGATTACCTTCCTTTAATAATACAAGTAATATTCTCAGTTTTCATTCTCTTTTATGGTATCGGAGCCCTAGCTTAACGGCATAATCGGTCTCAGACCATCGTGCCTTACCGGAACTCCATCAAAGATGCTTCATCACTTGGAGTTGGCTGCACTCATTTCTCCTCAAAGATTAACTCTGCATCAGATAAGGAATTTCTTCCCTTATTGCAACCTTACTGCCATCTTAAAGAACACATTTCTTGATCTATATTAGATTGTGCCTCGCTAGAAAGAACATCTAGTTAGAACTTTCTCATCATTGTAGATCTCTGACTGCACACAATTTGATCATCAGAAAAGACTTCTTGAAGCTTTTTCATCATCTGATTTCATCTTGGCTACATACTGAAGCATAGTTGCCTAGCTAAGAATCCCATTGCATCTTGTTATTCTCGAAATATCATCATGTCTGAAGAAGGAGATAATGCCTCTTCTACCACATCAACTATTGAAATCACCGCAGTTTCACTCATAAAACCCAAGAGCCAATTAGTCACCATCCAACTTGATGAGAATAATTTTCTACTTTGGAAGTACCAGATGGAAATTGCCATATTAAGAGGCTATGGTCTTAAAGATTTCATCAATGGAACTGCTGCAATTCCAACAAAGATGATCACAGTTAAGGAAGGAAAGCTAATAAGCAATCAAGAATACATAAAGTACCAAAGACAAGATAGTTTACTATCTTCTTGGCTCTATCATCAATTGGTATAAACCTATTATCTCAAATTGTTGGATGTAGGTCATCTTATGAAATATGGAACACTATGGAACAGATTTTTAATTCTCAATTCGCTGCTAGAATTATGCACTACAAAAGATATTGCAAAATCTCAAAAAGGAAAATATGTCAATGAGGGAATACCTAACCAAGATCAAGACATAATGTGACTTGTTAGAAACTGTTGGGCATAATGTTTCAAAGACATAACAAATCTTGACAATAATGAATGTCTTGATGAGGAGTATGAATCTGTCATTGTTGTTATCTCTTCAAAGGAAACATTACCTAATTGCAGTATGTCCAGACTACTCTCCTTGCTCATGAAACAAGTGTAACGACCCATAATTTTATCACTTTTAAATGGAATATTTAATTAACTTTAGTTATTCAAATATAGAATTTTCAAACTTAAATAATCATGTTTATGTGATAAATAAGAATGCTGAACTTATTTTTAGAATTGGTTTACAAAAATAAGAGATTTTGGAGTTTCATCGTAAAATTGACAAAAACTATTTTCGATAAAATTGGATATATGTTCAATTTTTTTTAAATGATAAATAATTCTTTTTAAATTTGTATAAAATGATAATAATTGATTAGTAATATATATATGTAACGACCTAGAATTTGATCACTTTAAGTATGGATATTTAAATATAATTCAAATAATTAATTAATGGATTTTATAACTAAAATAAAGTCCTTTTAAATACTAACATATGATAGTGAAATCATTTTTAATTTTTTTTACAAAAATAATTAGTTCAAATAAAGATTGAAAATGTGACTGGAAGTCGTTTTCCGAATTTTCGATTTTTCATTGACTAAAAGTTATCAGAAATGTTGTAACACTTTTGTTTACACATGCACATATTTATAAATCACTTTGGAAATGGAAATGTACATGTGAATATGCATGTACACTTGAGTATATATGCATACACGATTAGGTAAGATATCTTTATGAAAAGTGTGTATGTGTATTACATAATATAAGATTCTACCTTAGAAAAAAGTACAAAAAGTGGACAAACATGTTTCTTTTGATTTGATATGAAGGTTGCTAGGGTGGAGGGACGAAATTTTGTGAGGGGAAAGGAGGGATGAGAAGGCAAAGACTCAGAGGAGGGTAAAGTACTAAGGGCAATTTAGTAAATTCAATTGTTAACATTTTATAAAAGCAATTTTCCTAAATTTTTTTTCACATTTTCTCATTCTCCTTTTCACTTTACAATTTCCTAAAGCTCTTAAGCGTGCTTTCATGGCTTCTCATTATATTTTAAAAATTCAAAAATCATAGTGTTTCATTTTTTAAATCACTTCCAAGTTGCTAAAAGCACTTCTTCCTCCACTAATTCACTTTCTCTTTCAAGATCAAGCACATCTCCACTCAAATTAGCCAAGGCCGTACCTTTTAATGCTTAGGGCTGAACCATGTTGTGCTTAAGCTAAGCACATTTCCAAAGTTTCAAAGCAAGATAAAGTCTTTTTCATAAGATTCGAAAATCCTAAGCATTTTGCAAAAGGTTTAAAATGATTTCGTTGAATTCGATGAGTAAACTTATAACTTATTTTGAAAAGATTTCACCTTTGTATTTATGTGGGTTATGTGATTATTCATATATGATGTTGATGTTGAATTATGGTTTGATTTGAATGTATATGTATGTGTTAACATATGGTTTAGCATTAGACCTTAGATCGGAAGTTAAAGTAATATGTGCGATTGTAAAGTTAAGATCCTGTAATGTTATAATGATGCTATGGCAATATTATGATTTGGTTTATATATTTATGCTTGGATGATGGTTAAATGGTTTGGAAGTTAGAACTTGAAATGTTAAAAGGGACTTGAGATCCATTTCCAAAAATGAAATGGTTTACTAGTTTGATTTGTAAAGTGTTCCATTTTAGTTACTAACCTTATTTTAAGATTTCAAGATCCTTTCTTTTTATGTGTAAAAAGAAGAAAAAGGTAAAAGAAGGATGAAGTTTGGTTGGTAACTTAGATAAGTAAATACTAAGTTACTGCATCCATAGTGATTGTCGCTATGAACGCAGTTCGGAAATATATGATTTTCAACTTTTTATGTTTACTTTTAAATTTGTTTTTGAAAACCATTTCAAACTTGATTAGATATTATAAAACTTAATTAACTTTTAATTTATGATTTTAATAATTAATTTATTTAATTAAAATAATTATTAATTAAGTTAAGTAATTAGGGTTTAAGAATCAATTAATTAAGTTAATCATTTGTAGTTAATTAAGAAGTTTTTACTTAATGATTAATTAAGTTAAGGGGTAATTATTTCAATTAATTTTGTTTAATCAAGTTAATTATTTGATTAGTATTTAATTATTTAATCAATTTTTATTTAATTAAGAGTTATTCATTTACTTAATTACTTATTGACTAGGGTTTAATTTATAATAAATGTTTACATAATAAAGTCTAATTAATTAATTAATTATTTTTAACTAATTAAGATTTAATTATTATTCAACTAAATTTTGATTATTTAACTAATTTTTTAAGGGTATTTATTATTAATTAATTAATACTTAACTAAGATAATGAAGGTTTTTAATTCTGATTTTAGTATAATTAATTAAGGATAAATTAAGCTTTTATTTATGATCTAATGATGATTTATTTATTATTTTAAATTATTTTAAACTCCAACAGTTCTTTATTTAAATTAACCTTCTTCTCTCGGTGAATTGTTTTAAAACCAAGGATCTTATGCCCATGCTATTAAGTAGCCAAATGATATAAAGTAGCTGTAATAAAATAATGACATGTTTTATTGAAAGTAAATCGGTTTGTAGTTATCACAAATACCACACTTCGGGAACGTGATGAATACAAGAGAGTTAATTTCGATAAGCAGGTCATGATAATCTAAGCATATGGAATATATGTCCGTAAGTCAATCTTTACACCCTAATAGTGGGATAGCCCACTATAAACAACTTGACCCTTTAAGATTATTGAGCGTTGGTTCGGAGAGACCGGGAATGGATGGTAGTTATTATCCAAAAAAACACTTCGAACCAACATAAGCATTCGAATTTGAAAATTGGGAAGTCATGATCCAAGATGAACACTTAGAATTAAAAGGGCTACTTTCTACTAACCCTGAGGGTGATTCCAAAATGGGTGTAGTGGAGGTAGTGCCTTCGATTCATTCATCTCTTGAACGACTTGTATGGATGAGTTCTGACATTTTGTCAACATCTGGAAGGCAATGTTAGCATTCCAAGTCGAAGTGCTATAATAAAAGGTAAACGTAGCCTCAGGCCTCATCAATCGGGATGACTAAAATAACGGAGATGTAGCATGGCTAAGTGGGTCGCTCCTATTAGGGTAAGGTTATCCCTATCTAGAGGCCCTACTATTAATTCATGTATGCTTCGGTATAGTTGCTGATACCAACAGAGGGTTGATCTTATTCGGTATTATCTGACAAGGGATAGGCCGGTCTTGTGTTGGAAGGGGATCCAAACGAGGTCCTCGTGTTATTTTATCTAGAGATGCACCTTGATGGGCGGTGCCCCAGTAGCCCAATCATTGTATGGAATCCATTCTCTGATAAGTGTCATACGTTTTTAGTTGTACACAGATATCTTGAAATGCGAGATGCAAGCATTTCAGCTATGTTCTATTTTACTTGAAACCTAGATGTTATGATAATATCAATGGATTTCTATATAAACATTTTGGTTATCGTAAGGTAAAAACCGGCCAGTGTTTATGTGCGGCGTGGTCTTATGAGATAACCTTGATTTTAAAAGTAATAATTCAGTTGTTTGAGTTTACTCACACTAGACATATGTCTGACCCGGAGTTTTATTTTCTTTCCTTAAAACTCTTAGGTACTCAAATTTTTATGAGTAGCCAAGTGATCCAGGTTTCTCACGATTGCATTTGGAGGAGATGGAGCAGGTGGCTTCAACATAGCTAACTGCTACCATTCCGATGTTTATATATGCTTGTATTTTGTATTAGTGATATAAGGACAGGTAATTATAACTGTTCCGGTTTGGAACTTGTACTATAATGACTCTGATGTACTATTATGGAAATATCTCTGTAAAATCTTATGTTGATTAATATATGTTGTTTTGTTCCGCTGTGAGATTCTATAATTGTGAAGTTTCTTCTTATCTTTCTTTTTCTTCTACCCTTAATGACTCGTCTTTCAGAGTAAGAAAGGCAGTTCGTTACATTTGGTATCAGAGCATAGGTTGGGCGAACACCTAGGCTTGGGTTGGGGTCAACTTTGAGAGCGCGTATTTGTAAATTTTATTTGTATACATATATATTCCTGTTTGTTAGATCAGCTTTAATAGGTTTGGCTAGTATCCCTTCTTAAGGAGTTATCTTGTTTAAGTATCCTAAAGATATCTTACTTTATTTAGGTAGTAAGAAAGAGAATGAGAAGGGGACGAGGAAAGGGAAACAGTAGCACAACAACCACAAATGGAAGAACCCCGAATGTTAGAAGGGGTGGAATAGTTGTTGAGGCCATAGCTCCAATACAGCCTCGAGTAAACTTCATAATTCTATGCAAGGACTTCAGAAACCTAGGAGGAAAACCTTTCAAGGGAACCGAATCTATCATTGAAGTACAAGCTTGGCTACGCTCATGTAAGAAGATTTTCAAAGGTTTGGACATTTCTGATAATCAGAAATGATTCTTGGCGTCCTGGTAAGTGCAAAAGGATGCAGCTGTATGGTGGGATTCTGTCATATTAAATGTTCCGGAAGATGAGTTCTTATGGGATAGATTCAAAGAAGTACTCGCAGAGCAATTCATGCCAACTGCGGGCAAAACTCGATTATATCGAAGTTTCATGGATCTCTAGCAGAAGGTCTCGTCGGTGGTTGAATATGAGATGAAGTTTAATGAGTTATCTCGTTTCAGTCCTGGACTTATTGATGGCCCTCTAGAGAAGAATGAGATGTTCTTATTGGGTATGAGAGAAGAGTTCCATGAAAAGATGACCGCTCACATAAAGGAATCATTTGTGGATCTTGTAGACGTGGGCTTGAGATATGAAGTGCTTTTGAAGAAGAAGCTATCAACAGCAGTAGCACCCAGTGGCGGTACTATTAATCAAATAAAAGGAAGTTTAATCCAAATTGGAAGAAGCAAGGAAAATGGAAAAAGGGAGAAGGTCAAGGAGGCAGTCCTAAGGATAGTGATTGCTATATTTGCAAGCAGAAAGGACATATTGCCTGGTATTGTCCGAATTGTGAAGTTCCAAAGAAGCAAAGTGGACCCATCTCTCCAATGGTCCAAGACTCTCTGTTTTAATTGTCATTAGCCCGGCCATATGGTGAAGGACTGCCCACTCATGAAGAAGATGCAGCAATCCTAGGTGTATGCTATTAAGAATGAATCATTGACTTCAACGAATGTGAAGGGGAAAGGCGTCCTTGAAGGTACCATACTGATTAAAGGTATTTTTTCGAGCATTATTTGATACCAGTGCCTCTCATAGTTTTATCTCCTTAGAATCAGTAGATAAATTTCATCTTATTCCGAGTATTGTAGAAAACTCTATGTGCGTGTCTAACCCCATAGGCAGGGTAACCCATTTGAATATGATTTGTGAGAATGTGCCAGTTTCCTACCTTTATCATCACTTTTCTTGCGATCTGTATGTCTTGGACTTTAAAGGATTTGACATTATTCTTGGTATGGATTGGTTATTGAAATATGGAGTTGTTCTAGATTGTAATGAAAGGACTGTGTCATTAGTAACCAATTTGAGAAGAATTGCTAAAGTATCATGTCAGGAACCCAGTATCCATATGAGTGTCTTTTGTATGCCTTGGAAGCATCCTCGGAAAATTTAGGGTCTATGGAAGTTGTTAAGAATTTTCCCGATGTATTCGAAGAGGTTAAAAGTTTACCCCCGCACCGAGAAATAGAGTTCCGCATTGATTTAGTCCCTAGTGCAAGGCCTGCGGTTCAACCTAAGCGAAGGATGGCTCTGAGGGAGGGAGAGGAGTTGGTAAGTCAAACTCAGGACCTGTTAAGGAGAGGATTAATTAGACCCAGTCGTTCGAGTTGGGGGTTTGCTGTGGTGTTTGCGGCTAAGTCTGATGGATCTTTAAGGTTATGCATGGATTATAGGGAGTTGAATAAGCTAACTATTAGGAACAATTATCCCTTACCTCGCATCGATGATCTTTTTGATCAACTTCATGGAGCTACCGTATTTTCTTAGATGGACCTAGCTACTAGATTTCATTAGTTGAGAGTTGCTGAAGATAGTATACCCTTAACTGTGTTTAGGGGCCTTGACTGTTTCTTTGATTGTTGGTTATGCCTTTTGGGCTAACCAATGCACCAACTTATTTTATTGATTTAATGAATCTTTTTTTAAGAGATGTTCTTAATAAGTTCGTGCTAGTTTTCATCGACGACATTCTTATCTACTCCAAATCTGAGGATGAGCATAAACATCATTTGTAAGTGATGTTGGAAACATTGAGGAGACATGTCCTAAAGGAAAAGTTTTCGAAATGCCATTTTTGGCAATCAAAGGTAAGGTTTCTAGGGCACATTGTATCGGGAGATGGCATTTCAGTGGACCCAGTAAAAGTGGCGGCTGTCCAGGAATGGAAGCAGCCGTGGACTCCTATCGAGGTTCGCAGTTTCTTAGGTTTGGCTACTATAGGAGGTTTATTCAAGATTATTCTAAGATTTCCTCCCATTTGACTAAGCTGACTAAGAAAGGGGATAAGTTTATTTGGACTCCAATGTGTGAAGAAGCATTTCTGGAATTGAAGAAGAGATTGACTAGTGCACCAGTTTTGGCTGTTCCAGATGGAAATAGAGGATTTACGGTTTACACAGATGCTTGTGGAGAGGGACTAGGCACTATTTTGATACAGCATGGTAGAGTGATTGCGTATGCAAGCAGGTAGTTGAAGCCTCATGAGAAGAACTATGCTACGCATGACTGAAGTTTCTAGCTGTTGTCTTTACATTGAAAATGTGGAGGCACTACTTGATGGGTAAGGATCCTTCTATCCCTTCTTTAGTTTCTTTCTAATTTTTAGAGATTTTAGGAGTAAATTTCTTTCTTTAATTAGGTGAAAAATTTGATCTCTTCACAGATCATAAATCCCTGAAGTATCTTTTCACTCAGAAGGATATGAAACTGAGACAACAGAGGTAGTTTAGAGTTTTTGGCATCCTACGACTTGGATATTCTCTATACGCCAGGGAAGGCTAATGTGGTAGCAGACGCTTTAAGAAGGAATGCAGTCTTGGCTCTTTTGGAGGTTACTCTGACTCTTCAGAAAAGGATTGTGAGCAATCAAAGGGAGGATAAAATTCTGGAAGAATTAATTCAAGGAGTAGAGAAGGATCGATGTTCGGATTTTGAGATAGATGGTCGAGGTGCTTTAAGGATGAATAGACGATCGAGCGTTCCAGATGTGGATGGACTGAGATAAGAAGTTTTGTAAGAGTGCCACAAATCTAAGTTAAGTATACATCCTGGAGTTCATAAGATGTACAAGGATATGAAAAGAGTATTATGATGTCCAGGAATGAAGAATGATATCTCTATCTTTGTAAGCAGGTGTGCGAGCTATCAGCAAATCAAAGGGGTTTATCAGAAAACTACTGAATTACTTCAACCTTTGGAAATCCTAAATTTGAAATGGGAGATGATATCAATGAATTTCATCGATGGTTTACCCAGAACCAGGAAAGGAAATGAAAGAGTATGTGTTATTGTGGACCGGTTAACTATGAGTGCTCAATTTATTTCGGTTAAGTCAACTATAACTGCAGCTTCATTAGTAAAGATTTATATTAGAGAGATAATTCAACTACATGGAGTCCCAATGAGTATAGTAAGTGTTCGAGATCCTATCTTTACAAGTCAGCTCTTGTAAGCCTTGCAAATTGCTTTGGGAACAAAGCTGAGTCTGAGCACTGCTTAGCACTCTCAAACCAATGGACAAACCGAGATGGTTAACCATATCTTGGAGGATATGTTGAGGGCCTACATCATGGACTTTGGAGGGTCTTAGGAAGATCATCTGCATCTAGTGGAATTCTCTTACAACAGTTTCCAAGCAAGCGTCAATATGACACCTTATGAAGCTCTCTATGGAAGGTCGTGCAAGTCACCAGCATGTTGGGTAGTGTCTAGAGATTGTCTATTTCTTAGGCCAGATATGATTCGAGAGGCAATGGAGAAATTTGCGATGATTATGAAAAAGATGAAGGCAGCCCAAGATCGCCAGAAGGGTTATGCTGATAGGAGGCGCAAAGATTTGGAATTTGATGTTGGAGACCTTGTGTTTGTTAAGAGTTCGCCAATTAGAGGAGTTGTTAGATTTAGAAAAGCTGGGAAGTTAGCTCCAAGGTATATTGGGCCTTTCCGTATTCTTTAAAGGATTGGGTCTCTTGCTTATAAAGTTGAGTTTGTTGGAGAGATTGGTAGGTGTTCATAATGTATTCCATGTGTCGCATTTAAGGAAATTTGTGCATGATCCAACCTTGATTGTAGAGCCGTCTGAGTAGGAGGATCTAGAAGTGGAGCTAGACTTGACAGTGGTTAGACATCCAGTCTATATTATAGATCTGGATGAGAAGCGGTTGCGCAATAAGGTAGTACAGTTGTTTAAAATTCAGTGGAGTGATGATCCTAGAGACTGCACTTAGGAGACTGTAGACCATATGAAGGAGGCCTATCCTGACTTAATGTTAGGATAGCTAGTTGTTTGTTGTATATATAGTTTGGGCATTATTTTCTATGGATGTTTAGTGTATATATTTTTTATGTGTTTTATGATATGAATATATATCTTTTCAAGTAATTGAGTTCTCTTCTTATGTGCCAATTTCGGGAATGAAATTCTTTTAAGGGGGGAGAGTGTAACGACCCAGAATTTGATCACTTTAAATATGTATATTTAAATATAATTCAAATAATTAATTAATGGATTTTATGAATAACATAAACTGATCATTTTAAATAATAATAAATGATAGAGAAATCAATTTTAATTTTTGTTTACAAAAATAATTAGTTCAAAGAAAGATTGAAAATGTGATCGGAAGTTGTTTTTCGAATTTTCAATTTTTCGTGGATTAAAAGTTATCTGAAATGTTGTAACACTTTTGTGTACACATGCATATATTTATAAATCACTTTGGACATGGAAATGTACATGTGAATATGCATGTACACTTGAGTATATATGCATATATAATAAGGTAAGATATTTTTATGAAAAGTGTGTGTGTGTAAATATATATATATTATATAATATAAGATTCCACCTAAGACAAAAAGTACAAAAAGAGGACAACTGTGTTTCTTTTTATTTGATACGAAGGTGGAAATGGTGGGGGGCAAAATTTTGTGAGAGGAAAGGAGGGATGAGGTGGCAAAAAGTGAGAAGAGGGTAAGGTACTAAGGGCAATTTGGTAAATTCACTTGTTAACATTTTATAAAAGCAAATTTCCTAAAATTTTTTCACATTTTCTCATTCTCCTTTTCACTTTACAATTATCTAAAGCACTTAAGCATGCTTTCATGGCTTCTCATAATATTTTAAAAATTCAAAAATCTTTGTGTTTCATTTTTAAAATCACATCCAAGTTGCTAATAACACTTCTTCCACCACTACTTCACTTTCTCTTTCAAGATCAAGCACATCTCCACTCAAATTAGCCAAGGCCGTACCTTTTAGTGCTTATGGCGGAACCATGTTGTGCTTAAGCTAAGAACATTTCCAAAGTTTCAATGTAAGATCAAGTCTTTTCCATAAGATTCAAAAATCCTAAGCATTTTGCAAAAGGCTTAAAAGGATTTCGTTGAATTCGGTGCATAAACTTATAACTTCTTTTGGAAAGATTTCATCTTTGTATTTATGTGGATTATGTGATTATTCATATATGATGGTGATGTTGAATTAGGGTTTGAGTTGGATGTATATGTATGTGTTAACATATGGTTTAGCATTAGATTTTATATCGGAAGTTAAAGTAATATGTTCGGTTGTAAGTTAAGATCTTGTGATGTTATAGTGATGCTATGGCAATATTATGATTTGGTTTATGTATTTATGCTTGGACGATGATTAAATGGTTTGGAAGTTAGAACTTGAAATGTTAAAAAGGGACTTGTGATCCATTTCCAAAAATCAAATGGTTTACTAGTTTGCTTTGTAAAGTGTTCCTTTATAGTTCTAACCTAGTTTTAAGATTTAAAAATCCTTTATTTTTATGTAAAAAAGTAAGAAAAAGGTAAAAGAAGGATGAAATTTGGACGGTAACTTAGATAAGTAAATACTAAGTTACATGCAGTTTGGAAATATACAATTTCCAAGTTTTTAAGTTTTCTTTTAAATTTGTTTTTGAAAACCATTTCAAACTTGATTAGATATTATAAAACTTAATTAACTTTTAATTTATGAGTTTAATAATTAATTTATTTAATTAAAATAATTATTAATTAATTAAGTAATTAAGTTAAGTAATTAAGGTTTAAGAATCAATTAATTAAGTTAATTATTTGTAGTTAATCAAGAAGTTTTTAATTAATGATTAATTAAGTTAAGGGGTAATTATTTTAACTAATTTTTTTAATTAAGTTAATTATTTTTAAATTAATTATTTGATTAGTATTTAATTGTTAATTTTTATTTAATTAAGAGTTATTTATTTACTCAGTTATTTATTAAGTAGGGTTTAATTTATAATAAATGTTTATTTAAAAAAGTTTAACTATTGGTTTATTTAATTTTAACTAATTAGGATTTAATTATTATTCAAGTAATTTTGATTACTTAATTAATATTTCAAGGGTAATTATTATTAATTAATTAAGACTTAACTAAGACAACGAAGGTTTTAAATTTTGATTTTAGTATAATTAATTAAAGATAAATTAAGCTTTTATTTATGATTTAACGATGATTTATTTATTATTTTATATTATTTAAACTCCAATGGTTCTTTGTTTTAAATTGACCTTCTTCTCTCAGTGAATTCTTTTAAAACCAAGGATCTCTTGTCCATGCTATTAAATAGCAAATGAATTAAAGTAGTTGTAATAAAATGGTGACATGTTTTATTGAAAGTAAATCGGCTTGTACTTATCACAAATACCACACTTCAGGAATGTGATGAATACAAGGGTGTTAATTTTGATAAGTATGTTAGGATAATCTAAGAATATAGAACATATGTCTGTATGTAAATCGTTACACCCTGATAGTGGGATGGCCCGTTATAAACAACTTGAACCTTTAAGATTATCGAGCGTTGATCTGGAGAGACCGGGATCGGATAGCGGTTGTTGTCCGAAAAACCATTCTGAACCAACATAAGCGTCTGAATTGGAAATATTGGGAAGTCATGATCCAAGATGAAGACTTAAAAGTACAAGGGCTACTTGCTACTAAACCTGAGGGTGATTTCAAAATGGGTGTAGTGGAGGTAGTGTCTTCGGTTCATTCATCTCCTAAATGACTTGTATGGATGAGTGCTAACATTATGTCAAGATTTGGAAGGCAATGTTAGCATTCCAAGTGGCAGTGCTATAATAAAAGGTAAATGTAGCCTCAGGTCTCATCAACCGGGAATGACTAAAGCAGGGGAGACACGGCAAAGCTAAGTGGGTCACTCCCATTAGGGTAAGGTTATCCCTATCTAGAGTCCCTACTATCAATTCATGTATGCTTCGGTATGGTTGCTGATCCTAACCGAGGGGTGATCTTATTCAGTACTATCTAGCAAGGGATAGGCCGGTCTTGTGTTGGAAGGAGATCCAGACGAGGTCCTCGGTGTTATTTTATCTAGAGATGCATCTTGATGGGCAGTACCCCAGTAGCCCAATCATTGTATGGAATCTATTCTCCAATAAGTGTCGTACGTTTTTAGTTGTACACAAATATGTTTAAATGCGAGATGCAAGCATTTTAGCTATGTTCTATTTTACTTTAAAACCTAGACATTATGATAATATCACTCGAGTTCTATATGGAGCATTTTGGTTTTCGTAAGGTGAAAACCCATCCGTGTTTATATGCGGCGTGGTCTTATGAGATACCATTGATTTTAAAGTGTTTTAAAAGTATTAATTCAGTTGTTTGAGTTTACCCACACCAGACCCATGTCTGACCCGGAGTTTTATTTTCTTTCCTTAAAACTCTTGGTTACTCAAATTTTTATGAGTAGCCAAGTGATCTAGGTTTCTCACATCGCATTTGGAGGAGCTGGAGCAGGTGGCTTCAACGATTGCTATCATTCCGCTATGTATATATGTATGTATTTTGTATAAGTGATATAAGAACTGGTAGTTATAACTATCCTGGTTGGAAACTTGTACTATAATGACTCTGATTACTATTATGGCAGTATCTCTGTAAAATCATATGTTGAATAATATATATTATTTCGTTCCGCTGTGAGATTTTGTGATTGTGAAGTTTCTTCTTATCTTTCCTTTTCTTTTACCCTTAATGACTCGTCTTTCGGAGTAAGAAAGGCGGTTCATTACAATACGCGCGCACACACACACACACTTGTTTTATAAAGATAGACAAACTTTGTCGCACTTTGACCAATCGACATTGTATTTTTACAATTGGATTTTAATATTATTAAATATGGTTTTATAACTAAAATAGCTTTTTTAATTAATAAATATGAGAAGAAATTTATTTTCAAGTTTTGTTTTCATAAATAATTAGTTCGATTTAAAACTGAAAATGTGATCGACGATCGTTTTTCAGATTTTCAACTTTTCATCAAACGGAAGTTGTTCCAACATTATTGCACACATTTATACATATATACACATTTAACAAATAGGAATATATTTAACACTAAAAGAGTTTAATTTAAATAAGCATGTAATTAATTAAAAAAAGTAAGTAAGATATTTATACAAAAGTCAAAAAGCAAATTTCAAATCAAATCACATCAAAATCAAAGAAAATCTTCAATTTAATCCACTTTTCCATCCAAATACATTCCTTAAGTATTAAGTAGTGATGACACAAAGTAACGAAGTGATGTGATGATGGTTAGTTTTGAAAAAGCATGATTACTTAAAGGTTAAGAAGGGTGTTTATGTCATTTGGTAAAGCTTAAGGGTTAATGGATTAAAGACTATAAATAGCCATGCATACCACTTCCATTCTCACACAAATCACTCTCTTCTCTCCTTCTTCTTCTTCTTGAAATCCATGGCATCTTCTCTTCTTTATCCTTACCGACTTTCTTCAAATCGTATCAAACCAACTCCAAACTTTACCAAACTTTTCCAAAGACCTTAGAATACCATTAGAACATGGTTTAGCATATAAGAAGTCGAAGAATAAAGGAGGATGAGGTGGAATGGTGAGGCCGAACACTATGGAGGTGTTTGGAGGAGATGGCATGAGTTTTGGGTGATGGAAAAGCTTATGGCCATGAGCACTTGGAGTTTGTAAGAAGAGGCCGAGAGCAAAGTATGGTGTAGGGTGTGGTCGAGAGCATAAAGCAAGGAGGAATGGAGCAGATGGTGATTAGTTGAAGTTAACAAAAGTTTAAGTGAAGTTTTGGATTGAATGATTGTTGGTAGGAAGTGAAATGATTCGGTTAATGGTGAGTACTAAAATTTTTACTAATTAATCCCTAAATTATTTCTAGTACAATTATTTGAAAGTTTGAATGTATTGGATGATTAAATGTTTGATTACTTGGTTGATTACTTGTTTGAATATATGGATGTTAATATGTTTGATTGCTTGGTTTGATTAATGAAAAGAACAATGGTTAGTAATTAACCATAGTTAATTAAATAAATATTTAATCCATAAATAATATGTATATGGAGTTATTTAGCCTCTTAATGATTTTAAATATCTAAAAAGGTTTAAAATGAATATTATAGTAATATAATATTATAATATGAAATAAATGGAATATGAGTTTGGAAATGAGAATATTGTTCAAAAATAAGTTTAAAATGATTTCTAAGTGTTTTACAAACATTTAAACTTGTTTCGACAAAATTTAAATAGAAAATAGTAATTGAGTCAAAACTAGACGCATCGCGTAACGGTAGTTCGCGATTTCACGTTGTAGAATTCAAACAAGTGAAGAGAATGGAAAACAACTTGAAATTTTTTGAGATAAGAATTTTTTGAGCTATTATAACCATTGTTTTTAAATGGAGAGAGAAAATCAAGATTTCATTAAGTAGACTTTGATATATGAGTGAAACAAGCTTTTAGAAAAATTGCGGTTTTGTAGTTTAAAACCCGAATTTGAAATTAATTTAAAATGAATAGTTTTAAATGTTTAAGAATATGGAATAAATTTTATAAATCTTTTAAAATGTTTTAAAAGAGATTTGAGTTATATAAATGAATTTCCAAAATGATGGAAAAGGTTTTTAATCCAAATAAGCTTTTAAAACAGTATTTGCAGCACTTTTTAAAAGCTTTTGCAAATAATGGTTTTAACTTAACTGTACTTTCCCGAATATTTTGTGAACCTTTTCAAATATATAATTACTTAACTTAAAGATGATTAAGAGGTTTAAAAATGAGTATGCGGAGATAACAAGTACATTTGTAAGTGTCACAGAAAATCCGACCAAGGAATGGAACAAATCGAAGGGAAAGCCCGGATGCTCTAAAATAATTAAAAGAAAATTCCCTAAATCTCAAGTGACCGATTTATCTGTATAGTGCGCTGTAGTGGTACCCGACCGTTGTAGTATGATAATCAAGAGGTAAAGTAACTAAAACAATCACAAAAACTATTACATATCTCACATCGTATCAATAAAATATAATAATAAGCATAGATATAAATAGGCGAGACATGAATATAATTGTATAAACCATCGCTAATTAGAGTACAAGTCTAATACAGTCATACAAAGTAGTAATATAGTTTATACAACTGATATAAAACTTAAATATCTATCTCGAAAATAAAATGTAGCACAGATAAAGTTTCATAGTGCTTTGCATCGGAATAAGCGAATTAAACTCAAATAATAGTATATATAATAGCGCCAATCTCCTGCTGGTCCTATGAACATATCCTTGCGCTAATATTAGACTTGTTATCTAGTCTACTTATTTAAGAGTACCCAAGATAATAAGAAGTAAAGCATAGAATAACAAGTCAGAAAATAGTCTAGTGTGAGCAATAGATAATCTCAAAAAGGAACACTAGGCATGAGAAGTCACATATGACATGTCCCTACATGCAATAAGTTAGTACATAAACTCAAATATACGTTAAACTAACATCATAAGGTGTCTTAATGCTCAAAGTATTGAATAGGCTGTTGGGTTGTCTATCATAGTAATATCACAAGACCCATCACACTTGCACATCAAACAATACAAATACAACAATCATAGCACTCAATGCAATCAAAGCAATCAAAGAAACCATCACACTCTAGAATGCTCTCAGGTAGCTCACATGACCTACTTAGATAGTAAGCGACCACTCATAAACATAGGTACTCAATACCCAAGCTTATGCCCACTCAAATGGATAGGAATGTGGACCACTCATATGTCCACATATGGATCCAACTCACGAACGCACTTAAACCACCCTAGGGTACACTCAAACTACCTTACCTTATAAGAGCAACTAACACTACCATACATATTGATATTAGAACTTCATCTTATTTATTGCACAAGTGATCACTCAGCAATTGCACGCTCGGCAATAAAGTCAAATGTCATCACTACTCCTTATGTAGTACTCAAATACTTAACATCGAGCCATGATCATCAAAATGTCTAGACACCCCTCAAAGTTGCAAAAACTCATCGTCTCGGACCTAAAATAATATGTCTACCTAACCCAAAGTCGAACTCTTACCCCTTGACTGAATATCTATTCTAACACTCCACTCAATAATCGATCATCATAAGCTCAACATGTCGAAGCTCGAAATATCTCTGGATGCCCATCACGAGTCATAGAGTCGTCACCAGCAAGTCCCGAAGTTCCCTCACAAAATCCCTAGGGAAGCCCCGAAGCAATAAGGCAAATGTCCTAGGCAAAGATTGAAGTCTCCCAAAAAGTATCTTGAAGTAGTAGCCACACTCCATCACAACCCTGAATTCAAGATAACATAGCCCTAGAGTTTCTTAACGTAAGATCAAAGAAAAACCGTCTGAGGGTAGTACCGCCGATTGGTTTTCCCTTAGTCAATCTACCTGTAACTCCCCACCTTTATACCCATATTATCCAAGAATAATATATATGATATTGTCGAATAATACGGAGAATAAGGCTGGTTGGAAGCAACCAATTGTAATATTGCTTTGTGTGAGTATTGATATGTCAAATCATGTGGCTAAACTTTTTCTTTTATTATATGAGGAGATTTGACATATCTAATCCAGACGCAAAATAGTAATACATTGGCTTAATATGATTCAGGACAATATACAACATAATGATATAACACAAAATCACAAGACGTAGCGGAATTATAAATCTTATGATTACTACTCAAAATTGTAAGTCTACAAAAAGGAAGCGCTAGAATTACACAAACAATAGTGTGTATATAAAACTTTGATAGGTTTACAAGTATATAAATGACATCTCAAGTCAACACCATACAAACTATATACAAGTCAATAACATGACTAATAATTAAACAAAAGATAGAAAACTCAATCACAAATTACTACTCCAAATAGCTACTCTAGCTAACCCAAATCCAAAGTCTCCGAGTCCCTGTAACATGAAAAGTCACGGTCTGACCCGAGCATGACCCGAGCAAACAAACACTCGGTTCAGGCTATCTTTAAATATCCAAATAGATGAGATCATGTAATAAACATGCATAAAACTCAAAGGATACAGTATAATAAACAAGTAACCTGTTTAATAATTAAAACTTATGCAAACTTGAACATCAATTTGGTAATTTGTGGATAATATCCCTAAATCTGAAAATAACCATTTAGGAATAAATGGCCTCAAAATCACAATCTCAATAAAATCTTGATCTCAACAAAACCTCAATTTCAACATATCGAACTCTTTAAGGAGCTCAAAACAACAAAAATGTGATCACCAAGTTTCAACTCACATAATAGCTCTAAGGCTATGAATATATATCCAACATTCAACATAATGGTGAAAACATTTAAAAACTCATGAAACTCTAAAAATCCAAGATAAAGAAATCTAGAAAACAACAAAAAAGGAGGATCGATCCCAACAAATGGCAAGTCTAAGCTACGCCACACGTGCATTAACAAATTGGCCGAAGCCTGCCAAGTACTTATATATAATTTGGCGCCCAATAAATGACCTGAAGGTCCAACAAATGACCCGAAAGCCTAAGTACCGGCATCATCAAATTGGCCCGAAAGCCCAACATATGGCCCGAAAGCCCAGCAAATGATAAGTGTCTCAACTCCCAAATAGTAACCCAATCAGTGTTAACAATGCATCCATAATACACATTCTAACTAAATAGTTTACTACAAGCTAGCTAATTCCACATGTGTGTAGCTTCAACTAAACAAATCCGGAATTAACTGAAATAGTAAACGCATGTATTTCATATCACATGTTTTACCAAATCGTTTAAGTCTCTTCCTCGTTTACTCGCAGTGTGAAAAATCATGTGATTTATAGAAAAAATATTCTTCTTTGAGAAAACGAGTTTAAAACGATATTTCCAAAATATATGGAAATTATTTCCTTTTTAAATCTCTTTAAAATAGAGAATTATATTTTTAAATGTTCAAAATTAATCTTGGAAGTAATTTCATACTAATAAAATTGATTTAGAAAATATTTGTTTCCCAAACCCGTTTTAAAATCAGAAATTTTCTTTTAAAACAAGTTTATAAAACTCATGCACGGAAACACCAATTTAATAGCAAATTCAACAGAAATTTCCATATCGAAACTTATATAAATTTATAGCTTCAAAACATAAAATTATCATCGAATATCGGCTTTCAAATTCACAAGTAGAAGCCTTCAAAAACAACACTTGAATTAGCAGAATGGAGC
Organism: Allium fistulosum; assembly: GCA_030737815.1. Classification (NCBI taxonomy): domain Eukaryota; kingdom Viridiplantae; phylum Streptophyta; class Magnoliopsida; order Asparagales; family Amaryllidaceae; genus Allium; species Allium fistulosum. The sequence continues at coordinate 1,102,812,596 of CM060905.1, forward strand.
AACAAAATTCAGAAAATAAAGTTCGAACAACAGACAGCAGAACATTAGCATGGTCGACCTTAATGGTTGGCCATACATATGCAAGGATCGACCTTTATGTGTGACCATACACTGATTTCATCTAATTTCAAACACGAATTTGAGAATGCAAATATAGTGTCATACGGGCATTAGTCTGGAGAATATTTGGCATGACTTTGGAGCAAGAATCAATAACAAAAAGATTTACAAACTAACAGTAGAGAGTTTGTTTACTGTAAATATTTAACAGAGGATGAAAGACATTTACTGAAATAATTAGCTCAATTAAATTCTCATTTATCTTTCATAAAATCATAAGCAAGCAATTAGAGATAGTATGTGTGAGTGAGAACTCACCTTAACATCTCAAAATTGCATGCATCAACACACAAACAAATCACTGAAAAATATGCATATTTGTCCTCAGTGCAGCATGCACTACAACAAAATGGTCTATTAATTGCAACCAAGGATGGCATTGAAACCTGCCTTGCTATAGTTAAGTATATCAGTGGTCATTAACGTCTAAGACAGCTTGTGTGCACACAATCTTTGAGAAAAATAAAATTTTGGCGGTCATATTCTACCTCTTTCCCTCTTCTTATTATTCGGCCGCCATACTTTGCTTTTCCCTTCACTTCCAATTTCCCTAAATCCTCTCCACTTCACTGACAAATCTCCTCTCCACCCTCGAATTCTCTTCAATCGCTATCCCCTCTTTGCTTTGAAAGCTCAATTCTACCGCTCGCTATATTCCCTCACCGTGCGATTCTTCAATGACGCCGAATCCTCCACGAAGCCGAGCATGATTCCGCAATGAAGCACGATTCAAGGCTTCTTAGGCACGATTCTGCAACGAAGCTCTATTCCTCGACCAAGCTCGATCCCTCAACGAAGCTGAAGCACGATTTTAATTTTTGACTAAGCACTATTCGTCTACCAAGTGCGAAGTTGACTGTCGCAGATAACCCTAGCTGATTTCAATGCATGGTTAGGTATTTTTTGCAGTCGTTCGATAACATTTAAATCCCTAGATGTTAGCCTATGCTTTGCACTATGAAATCTATATTTGCTGTCATTGGATTTTTATTGGCAAAAAACAGTTGTTGCTGGAATAATTGTTTTAACTATTAGCTCATGGGTAAACTTTCTCCACCTTTGATTTTAGACGAATTTATATTCCCAAAATTCATTCAATTCCTTGTTGATTTTTGCATTCTGAATTCCATGTTTAGATTCGTCCAGTCTATGTCTGTTTGAACAGTGATTCATCTAGAATATCTTTGTGTATTTGTTCTCTCAATATAATTTATTTGCATTAGAATTTATCTGCCTCGTATTCAATACCTAGTAAGTGCATGTCGACATGAGACTTAGCAACCTGTCTCCAGTAAACGCATCTCAATAAGGTCTCTGTTATTTTGTTGATTTTGAATTAATTAGATGTATAACTTTGGGATTTTTAGTGTATTGATTTTTGTTTTTTTATTCTGGGCTTTATACTAAAATTGTAGATTATTGATTTTAATTTTGTACCTTAATCCTAGAAACTATTCACGGTGAACGGTAGACTATAGCTAACTTGTTCATAATTAATTATTAACTTTAGGACTTAATATATTTATAGCAGATTTTGTTGGAATTTCAATTAACAATGCATTGCAGTAAATATTATAGATTAAATAATTTTTTGTTATTGTGGCTTCAAGTCTTATTTGTAGATAAACAATGAATCATTTGTAGAAAATCTAGATTGGTAAGTTTTTTTTCATTTAGATCGCATCAATATTTATCGGTCTTTTTTCTATGTTCATGTTAATGTGAGAAAAACTTTTGAAATTTGTTATATGATTAATTAATGATCTTTATATGAGCAAATGCTAGTTTGTCATCGTATCATGTTTGTCATTGGATTACTCGATGGATTATATTTTTACATTAATAATTTTGTCATAGTCCTTTGTATTTTGTCTTATGACCGAGTTGAGTTATTAACTTTGATCCAAGTATTGACATCTAAGTAGCATGGTTTACATCTTAGTCAAGAAATAATCTAGTTTGCGTGTTTGACATATATAACATTCTTTTTCTGATAGGCCACTGTATCATAAAGTGGCCCTATTTCCAATTGTTAAATATATGAGAACCAATCCTAACCCTTCACCAGAAATTCCATCTTGCTTCACCCATATTCGAACTGGTTGTCCCTGTGTGCCCAATTCACATTAACAGTATTTAGATTATTAACAGTAAATATCTTATTAAAACATTGGAACATCAAAATATATGGCCAATCAAAGAATTTTGTGATCTTTTTGAATATAGGTTGATAGTTCACTAGGAGTTAGAGGCGGGTTTCTTGAGCATGAAGCAACTAGAAGGATGCAAAATGAATTCATGGCAGCTTGGGATGGTTTGAGATCGAAAGACAGTCAAAGAATTATCATTCTTGGTGCAACAAATCGTCCTTTTGACCTGGATGATGCTGTGATTTGCCGTTTGCCAAGAAGGTAATGCATAGTATTGTAATGACGCTCGATGGCGAATTTTAAGAATTTGATTGTCACAAGAAGTAGCTGTTTTAAGCAACTCAACTTCCTAATATTTTCCAATATCCTGTTGATTGAGCACAAACCTTTAGTTAAGTTAAAATATTACAAGATTATATTTTAGTTGTTTTAAGCCTCACCCAAACTTTTAGTTGATTAGCAGCAACTAATGTTTGCCATAGAAATGTGCTCTGTATTTCGCAATAACAACCGTTTTTTAAAGTCAACTTCCAATTTTACAATATGGGATATATTGTTCCATCTTGCACATCAAAACAATAAACATTGACCTCATTTTGCTTACAAAGGAAAGAAATATTACAATTACAACACATTTCATTTGCTAAAGTACACGAGAGTCTACACACTTAGTATAAAACATTTATGTTGCTAGAATCATCAAATGATTTGCTTTAATCAGACAATTCTTGGGTCTACACTAAAACTTCAAATAAACATTATTCTTGATGCACTATGTATATATGTTCAACCTTGACCACTTTGCATAATTTAAACATTTCTAATGTGTAGGATATACGTTGATCTTCTTAATGCTGAGAACAGAAAGAAAATTTAGAAAATTTTGCTTTCTAAAGAAAACTTAGAACAAGATTTCAGACATGACGAGCTTGCCAATGCAACTGAAGGATATTCTGGAAGCGATTTGAAGGTAAATATGAGTAAAATAGTATATCATATCCATATTTCATGTGTTGTATCTTCTTTCTGTCTACCAGAAGCTATGTATTGTTGCGGCATATAGACCAGTTCAAGAGCTTATAGAGGACGAAAAGAAGGTAATGTACGAAATATTTCTACGTGATGTTGAATTCAGTTCTTCACTACAAGCATCAATATTTTTGCATGTATTTTATAACTAATTTTACTGTTGTTTCTCTGCTTTAGCATCTAATTTATAATATTTGTAGAATCTCAAGCTATTCCTTCTTTTTCCCCTTTCACCAAGTACGTATATCTCATGTGTTGCTGCTAGACACCACATTTTCTGTCTTACAACTCTTCTTTCAAAAGAGTAATGTGTTCAAATTCAACTTCCAATGAGTAAATATGGACATTGTTTATTTGTAGTCTTTGTGAACGTGCTTATGAATGTTTTTACGTCCAGCATGCGAACAAGGTTTTTTTCTGCTTTGTTTTTGTTCCAAAGCTAGTGCACATATCTTGCTTTATTTTTGTTCCAAAGCTAGCGTGCATGTTTTTTGCTTTATTTTTGTTCCAAAGCTAGTGTGCATTGCAATTTTGTTCATCTGTTTATTCAAGGCTAGTGACTCGGTATTGAATCCTTTAACTCAAATAAGTGGCACATGCCTGTTATGTTTGAATCCTTATAAGCCTGAACTTAATATTCATTAACAAAAGTTTGTCTTTGTTGATACTTATATTATTATTTTCATATTGAACTTCGATTCTTATAATCCAATGTTATTTTTATTATGTTAGTCATTGTCAAACGTTATAATAACATTTACTACTATGACCCTAAATTTTGAATTGGTTATATTTGAGTGTTTCAGATTAACTCAGGATGAAATCTTTGCTCTGTGTAGCAAACCAGCAACTTGGGATGGAACATAAAGAAGAGAGAAAAACCACTTATTATATACCAGTCGTTTACGGTTAGTGCAAGATATCTCAATTTATTTGGGCAACTAAACCGAAAAACTACCCTCTACTTTCAAGCTTTTTATAGGTTAGTTGATCTTCTATTTTATATACATCACTCGCACTTTATATGACACTCAAGAAAAAGTAATTTATAGCAGTAAATGTGTTTATTCTTTCTATATTGATGTAACCATCAACATACAAAAATTTGTCAAAGTCTCAACATGTGAAAGCTGAATATTCTACGAAATAACTCAATTATATCCTGCCAAGTCTCTCATGTATATCATGGTTATTCTTGTTTGATACTAACCAATTAACAGAACTATGAACTAGTTAGATTTTTAAACATTAGTTTTGTTGTTACATGGTTAATTTTTCTTCGTATTGAGACTATGCTAAATGACTATCCGAATAATGCATATAAACCTTAACAACTAATGCTAAATTCAACATTGTACAGATTTTTGAAATTATGTCAAGTGGTCATAAAAAAATTCAAACTAATACTAAGAATAGTTTATTTAACTTCTAATTTGGAAAATGTAATAATTTCAAATGATCTTGGGATACCTAAAAGTACTCACTTTATTGGACTTATGTTCACTTGCCTAGTGGAAGATGCTTTTCTATGGAGGCCCACTAAAGGTTTGACACGAGTTGGGGAAGCCGTTGGTATCAAAGTCGCATGGCCTGAGTCAAAAGTAGTAATCGAGATCGTTAACGGTGCATCATCGGATGATCATAGGAGTAATGCCGGAGTTGTCGAGAAGGTAAACTTATTTATAATCGATTCACTTTTTTTTCATCTTACGAATTGTTGAAGCACATAATAAAATAGTCTTTTTATTTATTGATAGAGTACAAATTTTATGGTAAATGGTAAATGCAAGCTGATCGATTGGTCGGGAAAGAGAGAAATAGTTGCATTAGGACGCGTGTCTTCAACCAATCCAACTTCAATGGTTCATTGTGTTCCTTTGGGGAAAAATGCAATTAAAGTTTGGGTAGAAATTATAAAAATTCCAAAAGCACATCTATGGAGAACAACATCCGAATTAGAAGTCATTGAAGATGCTCTTGGCACTACGATAGCTTGGCCTATTGCGAACGTTATAATGGAATAAAAGTCTAGTAAGTATAACTTCTTTAATTTATAGTGATGGTTGGTAGTAATTCAGTTGGGTTCATTTTTAGAGAATGCTTCATTATGCACCTTTTAGCAATAATATTTATACTGATGGTTGGTAGTAAGCTTAATCAAATAAATGTGCGTGTGCTGAATAAATTTATCGAATAAATTGGTGGAGAAATAGATGATAGCAGCATGTACAATTACTCATCCATGTAAAATAGATATGTGTTTGAAATGCCAATTACACAGTACTATACACTTATGCGTTTATAATGATATAAGATTAAATTATCCCATCTTTGCTGCATACTATTTATTTACACAACTATCAAGATTAAAATTCTAATAATCATAATTAGACATTTTGGTAAGATAAATTATTGCACGTTTTTTCTTTTTAATTTATTTTAAGAAATACTGTAACGACCCGACTTTCTAGTCCCGGAAAATCGAACCATTAGTACTTAAAGAAGAAGAGGTAGAAGAAGAAAGAGAAAAACAACATCAGAATCTAACCATCACAGCGGAATAAAATATAATATATAAATACAGATCTTTACTCAAACAGAAAAATATATCTGTTTTACATTACATTCATCACTAGAATACATCATCAGAGTCAATATACAACACAACACAATAATGGACAGTCATATAAATCTGTCCTCACAACTGAATACACAGCTAATCAACACAGCGGAATATATAAACAAATACGAGGAATACGTCTCGCCATCCAACTCATCGTCTGAGCTCCACAGCTATAATCTGAACCTGTTTATCTCGGTCTGACCCGAGCATCATATAAAACAATACCCGAGTCAGTCTGGAATACCAGCGTGAGAAAATCACACTCAAATTGATTATTAAAGTTTCAAAATCCTTTGGAAACAAAAGCATCTCGTAAGACCACGCCACAAATAAACATGCCGGGTTTTTACCTTACGATAGCTAAAACACTTTTTATAAAATCCTCTGATATTATAATAGTGTCTATATACAAATACTTATTAAAATAGCTGAAATTGTTACATGATTAAATTCCAGCATACTAGGTATACAAACAAATACCGTACAAGGCACGTAGGGAGAATGGATTTCCAACGAATGACTAGGCACTGGGGTACCACCTGTCACAGTACGTGGCCTAGATCACAGTACCGAGGAGTACGCCCGCTCCCCTGCAACACAAGGCCAGAATCACCTATGGGCAATTCCGAATATGATCACCCTACGGTTGGGATCAGCAACCGCACCACTAAGCCGAATAAAGGGACATCTTGACAGGAATGATCATACTCTCCAGTGGGGGCTACCCACGAAGCCTTGCTGCATAACCCCTGATTTTCAGTCATTCCCGGTTGATGAGGCTTGAGGCTAAACGTTACCTTTAGAACGTTTCACTTAGAATGCCCATCGTCCCCTGACGATGTCCGAAAGCATTCATCCATACAAGTCCGTTCCAGGTCCGAACAGAACTGATAACACCATCCCATCATCAATATTACCCTCGTTCCCCACGAAACGTACAAACCGGATCGAAGTGGTTTTCGAGTCTCCAGACCTAGAATCCTGGTATACGGAAACCCGATCCCGGTCTCTTCGAACCGATCAGCGCATTTGGCCAACATTGATAGTCGGTTATTTTACTATCAATTAACATCCATAACATCCATCAAACAATAAATAATTTCTCCAAATTATTTATTTATCTCAAAAATATCTTCATAAGATATTATCTCCATTTTCAATTCCCATTGAAAACAATTTCAAACTATATTCCTTTCACGGAAAAATTTTCCCAATATTATTTTCACTGGAGTACCAAGTACAAACCATTTTAGATTTTTAAAATAAATTTTAAAACACTTTATTATAATATACTTTATAAAACACCTTTTTGAAAACTACTTTAAATACTTAAGTTAAATATATTTTAAAAATATTAAAATAAAACTACTTTAAAAATATAAACAAATTTCCTTTTTAAAACATATTACTAATCACTTTTATATTTACTACAATAATAGGTTGAAAAATTCTTATTTTTGAAATTTAACATTTGGAAGTAATAGATTTTCTAAAGAAGGATTTTTAAAATAACAATAAATCTTTAAAAATTGCTTAAAACAAAATGTACTCGGCTATCCAGAAAATACCTCTTCCACATTTAAAAAAAAAATCATCATTTATTTTTAATCCAATTCACCTTCTCTCATAAATTCCATCCTGAATTTATATTTAAAATATCCACCGATATTTATTTCACTTTATAAACCCAGTATATAAATTTTTAAAATCTCATTTCTCTTTGAATTTCAAATTCCAAAACATTTAAATCGATTTATAATTGATTTCCAATTTATTTTACTTTGGAATAATTTTACTTACTTTATTGAAATAAATTCCTCATTTTTACTTCAGTTATCTCAGAATACTTTAACCCCCAGATTTAAATTTCTTCACACTGAGTTAATCCACTTAAATTGAAATATCAATTACAGATTTCAAGATTTCTTATTTATTCTTTAATTAGATTTAATCCTTGAATCGAAAATAAATCCTTTATTCTTTAATTCAATATCGTTAAGTTAAAATCTCATTACTTCCCTTTAAATTTCTTTCCATATTAATTAAAAATTTCGAATAACAATATTTTTTTTTATTTCGACTCATTATTAATTCTATTCAATTCACTTGAATTATTTATTAAATTTTTTTATTCTTTTATTTTCTCTTCAAAAATTCAATTTCAAAGATTTATAACTCATTATACTGGTAATTCAATCAACCACAACATTCAATACAAAATCATCACAGGATATCAACTATCATAACATAGAATATTTAAACAAATTAAATATTTTGAGGAATCCAGTTGGATCCCTCCAACCTGTTTCCCTGCATCCACAGACGTTAGCACAATACCAATTCCACTTCGAGGTGGAATATCGTGGTATATGGGTTTTATAAAATATCATCCGCTATTATGCGGCGCATAGGGTCTCATCCGCTATATAATGCGGGAATATCAACAACTCCAATATATACATATGCCAATATGTATATATTGCTATATACTACCATATATATCATATCAATCAAATCAACCATTTAATCAATTATTTAAATTTAACCATTTAAATTTAAATTCAACTGAGTGAGATTAACTCACCTTTGATTTTTGCAATTCCACTTCATATTGCCTTGGTTTCTCATTCCCGACCTTGAATAAAATATTTATATGATCTATTACTATTTGAACTAAAATCAAAGAAAATAAATTTTCATTTATTAATCTAATTGACTAAGAATTTGAGTTTAAACTAATTAATTTGATTTCAACAAATTTTCCTAATATTATTTTCCTCTGTATCTTTTAAATTGAAAGAGATGATATATACCTAACAGACTCTCTCCTCGTCTTGAAAGCTTCTTCCCAAACCTTCAACTGCAAACTCCAAGCAATGACTATCCCACAATGCCGCATCTTGGTTCGTGCTCGCATCTCTCCCTCGAGCAGCCTCCCAATCCTTATACGAACGCACGACCCAAAACTTCCACACACCCCTCTATCGCCCAACTAGGTTCGTGACCGAGCTCCCTGCAGCTCGAACGAGCACGCGACACCTCGCCTCCATCAAGTCGCCACCCTACGTCAGCAAGCGATGCACAGTCTCCCTTCTATGCCGAATCTCTTGATCGAAGCCATCCCTTGAAGCACGCCTACCTATCTACACCCAGTCGAGCAAACTTCCAAACCCGACCGCACCCTCCTATCAAGCTCACATCCTGCTCGAAGTTGCTTCGAACTAAGGATGAGCAAATGCGATTTTGATTTGATGATTATTTTACTTGAATCGGCCATTCGAATTTAGAAGGAGGAGGAAGAACAGGGAATAGCGACGAGGGTTTCGAATTGGTATTTGAAATTGGAGAAGGGGATTTACTGTAAATCGACGAGGGTTTATCTGATACAAAAGCACCCGCTTTTGCTTTTTCTTCTTCGTTTTGATTTTGGCTTCGCTGTTCAAAAAGAAAGGGAACGCGTGACTTCGAAGTATATAATTTTTCTCAGATATTTTAGTTCGATAGCTTCTTGGAGAAGAGAAAGGGTACGAGATTTGAAAGAAAGGAGGCATGGCTCACACGAAAAGTAAGGGTGGCTGAGTAGACAGTTGATAAGATTGGATTTAATTATATATAAATAAAATTTATTCCCCATATTATACATCTCAAAAATTTCGAACCCCTATAGAGGCGTGCTGCCAGGCGTCCGTAATGTTATACCCCTATTCCAAACGCACTGTAAAAGGTTTCGAGTCCTAATTCGATCGTATGGAGAAGATAGCTTTTTGGATTCGGTTATAATATTGAATTCGATAAAATTTCAGTGTGTTTATATATCGTACGCTCACACAACAACTCCAAACACTACGAAAATTGAAATCCGATAATAAAACAATATTACGGACCCAATGGAACTAGTTTCGTCGAATTCCGAGACTGTGCCTCGGAAGGCTATTTTTAAACTTAGTTTAAATGATACATTTTAAAAACTGAACAAAACGCTTTGAAATTCTATTTTAAAAGTTTCATCACCTTCAATATTAACAATATAAATTTTCTGAACCTTTAAACTATTTTTAACAGGCTCAAAACTCAGGATTCTCTATTTTACCTATTTTCGATTGTTTAATTCAATAATCTATCATCCAATAAATACTGTATATTTGAAAATAAATTTAAAATTTAACCTTCGAATATTTAAAATAAATTAAATATTCCTAGTTCAAATATACAAAAATTCCGGGTCGTCACAAATACAAAACATATTATAAATATTTATCTAAAACTTTTATGTTGAGGTGTGTGTACTAAATTTTATGAAGCAGATCTTCATATTGCTCTATTTTTGTAAGATAACCATCTTACACTTTTGTGTTGCTTGGTTTTTTAGAGTTTCAAGCAGTGAAATGGGAAAATGCATGATTTTCATAAACAACAACAAACTGATATGATTAGCAACAAAATATTTAGGCAAAAAATTGAATTTCTGCTGCACTTGTCTCTTTTTCCTTCCTAAAAAATATCCACAATTGCTGATTTTCGAGAGCCACTGCTCTTTACAACCAAGATAAATATAGGAGCAGGCAGTGATTATGGCTCAGGCTGCCTTCTTGAACGCATGATATTTTGTGAGCTAAAGGGCATCATGAGACTCTGAGCATTAATTACATGACATCTGGAAGAAGATGATCAATGACACTTCACTTTATGCACTTAAGTTTAATTATAGGTGTGTAAAAAATTTAATTTACTCCATCAAGATCTATATTAGTTTATTAGGTAAAGGCAGGAACGTGCTTGTCAATGAGTCACCAACAGAAGGAGTCAAAATTTGAAACATAAAAAGGCATCAATGTCAGTTTAATGATACCTTAAGAGGGTTAAGTTCGAGTTTGGCATATGGCATTTGCGACAGTGAGAGGAAGTGGGTGATTGGGTTTTGCTGTTTAAATCATATTTATAACTGAAAATGCAGTTTTTGTTCTTCTGCATTGTATAATGCCTGGTAATAATCCACTTCTTGTTGCTGTATTTTCTAAATCACATGTTATTTTTGTTTTATTTCACGTCAATGTCTGTTTAGTTAAAATGATGTACTGGCGTCTATTTAGTTAAAATGATGTACTAACAGTCTTTATCTTTTTTGTTATGAAAAATTATATAACTTGCGGATGATGTTTGGATTTGAAAAATAACTTATGTGCTTCGTTTTGACAGGTGCTGTATGATGATACCGGGGTTACTACAAGCTGGAAGGAAGGAAAAATTATTTTGCTGCATTCATTCTCTTTCAAATCGGTCATGCTTGGATTAACGTATTTTATATTGACGTTCATATATCTTTGCTTTTAGTATGTAACGTTTTGGTCAACTATGGTTGTATGTATTTTTTTTTAAGATCACAAATATTTGAAACTTTGTGTACGAAATATTATGGATATATATTTAAATATATATTGTGGTTTGGCTTATGTCTTCATTTGATTACGTACATCATTATGTGATAATTGTGTTTTTTGAAATTTGATAATATATTAGTAGAATTGTAAGCTTGGATGTACCTAGTAAAAAATCCGCAGGGATAAAAATTTATAGCGTTTTAACTGTGCTATGGAAAGGTTGTTTTTTCCAGTTTTATATACTACAGCATTATGGTAGTGCTATAAACAATTTTCATAACAAAAAAACAACGCAATAAAAGACAGCAAACCGCTATAGAAAGTAGCTGTACTTATACATACAATGTACTATTGCAGCAGATAACGCTGTAAAATATTGTGTTCTATAGCGTCTATAGACGCTGTTGTATATTTCAAATGTGTGCCAGCCTGTTTTTACATAGCAGTCATGAAAACGCTATAGTTTCACTTCATAGCGACTTTCCAAGGCTATTAAAAGTCATGTTTACAGCACTCATAAAACATTATGAAATGTCCTTGTTCATAGCGTCTCTTATAGCATTTTGTATGTTGCTGTTATAGGTCACTGACCTATTACAACATGTTAATATACAGCGTAAGAAAAAACGCTATAATAGCTTCTAATAGCGTTTTTTAAACGCTATTAAAGGGTGTTTTTGTTGTAGTGATGGGTTTGGCATAGAAATTCTATGTATTTTCTAACGAAATTTTTCCAGAAGGTGTATTCATGAGTTGAGAACAACATATCCAAATTTCGTATTTTTATGGTTTTTATACAGTTAGTTATGAATTTTCTACTAACCTTCATTTTCAGCCTAGATCTAACCCAAAAACCACTAGAGGAAAGAAGACCTTTGACCCATCAGAACTAAACAAATTGCCATGAAATTTGGAGCAGAGGTGCTGGAACATATCAGCAAAAAATTATCCAAATTTTAGAATTTTTGGTAATTTATTTGATTTGTTATGATTTTTGGAACAGCTAGGGTTTGGTGAAAAGGGTTAAAGAATGAGGAGTTTGAGCTTTCTATTTTTGAGTTTCTGAAAAATGTAATAAACGTACAGAGCAAAGAAGAGAGGAGTTATCTCATCTTCACTTGTAAATGGGCTTAGGTTGGAGATTTGAGCCCAACTCCGTTAATAAATGAATTTTTCACTATTTTAAACACACACAAAACATCTTTTAAGTCTATCTTTGAAAAATAATATCTCCTAAACCAAAGCTTATAAAAACATCTGATATACGTACCTTAAGTTTTGAAATATTAGCGAGTCCGTTAATATTCCTTAAGTAATAATTTATAATCTCTCAAATGATATGTATTTAACTTTAGATACCTGCAACTATCTCAAAGACTGATAGTAATATTTTAATATCAATTTCATATCGAAAAGGAGAGAATAATAGTTCTCAGTTATTATTGACATCAAACAACTTTCTAACCATAACTTAAAAACTCATTCACAATGAAAGTATATTGATGAGTTTCATAAAATGAAGTGTTACATATTGAACTAACTTTCCAAGCAACTTCTGAATCATAAATATGATATGTGTTATGAGTTATTACCATTTTACTTGGTTAAGATCTTTCAAAAACACATATAAACGCTGCAGGATAGCCATAGAAAACTACGTTTTAGGCCTAAAAATGTCAAAATCTTGCAATTTACTTCAAATAAAAGTTGTTCCTTATGTTTCTAACTTTCCAGAAAGATTTAAATCATTGCATTTGGATAAACCGTTAGAAAGTTATATCCAAAACAATTCTCAGTTCAAAATTTCAATATCTTTGTTGCTCATTCTCATAACAGTGACAAAGATATGCAGTTTTGACCATCTTAACTTTTAAATTTTTTTCAAAAATCAATAAATGAAACTTATAGAATACCGTCTAGTATTTCCAGAACATTAAAGATTTTCAAATTCCGATAAGAAATGAAAAGGTTATGCCCAAATTACAAACACTGTTTCAGCTTAGAAAATATTTTTCAGGACAGTGATTATGTCACTGTTTAAAACCTGATTTCAACCCAGAAAGTTTCAAATCTGGAAAAATGATTAGGAAAAAGATTTGTTCCTTAGGGAATTATCTTTTTACTGCAAAAATATTCAACATAATTGGATTTATGGTTAAAAATTTATGGCCATTTTACATTCAGGTATCAGCTCAGAAAATTACTATATGGTTGAACCATAACATTGGTTCAAACTCAATTTAATTTCTCTTAAATGCAGTATTTGAAAAAATTATTAGAAGAGAATTTGCAGTTTATTTAAAGAAATTTCTTTTACAAAAAGATTGAACCAATCCAGATTACTTTTCAGCAAGATATCGCTATATTACTATAGTGATTTTTTTTCCACAATTAATTTTTTTTCTTAACATGAAGAATAACAATGATTTGTTCCTAATTCCATTTTTAATTTAAATTCCCATATTAGAATCTTACAAATTAGGAAACCTAATTCCTAATAAAAAGAGGCACAATTTCTTATATTCTTGGAATTTTTCCATAATGGAAAATCATAAAAGAACATCAATATTCATAAAAGTTGATTCATCCAAATGCCAATTTCAATTTGGTATATAAAGTGAAAACACTCCAAAATCATGTAAGAACTCAAACTTCAAGGAATTCGAAAAAACAAAATAGAAATCTGAAAACAAAACTAAACATCAATATGTCAAATATTGCAGATTTCTTTTAAAAAGAAATACTCAAGACGATTTTTAGGTGGAAGCTCAATTCACATAGAATCTAGAAATTAACAAAAGAAATCTAGAAAAAATAAAAATGGTGAGATTTTTAAAATTATCCCAACTTGTGAACATCCAAATCTATCAAACATAATGATTTACATAAATGGTCCAAAGGACCCATAAATGGGTACAAAATCCATAAAACACCAATGAGTGAAAGCTCCATAATTGAGCATATGCTCTCATGAATCCAAATCTAAAAAGAATGGTCTAAAAAACCAATGGATATATCTCATATATCAAAAATCAAAATCTGGCCTGAAAACTAGAACATAATTAAGACGAGCACATCGCTACGTCTAATTAGAGACGTATCAAAAGATAACGCCTAACACAATCCAGGTATAATCCCCCCGTGGATACTAGAGACAAAATCATAGTAAGTCTAATCATGAAAATTATCATTCTTCATTAATAAGTGTAATATACTCTCAGTTAGTAAATAAATGAGTATCGCCCAATGTCCCATAACCACTTTGCGTTACTTAATTATTTACAAAAATATGATAGATTCCACTTGACTAAAATATTGTTTCAATCGAATAAGTTTGGGAATTAATTGATGAAGTAAATGAAAGCGTTTCATACCACTTGTTTTACTAGACCATTTAATTCAATTTTTTATTCAATTGAAAATATGAAATCAGATTGAAAACAAGCAAGGCGTTCATAGCGAAAATTACAAAAAGCAATAATCCAAATGTTACTAAAAGAAACTCAAAATGACTTTCATTGCCAAGAATTGGAATAATGAAAATTTAATAAGCTTGTAGTTGAAAGCAATTATTCAAATTCAACTTTGAATGGAATATATTTTCATAAATAATGATATTTACTTCCAAATCAATCATTCCATATCATATAAAGCTTTAATAATGTTTTATTTCCAAAATACTTGTTTTGAAAATTTAACACATTTGCATAGACAAACATACATTCAATCATGCAAGTTTTTTTTCTATTTCCAAAATTCCTATATCATATATATGCTTTCCAAATCATTTATTTTTCATTTTGAAATAATATTTAACTCACTCAAAAATCTTTCATATCATTAAATATTATCTTCAATATATTCGTAATTATTTAAATCCTTTAAATATTATGATAAATTTTTTATTTTATACTGCAAATCAAAATATCATATTTTATTCTTCTTAACATATAACAAAATAAACATTTAAAATTTGCAATTTAATAATAAATTTAATGATGTTGCCTTGCTATCTATTTATAACAAATTGCTTTATCAAATGGCTGTGATGTTGATTACAAAATCAACACGGCCTTGCCATATATTTCTGTTATTGCTAAAGTTTAGTGGTTGTGCACAACATCAAAACTTAGTACATAAAAATAATGCATTTTAATATTGGAACACAAAACTATTATATCGGACTGTCTTGTCAAAAGTCAAAACGTTTAGAAATCCCTATCGATATCGTGGCATCCTACGTCTCGATCAGAATTCATAACACACTCCACGGGCAAATTAACACAAAATAAATTTTAAAATTCATAAATCTCAAAATTCTCAAAAAATGAAAATCCATCAATAACAATTCAAAGATACAAACATTTATTCATGCATTCAACATTTAATTATAATTAAATAATCAACAAAAATAGGGTGCTTAGCGAAAATAGTTTATCCGCTTCCGCTTCGCAACTCGGATCTCTTAATGGATTAGTACACTACTAGATAACTCATGTCGTTTTAAAATCATTTTATAGAAATAATTTATAAAATAATTTAAAATCTCTACAAATACGTCCCAATGATCATTCCCAATAATCGTTTACACTTCTATTTGATATAGGAAATAAATCCCAATATCAACCCAACACACCCAAGGGACGGGACTCTAAGTCTATCTAGGTCAAGATTAGTGCTTCTTATATTCTATATGGTTCTGTACCGAGGCTCCGATACCAATTGTAACGCCCCACCTTTATACCCATATTATCTAAGAATAATATATGTGATATTGTAGAATAATATGGAGAATAAGGCTAGTCAGGAGCGACCAATTGTAATATTGCTTTGTGTGAGTATTGATATGTCAAATCATGTGGCTAAACTTTTTCTTTTATTATATGAGAAGATTCGACATATCAAATCCAGACGCAAAACAATAATACAATGGCTTAATATGATTCAGGACAATATACAACATAATGATATAACACAAAATCACAAGACGTAACAGAATTATAATTTAGTACTCAAAATTGTAAGTCTACAAAAATGAAGTGCTAGACTTACACAAATATTAGTATATACAAAACTCTGACAGGTTTACAAGTATATAAATGACATCTCAAGTCAACACCATACAAACTATATACAAGTCAATAACATGACTAATAAAAAAAAAAGATAGAAAACTCAATACTCTAGCTAACCCAAATCCAAAGTCTTCGAGCCCTGTAACCTGAAAAGTCTTGGCCTGACCCGAGCAAACAAACGCTCAGGTCAGACTATCTCTAAATATCCAAATAGGTGAGATCATTTAATAAACATGCATAATACTCAAAGGATACTGTATAATAAACAACTAACCTGTTTAACAATTATAACTTATGCAAACTTGAACATTAATTTGGTAATTTGTGGATAATATCCATAAATTTGAAAATAACCATTTAGGAATAAATGGCCTCAAAATCTCAATCTCAATCTTGATCTCAACAAAACCTTAATTTCAACATATCGAACTCTTTAAGGAGTTCAAAATAACAAAATGTGATCACCAAGTTTCAACTCACAAAAAATAGCTTTAAGGCTATAAATGTATATCCAACATTCAACATAATGGTGAAAACATTTAAAAACCCATCAAATTCTAGAAATCAAAGATAAAGAAATCTAGAAAACAACAGAAAAGGTGGATCGATCCTAATAAATGGCGAGTCTAAGCTACATCTCACGTGCATCAACAAATTGGCCGAAGCCTGCCGAGTACTTATATATAATTTGGCGCCCAACAAATGACCCGAAGGTCTAACAAATGGATCAAAAGCCCTAAGTACGTGCATCGTCAAATTGGCCCAAAATCCCAGCATATGCCCCGAAAGCCCAACATATGCCCAAAAGCCCAGAAAATGATAAGTGTCTAAACTCCCAAATAGTAACCCAATCAGTGTTAACAATGCGTTCATAACACACATTCTCACTAAATAGTTTACTACAAGCTAGCTAATTCACTTGTGTGTAGCATCAACTAAACAAGTTCAGAATTAACCGGAATAGTAAACACATGTGTTTCATATCACATGTTTTACCAAATCGTTTAAGTCTCTTACTCATTTACTCGAAGAGTGCAAAATCATGTGATTTATAGAAAAATATTCTTCTTCGAGAAAACAAGTTTAAAACGATTTTTTCAAAATATATGGAAATTATTTCCTTTTTAAATCTCTTTAAAATAGAGAATTATATTTTTAAATATTCAAAATTAATCTTGCAAATAATTTCATACTAATTAAATTGATTTAGAAAATATTTGTTTCCCAAACCCGTTTTAAAATCAGAAATTTTCTTTTAAAACAAATTTATAAAACTCGTGCATGGAAACATCAATTTAACAGCAAATTCAATAAAAATTTCCATATCGAAACTCATATAAATTTATAGCTTCGCAACATAAAACTATCATCGAATATCGGCTTTCTAATTCACAAGTAGAAGCCTTCAAAAACAACACTGGAATCAGCAAAATGGAGCAACAAAATTCAGAAAATCAAGTCCGGACAACAGACAGCAGAACATTAGCATGGTCAACCTTAATGGTTGACTATACAACGTCCGTACTTGATTTTTCCAGCAAACATTAAGGTTGACCATTAAGTTTGACCATGCTAATCGAGTACGAATCAGTTTGTAAACCTTAATGGTTGCTTAGAATTTTTGGTAATTTATTTGATTTGTTATGATTTTTGGAACAACTAGGGTTTGGTGAAAAGAGTTGAAGAATGAGGAGTTTGAGCTTTCTGGTTTTAAGTTTCTGAAAATTGTAATGAATGTACAGAGCAAAGAAGAGAGGAGTTATCTCATCTTCACTTGTAAATGGGCTTGGGTTGGAGATTTGAGCCCAACTCCATTAATAAATCGATTTTTCACTATTTTAAACACACATAAAACATCTTTTAAGTCTATCTTTGAAAAAATAATATCTCCTAAAGCAAAGCTCATAAAAATGCAAACTTATATCCTAAAATTAAGTACAAGACTTAATCTTTGCAATGAAACTGAAATCACTCATTTTTGTGGTCGTTAGACCCTTCAAATAATTTATTGAAAATAGACATTTTCATGTTTGTACAAAAATGTAAGCATGTTAAAAATAGATTTTAGCTCTCAAACTTATGATTTCTTCATAACAAAATTTATGAATCGCTTTAATAACATAATTAAGATTTTTACCCAAGTTTATATTGATAAATTTGCAATAAAACCCCTTATTTTATTAACTCAAAATGCGGGTTGTTACACTACCTCTCCAAACACTCAAACAAATCAAATAAGACGTAGAACAAATTATTTCAAGAATTAAACATCATACACACATTCTACCAACCAATATTAATCAATACAATCCAAAAATCAAACATTTATAACATCCAAATCTACCTTGATGCAATAATGACTAACGATAAGATGAAACACCGAATAAGCGTCAATATTCATATTTAATCTTTATAATTTATTTGTAAATCATTATTATATTTGGATTTATCATAAAACGCGTTTCAATGTTTGAAATCGTTTTAAAAACACAATTAATACAATATTAGCATCCGTAGTATAGTG
The DNA here is from genome assembly GCA_030737815.1 of Allium fistulosum. Taxonomy (NCBI): domain Eukaryota; kingdom Viridiplantae; phylum Streptophyta; class Magnoliopsida; order Asparagales; family Amaryllidaceae; genus Allium; species Allium fistulosum. The sequence continues at coordinate 1,102,831,495 of CM060905.1, forward strand.
AGAGACATAATCACTCACCTTTATAAAAGTTGTCCAATCTTATGCCAAGTCATAGAGGAGTCCAATTGAGCGCGTTGTAAGAAATTACGTCCAAATCGGACCTCGTATGCAAAAGATATGGATGATATAAGATATCAATTTATATAAATTAATTAATTAATCAAACTAATTATAAATAACTTAATTAATTACTTTCGTAATTTCCTTCTTCTACTCCAGTATGCTACACTCACATAACCTTCCCCTAACAACCTATACACACGCGTGCTACTGACTCCACCACCGCACCACCACCTGCACCGCTGCCAACGGTACACCGCTTTGGCCACCATCCTCGGTCAACCCACAATGTCGATGTCACCCTACCCATGGACAACAATGGAAAAAAATCGAGGATGAACCTAATTTTTTTCCAACTTCTCATGCTTCCCGCTACCGCCACATTCACCAATGGCTCAGACGATCTACTTTTTCACAATCCTCGCCTCAGGATAATGAACACATGTCAATCATTTCTCATATTATTAGTCGCCAAGAAGTTTTCCATTTATGATCTTTTCATTCAACCCCAATATCTCCTTCACCGTAGCACGAAATACGATCATTTCAACATCATTTCGATCCACTATCCGCTACGAATGCAACCATATCCTCCGAATCCATATCGATTCATCTCCCAAATCACTTCATTTATTGAATTCGTTCAACCACTGCATGCGGAGTTGCATTGAACCGAGGGCATGGTTGCATAGCTCTTAACAAAATAGAGGTACTCCAGTTTTACTTTGGCTAAAATAGTGAACTTTTGCTCATGAAAGAGGAAGAGAAGAATGTGGGAAGATGGGTTTTTATGAAGAAGAAGAGCACAACATGAATGGAGGAATAAATATGCGGTTATAATAAATGCTAGGTATTTATAAAGTAGCTAGGATTAGGGATTTGAAAATCTAATATTCTTATACTTCCATAATTCCAGTGCACATTTTGTGGTTGTATGGCTTCGAGGAACACCAGATTGGGACAATTTTTCAAAGGTACAACTCGTTATATTTTTCTCATTCTGATGGCATTAATTTCGTTAGACGTCGAGGCTGTGGCCCAAGTGTCTATTTTTGGGTGATTTTAAGTCGTACGAGCTGTTGAAACGTCTGATCTCTTCTACTACACAACTCGTATGGTTTTTTATAACCCAAAGACATTTTTCATTCGTCCAAATTCTCTGATGCCTATTGGTGCATATATTTCTATGTAATACATATAACTACCGAAAATGTTGGAGAACACAGTATATAAAAATCAAGATCATTACATATATCGTCCTTGAACTCATCATATTGCTCTATAGTCACTTCGGACCTTACCAGCATCACACTGGTCCCTAAAATTAACCCGAACTCCAAAATATCAAAATCACAAACCTTAAATCAGCACTGTAGTTCAGATATATGGATAGGTTTTTTAGACATTTGACCTTAATTTTAAATGTCTGAATCTTCTAGATTTACATTGGATCCTTGAATTTCAAATATCTGAACTTGTGATTTAGATGTCTAAACATCTATTACAAATAGTTTGAACTTGAATGAGAGAATCTCCCTTAATGGAAGTTCTTTCTACCTTTTATCGTTCATTGTTCTTTCTCGCATCTTCAACCTTTGACTCCACGCTACAGAGAAACTTTTCACTAACATCATTCGACATAGACTTATAGCCTTGCTATGCATCGTTTGGTATTAGAACAAGTACATCTTTTCACTCGACGAACGATTTGAACCAATGAACCATTTCCATAACCAGTCAAGTCTAACTATCCGACCATCACTCAAATCTCTTCATCTGTTCATGTCATTTACCAATGTCATAAATCATTCACTAACCTATCAACTCCAAACCAACAATCAGTTCAACTATACAAACCAAATATATCAGCCGTTATCATCAAGCTATTCAACACCTTCATTCTATAGTCAAGTTCTTTTAAACATTCATTAAAACAAGGTTATCATAACTAAAATCCCAATTCAAGTTCATTACTAAGCCCTAACCATCATTGGATATTTAATATGATTTCTAGCAAATTTAGCAATTATATCATAGAAAATAAATATCACCCACCAATTACTAAGAAATCCAAGATCTAATTGAACTCACTTTGAAGCTCTCTCCTGATTTCTAAAATCCAAACCCAAAACCTCTTAAAATTTAAACTTGAAGAGATGGATTTGTACATAGTCTCTTAATTAGAATTTGAGTATTTATTTCATAAATTTTAGTGAAGAAATGAAGAAGTTATGTTAATTTGTAGTTGAAAACCCATGTTTTCTTTCTTTGAAGAGAGAATAAGAAAAACGGAATGAATAAAGATAGGCCGATTTTGACCAAATGATCATTTTTTCCATAACCTTTTTTTATTTTAACAATATTATCCAATTTAATGACATTTATATGATTTTTATACGTAAATGAAGTTACAAACACAATGGAATAGGTTTAGAAACCTAATTCATTAATTATTTCATATTTTAAGTCATTACTTCGCTTTAATCGCTTAATTTAACCAAAATGGACTATTTTGTTAATTACTAAATGTAATATATGGGTTGTTACAAAGATCATGTTGAAATATACTTGACATGATGAGTGAACCTGGTTGGCAGTCATGGTGGGAAGTAAGGTAATGTATGAGACTAGAGTATGCACATGGCGAGTCGTAGCAAAAAGGAATTTAGATCAAGTTGATGCTAGAACATGCATGGAAACAAGGTGAAATAATGTGCTACTAAAATGATAATATTACAACCCAAACTTCCAGAAGTGGCAACTAATAAGTAAATGTAGCAACAAGAGTCAGGATCTATTGGAAAGCGTATCATCGAGCATGTAGCACAACTTTCATGGTGCAAGGGATTAGCACTATGAAAAAACAGTTTTCCGTAGCGTCAAAAAAATGCTACTAAAGCTATGGTAGTATTTATAAAGACATAGTTATACGCCATGCTATGGTAGCTCTTGAAGATATCACGGCATTTGTAGAAGCGCTAAAATAATGAACCTTTGTAGGGTTTAATAAACAATGTATTTGAACATTACAAAAATACCACTTTTCTGTAGCATTTTAAAATTGTTAGTAAAGATTAAACGCTAGCAAAAGAGTACCGATATCACAATGTTTTTTCAACGCTGCAAACAAATAAATGCTACTAAAAGGTTGTCAATTTCATAGCGTTATCCCAACGTGTAACATTCCGTAACTGGAGGCCAAAAGCTAAGCGCTATGGATGCTACAGTCATCCACAGTATTAACTTCTGGTGACGAAATACGGTAATGTTAATGGTATCCATAATATCAGAAGCACTTGAATATGAACAAAATCACAGATTTCCAAAAAACATCAATATAAAGTGATTATATTTCAAATAATATCATATTCAAGTTACAAAAATCCCCAAACGTGTTCCTAGGCAATAATCAAATATAATTACAATAGTATGCCATGAGCGACATGTGAAGGTGCCCCCTTGGATGATCAAAGCAACACAGACATAATTGTCTTCATACACAGCGAAAACAATTTTAAAATGGAATCCCTAAATTAGCAATCTGTCTGCCACATGCTCATCTTCGGATGCTTTATTCACCAAAATCTGCTAAAACCTGAAAACCTAAACCCTCAGCCTACTCAAATCAAATTTTGAGCACCCGAGAGTTTAAGGGGAATCAAAAACTTTGAGTCAGACATAAAGCCTGGAATGAATAATATTTGTTACATCTCACTTTATGATAACTAGTGAGACCACGCCGCTTAGCGGAACGGGTTTCCCCTTACTGATATCTCTTTTCAAAACATATATTTTGCAAATCCTTTCATACAACCAAACTGGTTAATCAACTGATTATAATAATAATATAGCAATATCCATTATGCTAAAACAGGAAATAAAATAGACCATCTGTCTAAAATTTGAGCAATCTACTCTATGTTGGACTATTTGTCCAAATTCTGATTATAGCAATATTCATTTATGCTAAATAATGGGCTATCTGCCCAAAACAGGTAAAAAGGGTGGACAGACTGTCCTTAAAAATAGCAAGATCCGTTATGCTAATAAATGAACTATCTGTTCATATCAGAGCCGACTGCTCTTTATGGACTAACTATCCTAGACTAACTGTCCTCTGGGCTGATTGCCCGCAAAATGGACTAACTGTCCGAGTTTAAATGAGCTGACTGTCCGAATTTTCTTTTGCATTAACTACCCTTCAAAATATCTCGGCTAACTGTCCTTCAAAATTTTCCTTGAAAACCTTTTCAAAATGATTTAGTTTGTCAAATCATATATATACAAGGAAAATATATCTTTAGGTTTACTCTAAGCTATTTTTGTCATGGTGTACATATGCTTTACTCAAAATAATGTTGATGAAGATCAATAAGGATTATCTATCCTTTTAAAATAAGTTAAAGTCTTTTATAACTTAGAACACTTAGGCTATCTGCCTAGTTCTTATATTCGTAACCTTTGTTTAAAACCTTTAAACAACCTTTCAAAAACATAGAAGGTAACTCCTTCAAAACCTTTAATAAAACCCTTCGAAAGTATTAAAGGTAACTCCTTCATATCTTTTGATAAACCTTTCGAAAACAAAGAAGGTAACTCCTTCAAAACCTTTTAAAAAGCCTTCCTCTTACAAGCTTTAAAACATATGACATCTACCTTTAAATCCTTTAAACCTTAGCCTTTCGAAAACACTAAACCATACCTTTCGACCTTGTCGAAAGGTCCCATCTTTCGACCTTGTCGGAAGGTTTCTTTTCGGCCTAGCCGAAATGTAACGACCCGAAATTTTTAACCATTTGCATCTGCACATGCCGGACTTGAATCGCTCAAAATATCAGATTGTTAATTTATATTTGGCAAAACTCAGCATATACAGTAAATAAATAAATCACAGAGTCACAGACACAGAGTAATATAACAATAAGCAGCGGAAACAAAAGAATAGTAGTTCATGAAGCTACTATATATATAACAGAGTTAAATAAGATACAACAGAAGTCTCAAATACAATAGTCAAATACAAAAATCCGAATACATCACTGGAATCAACTGAATAACTGAAAGCTGGATAGATAGCTGGATCTCCAAGCAAAGCTCCAACTCTAAAGGTGAGTCTCGAACACTGAGCCACTCAGTCTGACCCGAGCGTAAAGAAAAACACAAAACACTCGAGTCAGGATTAACATTCTTATATCAATAAATCCAACTCAAGTGAAATATCAACTGAAATAAAAGTAACTCAAAGGATGTTTGGGATAACCATCCTCTAAGGATCCGTTAAACTATCTACTATGTAGTAATATACGCTATTATAATAATGTCTAAAGTAAAGTAAACTATTAAAATAGCGTTAAGTCTTTACATTTTCCACCTTAACACATTTTATATATTCCCATAGTCTATACAGTACCGTAATCTCCCCCGTACTGGGCGTTGTCAGAGGGCACTCCATAGGTATGGTACAAAACAAACTCGTAGAAGGCTCGCTAGGGTATGTGACATGGCACAACAAGGCAATGCCAGGGTAGATATAACAATTACGCATCTGGGCTGGTGGTAACGCATAGCAGCCACTACCGCCTGTTAGAACCTCAATTGTTGGATTTTAATGACAACAACTATACAATTATGCCAAAGAATCTCTAAGCTAATTTGCATGTTCATGAGCATCAAAAAGAGACAAACAAATACTATATGGAGATACAAGAAGAGATATACATGATAGAGACAAGACGAAGGTGATAAACAAAGTATTATTAGTCATGGAATGTCGTGTCTAGAGTTTACAAATGTTAAAATCTTCTCCAAATGGTATACACACATATACATTCATATTTTAAGTGAAAAATCAAGTTTTCAAAAATTGCACAAAGCGGGACTCGAACCCGGGTCACTAGTTTAGAAGGCAAATGCTCTAACCATTTGAGCTATGGTAATCTTTTGTTACAGGCTAAATTCAGACGTCTGAATAACTTCATTCAGACATCTGAATGCTGAAGCCTGAATATTGTTTCACAATATTCAGACGTCTGAATGAAAATATTCAGACGTCTGAATCAGGTCAAAAATGACCTATTTGCTTTCTGATTTGCACGTGAATGAATTCAGAAGTCTGAATTCTATTGTTCAGACGTCTGAATATCTCCAACTGCTATTTTCTTGAAAAGTTACTTCTCTTCACCGAAGAGAAACTCTTTCAAAATCAATGGTTGCACTTGTTCTTTTCAATATAACTTTTCATCTATAGTTGCAACCCTTTATACATTGTAAATAGATTACAGGATTCAACAAACAATTTACCGAATCTAATTTTAATATTCTTGAATTCTTATCTATTCTATATTTTCAAATTGCACTCAAACTGATTACATTCTCTGATCGTTGATCACTCTATCTTCCACTATTCTCAAAGCACATCACACTATATATATATATATATCATAAAAGGAGAAGATTATAGGAAGATTGTACTATCAAGAGACAAATTCGTGTTATTGAGAACACACTGTGTCAAATACCTTCTGTATAAGTTGAAGTCTTGTTCTGCTGTTCAGGCAAGTGAAGTCCTCTTCGGTTGCTGAGGCAAAATAATGTTCTGCTGCTCAGGTCCCTTGTTCGGCTGTTCAAGGGTTGTTGTAAACCTATTCCTCCGGGTTAAGTGAGGATTGTTGTTAGTGAAATTCCAGAAGGAGTCTGGGACTGGACGTAGAACGAGAAGTTCGAACCAGTATAAAAATTCCTCGTGTGCTTGTTTTATTTTATTCATATTACCATATTATCTTAGTTTTTTTTTCGCATTAGTATAATTCCATATAGCACGATCCACACCGTACTTTCATTTGGTACCAGAGCCAGGTTATCATATAACTGTAATAAAGTTATCTGATAATCTAATAACATGGTATTCTAGAGATCGTAACAACATCCTAGAATAAATGGCTACAAAGAGATCTAGTCAAGGCAATAAGAAGAGGAAGAGCAATAAAGAAAAATCAAAGGAGAAAACAAGCAAATGCTTCATGGCTACAAGTGATGATGTAAGTGAACTAAGTTTTGAAGATTTGGTTGAAATTAATTCAGAACTAGTGGAATTTGTAAAACAAACTAAAAAGCAAAAAAAGGAGTTACAAGGAAAATTAAATAGATCTGAATTAGAAATTAGTATGCTAAGAGATGAAAAGAAAATCCTAGAAGAAGAACTTGAAATATCTCAAGAATCTAATTCTAATTTAACATCTCAACTATCTATGATCACTCAGGAATTAGAAATTCAGAAGAATAAACATGATGATTTATCAGTAGAAATTAATGATTTAAAATCTAACACTAAAGTATTAGAGTTATAAAAATCTAGTCTCAAAACTAAGTTAGAAGATATTAATAAAAATGATTTAGTACAATCTTCTTTAGATAATTCAGAATCTCAAATTTTTCTTCTCGAAAATGAGAACCGTGCGTTAAAAAGGGAGAATTCTGAATTAAACAAGCAAATTGATATTTTGAAAAACAGTAATATTTCTTTTGAAAATAATAATTGTGACTTTAAAGCTAAATTTGATAAACTTAACACCGAAGTCACAAAATTTAATAAAGGTCAAAACGATTTAAACATGATTTTATCCAATTCTAGACCTTTACATGATAAAAGTGGTTTAGGATATAATAAAACTAATAGTAGAAATAACACTAGATACGCTTTCATGTATAGTAAAAATGTCAATGCTACTACTAAATTTCGAGTAAAATCTAAATCCAATTTTTATAGAAATTCAAATACTGCTATGACCAATAATGTTTATAATTTCTCTAGAAGTACAAAATCATTGACCAGAAATATGAATAAAAATTATCTAAGTATTTGGGTTCCTATTAATTGGAAAAATAGAGAAAAATACATTGATGATTAATTTGATATGGTAGTTAATAATGAAAATTATATTTATAAAGGTTCAACCACACCCAAATGGATATGGTTTCCTAAGATCTAACTCCCCGGACCCTATCATAATAAGTGGGTACCGAAAATAATTATTATTTTTTGCAGGTACTCAGAGAAACAAAAGGAAAAGGATAGATTTAGGAATTTTAAAGAATGTTCCATACGTTTAATAGAATTACGTGCTTACAATGAAATATGGACTTCAGCAAATATGGTAAAATCTATTTTATTTTTCCTTCATAATTAATAATGAGTTTATCTCGTTATTTACAAGATATTTTATATAATTTATTATATTCCCGCATTCTTTTTGATAATGACAAAGGGGGAGAAATTCATATGCATATTAATAGAGGGAGATATTATACTTAGGGGGAGATGTTATACTTAGGGGGAGCTTTAAACATATTAATGTTATTTTTTCTATAGAATGAATATTTTTTAAAATTGTATAGTTATCATCATCAAAAAGGGGGAGAATGTTAGAACCTCAATTGTTGGATTTTAATGACAACAACTATACAATTATGCCAAAGAATCTCTAAGCTAATTTGCAGGTGCATGAGCATCAAAAAGAGACAAACAAATACTATATGGAGATACAAGAAGAGATATACATGATAGAGACAAGACGAAGGTGACAAACAAAGTATTATTAGTCATGGAATGTCGTGTCTAGAGTTTACAAATGTTAAAATCTTCTCCAAATGGTATACACACATATACATTCATATTTTAAGTGAAAAATCAAGTTTTCAAAAATTGCACGAAGCGGGACTCGAACCCGGGTTACTAGTTTAAAAGGCAAATGCTCTAACCATTTGAGCTATGGTAATCTTTTGTTACAGGCTAAATTCAGACGTCTGAATAACTTCATTTAGACGTTTGAATGCTGAAACCTGAATATTGTTTCACAATATTCAGACGTCTGAATGAAAATATTCAGACGTTTGAATCAGGTCAAAAATGACCTATTTGCTTTCTGATTTGCACGTGAATGAATTCAGAAGTCTGAATTCTATTGTTCAAACGTCTGAATATCTCCAACTGCTATTTTCTTGAAAAGTCACTTCTCTTCACCGAAGAGAAACTCTTTCAAAATCAATGGTTGCACTTGTTCTTTTCAATATAACTTTTCATCTATAGTTGCAACTCTTTATACACTATAAATAGATTACAGAATTCAACAAACAATTTAACGAATCTAATTTTAATATTCTTGAATTCTTATTTATTTTATATTTTCAAACTGCACTCAAACTGATTACATTCTATGATCGTTGATCACTCTATCTTCCACTATTCTCAAAGCACATCACACTATATATATATATATCATAAAAGGAGAAGATTATAGGAAGATTGTACTATCAAGAGACAAATTCGTGTTATTGAGAACATACTGTGTCAAATACCTTCTGTATAAGTTGAAGTCCTGTTCTGTTGTTCAGGCAAGTGAAGTCCTCTTCGGTTGCTGAGGCAAAATCCTGTTCTGCTGCTCAGGTCCCTTGTTCGGCTGTTCAAGGGTTGTTGTAAACCTATTCCTCCAGGTTAAGTGAGGATTGTTGTTAGTGAAATTCCAGAAGGAGTCTGGGACTGGACGTAGAACGGGAAGTTCGAACCAGTATAAAAATTCCTCGTGTGCTTGTTTTATTTTATTCATATTACCATATTATCTTAGTTTTTTTCCACATTAGTATAATTCCATATAGCACGATCCGCACCGTACTTTCACCGCCCACCTCGGAACACACTCCCAAATAAAAAAATCCAGGGTGACCACTAAATCAATCACAAAGTCAGAATATAATATCGAAGGAATGTGCCCGATCGGAGGTGCTACCTCACTTGGCCCGAGAATTGCTCCTGTTTTAGCCACCTTATGCCAACTCATGGGAGTTGGGTCCACGTATATACCTCAAATAGGATCGTCGCCACCATCCTACTTCATTCTGGAATCTCCACCGCGTACACGGTTGTTAAAGTGGTTTTCGGTATTGGCAGAGAGTATGAAAATATCCAATCCCGGTCTCTTTAACAACCAAAAGTTATTATAACACCGCGGTCATTTCAAAAGGGTTTATACTTCAAAACCAAAATATCATTGCCATTTCAAAAACCAAATCAATACGATATCAATTTCACTTCAAATATATTCACTTCTAAAATCATAGTACTTCAAAGTTATAACACTTTCCAAACCAAAACACTTGACATTATAACACTTGATAACATAATACTTTGAAATTCGTAACTTTGAAAACATAAATTCCACTACTTAAACAGTTTAGATATTAATAATAGTATATATAATATAATAGTTTATAAAATAAAATAGTTTATATATAATAGTTTATATTAAAATGATTTATATTAAAAATAGTTTAAGTGAAAATAATTTATAAAGTAAAAATATATAAATAGTTTTAAATATAATGTATAATACTTTATTATATAATAAAATAGCTTCCTCAAATTTCACAAATCAATTCCAATTCAACTCAATTCCGATATTCAATTTAATTCAACCTCAATTCACTAATTTCAATTCAATTCAGTTTCTAAATAATCCATTTCAAATTATATCGATTTCAAATACAGATTTGAACCACAAAATAAATCATTTCAATTTCAATATATTTCAAAGCTTTAAATATTCAAACATTTCAAAACCAAATTTGATAATATCATTTATATCTCAAATTTACTTTACTATTATTTAGTTTTGAAATATCCACTTAATAAAAATCCAATATCATTAAAAAAACCAAATTACAAATAAACTAAATTATTTCCTTTAATTTATAAATCACTTTAAACCAAAATCAAGTTATAAAATCATATCCTTTAAAAATATCAAATTCAATAAGTTTTAAATCGATTTAATTAAATAAAATTCTTAATTAAATACCATTTCAAATCAATTTCAAATCCATCTTCCCAACCTTAATTTATTAAAAATTATTATAAACTCTATATTTAAAAATATAATTTTAAATAAATACTGAAACATATTATATAAATTAAATCAAACCTTATTAAATTAAATCTCATTAATAAATCTATTTTGTATTAAGACTTGTTTAAAATCAAACTATATATAAAATAACATTTATTTATAATATTTAAAAATCAATATTTATATAACCCATATATATTTCTTTTAAAATTTTGAAAAATCATTTCAAAAAATATATATAGACCACAGTGTCTGTATATAATTTTCTATCCTATGGTCAAGTGATACGGATATTTATCATTTCAATCTGCAATTTAAATATATATATAGGTATATATCATTTCAACCTGCATTTCCAAATTCAATTCAATGAAAATCGCTTGGGTTTATCATTTCAACCCATAACGATTTTCTCATATTCTACAGATTGTTCGGGTATGTATCATTTCAACCCATAGTGAATTCTATAATAACAGTGAACTTGCAGAGTGATAACAAATATGATAATAATACAACATGCATATATCATCAACATAAATAACAGATAACGGTGTCAGATGTCACTAGTGAACAGATACAGATAATAACATATATATAGCAATGTAAATAACCAGCAGCAGCATATTTCAATAGTCGTTTCAATTGAAATCAAATTTAATAAATATAAGAACGTTAATCGTGAGTGATTGCTCACCTTTCGAAGCTAGAAAATTCAACAATGAAATGAGTTACGAATCCAAGCACGAATTCCAAAGCAAAGGTAGATTGGCACGAATTCGACAGACAACTGATAAATTGGAAATCAAGAATCGAAAATCAGTTTTTGATATAACAGATGCAAGATGTATATTATATTATTATCATTACTTTATTAAAATCAATACAACAAATATTAAAATAACTATATATATAACTATGTACATATATAAAATCATATTCTAAATTCAAACGTATATTAAATTAAATATTTCAAAATCCATTATTTCAAATTAAAACACATATACTAAACTTAATATATATACATAATATATTTAAAATCAATACTTATATATTATATTCATTTCAATCTAACATATCATGTATATTTTTAAAGTAATATATTTATACTGCCACATCCAAAACTAGTATTTATGAAATCAATTTAAACATACAAAAGAAATATATATATATTATTATAAGAAACCAGACTCATGCATACCTATACATATACTTTGAAATCAAAATATATAACAAATATATAAAGGCTGGTATTAATAAACTTACTGCAAACTACAAGTTTACCCACAATATATTATAACATATTATAAAATACTTATAAAGATACAGAGAGAATATTATATGCTACTATGTATAACAGACGTAATACCCATATATATATACACACACCCATCTAGACTTATAATTTATAACAATAAATGATATAAAACTTTATATTACTTATATATGTCTTTGCCATTTGATCCAATAGCGTTCCGTTACATATACACAACATCTTTTAGTTTATATACCAGCAGTTCATATAAATTTTTATAAAACAGAATTTATACATAAAAATCAACTATAACTTAATATAGTACACGTATAAACTTACATATTATAAACCGACACATTTCTACTATCATATTAGAAAAACCTATATAAACAACATATAATATAATTCATATATACTAAAATACGAAAACTTTATACACAAAATATCTATATTTATTTAACTAATACATATATACTACTTACATATAACTTTTATAACTATGTGTATATATACAACCTGAAGAGAAAATATATATATATACTGCAAACTCATAAAATATTGTACTTATATAGTAGGCTTATTAATATAATATGCTCATATATCCACTCTTAATATCTAACAGCATATAACTTATATACTAACAATATATATAACTAACAGATCTTATACTACCTGCAAAGAAAAGAAAAGGAAGATGGAGATCTCGGCAAGATAGGGCTGCATGGTGAAGAGGAGCACGGTCTGGACGAAGCAAGAAGATGGTGGTCGATTCTCTGGTGGTGGTCAGGAAAGTAGGTGATGAAGCAAACAAAGTGGGATGGCCGAGCGGAGGGCGGTTCGTGGGGCAGCGTGCGCTCATGGAGGAGGAAGATGTGGAGATGGGAGTAAGGGTGCTCGGTCAGGGTGAAGTGTTGAGGTGGCCAAGCACACGGTGGCCAAGGTGAATTCGGCAGGAGGCTGCATTACTTCGGTTGGTGAGAGATGTGAAGGGACAAGGAAAAATAAATGGAAGAAGAAGGAATAGTGTTGTAAGCAAGTTGAACTGACACAGGCAAATAAATATAAACGAAAAATATATATAATATTTACATGTGAAAGAATGTGAGCAACTGAAAATAAATGAAAATTAACCAGTAGATATTGAACGTAGTGAAAAACCAAAGGTTAGGAGTTTCCTTTCTAGAATTATTAAAAGCAGATGGCTATTGAAATGACACGGTGGATAAATGAACTGACAAAGGAATTCAGAAAGTTTAAAATGGTACCGATACGGGTCACCACTTCACAGCTTCCGCGGCATACCGAATACCAAAATGCACAAATGAATATATTATGGAGATCATCACGATGAGGCGATCAAAACTGTACACAGATATCAGTAGTACGGTCATCCGATCAAAAGTCGATAATCGGTAATGAAAATGCTGCAAATTTGTTAGAAATAAGATAAACAGAGCAATAGTGTCCAAATTTGGAGAAATGAATTATGACGTCTCACTCAGAAGATGATTTACAATTTTCTATAGAAAAATATTCAGGTTTGGAAAATATTTTATTATCATCAATTTTAACTGATTTGAAATAAAATAAAATTTACACAAGAAAATGAACTTCCATATTTTCAGATCAAAAATTACCATTTGCTATGTTTAAATATACGTATTCCAAATATTAATTTTTCCATCCAAAATTTTATTATTTAAAATTTCACAAAATTTCAATTAATTAAATTATTTAAAATCGTTAAAATATCTGGGTTGTTGCACGAAAGGTTTCACCTTTCAGCTTTGTCGAAAGCCTGGGGTACTTCCCCTATATAATCATTTATAAACCTTTCGAAAGCAATGAAACTCAAAACCTTTCGAAGACATTGGGTTCAATTTAAAACAAGTGGAAACCTTTCGAAACCTTTCGAAACCATTCAAAGTTAACTACTTTGAAACCTTTAAAACGTTTTGACTTAAAACATTTGGATTATGCCTTCAAGTAGAGCAAAAGGATCAGAAAAACATTGGATTTGAAAGCAACTGCTTCGAAACCTTTATAAAACCTTTCGAAACCATTCGAAAACAATTAAGTGTTAGTGTTTGAACCAACCCTTCGAAAACAATGGAGAGAGGCGACAAGTTTTAGAAAACAAAAAAGAACCTTTGACTCCATCTGGGTCGTAAGGTTTGGAAGCGACAACTATGCTTCCGACCTTGTCGAAAGCTATACCATTCGACTTTGTCGAAAGGTTTCAATTAAAACAAGAAAGCAAACCAATCGAAACCTTTTTCATTTAAACAATTTGACAATGTCGAAAGCTAGCAGGCGTATTTTCTTTAAAACCAAAACATAAATTCATCTCCTTTGAAAGCTCTAACCTTTCGTCCCTAAACCTTTCAATTTCATCCAATTCACAACATACCAGTTGCCTGCTACCATGTGCATTGGTATTTGATATAGTTGGAAGGTTTGATATCTTTCGACCTTGTCGGAAGGTTTGGAATGAAAGTGGAAGCTCTTGCCGAAAGGGTTGAAATAGAAGAAAACTATTTGTTTGTACTTTAAAACAGTTCTTTTGTACCCAACCTGCCTTGTTTGTCTAAATCTGATTGGTTGTCAGAATTTTATATTCAAAAATGCTGCCGACTTTCCTTATTTGGAAATTTAGATAATTTTTAAAAAGCCCCTTCCTCCTTTATAATTGTATAAAACATTTAAGTCGCATACATTAAATAATTTTATATAACTATTAAAACACCTTGAAAAATTCTGGAAAATTCCTAGAAAATCCATTAATATGTTCTCTTCAACATATAAAATTTTCGTACCCAAACAATAATTATTTTTCTCGTAAATAATTTAATAATCCTAAATACAATTTTCTTCCTTAGAAAGTTCATAACAATTCCACGAAAATTCTGAAAATTAAAACTCATCTCTAAAATAACTTTTTAGATCATCATAAAAATTCGCAAGGCTAACAGATGTCATTTAATAGGGTTTTCTTCTCAAAACATGTCATAAAATCTATATTAACATACATAAATCATCAAAGTGTGTGTGTGTATTATTTTATCATCCAAAAACATGGAAAACCTTTGCAAAATCATTCGGAATTAACCTTAAAAATGAAACCATAAAAATTTAGAAATGTAAACATTATTCACCTTTGCTTTAATGATTAAGGAGTTTGAGATTTGAATGAGTTTGATTTGAATATGCATTTCTTGAACTTCTCCTTAGTTTCCTCTTCTTCTTTCTTTGTTAATGGTGGCCGACCAAGCTTTTAAAATTTTAAAACGAGAAATGAACATGTGTTGAGATACACGGCCTAAGGAAGATAACATAGGAATGGCCTCTTTCCCATAATATCCCTCATCTAATTCATTTTTAAACTCTTCATTTAATTCGTGAGTGTAACGACCCGTAAATTTTAACTGTTTTAATAACGTAATTAGTTGAAATTTTATAAAATTTTAAACGATAAAATTTTGAAATAGAAATTTGATATTTGGAATGCGTTTAATTAAACATAGCAACTGGTAAATTTTCATCCAAAAATATGAAAGTTTATTTCGTGTAAAATTTTATTTCAATTTAGTCAGTTAGAAATTGATGAAAATAAAATGTTTTCAAAACCTAAATATTTTTATACAGAAAAATTCTAAATCATCTTCTGACTAAGTCGTCATTTTTCGTTTTTCCAAATTCGGACTTCTTTAGCTCCGTCGATCTTATTTTTTTGCGTTTTTGCTGCATTTTCCGCTAGTAGAAAATTCGAATTTTATAAATTCAATCATACCACCAATATCTGTATACCATTTTGATCGTCTCATCATGCTGATCTCAGCAGTATATTCAATTCTTTGCATCGAAGTCTGGTACATAGCGGAATCCGCAAAACCGATAACCGTATCGGTACCACTTTTACACTTTAATAGTGGTGTCCATTCAAATTTCAACGGTTGGAGGCACTTATTATCAGCTGTTAGTATCCCATCATTTCAATGCATTGATGATTTCATTTATTTCCATCAGTTTGAAAAAAAATTATTAAGTGATATGTTTGCATGGTACATTTCTTTATTCCCATTTTTAAAAGCCTTCTCACCTCCTCTCTGCAACTTCTGTTCTTCTCATTCCATTTTTCATATGGCTTCTCAAAAACCATGTCTTCTCCTTCACGCATGAGCCCACTTTCCACCTCACCTCTTCTCTTTCACGAGCACTACATGAATAACCTTATCCCGTCCGCCTTCTCTTCCCTTCACCCAATGGCCGGCCGAGCACCACCCATGGCAGCCCAAACCTCCGCCCTCTCTCCCCTTTCTCCTCCGCATGCAGCTACTCTTCCCAAGCACAGCCGTGTGCGATAGCCACCATCTCCTGTACGCCATCCTCCTTTGAAAAGAAAAAGAGTTCTTATATATATAACATACGTAAGTTATATTAGTTTCATGCTTGCCTCTTTCCTATTGCTTTAAGAACTCATTCATTCTTTTCCTTGTGTCTGCTTGCCGCCTCACAGCCTTCTTCCACCTCCGCTCCAATGGCCAAGCACCTGCCGTATCACCTCGTCGATATCATGGGCCGCATGCCCTCCGACTCCTCTAAAAAAAAGTTGTATTTTGTTTTGATCTGCACCTACTTGTCCTTCACCTCCATGCCGACTCATCAGCCCCTTGTCGCCTGCTACTCACTGACCGAACGCATGCAGGCAGCCGCACAACTCCTCTCTTCTAACATTAAATGTAAGTATATATATAGTATAATTTGTATAAAGTCTAGTTTATTGTTCTGTTATGATGTTATATTAGTCTATATAAATTTATGTAGGTTAGTATACGATATTAGTGGTTATATTTAGTGTTACATATTATATGCATTTGTTTATTTATAATGTGTATAACATTGTAGTTATACGTATAGATAGGTATGTATGTAGTAAAGTTATAGTTTTAGTTGCTGACAATTTTATACGTTACATATTTGTTTATATGTTAATTATAAATTATCAGTCATATGCACTTGTTTAAAATGCAAATTATATATGTTTTGATCTTAAATATATGGGTTTATGAAGATAAGTATAATATATATATATATATATATATATCTTTGATCCTTAATACTTGAGTTTTAAGAAGAAGAAAAAATGATTTCGAAATTTTCTACTATTTTAGTACTAATTCAAATTTTTGGGAAATATATATAATATATAATAATAGTGTATATTTTCAGTTTATATCAAAAATGATTATCTTGTTCTTATCGATTCTTATCTATCAGCCTTGTTCGTCGAATTCGTGCCAATCTCGCTTTGCTTTGGAATTCGGGCTTGGACTCGTAACCTGTTTCATTTTCAAATATCTCTAGCCTCGAAAAGTGAGTAATCACTCACGGTTAACGTTCTTTTATTTATTAAATTTGATTTCAATTGAAACGATAATTGAAATATGCTGCTCTAGTTATTTACATTGCTATATATATGTCATCATCTGTATCTGTTCACCTGTGACATCTGACACCATTATCTGTTATTTATATTGCTGTATATATGCCATTATCTGTATCTGTTCACCTGTGACATCTGACACCATTATCTGTTATTTATCACTGATGATATGTGCCTGTTACTGTTGTTATATTTTTATCATATCTGTTATCACTCTGCAAGTTCCCTGTTAATATAGAATTCACTATGGGTTGAAATGATACATACCCGAACGATCTGTAGAATAGGAGAAAATCGTTATGGGATAAAATGATAAACCCAAGCGATTTTCATTGAATTAAATTTGGGATTACGGGTTGAAAAGATATATACCCGTATATATATTTAAATTACAGATTGAAATGATAAATATATATCTGTATCACTTGACCATAGGGTAGAAAATTATATACAGACACCGTTGGTCTATATATAAATATTTGAAAAATGATTTCTATGGTTTTGAAGGAAATATATGGTTGTAATAAATATTGATTTTAAAGATCTAATAAAGTTGATTTAATAAAGTCGATTTAATAAATATAAAATAATGTTTAAGTATTTATGTAAATTTATATTTTCAAATATAGAGTTTATAATGATTCAGGTTGGAAAGATAAATTGAAATTGATTTGAAATTTTATTTATTTAAGAATTTTACTTAAATAAGGTTGATTTGAAATTTATTAAATTTGAAAATTGAAAGATATGTTTTATAACTTGAATTTGATTTAAAGTGACTTAAATGAATATTTCCAACTTATATAAATTTAAATGGGGTATTTTGTTTATTTAAAATTTTAAATTGAAGTCGTATTTAGATGTATTGAAATGATTAAAGAAATATCTCAGAAACAAAATGTAATGAAATTAAATTGAGATATAAATGGAATTATCAAATTTAGTTTTGAAATGTGAATATTTAAAGCTTTGAAATATATTGAAATTGAAATGGCATATTTTGTGGTTCAAATATGTATTTGAAATTGATAATTTGAAAAGGTTTATTGAGAAGCTGAATCGAGTTGAAATTGATGATTTGAGATTTGATTAAATTTTAATTTTGGAATTCGAGTTTATGTGAATTGATTTGTGAAATTTGAGGAAGCTATTTTTATATAAAGTATTTTAAACTATATCTAAAACTATTTATATTTTACTTTATAAATTTTAATATAAATTATTCTAATATAAATTATTTTCAATATAAATTATTTTATTATAAACTATTTTAACTTATAACTATTTTATATAAACTATTTTCTATATATACAAATTTTAATATCTAAACTGTTTAAGAGAAAAGTGTTAGGATTCCAAAATGTTATGATTTCAAGCTATGATTTCAAAGTGTTATGAATTTCAAGGTTTTGATTTCCAAAGTGTTTTGGTTTTAAAAGACTTATGATTTCGAAAGCGATATAACTTTGGAAAGTGATATGATTTTGGAAAGGGATTTATTTGAAGTGGAAGTGATATTGTATTGATATGGTTTTGAAATGGCAATGATATGTTGTTTTTGAAATATAACTATTTTGAAAGTTTATTAAATGACCATTGGTGTAATAATACGTAGTTATTAAAGAGGCCGGGATTGGATATGGACATACTCTCTGTCGATACCGAAACCACTTTAATAACTAATATACGCGGAGTGTTGATCCAGAATGAAGTGGATGGTTTTGATGAACGCGTTGACTGAAGAAAGAGAACGATTTTGGATGACCCCTGACATGACTAAAACAGGAGTCACGCCGGGCCATTGAGGTTCGCCACCTCTAGCGGACACACTTCTTTGTTACCATATCTATTACTTTTATGATTCGATTTGGGTGCACCCCTTGATTTGGGAGTGTTGTTTCGCGGTGTTGGGGTAGTAGCTGCTATGCCCAACATCAGTCCGGATCAGGCAACTACTAGTATCCTAGTTGGTATCGCCTCACGTACCTTGTCATACTGTTTATCCTATCGCGACCACTACGATTTGTTTTGTGTTATACCTATGGGGTACCCTATGATAACCACTAGTTTACGGTGGGGCTTACGGTGCTGTATAGACTATGACATTATAAAATGTGTTAAGGGGGATTATGGTAACGCCTTAACGCTATTTTGATACTTTATATTTCTGATTAGACATTATCTACTTAGCATACACTACTACATAGTAGATAGTTTAACGGATCCTTAGAGGATGGTTATCTCAAACATCCTTTGAGTTACTTGAATTTCAGTTGTTATTTCACTTGAGTTGGATTTATTGATATAAGAATGTTAATCCTGACTCGAGTGTTTTGTGTTTTCTTTACGCTCGGGTCAGACTGAGTGTACCAGTATTCGAGACTCACCTTTGGAGTTGGAGCTTCGCTTGTAGATCCAGCTATCTATCCAGCTTTCAGATATTTAGTTTATTCCAATGATGTATTCTGATATTGTATTGACTATTGTGTTCGAGACTTCTGTTGTATCTTGTTTAACTCTGTTATATATATAGTAGCTTCATGGACTACTATTCTTTTGTTTCCGCTGCATTATTGTATATTACTCTGTGTTTGTGATCTGTGATTATATTTTTTACTGTATATGCTGAGTTTTTCCAATTTAAATTAACAATCTATTGTTTTAAATTATTCAAGTCCGACATGTGTGGATTTATCGTCGATTTGAATGGTCTAAAATAGTGGGTCGTTACAGTTGGTATCAGAGCTTTGGCTCTAGGCAAAACTTAGCTTATAAAGTAAATTCAATTATAGAATCACGTTCGTTCGAGCTTGAATTCCTTCTTCTTTGACTTGATTTCTTTGAATTTTGGAACGTTCCCTTCGGTTCCAAAGTCCATTCGTGTATCCCCTATTCGTGTCTTTTTAAAATCCGGAGTATCCCATAACTCCACTTCGAATGATCTCCATAATAAATCGGCGGTCTCGCCAATATCTGAATAATTTGTAAAAGAGTGAAACTCCTGTACAATCAGCATTGATTCACCGAAGTTTGCTGTATCCTCGGTTTATGATGTTGTTATCTTTTGCTATACCCAAATTCTATCTCTGGCGATCGAATGTCGATTTGTCGCAGAATTCTACATCTAATTTATTCTTGGAATCACGTTTGACCCGGTTAAGGTTACCCACGATTTATATAAGTTTGTCCATCTTCTGTTTGAAAACTCAATTATCTTATCTCCCTATTGGGTCTACCTTTTAGTTGAATTCTTTTAGTTAGAATTTCTCTAATCTGATATCTTTTGTTTTGAAATCAATTTTTGAATTATCGAGTGAGGAAGTGTATTTGTAATTATATTAAAATATTTTATATATTGTGTTGTTTGAGTTGTTGATGTTGATTTGGATTTTCGATCGATTCGTCTGATAAACGCTATAGATAGGATTTCCAAAACACTTGAACAGAACAAACTGACACAATATTGTTTTTCAAATTGGTAAATGAAATAAATTTGTATGATTATATTATATATAAGTACAATTTTCTGGAATTTAATAAGTTAATTAAAATGGTTGTTTGAAATGATAATATTTGATTTTCATTTATTGTTCTAAATGAATTTATAAATATGGTTTATAAATTGATTTGGAATTTGAAATGAATTTAATTCAGAAATTTGAGAATTTAGTTTTCGGTGATTTCGAACTTTGGTTTTAAATTTTTATGATGTATATTATTGAAGGTATTTTCAAATAGAAACCGTTCTCAAAGAATTTTAAAATGTTGAAATCATTGCTCATCCCTTTTGTCGCTGGAAAATAATTTCGGTGATGGCGGCCACATCATCGACATTCATTTTCGAGTTTCGAAGTGGAGAAACCATTATGTAGCTTTGCTACGGTTTTGTTTGGAAAACTATTTTTATTTGAATTTCTTAAGTATGACTTGATTTATATATACATATATATGGGTATATTATTTAAATTTAATTTGATTTAATATATATAGTATATACATAATTATCTCTAAAGGGTTTGAAATTAAACGGAAATTTAATTCTTAAAATTTTGTTAAAGGATGATTTTAATTATAAATAAAACCAAAATTAGGAATAAATATTTAAATTTGAAATAATTGAATTTGAAAATTTTATTTGTATAGTACTAAATTGCATTTCAATATAACTTACCTAAATTATTCAGAAGTTAAAATGTAATTGGATAATATACAATATAAAATTTGAGTGTTATAATAAATATTGTACACTTAGATTTTAATTATAAAAAAAATGCTAATAAAGATGATAGAATAATAAGTTAATTGAATGAGATGAATATAATAAATTTTGTTCTGAAAGAATTAACAAATTGGAATTAGATCAACTTATGGAAATACCTTAAATTTAAACCAATTATTGAATATAAATTAATTTAAATTGAAATTTATATGGTTTAAACTAATTTATATGGTTTAAATATATGTAATAAGATATATTAAGTGGAATAAACTTAATAATAATTTAGAATAAAATAATTAAATTTGTTGAATAAAATATGAGTACAATAAATGATCATACAAATTGATGATTTAGAAATTGTTAACTGAGGATGACTAGATAATAAGATAATGAATTTAGAAATAGATAGATTGATTTAACTTAAGTGAAACCAAGGGATTTATCCAAATTGTTAAATATTAATTAATTTAAATTGAAATTTATATGGTTAAATTAATTATTTTCTTGTATTCCAATCTATTTTCTTTCTGGTTGTTTCTATTCTCCTACCTCCCTTCCTTTTCGGAGACGAAAAGTTTTGAGTGGGGGAGAGTGTAACGACCCGTAAATTTTAACTGTTTTAATAACGTAATTAGTTGAAATTTTATAAAATTTTAAACGATAAAATTTTGAAATAGAAATTTGATATTTGGAATGCGTCTAATTAAACATAGCAACTGGTAAATTTTCATCCAAAAATATGAAAGTTTATTTCGTGTAAAATTTTATTTCAATTTAGTCAGTTAGAAATTGATGAAAATAAAACGTTTTCAAAACCTAAATATTTTTATACAGAAAAATTCTAAACCATCTTCTGACTAAGACGTCATTTTTCGTTTTTCCAAATTCGAACTTCTTTAGCTCCGTCGATCTTATTTTTCTACGTTTTTGCTGCATTTTCCGCTAGTAGGAAATTCGAATTTTATAAATTCAATCATACCACTGATATCTGTATACCATTTTGATCGTCTCATCATGCTGATCTCAGCGGTATATTCAATTCTGTGCATCGAAGTCCGGTACATAGCGGAATCCGCGAAACCAATAACCGTATCGGTACCACTTTTACGCTTTAATAGTGGTGTCCATTCAAATTTCAACGGTTGGAGGCACTTATTATCAGCTGTTAGTATCCCATCATTTCAATGCATTGATGGCTTCATTTATTTCCATCAGTTTGAAAAAAAAATTATTAAGTGATATGTTTGCACGGTACATTTCTTTATTCCCATTTTTAAAAGCCTTCTCACCTCCTCTCTGCAACTTCTGTTCTTCTCATTCCATTTTTCATATGGCTTCTCAAAAACCATGCCTGCTCCTTCATGCATGAGCCCACTTTCCACCTCACCTCTTCTCTTTCACGAGCACTACATGAATAACCTTATCCCGTCCGCCTTCTCTTCCCTTCACCCAATGGTCGGCCGAGCACCACCCATGGCAGCCCAAACCTCCGCCCTCTCTCCCCTTTCTCCTCTGCATGCAGCTAATCTTCCCAAGCACAGCCGTGTGCGACAGCCACCATCTCCTGTACGCCATCCTCCTTTGAAAAGAAAAAGAGTTCTTATATATATAACATACGTAAGTTATATTAGTTTCATGCTTGCCTCTTTCCTGTTGCTTTATGAACTCATTCATTCTTTTCCTTGTGTCCGCTTGCCGCCTCACAGCCTTCTTCCACCTCCGCTCCAATGGCCAAGCACCTGCCATATCACCTCGTCGATATCATGGGCCGCATGCCCTCCGACTCCTCTAAAAAAATAAAATAAAAAAAGAAGTTGTATTTTGTTTTGATCTGCACCTACTTGTCCTTCACCTCCATGCCGACTCATCAGCCCCTTGTCGCCTGCTACTCACTGACCGAACACATGCAGGCAGCCGCACAACCCCTCTCTTCCAACATTAAATGTAAGTATATATATAGTATAATTTGTATAAAGTCTAGTTTATTGTTCTGTTCTGATGTTATATTAGTCTATATAAATTTATGTAGGTTAGTATATGATATTAGTGGTTATATTTAGTGTTACATATTATATGCATTTGTTTATTTATAATGTGTATAACATTGTAGTTATACGTATAGATAGGTATGTATGTAGTAAAGTTATAGTTTTAGTTGCTGACAATTTTATACGTTACATATTTGTTTATATGTTAATTATAAATTATCAGTCATATGTACTTGTTTAAAATGCAAATTATATATGTTTTGATCTTAAATATATGGGTTTATGAAGATAAGTATAATATATATATCTTTGATCCTTAATACTTGAGTTTTAAGAAGAAGAAAAAATGATTTCGAAATTTTCTACTATTTTAGTATTTGTCTAATTCAAATTTTTGGGAAATATATATAATATATAATAATAGTGTATATTTTCAGTTTATAACAAAACTGATTATCTTCTTCTCATCGATTCTTATCTATCAGCCTTGTTCGTCGAATTCGTGTCAATCTCGCTTTGATTTGGAATTCGGGCTTGGACTCGTAACCTGTTTCATTTTCAAATATCTCTAGCCTTGAAAGGTGAACAATAACTCACGATTAACGTTCTTTTATTTATTAAATTTGATTTCAATTGAAACGACAATTGAAATATGCTTCTCTAGTTATTTACATTGCTATATATATGTCATCATCTATATCTGTTCACCTGTGACATCTGACACCATTATCTGTTATTTATATTGCTATACATATGCCATTATCTGTATCTGTTCACCTGTGACATCTGACACCATTATCTGTTATTTATCACTGATGATATGTGCCTGTTACTGTTGTTATATTTTTATCATATCTGTTATCACTCTGCAAGTTCCCTGTTAATATAGAATTCACTATGGGTTGAAATGATACATACCCAAACGATCTGTAGAATAGGAGAAAATCGTTATGGGTTAAAATGATAAACCCAAGCGATTTTCATTGAATTAAATTTGGGATTACGGGTTGAAAAGATATATACCCGTATATATATTTAAATTACGGATTGAAATGATAAATATCCGTATCACTTGACCATAGGGTAGAAAATTATGTACAGACACCGTTGGTCTATATATAAATATTTGAAAAATGATTTCTATGGTTTTGAAGGAAATATATGGTTGTAATAAATATTGTTTTTAAAGATCTAATAAAGTTGATTTAATAAAGTCGATTTAATCAATATAAAATAATGTTTAAGTATTTATGTAAATTTATATTTTCAAATATAGAGTTTATAATGATTCTGGTTGGAAAGATAACTTGAAATTGATTTGAAATTTTATTTATTTAAGAATTTTACTTAAATAAGGTTGATTTGAAATTTATTAAATTTGAAAATTGAAAGATATGTTTTATAACTTGAATTTGATTTAAAGTGACTTAAATGAATATTTCCAACTTATATAAATTTAAAAGACTTATGATTTCGAAAGCGATATAACTTTGGAAAGTGATATGATTTTGGAAAGGGATTTATTTGAAGTGGAAGTGATATCGTATTGATATGGTTTTGAAATGGCAATGATATGTCAGTTTTGAAATATAACTATTTTGAAAGTTTATTAAATGACCATCGGTGTAATAATACGTAGTTATTAAAGAGACCGGGATTGGATATGGACATACTCTCTATCGATACCGAAACCACTTTAATAACTAATATACGCGGAGTGTTGATCCAGAACGAAGTGGATGGTTTTGATGAATGCGTTGACTGAAGAAAGAGAACGATTTTGGATGACCCCTGACATGACTAAAACAGGAGCCACGCCGGGCCATTGAGGTTCGCCACCTCTAGCGGACACACTTCTTCGTTACCATATCTATTACTTTTGTGATTCGATTTGGGTGCACCCCTTGATTTGGGAGTGTTGTTTCGCGGTGTTGGGGTAGTAGCTGCTATGCCCAACATCAGTCCGGATCAGGCAACTACTAGTATCCTAGTTGGTATCGCCTCATGTACCTTGTCATACTGTTTATCCTATCGCGACCACTACGATTTGTTTTGTGTTATACCTATGGGGTACCCTCTGATAACCACTAGTTTACGGTGGGGCTTACGGTGCTGTATAGACTATGACATTATAAAATGTGTTAAGGGGGATTATGGTAACACCTTAACGCTATTTTGATACTTTATATTTCTGATTAGACATTATCTACTTAGCGTACACTACTACATAGTAGATAGTTTAACGGATCCTTAGAGGATGGTTATCCCAAACATCCTTTGAGTTACTTGTATTTCAGTTGTTATTTCACTTGATTTGGATTTATTGATATAAGAATGTTAATCCTGACTCGAGTGTTTTGTGTTTTCTTTACGCTCGGGTCAGACTGAGTGTACCAGTATTCGAGACTCACCTTTGGAGTTGGAGCTTCGCTTGGAGATCCAGCTATCTATCCAGCTTTCAGATATTCAGTTGATTCCAGTGATGTATTCTGATATTGTATTGACTATTATATTCGAGACTTCTGTTGTATCTTGTTTAACTCTGATATGTATATAGTAGCTTCATGAACTACTATTCTTTTGTTTCCGCTGCATTATTGTATATTACTCTGTTTACTGTATATGCTGAGTTTTGCCAATTTAAATTAACAATCTATTGTTTTGAGTTATTCAAGTCCGATATGTGTGGATTTATCGTCGATTTGAATGGTCCAAAATAGTGGATCGTTACAGTGAGTTAATAGGCATGGCTACCTTAATTAAAATCAAATCTCAGTCTCCTAATCAACACATTATTTTATTTAGTTTATCTAACTAAATCTCCTAAATAATGTTATTAAAAATCTGGGCTATTACACAACGCGAGAAACAAATAAACGCTACTTAAAGGTTATCAATTTTGTAGCATTTTCCCAACGCGAGAAACAAATAAACGCTACTAAATGGTTATCAATTTGTAGCATGTTCCCAACGCGAGAAACAAATAAACGCTACCAAAAGGGTATCAATTTAGCAGCATTTTTTTGAACGCTGTAGAAAAATAAACGCTAACAAAAGAATCTGACTACTCAAACATTTTTGTAGCATTTTTTAAATTCTACGGATTTTTTGGCGTTTTTATTGTTTATCACAGCATTTTGTCAATCTAAGCACATTATATACTATTCATAAACAAATTAATCAATTTGAATAGCATTACAAAAAAACATTTTACAGACAAATCACATTGTATACTAAACACAATCAAAGTTATATCATATTCATACATCAAACAAATAGTAATTGTATATAATATTTCGTAGATAATGTTTTAAACGTATGTGATAGCACCCTGAAGATTCTACAAAAAGCTTGCCAAAATAACGAAATGTCATGATCATAAAAAATCCAACCTTGCCTTCTTCGAAAGTTCAATACCTTACACAAGTGAAAATAAGATTTAACACAACTGGAAACAAGCAAAGCTACTTTAAAAATAAATAAAAATCAATGTAGTGATTCAACTTAATGAGCATAGAACAAGACTTTCATATAACTTTCAAAAGTGGATTATTATTATCATTATACAAAATCTTAAACAAATAAATATGCATAGAACAAATCATCACTCATCATTATCGTCATTATAAACTTAATCGAGTTTTATAAAATATAGTTAACTTAGTTAATTTATGATAATTATTATAAACTTAGTTGATTTTTATAAGACTTAGTTAACTTGTCTAATATTAAATAATTTATGTTATTATTATTATAAACTTAGATAATTTTTATTAACATAGTTAATTTATTATTATTATTATTACAAACTTAGTTAATTTTTATAAGACTTAGTTAACTTAGCTAATATTTAATAATTTATATTATTATTATTATTATTATAAACTTAGATAATGTTTATTAACTTAGTTAATTATTATTGTTGTTATTATTATTATTATTATAAACTTAGTTGATTTTTATAAGACTTGGTTAACTTGGCTAATATTAAATAATTTATTATATTATTATTATTATAAACTTAGCTAATTTTCATAAAGTTAGTAAATTTATTATTATTATTAGAAACTTAGATATTTTAAACTTAGTTATTATGTTTATTATTATTCTTATTATAAACGATTGATATTTATAAGACTTAGTTAACATGGTTAATATTTATAATGTATTATATTATTATAAACTTAGTTAATTTTAATAAACTTAGTTAATTTATTATTATTATTACTATTATTATTATTATAAACTTAGTTAATTTTTACAAACTTATTTAATTTTTATAAACTTAGTTATTATGTTTATCATCATTATTATTATTACAAACTTAACTGATTTTTAAAAGACTTAGAAAATTTGGTTAATATTTTATAATATTGTTGTTGTTGGTGTTATTATAAACTTAGTTAATTTGTTGTTGTTGTTATAAACTTATAGTTAATGTTCATAAACTCGGTTAATTTATTGTTATTACTATACACTTTGTTAATTTTTATAAAACATTTTTAATTTATATAAACTTAATTAATTCTTATAGACCTTAGATAATATTTTTTAATAGAATTAATAATAATACCTATCGTGTAAATTTCATACTTATTTATTTTATAGGTCTATGTATGGCATAACAACATAATATTAGATGACAAATATTGGAATAATGATAAATTTTAGTGAATATAGAAATATTTATTGTGTTTTTATTAATATTTATCATTATATTAATATTGATTAGAATGTAGTTAATTGAATGCATTTTAGTTAATATTAGATAAATATTGAGATATCGATATTTTTTTAATGAATATGGAAATATCTAGTGTTTTTTTAATTATTTATCATTATACAAATATTATCTAAATTGCCACTAAACTAACTGGTACATATGGTGTGTACATACACAACCAATATATATTTACTGGCCTAATATATTGTTGATGAACCGGTGATATCTTTACAAATCCTAGCAAATTCTGCATATGGCATCCTTACAATAGCTTCATCTCAAAGCCAGAGATCTTGCTTGCCTTATTTGAAAGTCGAATCAGAGATCAAGAGTCCTCAGATCCAAATAATTAAGATTTATTTCAAATTAATAAGACATAAAAATAACTAAGGCTTCACTTAATCAACAAAGGCTGTGTAAGAATTAAGCATTCACGGCATCAATGTGTTATGCAAAACATACAAACTGGTTACTTTATCAACCAAAAATACAAGTAAACGGGTATTCAGTAGCCATCTATCTGCAATTGTTTTATTCACTAGGTGTTTGTTTACATGAGTCTAGTGAAATATACCATGAATAATCTAAAATAGTTATAGGCAGCTATCCATAGAGCTTAATTATCATTACCAACTGCAATGCCTAGGCTCATCTATTATTCTTTTTAAGCAACAGCAAGCAACCAATAACAATGGTTTGTATAAAAATGAGGTACAAAATGTTATACCCTTAAACAAATTTTACGCAGCTGCAAGCAATAGAAAATCGACATACGTACGTTTTACTTGTACTCAACTAATTATTTGTAGTCTGGTAGTCTCCTACCAACCGTGAAACGATCTTATACATATATATATATATGTGTGTGTGTGTGTGTGTGTATGTACGTGTGTGTATTATTTGTAATAACGCAAGTGATCATGGAGCAAGTCTGCAAGTCTCCTACCAATGGTGAAACGATGTTTAATATAGTTATTTAAAGTCTTCTAGTCTATTATGACAACAAATACATATCACATATATAAACAATCTTTAATTTGTAGTCTGCTAGTCTCATACTGTATTTATATTTAAAGGCACTAATATTATCTTATGCGGAAACAAGTTACTGCTAATTATTTAAACAGTTAGATGCAACTTTTTTAATGACATCTTTAGCAAATAATGTTTTGTTATACAAATTTCTAAAGGAAATTTGAAAAAATGCCTCTTAATATAGCATATATACATGATTTCTAATTGAAATTTGAAAAAATTTCTAAAACTATTGATGGCTATGGGCAGTTATTGGCCTATAGTCATATAATATATGTTTGGTATATTTTTTTTAAGTGCAAGAAACACTAAAAGATCTGCACTAAGACTCTAATATTGAATTTAAAAATGATATTGTCTTCCTAACTTTTTCGGCATGTTTTAAAGCATGAATTAACAATCGACCCTACCATCCTTTCAAAAAAGAGTTATGTTAAATATATTCAATTTTTATTGTTAGTAGTCTTCCTTTCATTTTTATGTTCGGATTTGTTGTAAAATTTTCAAACATTTTATTGAGGATTTGGGTTTTGATTTGGAAGAGAAGAAGTAAAGAGGAAGAAGAGAAGTTAGTCCCACATGATAGAAACTTATACAATATATTTGTATAAATAAAGTTTTCTCATGTGGATGTTGGGGCCTTGGGGCTCCCATATGTTTGCTTTGTTATGAGGAGAGAAGTCATGCAACACCACACGCGCGCCGCCGCCGTCGGGCCGGGTTTCAGATTCGATAATATTTTTTAGATTATATGTGAACAATAACGGGCCATATTTCAGCCCGTTAAGGACCCAAAACCGAAATTCCTGAATTTGAATAAATTGCGGGAAATCTGTAACGTTACAAAATGAATAGACGCGACCGTTTGTAACAGTTGTGAACCATTCAAAATGAATAGACGCGACCGTTGCAAACGGTTGTGTCGCTTGGCGAATAGGCACCTCTCCACCACTATAAATAGTGACGCCCAGAAATCCTTGAGAACAGTTTTTTCATCTTTCTTCTTCTTCTTCACAGAAGCAGTTTTGCGACGCCAGAACTCCGTCGCCATTACTCTGTTTTGTGACACCTCCGAAGTGTTACAAACTCAGAAAACGTCATAGAATTGCTCTCTTCTTCCTCTTCTTTCTATTCTATACAAATTGCATCATCAAAAACCATTACTAAAGTGTTCTTGGTCGGATCAAAGGTGTACAAACTTTGAATCCGATTTCACTGTTATAGGGCTTCATTGAATCCTGAAAGTCGATAGTTCGATAACCCGTTTGTACTTGGTGGGTTGAACTATTGTCTGAAAGAATCTATTTTATAGATCCTTGAAGTCGGAAGTACAACATTATCTTCTTCACAATCGCCATCAAATTTGTCTCGAACCGCAAAATCACCAACGAGATTCACTTGATTTCTATTGTTGTTTCTAAAGTTATAAAGCTGAGGAAACAGATTAGCCAGCACTGCAGTTCATTCATACCGAATTGTTCAAAATAGACAAGGTAGTGTACATTTTTTCTTCCGGCTACTGACCCAAATAAATCCAAAACTAATATATTTTGATCATTATGTAAGGGACACCAAATTGAAATTTTGTAATTCCAACCCCCTTTAATAAGAAAAACATATATCCATACGAAAACTCAAAAAATATAATAGAAAATGCATAATAAAAGAGATTTAAATGTATCTTAATCTTGCTTGGTTGAGGCAGAATCATGAATCACAGCAAGTCATTCAACTAGCCGAGAGTGTGAATATTGGTGAGCGTAAAACGATGGATATATTTTCATAGCAGACAAGTAGTCCTAAAGAAATAAAAAAGTGGTTTGTATGCATGATAAGATTCATAGGCAAATCATCTAGTATAAAGTTATAGATTTTAGAAAGTAATTAGAAAGTGGAATGGCAGCGTACCTAAATATTGCAAGCACAAAATCAAAAAGCTTGTCGCTTCCCGGAATTCAACCTGCAAATTAAACTCAAAATTTTTGGTATTGGAATAACATAATGAATTAGTTGCATATATATTAAAGAGATTAACGCATCAAGAGATCTCTGCTTTTCATCATAAATCACACAGCTACAAATAATTCTTCTTTATTGAAAGCGAATACAGATATTGGGCCATGAAGACCGAAACCCATTAGAACAAATCTATTCAATTATATAAGAAAGAGAATATAATAGAATTATTACTGCTAATTATTGATAAACTCAAAATTATTATTTCTTTGTAATCTAACAGAGATCTCTTCTCTTCTCCATGTCATCATTACAATTTTTTCATTCCTCATTTATTTTCTATCATTATTTTACATCCCTCCCATTTATTTGTTTTTTCATCATGTTATCTCTTTCCCTATTTCAGTTTTATATGCATTCTACAATTCAATAAGAAACTAAAATTATATTTCAAGTCTAAATCAACTTAAAGATTCTATCCAAATAGTTTTTTAGTCAACCACTTTAATTTTTTTATCTAACTATAATTTGATTGAATTTATCATTAGTTCTTCAATTTATATTCATCTTAAAAAATTGTCATTTTATTCATGTTTTGTAGAGATTATGTTTATATTTGTTGCTTTCGATAGTTTTACAAAAAAAATTGTCTAAAAGTCTTCAAAAAAACTTGGTTTACTAATCTATCAAACTGGATTTAAAGGTTTGATTTTTACTTTATTACCTTTATTTTCATTTAATTTAAGGTTGTATTTTTTGTTTTAGCTCTAAATATATTATTTCAGATCTTTACTTCAAATGTTGCATTCAAAAATTGTTTTCTTCTTAGATTTGTTACAATTTGCATGAATATGAATATGACCTCCTTTATATTTTTAGAAGGTTATTGGATTTATTAATAGGTTGATATCACATAATCATTTTTATTTTGTAAAATCTATAATACATAAAGCTTGACAATTTTTTATTCTTAAGTTTTCTATTTACATCGACATTCATCTTATCTGTATTCGTTTAGTACGATAATGATTTTCATTTCTTTCATTCATTTTGTAGGGATAATTAGCTTCTAACATATAGATATAAAATAATCTTAAAATTTTTATAATACACAAGTGGTAAAGTTGATATTTTTATTTTGAAATATAAGTATATACAAAAAGCAAGTTGGAAAAAATCTCATACTTTCTTATCATTTCAGTTTCAATCTGTATCATTATCAACTTAGTTTCCTTCATATTCTGCAGGAGGTTATTGGATTTAGTAATACATCGATATCGTAGATTCTTTGATCATTTTTATAATATCCTTGATATGTAATGTTGAATTATATTTTAGTTCTCAAGTTTTATATTTACATCAGTGTTCATATGATTTGTGTTTGGTTAGTATGATCAGGAATTTTATTTCTTTTGTGTATTTTGTATAGCATAATTGATTTACTGACATATGTATACCCAACAATCTTAAATTATGTATAATCTGAGACGAAATTGATGTTTTTCCATATTTAAATGTATGTATTTAAAAAATAAAGTTGGGGAAAATATCATCTATGAAGTAAAAGAATAGTCAAATGATAACTTTCTATGTCATATTTGAGAAAAAGAATTAAAAAATAATATAAATATTACTTTTATTATGTCTATCGTATGTACCTTTATGTTGAAAGTTTGTTTTTTAAAAGGTGTTAGATGAACTTAATTTTTAATTAAATATTTTATTTTTTTATACTCAACCTATACTTATTTTTGTAATATGAGATATTATCCATCTTAATTGTCCCACAATTTAGTACATTTTCCTGTGGTGATGCTTCATTGACCGTGGAATGTACATAAATAGCACGTATTTTCCTATTTAATAACATTGAATTTTTGGAGATCTTATAGAAATT
Source organism: Allium fistulosum (assembly GCA_030737815.1). Classification (NCBI taxonomy): domain Eukaryota; kingdom Viridiplantae; phylum Streptophyta; class Magnoliopsida; order Asparagales; family Amaryllidaceae; genus Allium; species Allium fistulosum. The sequence continues at coordinate 1,102,864,966 of CM060905.1, forward strand.
AGTGACAATTATCTTTTATTTTCTACAAAGATTGTTTGATGCTATATTGTTTGATTTTATTGTGCAGAGATGTTTATAAATCGTTATGAATTAAAGATGTGTTATTAATAATGTTTACAAGTAAACTAACTTCAAATGGAAAGAATTGTATTTAAAAGGAATAAATTGATAATATTCATTTAGTTCAAATTCAAACTAAATTGAGAATTATTGCAATTAATTCTCTTTTATTGAAATTTATTCTAATTAAAGAATAGTTACGCACTAATCTTCATTAATCCTAATCAATTACGGTCCACTTTTAGTCAATATAACATTTTATTTTTATGATTGATTAAGACTAATTTTTAGTTTTACTTAATTGTATATCTCCAAAGTATACTTTTATTAAACATGTTATGTGGCTTTTATTCGTAGTATTTGCACATTTTCAAACAAACTATGATCATGTTCAAGTAATTGAAATCATTAAAGTTATAATATGCATAGTTAACAAGTCATGTTTTTTAAAGGCTTAATATAGTAACAATAATACAATATACTATATACATAACTGTTAATTATAAAATTATTGCATGATCTATAAACCTAAATGATACTCTAGATACAAAAGATAGAACGTCAAATGGTAAACGACTAATTCTCGTCTATGCTTTCAGTTTCGAATAATGGTATGTTTAGTTCCTTTAATATTTTTAGATTCAACCATAACTGATTTATTTCAAAAAAAATTAACTCAATATAAAGCATGTGTAATTTAGTTAATTTGATAGTTTGGTAATATGTTTATTTTATAATTTGATTGTTTGATATTATAATCAAATCCGGTCACATTTTTTTGAAAATTAATACGATCAAATTTATGGCAAGTTATTTTCTTAAGTTAGCACCAAAAAGAATTAATACATAATAAATTCTCTAATCTATTTTGTGTTTGTTTAGTACGGTCATGAATTTCATTTCCATCATAAGTTTATAAGGCATAGTTTTTTTACTAACATATATACATCAAAGAATCTTTAACTGAGTATAATCTGAGATAAAGTTGATATTTTTTCCATTTTGAACTATAAGTTTTTATGAAAATCAAGTCGGAAAAATATCATTTATGAAGTAAAAAAATAGTCAAATAATAAATATCTATGTTGCAATTCAAGAAAAGTATATTGAAAGTTTATTTCTAAATAAGCGTTCTACAAACTTAAATTTTATTTAAATAATTTATTTTGTTATACGCAACCTACACTTATTTTTTGTAATATTAGATATTATCCATCTTAATCGACCTACATTAATACATTTTTCTATAGTAATGCCTCAATGACCATGAAAAGTTCATAAGTAGCACACATTTTACTATTTAATGCATACACCAAAAACTTGGAAATCCTATGGAACATCTTAGCAATTATTTTTTATTTTATGTGAAGATTGTTTATGCTATATTGTTCTGATTTTTTTTTGCAGTGTGGAGATGTTTATATATCATTACAAATTGAATATGGATTAATAATAATGCTTATAAGTATGGTAACTTCAAATGGAAAGAATTATATTAAAAAGGAATAATTGGTTGTTAATTTCATTTAATTCCAGTTCAAACTAATTTGAGAATTATTATAGTTAATTCTTATTTGGCTGCTTCTATTGCCACCCTTAAATTTTCCTTTCACCCCCCGGTTAAACTAGTATAACTTTTATTGCAATTTTACCCCTATTCACTACCTGCACTCAGATATATCAATTCCTTTTCTACGAATCACATAAGATCAGGACATGGTTTTAATTTCTTCTATGTCTTGTCTGAACTAGAAAATTCAAATTCTTTCAGGACACAAAACGTTGATTTTAATGCAGTATTAGGTTTAGTAAATGAATTAGCTAAAACAATTTGCTTCAGCAAACTAGTTCCAACCAGTTAGGGTTTGAAACAATTCGCATACACAAGTTAAAATCATAATTTTCTTGAATCTTAAATCTAAAACTAACAAAGCTTACCATATTTTGATTTGAATCTTCTTTCCCGCTCCATTCTAACTTTGATAAAGATAAACTAGGAAATTGTTTAATTTTTTAAGGTGAAATCATGCATTAGATGTGAGGAGAAATTGATTCTACCAAGCATGAAGTGGAATGAAATATGACAGTAATAGAAGAAAGGGAGAAAAGGGTAATTCTGGAATGAGTCGGGGGGGTCAAAAGATTTACGTGGAGTGTGAAATATTTCTGAAATATATCGGGGGGTTAAAAGCACTTTTAGGGGTGTTAATAGATGAAGCCTTCTCTTTTATTAATACTTAATCTAATTAGGGAATAGTTACATACTTAGTCCCCGTTTATGGACACCGCTAACGTTCAACCAAAAGTGGTTAGTGAGGATTACGTCCGACGTGATTGATACGTAATAATCACGTTCGATAAGTCGAACGTAACTAATATGTTAGTGGTTTAGTTATCTGCATTTGGACTCTAAATAATATAGCGTTTTTATAAGATGTATTAATCACGTTCGACTTTTCTAAAATAAGTCGGACGCAATCCTTATTTTTTGGAAAGTTTTGAAACTTTTCTTTAAATAATTAATAATATTTCCTATTCAATACTATACATTAATTGTTAGTAATTAATCAACAATTATTGTACCATAAAAATACTATACATTACATAAATACTTCCTATCCAACCTCTAATCCATATTTGTCCATAAACGCCACAACCTCCAACCTCAAGTCAAACTATTTGTTAATTAACGCATCCTAATTCTCATTAATGTTAATCAATTGGTGTCAACTTTTAGTTTAATATAACATTTTATTTTTTTGATGGATTAAGACTAATTTTTAGTTTTACCTCATTGTATATTTCCAAAATATACTTTTATTAAATCATGTTGTGTAGCTGTAAGGACCCGGAAATTTTAACTATTTTTATAACATAATTAACTAAAATTTTGCTTGAAATTAAATAATTTTAATTTAACAATGAAAATTTGATATTTAAAATACGTCTATTTAGACATAGAAAATATCAGATTTTCATCAGATAATATGGAAGTTTATTTTATTATGTAATTTTATTTAAATTTAAAATTAGTTAATTTGATGAAATAAATTATTTTTGAAATCTGAATATTTCTATATAATAAAAATGTAAATCATTTTCTGAGTGAGACGTCATAATTCGTTTCATCAAATTTGGAATTCTCTAGCCCCATTTATCTTATTTTCGATGAATTTGCAGCAGTTTAGGAGCGAACTATCGACTTTTGATCGGATGGTCGTATCGTTAATATCTATGTACCATTATGTTCGTCTCAGCGTGCTGATCTCCGCAGTATGTTTATTTGGATGTTTTGGTGTCCAGTACGTGGTGAAACACGCGAAACGGTTAACCGTAACGGTCCGTCTGTTTGTTTCTATGTGATCATTCATTTTCCACCATTGTAATACCAATAGCCTGTTGCTTTTATTATTTCTAGAAATTTCGTATCAGACTTTTGTCATTCCTTCTATTCCCAATATATTGCCATTGTCCCTTCATTTTCATTTTCTGGGTCATTCTCTTCTCCTTCCTTTTGTTCTGCCGTGCATCAAAATACATAATATTATTATAAAATAAAGAAAGCAGAAGCCATTAGAGAGAACAATTTTATTCATTCAGAGATTAGTGATACATTTCCATTACATTAGCTCCTTTATATAAAGGCCTAGGAGTTTGGGATAAAACTTATCCCACGATGTGGGACTAAACAGAAAAACACAAAAGCATATTCACTTATATATTTTCATATATTATAACACTCCCCCTTGAATATGCGTCTTTAAAATCTTGGATGCTCATATGGTAGCTAGAAATTATTTCTTTTGAAACGTCCATAATAATTGCTCCCCCTCATTATTATCTTGCTTTCATACATCCATTCAGTCGTTATGAATATTGTCTGTTGCCTCATTAAAACCTCTGTTAGGAAAACCTAATGGTAAAACCTTGAACGAGGAAAAGAGTGCAACTTGAAATCATAGATATCATACAATGATATTCCTTTTAAAGAGTTTGATACTTCGGGATCAAAATAATGCCTCATTAAAACCTTACTAAGAAAAACCCAATGGGAAAAATCTTAGTGAAGGAAAAAGAGTACAATGACATATTTTATTTTCTTATTTCTTCGAATGAAGTTTGATGCTTCTGGATCAAACTAATGCCTCGTTAAAAACCTTACTATGAAAAACCCTGTGGGAAAAATCTTAGTCAAGGATAATAACACAATTTACTTAAATAACATATTTGAGATGTTATTTCTTGAAAAGACGTTTGATTCTTCTAGATCAAGATAATGCCTCGTTAAAAACTTAGTAAGCAAAACCCAGTGGGAAAAATCTTAAATAAGGAAAAAGAGTAGATTATAACTTATTTTCAACTGTTACTAGGGAGTTGATACTTCTGGATCAAGATAGTGCCTCATTAAAACCTTACTAATAAAAACCCAGTGGGAAAAATCTTAGTTAAGGAAAAAGAGTGCATTATAAAATACTTATGGATGCTCCCCCTGATTTAAAAATTTTCCTCTGAATTCATATTCGTCTTTCGATAACTCAAATTGGTTATAGATACTTCTGGATCCATAAATATGAATCTCACTAATAATACAATTTATTAATAGTTTCATTCGATACAATCAAATTTTCTAAGATTGTTTCTTCCAAATATAATTTTCATTTTATGCATTTTGTATACTACTTTTATGAAAAACACTTCATGTGCTTTCATTTTTGTGCTTCAAATCAGTTTTGCGTATTGCAACTATACATCTTTCATGAGTATTAAAAATTTCACAACAACATTACTAAAAAGCAAGAAGTAATCTACTCATCTTGAATTATATCAAGATTTTCATTACAACAATACTTAGAAGAAGGTTGTAATCCACACTTCATGTCTTTCGCATTCTTTATAACTATAAAAGTTATATATATTCTTCAGGAATTTGTATGCTTTAATAAGTATTTGCATATCGCAACTACCACTTCAATGGATATTAAGAGTTTCATTACAATAATACTTAAAAATAGGAAGTAATCTACTTATCATGAATTATATCAAGATTTTCATTACAACATTATTTAAAAGAAATTTGTAATCTACACCCTTTATTCTTTGCATTCTTTATAAGCATCAAAGTAATTTATATTCTTCGAGAACTAGTAGACTTTCATCATTTAGTATGATTTAACCAATATTCATACCTTCATGGTATTTTAAGTGTTTCAAACACTTTCGCTACTTCAGAATTCAATTATTTATAAAAACATCATGCCTAGAGCATTTAACACGATGTAGCACTACATGTGCTTCAGTAATTTCAGTGTGTTTTTCTATTATATATATATAATTATATTTTGTGAACTACATGTTCACATTTCTTATTTAGGAGAATTTCATGATGGCCAATCATGTTTTTCTCTAATCCAGGATCTTTAATCCATTTATAAACATAAGAGCTTTATTTATCATATTAAATCATGTCAGTTCTAGATATGATTTATTGAGATCTCTTTATTTATCATATTTTAGGTACCTAAACCACTTCTAGGGTTATTTGACAATCATGTCATGGATCTCTTACAGAGCACCCGTAAGTGTTTCTTCAAGAACACTCACCTCCTTTATTTGGCATCTTTATTACTTACTCCAAAAATATTTTGAACTGACTTTTGAACCACATTTCAAATGTGGTTTACACATTTTGATCCTTCAGGGATTCAAATCTATATTGGAGAAAGTTTACTGGGGATATTATTGATAATTTATTCAAGTTACTTAATATTTTGCATCATTTTATATTTTAACAAATATTTAACACCAATGATCAAAATGAGCTTGTATCCCTTTATCCCCCCCCCTCAATGTTGACAAACATTGTCACATTAAATAATAAACCTCTTTGGATTCTCATTTTGATCCATTATCACATTGCTACTAGAAAATACATTATATGTATATCAGTTATAGGAGGATAATCATTTTATTAGTTGGTAAGATGCATTCAATTGATATTGCTTATTAGAGTTTGTTCTCATTCATTGATCTAGAGAATTGGAGGAATTTACTTATTGTGTAGATCATTTGAATACATACATGACTTCAGGTCATTCAACATTTATGTTGATTGAATTTTAAATCACTAAATAATATCTATGCATAATCTATAAGATGAGTTCATAACAATCTTCGGGTTGTTAGTTGAATATCTACATATATGGATATATACGTGCGTCCACGTATTACATATATATATATATATTATAAATTTGCATATCCTTTCTCATTTGAGTTAGTGATTTTAGAACAAACTAATACATGGATCCAAACTATTAATTTTTGTTTATCACTCTGTAAATGTGAATCCTTAAAGATTAACTGATAATTTCCAAAATGTCAAGTTTGAAAATATGTTGAACTTCTGGTTCAAATAAATTAGGATCCAAACAATTCATACAGCTTACATAGTTCTCAAACTTTTTGGATCTAATCTAAACTAAATTAGGATCCTTCATAATCAAATTTATGTACACTTATTTGGTTTAATAAAATTACCAAATATATAAACAAATATCTTCTAGAGATATGTTATCATTTCCAAATATAAATCTCTACTAGAGATAATTTAGTATCACCACTTCTAGAGTGAACTTATCTCTTCTGGAGATATATATGTGCACTATTGGAATACCATATCAATATACAATATTTCTTTTATATAAATTACATAATTACTACCTTTACAGTATCATAAAATATCCTTGCTGGAGATTTTTGTTGTAATTGCTTTTGAAATGGAATATCAAACTTTAAATATAGTAACAAAATTAGATTCACCAAATGAAAGTAAGATGCAAGAGATAGAAACACTACTTCTGGAGTGTAATATTGGTATACAATATATTTTTTTTTTGGATAAATTATTGTTATTACTTCAAAAAAATTATATGGTTATTCCTTCAGGGAATATAGTGTTTCCTTTCAAGGAATTGCAATGTAACAAAAATAAAATTCCTATAACATCTCTTCTAGGATGTTGGATTTTGTAATATAAATATAAATAAGTATCTAAACATCTCTTTACAAAACTAAATTAATAGTTACTTTTTCAATCCAGTGATGTTTGAAATATCATATAACATAATATCTTCAGGATATTTGGGTAATATAATGTAAATATGAAGATATAAGGTAAGGTATAACTCATTTGGAGATTTTGTAATCTCTTGAATGCAGCATCATTATCTCATATGATGATTTATTAATTTCCTTTAACTTCTTCAAGAAGTACAACCTTATCACTTTACACAATTTCAATAGAGCTTCGGGCTTCTAATTCATGAACTTCGAGTTCATTAATTTGTTATGAACTTCAGGTTCTCAACTTTTGTGTAAATCTCTTGTTCAAAAGCTTATACATTTCGACTAATATAAAAAATAACTATAAGATTTCAAGTCATAGACTTTATCAACAAATCATTACATAATTCAAGACTTCAGGTCTCGGACTGAGTTATACAACTTCTGGTTGAAAAAAAAATTCTTTGCACAACTTCAGGTTGTTGTTCAAACTTATTTCCATTTGACGATTAAATTTTCTGATCCTCCTTCTTTTTTTTAGTTAGAACTTCTGGTTCTTTATTTTGAGGAAACTTGTAATTCACCGATTTATGTAAACTCAGCCTTTTATCATTATAGAAACTGTAGGTTCTCAATTTTTATTTTCTGTTCCCTTTTTTTTAAGAAAATATATTAGAAGATATTAAGCTTATCGTGTAAGCTTTTATTAATGTTTCCATCCACTTCAGGTGTGCTAAATCAATATTATACGTTTCTCTAAGAAACAATAAAATATTTCTTCTGGAAATATAAACTATGTATATCAAAATCATTTCCAAAGTCAAAATCTAAATCAAAGAGTTTTCAAAATGAAAACTTCATTTACCAAACATGTATAGGTTACTTAGATCTATATCACAAACCAAAACGCAATCAAGTTCAATAAATTTATTTGAACTAACAACAGAAAATTATCGAATTCAAAACTTACTTTCCAAAATAATCTCAAAAAGCATGCTATAATAAGCAAGTTTGAAATCAATTCAAATCCAAATTCAAAAAATCACAACATTTTATTTGTAAACCATGTACAAATCTCAAAGAAATATTATTTGAGTGTGATTTTGAGATCTACAATATAATGAGATCAGAAAAATAAGAGAAAAAAAAATCAGATCTACAGTAGAATGAGATCTGAAATATAATGACAAAAATACATGTACAGTGGAATAAGATCTATAAATTTAGATCTATGACAAAATAAGATCTTGAAAAGATAAGATCTATTAAAACTTAAATCCAAATCTGAAAAATTAGAAAATAGATATAGAATTGTGAAACAAGAATACTGAAATCTAGATCTAAATTAATCGCAAAACAAATCTAGAAAAGTAGATCTAGAAAATTTCAAACCTGATTTCATTGGTTGAATAAGAGGAAGAGATAGATCTGATTTCAGCAACTGATTAAGAGAAAGAGATGTATCTACATAAAAGAAAAGAAAAAACGGATCTAATCTTCTGGATTAGAATATCCAATACATTTAAGAAAGAGATCGTGCTAATAACGTGTTATAAAATAATGAAAGCAGAAGCCATTAGAGAGAACAATTTTATTCATTCAGAGATTAGTGATACATTTCCATTACATTAGCTCCTTTATATAAAGGCCTAGGAGTTTGGGATAAAACTTACTCCACGATGTGGGACTAAACAGAAAAACACAAAAGCATATTCAGTTATATATTTACATATATTATAACAAATATAATATATTAATTTATACATGTTACTTCTTCTATTATTGCCTGAGAAATAATTCATATAACTGTTCATGATTTGGGAGCCTGTGCGTCATTTTTCCCAAACCCAATTTGTGCTCTGGCCATCAACTACACCCACGCAAGCTTCTCCTGCTCCAAGCCCACGAGCCGCCTCTCACAACCCTTCAACCTACCGCTCCAACACCCCATGCGCCTTCTACCCCACAGCCTCATCTCCAAGCTCCGCCCTGAAGTGTTCATTCTCTTCCATGGAAGCATGCGGCCGTGTTTTTCCCACCACCTTTCTCTTCCCCTGGCCACCTATCCTCCCACCTTCACCACCCTACCACTGTCCTCCTCTGCCTTACGCCACCATCTCAACCCACTACACAACCATTCCCCTACCCGATGCCACCCAAACAGCATCACATGCCTCCAAGCTGCCGAACAGCCTACCCGAACTCCATTTCCGCCACCTTATCTCCTTCACACGCAACAGTCCTTCCCTCCTCCACCATCTATCACCCTCGCCACATGTACCTGCAAGCATCGTGCCCGACTAGACCCGCTACTCTCACCTCCGGCCTAACCTTCCACCAAAACTCCCCGCGGTCTCCTTCCCATCTAGCTCTCCCCCTGCCGCATCCCCTGACCATCGCCGCCCACACTCCATCACCCGGTAGCAGCTTGCGACCTTTCTTTCAACAAACCAGCTAGCAGTTATATATATTTAGGCGTACGCATATATATACATGAAATTTTTTGAAAGGTAAATGTTTGTTTATTAAATATTGATTTTTTCTTTTTACCGTATATATATAAATACAATATATATAAAGTTGTTTAAGTTGCTTAAGTATACTAGTTTGTATATAGATCTGTTGTTTATAATGTATAAAATTATAATAGTTTATATAAAGTGAAATTTTGTCTTGTCCAATTTGTTGCTGCTTATATATAGTAAAGTAAAATTATATATATATATATATATATATATATATATATATATATATATTTAATATATAAGCTGTGTATATATACTTTGATTTTAACACTGTATAACGTTTGTATATACATTAGTTATATATAATCTGTCTACTTATATATGTAAAAGTTTATATAAGATTTATATATATATATAAGTTTTTTATGTGATCCGTCGGTTGTTATAATATGTAAGTTATACAAGTATATGTTGGACCGTACATATATATTTACATTTATTCGTTGGTTACAGCATGTATATGTTGGACTTTATATTGATTTTTTTTAAATATTGGTTTTAATGTATGTAACTTATATATTAGTTTATATATATAAGTATATATGAGTTTGGTTTTAATATATATATATATATATATAAAGAATTTATTTTGATATGTGTTACAAATTGGATATTAAAAGAAATATATTAGCAAATTTTTTATTTTTAAGATTTTTTATTTTGTTTCCTCAATTTTCGAATATCTATTTATCATCTTTGTCCATCAGATCCGTGTTCAGCTTACTTCGCTTTAAGACTTGTTGTTGGATTGGTCGATTGTCTAGATCGTGATTCAAATCGTAGTTTATCGTGTTATCTATTTTCTCTAGCCTCGAAAGGTGAGCAATCACTCACGATTAACATTCTTAAATTTAGTAAATTTGATTTCACTTGAAACGACAATTGAATATGTTGTTAAATTTGAATTGTTAGTTATTTAATTGTTAAGATGATATACCATTATCTCCAATTGTTCACCTGTGATATATGACACCATATCATGTTGTATATATTTTATTTAATTTATCACTGATGATATATGCCTGTTGTTGATATACTATATTTTTATCATATTTGTTCTCACTCTGCAAGTTCCCTGTTAGTTTAGAAATCCCTATGGGTTGAAATGATACATACCCGAACAATTTTATAGATTAAGAGAAAATCGCTATGGGTTAAAATGATAAACCCAAGCGATTTTCATTGATTTCGAATTTTTGGGATTGCGGGTTGAAATGATATATACCCGTAGATATTTAAATTGCGGATTGAAATGATAAATATCTATATCACTTGACAATAGGATAGAAAATTATATACGGACACCGTTGGTCTATATTTTGAAAATGATTCCCAAAGTTTGAAAGGAAATATATGGGTTTTTATTAAAAATTGATTTTAAAATATAATGTGTATAAAATTTAGATTTTTAAAATAATATGTTTTGGAAATTTTAAGTTATAAGTTAGTTTTGAAAAATATAAATTTTAAGATTTTACTTATAATTTTATTATTTAAAAATATATAAAATAAGATTTAATACAAAATACATTTAATAATAAGATTTAATTAATAAAATTTAATTTAATTGGCTTATAATATGTTTAAGTATTTATTTAAATTTATATTAATATTTTAAAAATAGATTTTTTATAACTTTAATAATAAAGGTTAGGAAGATAAATTAATGTTGACTTGGAATTTAAATTGGTTAATAATTGAATTTAAATAAGAATTTATTTGAACTTATTGATTTTGAGATTTTGAAAAATATGATTTATAACTTAATTTGATAAAAAGTGATTAAATGAATATTCTCAATTTAAAATAAAATTGAGATTGAATATGTAATATTGATTTAAATTTATAAATTGGGATTTTAATAAATTGTTATTAAAACGAGTATATACGCACGTCCAGGTGAACCTACATTTGATCATTGAGTCATATTTTTATAGCATAGCTATTTAAAAAATGAAAATAAAATCAATGCAATGATCATCTGCCACATCAACACATTCAAATATATTCAATTGCCTCATGAATTGGTTTAGTGCACATGAATAGTAAGATCAAACAAAGGGATTTTCACTGATTAATAGACTCTCGTCTTTCCCCAATACTTGTACATAAAAATATAGCTAGAATCGGTGTTCAAACTGCTTGGCCTCAATTCCTTGCATCTATTTTTTGGATCTCACATCTGAGACCTGTTATCTGTCTAAATGTTGCTTTGTCAAAATATACAATATCCTTAGATAATAGAAATATAGTTCCATGACTCAAAATTGCATAAAGACCTTAGATTTGCTTTTATTATTTTTCCATTGATGAATTATAAAAAAGAATTTTACAAAATATCATCATTCTAATTCATTTTGTTTTGATATATAACTACCAAATAGTGCTTCAACATTATTTAGTCTTGGGAATTTAATTAATATTCATGATTCTCTTTTTGAAATACAAATTATTTAAATTTTTAGAAAGGTACACGTGCAAATATACAATGCATCAGCTGTAGAGATACAGAAATTTTGTTTGCAAATGTTGCACTAACAAAAATGTTGCAGTTGTTTTTTTAATGGTTGCAAAGATGATGGGTAAAGTAGGTGGCTAAGCATTTACAAAATCATTTTTTTGTAAATGTACAATTTCTATTCTTTTATTAGTAGTCACCGTTGATATTTTCGGCTTGGATGATGGGCACTATAACTTCTTTCATTTAGTTTTAGTTAACCCATTATTGTATTTTAAATTTTTATGCAGCCCAAAGTCACATAGCAAGTGCGACCAAACATAGATGGCTTACCAAGAAGCCAGCCAAGTTATTGGATTAAGGAGAATGCTTCCAGAAGAGAATTTTTTATAGAATTTTTCCTTCCTATTGTGTGTTATGCTATCACAATTTGAATGGATTGGTTATCAAATATTCAGAACAGGTATATACTTATAATGCATGCAAAATTTTCATATGCTTACGTTAAAATAGTGCATAATGTAATAAACGTCACCAAATTTACATAAAAATGACATGATATAAAACTTTTATCCATTTTTATCATTTATCCATGCATAGCATGCCACTATAATTATGCAATGCAATATGGTTTGGCAAACATTAATAAATTCAAAAAAAAATTAATGACCTAGCATTGTAGATAATCATATTGGTAGCTTGCTCCGCATAGAATGAATGTCACCAATATGTGTACACGTAACTTGCATTTCATACAACTAAAGATAAAGTTTTTCAAACTTTCGTATATAAAATTTGAAAGGGACGCGGAAGATGATCTTAAGGCTATTTAACACTAGAGGGGGGGTGAATAGTGTTTTAAGAATTTCTTTAAAACTTCTTTGATTTAAATTGAATTAACTAACTTAATGCAAATACACAATCACAGATCAAATCACAGAATCACAAACAAATGCAAATATAAATAAAAAGCAAGTAAAGGAAAGAACACACCAGGAATTTTATACTGGTTCGGTGTTACCCTACATCCAGTCCCGCACAACCCGTACAGCTTTCTATTCAACAATAATCTAGATTACAATCCCTCGATTCCAAGGCAACGAGGTACACCCTCCAGATTCTCAGGTCTCTGGGTAGAACCACTTGATTCACAGGACACAAGTTCACCCGATCGATTTCCAAGGACACGATCACACCTTTATAACCCCACACAAGTTTCTTTGAGTACAAATGTATCTATAACTCTAATAAGCACTGAGATTCTTTGGAGAAAGTGGCAGAGAATCAAACTAGAGATATTCTGGTTTGATTCACTTAAGATTTCGGCAGAATATGGATAGGATGATTAGAAAATAAGATAAGAGAGTAAAGAGGAGAGAAAATGAAGAAAGTAGTATTTTGAAAACGTCCATAACAGTCTCTATTTATAGAGAATGAATGGATGTGTCCATTCGAAGAGGTTTAAACGAATAGACACTTCTTTTGAAAACAACCTTTGCTGTAACGGGAAGCATGTCGACATGACAGGTAAATAGGATGTCGACATGGTCTAGTAAAAAGTGATGATTTGCTTTACTTTGAAAATGATGATTTAAAACATATGCAACTTTATTCAAATGGACTCTATGTATTTGTAGAAGGTATTTAGAAGTAGAAATACTTATGAATGTATATATGTATATATACTAAAATATATTTAAAATCAAAGTAAATAAACTAAAGTAAATATAATATAAAAATAGATTTTGAGGCTAAAATATCAAGGACAATTTTGAAATCAAAATATAACAAAATGATAAATATGATTTTGAGGCTAAAACATTTTAGGAAATGTGAACGAAGGTTTTTCTTTTGAAAAGGAATATTTGAAAATCATTTTATAAAACAAGAGATAATTTTGAAAATCATTTTGAATCAAAATTAGTGGATAACAAAATAGGGCTACTATCCGTTCCACTAGATATTTCGTGAGTTCCATCTCACTAGGGTTCCATCCCTTTAACAAGAACGAAGTGGATTCCATTCCACGAGTAAATTGGATAAAAAGAATGATAGTGCTTTCAAGGAGTTTTAACAAATATCTAACCTAACTATATTATTTGTCTTGAACTCTTGAATATCTTGAATCTCATGAGTCTTCAATCTTGAACTCTTGATCTTTGTCTTCATCAATTTTGTTTTCTTTACTGTACAGTCTTCTTTTGTTGATACCTGCATATAGATTTCCTGCACATATATATTTTATAACACTTCTATAGTTGTTGTCATCAAAACCACTATCCTATGGACTAACATTCTCCCCCTTTTTGATGATGACAACCTTTGTTTATAAAATATTTATATTCTCCTTATAACTCCCCCTAAATCTAATAACTCCCACTTAATCTATGCCTAACTAACCTATTTTATACTTCTCCCCCATTGTCATCAACAAAAAAATGACACTAACTCCCCCTAAATCTATGATATTAATGATAGTGTTATCATTAATAATACTGAAACTAGATATAACAATGCTAAATATTGTATACTCAGAATGATATATATGAGTAATATAAGAATGAGAATAATAAGTGTAACCACAAATTATTTTATTCATATCACTATATACATAACTGTTAAATGAAAAGAAAATGCATACAATAAGTAGACAAATCAATCAAACATAAGCACACCTATTTATGTCTTATTACATAATCAATATAGTAAGTTATCATAAATCAACCATGTTTAAAACCAAACCAAATCAAGTATTTCAAATCAAATCAATTTTAAACCAAATCAAACAAGTTAAATGTTACGTGGAACTTCAACCCATCCCTCTTTTCCAAAGATGGGATCCGCTTTGATTACTTCCCAATCTTCATCGTCCTGGAGCAATGTCTTCGGTGGATTTACTTGGAGATCCTCTTTGTTGAGAGCGGAGATCATCCATCGTAGTGCATCGAAATGCCTTTCTTGTTCCTTTATCATCTGCATTTGACTTAGTTCTAAGTGCCTCTGATTTCGTAGAATAAAAGTAAGAATATCTTTGAAGGATTTGAGAGTCTCTTCAAGATTATCACTTAGATTTGAAGAGGATGAAGCCATTTTGACGATAAGTAAGAAGGAAATAAGTAGATAAGAGTAGAGAGAAGTTATGAGAAGTTTTCTGGAAGAAAACAGGACTTAAATAGACAGGAAAGTCGTTTGAAATGAATAGACATAAGGAGTTATTTTGAATTTCAAATTGAAATGTCCATTCAGAATATTACCAGTATATGTCGACATGACCTTTATACAATATGTCGACATACATAGCAGATTTTGCACATCTTATTTTTGAATTTTCAGTGTATATACATATGATTTATATATATATTACTTGATATAAATAAGAGTAACAGTAAGATAAACAGAGAATAAGCTTCATTTCATACTAGAACAGAGAAGTACATGAATTTCATAAAGAAAACATAAAGATACAACTTTCAATACACCAAATTTCATTGATATACAAAAAGTAAACTCTAGAAACTAGTAGATGAGGATGAAGATGATGAGATATTGAGCTTCTTGCTGACTTTGGAGAAGAACTTGTTCATAGTATTGGACATTTTGTCCAATTTTTTGTTTACGGAGTGTTTGAGAGCTTTTTGATTTTTCACAATCACTCGTTGATTGTGAAGGAGAGTCTTGTTTGATGGTCGTGTGGGAAAATCAGTACTCTCTAAGGAAGTTTCTTCACTTTCTTCCTCTTCTTCTTCCTCACCTTCTTCTTCCTCCTCTTCCTCTTCTTCTTGCATTTCCTCATACCCCAATCGTGCTTCTTTTTCCGTTAGTGTTTCGTATGGTTGAAACACGTGCGGAATTTTCATAAGTGAAATATTGGAATGATTAAAAACCTTTCGTGGAAAGAATTCTTCACTTCTCATATCCACTCCAAAGTAATTAAAAATTCTAGTGAGGTATATTCCATGATATAATGCATTCTCTCCCGAATCCAAGTTTTTGTGTCGAAATTCATCCAAGATAACTTGTGCCCAATTAATATCATAATTTCCAAAAATTGCAAAAAGAGCCTTACACACTTTTTGAGTCGGGTTATTGTAATTTCCCGATCTCGGAGTAATAGTGCGTTGAAGGAGAAGATTAACAATACGAGCTTTTGGTCGAAAAAATTTGTTTTTGAAATCCATTTCTTCCTCAAAAATATTGTGAAAAGTTTCACGATCGGTTTCCTCGATTTCAAAAGAAGAAAGATTGGAACCGGTACTTTTACACTCAAGTATGGTTCCTAAAACATCGGTATCCAAAACAATTTGTGTCCCCTTGACACTACTCCACACTTCATCATCCCTTCCATTATAAAAACCACGATTTAAATTTGCATAAAACATTTTGACAAGGTTTGGATAGCAAACAAAATCATTTTGGTTATTGTCAACCAAGCTTAGAATACCATTGTTTTGAAAGAGAGCATCAATTTCATAAGAAGCGAAGTCATTAAAAATAGCAAAATTACCCGAATGAACTTTTCCATAAGTTGCAAAATTAATGTATGCAAGTATGACATCTCTATTATTGTAGAGATGATCTTTGGTGGCTCTTGACAGCCTCATTCCGGCTACGTTGCTAGTGGATGCCATTTTTGAAGAGATAAGAGTGTTTGAAGATAAAATTTGAATTGAAGATGGAGATAAGTGTTGATAGAAGATAGATATAAAGAGGTTGAATAGGTGGATTCTCTGGTCAAAGAGTCATAACTATTCAGAACATAGGAGTTAGTGAAAAGGTGGAGGGAAATTTGAATTTTGAATTCAAATTTAGAAATCTGATTTGCTATAGGTATGTCGACATTACCAATAAGTGCCATGTCGACATGCACATCAGATTTTGCAAAAATGATTTCAAGCATGTACAAGATTTATATATATATATATATACTTATATATATTATGATTATTGTCTGAATATATTTTGAAAATATATTATACAGAAAATATATAAAAATAATATTATATAAATTTTTAAAAGATATTTAAAAATTTTAAGTTAATAAAATCAATTATATACTTAACTAATAAACTATTCTAAGCAACCAATTTTCAACCAATTAAAATAGTAAACGTGTACCTTGTTTGAGTTCCATATCATCCTGATTATCTGAATTCTGAGTTGTCATAAAACACATATTTGACAATTCTGTTTTCTGTTCATCATCACTTGAGGACGTATCTGAATCATCCAGTGTTGCTGCAAATGCTTTCTTTCTTTTCTTTGAATATTCTTTGTTTGATTGAGGAGTTTGCTTTTCTAGATGTGGACAGTCTCTTTGATAATGACCAAACTCATTGCAATTGAAGCATTTGATGTTGTTGAGTGATTCAGTGTTATTTCCAAAACTTTTTCTCTTGTGATTATTCATTTTTCTATACTTCAAGAATTTTCGAAAGTTTCTTGTCATGAAGGCTATTTCTTCATCATCATCACTAGAGTCTGATTCACCAGTTAGTGCATTGAAGGCAATGGACTTTTTTTCTGATGACTTATTCTCCCTTCTTCCCAGAATTTGAACTTCATATGACATCAGATTTCCAATTAATTCATCAATCTTCAAGGTACTGATGTTATTTGCTTCTTCAATCGCCAGTGTCTTCAAATCCAATTCTGGAGTGAGTGAATTCAGAATTTTCCTGACTTGATCTTCTTCGGAGATTGCTTTTCCCAGAGATACTAGTGAATGAACAATATCCTGAAAACGACTATACATATCTGGAATAGATTCACTAGGCAACATCTTAAATAATTGAAATTGATTAGTAAGAATATAAATTTTGGTCTGTTTAACTTTGCTTGTTCCTTCATGAGTAACTTGCAGAGTTTTCCAGATTTCATATGCAGTTTTACAAACAGATACCCTATTAAATTCATTTCTATCTAGTGAACAAAATAAAATATTCATGGCTTTTGAATTGTTTTGAGCCACTTCTCTTTGAACGGTCGTCCATTGAGCAAAATCAGTTGTGGGCTCAGTGTATTTAGTTTGTGTCATATTCCATGTTTCTAAACTAATGGATTGTAAATATATCTTCATTCTACATGCCCAATATGCATAGTTACTGCCATTGAAAAGTGGTGGTCTGGAAGTGGACTGACCCTCTACAAATGAACTAAAATACCAGTGTTGGTAGCCATTGTTACTTTTCAAAAATCAGGTTATGAATACTTTGAAAAACTTGCTCTGATACCAAATGAAAGGGACGCGGAAGATGATCTTAAGGCTATTTAACACTAGAGGGGGGGTGAATAGTGTTTTAAGAATTTCTTTAAAACTTCTTTGATTTAAATTGAATTAACTAACTTAATGCAAATACAAAATCACAGATCAAATCACAGAATCACAAACAAATGCAAATATAAATAAAAAGCAAGTAAAGGAAAGAATACACCAGGAATTTTATACTGGTTCGGTGTTACCCTACATCCAGTCCCGCACAACCCGTACGGCTTTCTATTCAACAATAATCTAGATTACAATCCCTCGATTCCAAGGCAATGAGGTACACCCTCCAGATTCTCAGGTCTCTGGGTAGAACCACTTGATTCACAGGACACAAGTTCACCCGATCGATTTCCAAGGACACGATCACACCTTTATAACCCCACACAAGTTTCTTTGAGTACAAATGTATCTATAACTCTGATAAGCACTGAGATTCTTTGGAGAGAGTGGCAGAGAATCAAACTAGAGATATTCTGGTTTGATTCACTTAAGATTTCGGCAGAATATGGATAGGATGATTAGAAAATAAGATAAGAGAGTAAAGAGGAGAGAAAATGAAGAAAGTAGTATTTTGAAACGTCCATAACAGTCTCTATTTATAGAGAATGAATGGATGTGTCCATTCGAAGAGGTTTAAACGAATAGACACTTCTTTTGAAAACAACCTTTGCTGTAACGGGAAGCATGTCGACATGACAGGTAAATAGGATGTCGACATGGTCTAGTAAAAAGTGATGATTTGCTTTACTTTGAAAATGATGATTTAAAACATATGCAACTTTATTCAAATGGACTCTATGTATTTGTAGAAGGTATTTAGAAGTAGAAATACTTATGAATGTATATATGTATATATACTAAAATATATTTAAAATCAAAGTAAATAAACTAAAGTAAATATAATATTAAAATAGATTTTGAGGCTAAAATATCAAGGACAATTTTGAAATCAAAATATAACAAAATGATAAATATGATTTTGAGGCTAAAACATTTTTGGAAATGTGAACGAAGGTTTTTCTTTTGAAAAGGAATATTTGAAAATCATTTTATAAAACAAGAGATAATTTTGAAAATCATTTTGAATCAAAATTAGTGGATAACAAAATAGGGCTACTATCCGTTCCACTAGATATTTCGTGAGTTCCATCTCACTAGGGTTCCATCCCTTTAACAAGAACGAAGTGGATTCCATTCCACGAGTAAATTGGATAAAAAAGAATGATAGTGCTTTCAAGGAGTTTTAACAAATATCTAACCTAACTATATTATTTGTCTTGAACTCTTGAATATCTTGAATCTCATGAGTCTTCAATCTTGAACTCTTGATCTTTGTCTTCATCAATTTTGTTTTCTTTACTGTACAGTCTTCTTTTGTTGATACCTGCATATATATTTCCTGCACATATATATTTTATAACACTTCTATAGTTGTTGTCATCAAAACCACTATCCTATGGACTAACAAAATTAACCAAACAAAGATCAACATATATTCAAACAAAATCTGTATCCAATAATTTATGCTCTGTGTGTGTTTTAAACTAGAAAATGATAATCAATATCAATATGTTACACTCTATTTATGAATCATAATGAAAGATGATGGTCGATCCCAATTAGAGGCAAAAGAATACTGTGAATAAGGATCTAACTGCATAACCATCTTTCTCAACACCTCTCTAATTTCTTCAGCTTCTCCTCTCCCGAAACCCCAATTCTGAAGCAACTTGCTACCTTCAGCTCCTCTCTCCATTACATACTTACAAAGAGATTCCAGTTTTTTCTCTATCAATGGTTCCACAACAGTGCTCGATCTTGGCCTTGCAGCCATTGGAATTGAATCAATATCCAACGACCATTTTCTTATATTTGAATCACTTTGAATAGAAGGTAAATGCTCACCTTGTTTGCCAACATGACCCTTGAACATTGAAGGGAAGGGTAGAGGAATCGGTAAATGGCAGAGAGACAGTGCAACATGGAGAATTATATAATAATATTGTCTCATCCATTTAATTTTAATCAAACAATAGAATTAGTACTTCAAGTAATAATACTAAATTAATACTTAATTGACCCAAATGTTGCATATAAAAACAGCATGGAGAAAAATTATAAAAACTTAACTACCTGTATAAAGCAGTAATCAGAAAGTTGATATATAAGATTGTAGTAGGAGATAATGAAGTAAATGATATTTTATCTTTCTTCTATATAGAAATCTCAAAATTGAGAAAATTATATAACCTTGTAATCATAAATTAACATGCTTATATGGTGTCAAATAATTCATAGACAAATGCAACAATTTGGAAGCACCAACTATGCATATTATGGATTATTTAAGGCAAAACTGGCATTTAATAACCAAAATACAATTGTCTTTTAAATAATTTGTAGTTATGCCACCATCAACCTCAAAAATGCACTTAGCATAGACAGATGCAAGGCATCTTTTACCACCAATAAATTAAATCAACAACAGAAAATTACTTAAGCAGAGAAAATTGGTTGCTGTATAGGTCCAGTATAGACTTATACAATGAATAATCAAACTTCATATGTAAAGCAAGTCTTCTATCCACTATTCTAACTTCTAACTCATTATAACACACTTGGTACATAATCAGTTTTAGAAGTTAGATGAATCAGATTATTAAGACATTGGCTGCAATTGACACTCAAGGTGTTTAAATTATACTATGTACTAAAATAAACTGTTTAGACTTTTTAGTTGTGGAGCAAAACTCCAGTTCATCTTATATCTTACCTACCTTGACAGCAGTACTATTCCTACAGCAGCTACCTAAGTTAGTTAGCCGTACATGAGTCATATCTGAGGTACCAAATGTATGTTTTGTGTATTCTATTGTAAAAGAGTCCTACAGTTTTGATTATTCATTGTAAGTTTGTGTATCCACTTGTCTAACCCGTTATACCTTGGAATGACCAAAACATCATGGTTGCAGAATATGGTTATAAACTATCTTTACACAAATACACTTAGAGTAGCTTTCTCTTGCATGTCTTTCAACGTAAGCAAAAATATTGCAACTGATGGTGATGTATTTCATATTTTGCAAGGAATAGCAAAAGCTATAGGAAATTGGTACTTTGATAGATTTGCAATTATGGCAATAGACTGCCCTTATCCATGTGATAAAACCTACCACCATCTTGTTTTCATAAAAAGATGAACCATTCATTTCATGTGAAGAACTAAAAGGAACACAAATTTACAGCGATTATTACCGAAAGGTTCGGATAATTTTTACTGTATATAAATATGCACATTGCATTGACTTTAAATATTTTGTACAACTTCGTATACAAAAAGCAAGAAACATATGGATCTTTTATCATTATACCTTCAAAAATGTGCAATTTGTTTGGTTGTAAAAGAACAAACGACAGACATATACCCTTAATTTTGAACGTCTCTAGTTGGATTTAATAATAACATCATGATTTTGTGTTGAATATTATAATAACTAATTTTTTTAGTTTTAACTCTTTCTTACCAATCAGCAAAAGGGTACACTGTATATGTTGCAGAGATTAATTTGAAACATCAGATGGCTGGACTTACCTATCGTGAGCAATCTGTAGTAGTTCGTAACACAGGAAAGACAACTACTTTATTGTAAAGTGAACCGCTGCTTTTGCGAACTAAGGTAAAGGTGTAAACAGTGCAGCTGTTTTTAACAATTTACGTACTAATTTAAACCAAATACATAAACAATATCTGTCTATCATATGATTTTTCTGAGCACGAAAAGATCATTAACTTTGATAGCCTATGAGAATGATAATGCATGCTTGGCAAACGGAACGTGAATGATATGGTCAACATGTATAATTTGGTGAGTACATAATGGTAAACAATCATTACTGGTTTCCCCACTAATAATGCAAATTACGTATGAATTATATTCTAGGATTTTCAACGTAAAAACTAATGGAAAGTACAAACTCTAACCACAAAATACAATAAAAACTAATGCAAACATGTATAATTTGGGAAACCATTTATATAGCTTATTTGCTATTTATGTCCTGTTTTTAAGTGAAGGGAAATACGGAATAAATTTTGGCCACAAAATACAATAAAAACACAAATGAAAAAGGAAAAGTTTTTTGAAAAGCTAAATGAGGAGCGAAATCACATTACAGAAGTGATTGTTTCCGAAGCCACCAAATAGAAAAAAATGTATGAAGTCATAAAGAAACAATTATGGGAGTTTGATGTTGTCTAAACCTAGAGATTATAGTAGATCCACATATAGTTGTTAATGTCCAACCAAGTACAGGCTTTTCATATAATTTTCAAACACAGAGATACAAATATATACTGTCTTTTTATAGGCATGTGTTTGTCACATCATATTAATTTCTATTCCCATGCTCAACTGTTGTTTCTTCGACCACTTATATCAAACTTTGATATCTAGAATCATTAATGGTATCATATTCCTATTAAAATTTACTCTCATAATAAAAAAATCTGGTTATAATTAATCATATTGTGCATTTTATAGTTTTATATTAGCAGTTAATTCATATTTAATTAAAATAAATGTTAGACTTAATGATCATTAATGCCTTGAAATGACTTTATTTTCTCCACTTACGTTTACCTTTCCTTGTCAGTTACAATTGTTTCGTAATTAAGCATATTTATCATTTTCATATTACTTAAGATACTTTAGTTATATTCCCAATGACCGGAAAAAATGAGTAGGGAGTAACTACAAAGTTATCATCTGGAGTGTTTTGTTTGATTATAATTTCTTTCCCCAACTTACTCTCTCTGTATCATTTATATATATATATATATATATAAATGATACAAACTGTACACAATACATTTTTCTTATGCATGTCCACATCATGATCCATTCTGATATGACCATAAAGAAATAAATAAACTTTTTATTATTATTAAAATGCTAGTATATGATGGTCATCATTATGTTTCTATTCATTATCCGAAATTCATTGGTAAAAAAATTATGATGGATTAATTTGGTGAAAAGAACATGTGGATGAGTTCTTCAACTTGTAAGAGAAAAGATAAATTATATTATACCTAACATCTAGAATTTGGATTGTACATCTAAAACTTCAAAGCTCGTCTGTAGAAAAAAATTATAAGTCAAATACATTTACTTTCCATTTAAGATGGTAGCTTCATAATTAGTCAAATTTACAATCAGTGAACCCAAAATAGTTAAAGCAATGGAAATATATAGTATCAAACAAATATTCTAACATATCTTAATTAAATAATTGATAACTCATATTCTGGAAGAAAATAAAACAAATAATAACTAACAAAAATTATAAGAAAACTAAAGGTTAGATAAGGTATGCAACACCTAAATTTGAACAATGATTATATATTATTCTTATATTGGCTTCACTTATATGTATCCAACACCTCTAAAAATGACAAATTTATGGTCAGAGATGAAGAAACTGGTGAAATGTTCGGTTAAATTTTTTATGACTTTGGCTCCAGAATCAAGAAATGTCGTCAACATATCTAATGTTGGGCTGCATTATCCTATGGATTATGATATGGCCTCTCCATGCTCCCACATGAGTGTCAACAGGTGATATCATTAAGCAATATACTTTAACTCTATATCCTTTTAGGTTCTATCAATTTTAGAATCACTACATTTAGCATGAGTGGACTGGAGATGGCATCGTTTAGTTTACAACAACCGAGATATATAAATTAATAGCATGTAAAGTGGTCAATCAGTGCAATCAAGTTAAATAGGAAGCTACTACTATTTTTGTGATTTAACACTATAGATTAAATTGTGATATAATCATGGATATATAAGCCTATCGACAGATATTCGAAAAACCCAGTTGTAACTTGATAGGTCACTCTCACTTTATAGATTACTGGCAGCATGCATACAAAATGATTTTTTTTCTTCCTAAAATGCATTAAAGTTTAGTTCTAAATTAGCTCAATCTAATGTCACGGCTCGTGTTCAGTACTCTCATGCTCATTATTGAATAATCATTGAATATCACACATAAAGCAGACTCATTCATACAACCGTAACCTAGTAAGGGTCATATTTTAGTTCATTACCATGCACGTTTAACATAAACCATTTTACCATTGCACTGCATTACAATCATACACACACACATACATATATGTACATACACACACAACACACATACAGATATATATATATATATATATATGCATATCATATATATAGTACTATCTAAAATTAACAACATAAACAATCTGTTCACCAGCACTTCCTCTCCACTTACCATTGCATTACAAAGAGTTAAATTACATCTTATATGCATTAAAATATTTTATAGCACTAACTTGATTATCGACTCAAAAGAGCAAAGTCTTGTGTGTTATGCCATTTATTACTCAAAGGAAACTGTCTAGATTGACATATTTATCCTACTTTATTTAAACTGTATGCAATTTATTATCTGTCTTTTTCATATTTGTTTATATAGCCGACCCACTTATTGGTATTGCGATTAATATAATGGTATCCATACGAAATTCAGCCCAAATTTGTATGTTGTTTTCTTAAAAATATGTCTGATTTATGAAATACGCTTTTGGACTTTGGTAGATGCCTCAGAACCTTTTTTTTTGAATACCCAAAGAACCAAGCTTCGCTTGTAAAATTCTTATTAATTCCACTGGTTTTTCATTTTTTGTGGACCGGCATTTCAATATTAGGGTTTCATTTTATAAGCAAGGCAAGACCCCACTTATCTTTTGATTATCAGCTTGCATGCTCATTAAAATGCTTCTTCACTTTCAATTATAATCGATATATATACCCCTATCTGCGCAATACCAAGTCATAAATACATTAAGTCAAATGCTGCAGATTTTCTCCGTAAGAACTTGGTAAATTTTACATACCATATAAAGTGGTATTTAGAAACTTCAAAATAATCAAATTGTGAGTTTGACTTATTTGACTATCTGAGAATATTTGTCTTCAGTAAAATCAGATGTAAAAGGACAAAAAATAAGGAGTAATGATATCAAAAGTTGTATGGATTTAGAATTTTTGTTGATAACAAATTTATTTCATGAATTATAAATCAGAATGAAACAATTATGTTCGATATTCACAATTCAAATCAATGCAAAAAACAATGAGTGAGGATGTAAAAAATTGAAGCAAATCCAAACATTGGAACATTTTAATTAAATTGTATACAGTAAATCAAATTATTTCACCGAGGAAAAAAAGAAGCTGGTAATACGCCTGACCTATCTTTGGTAGTCAATCGAATCACCTATCGTCCATGCTCTCTCTAGTTACGCCGCCAATATTGATTCGCAAGTAAGAGAAGATGATTGTTGGGAAGGGTTTTTAGCTTTTATGAATCAAGGTTTTGAGGAGTTTGATTGAGGAAGGCGGACGAATTTTGGGAGAAACTCAGTTAGGTTTTATGAAGCAGGAATGGAAAGTGGAGGAACGCAAGCGGGCCTGAATAGATACGGAAGGGCATTTCGGGAAGTTCAAAAAGACGCGGTTGAAGGTAGTTGATTTAATTTTCATTATTAGTAGTAAAGATGATTAAGTGAATACTTTCCAATTTGAATAAAATTAAAGCTAAATGTTGAAGTATAAATGAAGTTTATATTGTAAATGTTTGAATATCTAAACTTGAATCTTATTGGAATTGAAGTGATAGTTCAAACTTGGATTTGAAATCGATATAAACTGAAATGGTTTATTGAGAATTTGAATTGAATCTTTGACCTTTAAATTGAAATGGTTAAACTAGAATTAATTTAAATTGAATTTTGGAATTTAAGATGATTTGAATTAACTTGCGAAATTGGAGGAAACTAATTTTATTATATAAAGTATTTTTAATATATATAAGCTATTTTAATTTATAACTATTTTAATATATATACTGTTTTCAATATCTAAAGTGTTATCAAAAGTGTTATGATTTCCAAAGTGTTATGATTTCAAAGGTGTTATGATTTCCAAAGTGTTATGATTTCAAAAGTGTTATAAATTTGAAAGTGCTACGATTTTTGGAAATGAATATGATTTAAAGTGTATAATGGTATCGAATTGATATGGTTTTGAAACGAATATGATATTTTGATATAAAGTATAAACTATTTGAAATGAAATGACCATGGTGTGAAATAAGCGTTTGGTTGTTAAAGAGACCAGGATCAGATATTGTCATACTCTCTGCTAATACCGAAAACCACTTTAACAACTGTGTACATGGTGGAGATTCCAGAACGAAGTAGGATGGTTTGACGATGATTCTATATGGTATTTACGTAGCCCGGACTCCCGTGAGTCAGCTTGATGTAGCTAAAACAGGAGCTATACTGGGCCAAGTGGGGTCATTCCCCCTATCGGACACATTTTTTCGATACCATTCTATTGCTTTTGTGATTTGATTGGGTGCACCTTTGATTTGGGAGTGTGTCACGAGGTGGGCGGTAGTAGCTGCTATGCGTTACCACCAGTCCGGGAGTGCAAATGGTATATCTACCCTGGCATTGCCTCGAGTGCCTTTTTGCATGCCTTATCGCGCCTTCTACGAGTTTGTTTTGTACCGTACCTATGTGGTGTCCTCTGGGTAAACCACCGGTTTGGTGGAGCATACGCCATTGTATAAACTACGGGAATATATAAATGTGTTAAAGGGGATATGGGTAACACCTTAACGCTATTTTAATAGTTACTTTACTATAGACATATTATAATAGCGTATTGTACTACATAATAGATAGTTCCACGGATCCTTAGAGGATGGAAATCCCAAACATCCTTTAAGTTACTTGTATTTCAGTTGACATTTCACTTGAGTTGAATTTATTACTATAAGAATGTTAATCCTGACTCGAGTGTTTTGTGTTTTGCTTTATGCTCGGGTCAGACTGAGTGTCACAGCATTTGAGACTTACTTTTGGAGATTGGAGCTTTGCTTGAAGATCTGTTTTATCTATTCAGCTTTTCCAGTTGTTTTGTTCAGACTTGTCATCTGTTCGTATTTGAGACTACATTGTATTTGAGATATTATGTTATATTTTATTTCAATCTTTGTTGTTTATATAGTAGCTTCATGAACTACTATTTATCTATTCCACTGCTTATTGTTGTATTACTCTGTGTCTATGATTGATTTATTTACTATATATGCTGAGTTTTGCCAAATATAAAATTAACAATCTGTTGTTTTGAGCAATTCAAGTCCAACATGCGCGGATGCGAACGGTTCGAAATAACGGGTCGTTACAGTAGCTCTTATTCATATTATTTGAAACAAATAAGGATAATGTTTAATTTGTTGGAATCATCATCACTAGAATGTGCATAGTTAACAAGTCAAGTTTTTTTAAGGAAATTAATATAGTAAAAATAATACGCTGGGTGCTATATGTATAGTTATTAGTTAAAAAATTATTGCATGATCTATAAACCTAAATGATACTCGATACAAAATTTGATTCTCATTTTATATATTACGTATAATTCTCATTTCATATTTTATGTTATATGTATTAAAGATCACGATGTTTAAAAGCTACTATAATATTTTCTCTAATTTAATTAGTGTAATATAATGTCAAAATGTGCAATAATGAAATTGTTGTTTCATTAAGCCAAATTTAAATACTATCTCACTTTGAGCATAATTTCTCTACTCTAGGTTTAGAACACTATTATTAGACAAAATTGTGCATATATTTAAATTTACATGTTAAACATATGATAAAACTACATTTAACTAATGTTATTTGAAAATTAATTAAATAACACGCTTAATAGTGTAGTTCTTACCAAGTTAGGAACAACTGATGTTGATTCTTAGTATGTTGTATAAAGCTATTGTGCTCTAAAAATTATACTCTATATGCTCAGAGACTATCTTTGTGGATTTATCAACACATTTTTGTTAGTAGTATTCACAAAAAAGATAATCTAAAAATTTACATCCCATAAATATGTGCTTTCAACTTCTTATAATAGTAAATCTAAAAAATACATCATTAACCGAATTATATACTGAACCCCGTATGTGTAGCACGGGTTCGCACTCGTACAATATAAATAGCAATGTATCCGTACAAAGATGTATCATATTGTACTCGATCTTTTGATCAACTTGTATCAAATTTCATCAATAAAACAAAGTCTTTCTCTCAGATTCAAATTCAATATTTCTGCATCTTAAATTCATATATGCTATTAGAGCATTCGCCTAACGGCATCAAGAGTGATATCATTAATCAAACTCATCAGAAAAATCAAGAAATCATCATCTAAGTATGTTTTCTTCTCATTAGATTTTAAAATCATCATTTGAGAAGAAGACCCAATAAAGAATTACTACTGCCATACCAATTTTTCATTACTCTGGCTGCATTAGAATTCATTATTGAATCTGAGAAGATTAGCAATAAAACTTCAAAAATATGGAATCAAGAAAACATAAATTATCAACATAAATTCAAAGAAAGTGTCATCCTGAGAAAGACTCATTAGAATTCATCATCATTTGAGTTTTATGGTTGCAACAAACCTAATTATGTCTTGATTGAAGTTCTTGATCCTTTCATCTAATCAAGAATTGCAGTCTTCTATTTATTGCCTTCCTTCCCTTCTTTGTTAAATACAAGATCATCATGGCAGATGAAGGCCACACTAAAACACCAATCAGTAGCAGTGAGTCTCGACATACTGCATCAAATGCTGAAAAGCTTGTAAAAACTGTAATCAGTCCACAAAGTTAACTGGTTACAATCCATCTCAGTGAAGAAATTTTTCTTCTTTGGAAGTTACAGGTTGAAACTGCCCTTCAAGGATATGGACTTGAAGGTTTCATTCAAGGAACAATACCAATCTCCTAAAGTGTATCACTGATCAAGTAAACAAGATTATCAGTAATGAAGAATATGTGAAACATCATAGACAAGACAGACGTATATGCTCATGATTGCTATCATCAATAAATACAAATATACTATCTCATGTGATAGGCTGCAAAACTGTAGGTGAGATTTGGACAACAATAGAAAAAAAATTCAATTCACAATCTACAGCAAAGGTAATGTTTCATAAAAGAAAACTTCATAATATCAAAAAGGACAGTCACAACATGAGAGAGTATCTATTTAAGATTAAGTCAATCTATGATACTTTAGAGGTAGCAAATCAGAAAATTTCCGATTCAGAGCAAATTATGACAATTCTAAATGGGCTAGGTGATGAATATGAAGCAGTAGTAGCAATTATAACTTCTTAGATGAATTTACCATCAATTGATGATGTGCACTCTATTCTACTGTCTCATGAAGCAAGAATTGATATCAAGAAACCACAAGAATCTAATTTTTTTGCCAACTTTGCATCTAACTATAAGTCAAAATAATAACAGAGGAGATCAATCTACATAAAGAGGTGGATATTCAAATAGATCTAGAGGAAGAGGCAGATGGAATAACTACAATATACAAAAATGTCAAATATGTGAAAGACTTGGGCATACAGCAACAAAGTGTTATTTTAGACTAAATCTTAACTATGTTCCAGGTCAGGGGTCAAATACTCAAAAAAACTCAAGTTACAGTGCAAACATGGCACACATATAGCATGAATCAAGTAATCAGTTGGATGCAAAAGATTCTCAAACTAAAATAGCAAAGCCTGATCATATTCAAGATGAAGACTGGTACCCTGATTCAGGAGCAACCAATCACATCACCAATAACTTGAGCAATCTAAATCTTGGAAAAAAGGAGTACAAAGGTATGAATGCAATACACATGGGTAATGGTAAATCTATTGCAATTACATACACTGGTAAGTCATATATTATAGGGGAAAAACAATTATACTTAAATAATCTATTGAGAGTTCCACTCATTAGAAAAAACTTACTAAGTGTGTCACAATTTGTAAGAGATAATAATGTTTACTTTGAGTTTTATCCACACTATTGCTTAGTTAAGGACATTCTAACTAAGGAAATACTTTTGCAGGGTAAACAATGTAGGGGACTGTACAAGTTTAGTGTGGAACCCAAGAAACCTAGATTTTAAAAGAAATTAGTGTAATAATTCTGAATTCAAACAGCAAGAAACCAGTGAGATATTTGATAAGTTGCATTGTAAACTTGGGCATCCAAATGCTACTATTGTTAAGCATGTATTGAATAAAAACAATATTTCATTTAATGATATCTCTTCACCATATATATGTACACATTGTCAGATGGGTAAGAGTCATAAATTGCCATTCTTAGATTCTAAAACTCAATACAATAAACACTGGAATTAATTGCTACTGATTTATGGGGACCTGCCCCAATATATACTGACTATGGTTATAAATATTATATATCATTTGTAGATGCTTTCTTTAGATATGTGAGGATATATTTTTTAAAATAAAAGTCAGAAACTCACAATGAAGTTCTGCAATTCATAGCTCAGGTAGAAAATCAAACAAATTGCAAGGTCAAAGTCATACAAACAGATGGTGGAACTGAGTACTTGCCACTAAAGGAGTACTTTCAAAAAAGGGGAATTGATCATAGAACAACATGTCCCTACACTTCAGAGCAAAATGGACTTATAGAAAGAAGACATAGACAGATTGTTGAAACTGGACTTACCTTATTGGCCCAATTATGCCACTAAAATTTTGGCTAGATGCTTTTGCTATAGCAGTCTACTTAGTTAACAGGCTGCCATCAAAAGTTTTAAATTTAAAACGTCCAATAGAAATACTGTTTGATATCAGTCCAGATTATCAAAGTCTCAAAGTGTTTGGATGTTTATGTTTTCCATATATTAGACCCTATAATACTTATAAATTAAATTTCAGGTCATCCCCATGCACCTTTTAAGGCTATGCTGCTAATAAAAAAGGGTACAAATGCTTAGATAAAAGTGGCAAAATATTTATCTCTATACATGTGGTTTTCAACGAAAAGGTTTTCCCTTTTAAAGAATCAGATATCAGAATCACTAATAAAATGTATAACACAAAAGAATCTTCACCACCAATACCTATTCCGCCAGTAGAGATGGTACAACCCCATGGAGAATCAGTTCAGAGTAGCATCAACCATCAAGCAATCCATTCAGATTCATAGTGCACTGGATCCAAATTTGAACCAGCTGATGAAAAAACTGAGTCACCCATTGTACCTGATCAATCATCTCAACAAAGAGCAAGAGTGCAACTCACTCCTCATCAAAACAAGTTAGCTCACAAAGCACTGATATAGATACACAATCGGAAATAGAGAGAACTGGTCGAAACGGACTACAAACAAGATTAGTCATCACATGGTGACCAGATCAAAAAGTGATATATTCAAATCAAAGATTTCCAATGCAGTTCTAGATGTAGAGGAACCAAGCACACATGATCAAGCCATGCAAAATAAAAATTAGAGAACAGCCATGATTGAAGAGTATGACGCATTGGTGAGAAACAAGACATGAAATCTTATTCCCAAGCCAGAGAATAAAAATATTGTTGGCTGCAAATGGACTTATAAATTAAAAAGAAATGCAGATGGTTCAATTTCTAAGTATAAGGCAAGACTAGTAGCTAAAGGCTATTCACAACAGAGTGGTTTTGATTTTAATGAAACTTTTTCACCAATTGTGAAGCCTACTACTATTAGAATTGTTATTACAATTGCCTTATATAGAAATTGGAGAATCAAACAATTAGATGTAAATAATGCCTTTTTAAATGGTGTTTTGCAGGAAGAAGTTTAAATGGAGCAGCCACATGGTTTTAGGCAAAAAGGGAAGGAGGATCAAGTGTGCAAATTAAATAAAGTAATCTATGGATTAAAACAAGCACCAAGAGTGTGGTTTGAAAAACTAAATGAAACAATGATCGGAATGGGCTACTACCTAACAAAATCTGATAACTCTCTATTTACAAAATTTGGTAAGGATATAATAATTTATATACTAATATATGTTGATGACTTTGTTATTACAGGCAACAGTGAGCTGGAAATCAACAATTTGATAAAGCACTTAAATTAGGAAATTATAATCAAAGACCTTGGCAATCTAAATTATTTCCTGGGCATAGAAGTAAAAAAGGATATCCTGTACATCAATTCAATTGAATCAAAGAAAGTATATAACAGAAATTCTGCATAAAACCAAAATGGATCAAGCTAATACAATCTCCACTCTAATGGTCAACAATATACATCTGTCTAAATATAAAGGGGAAGCTATATCAAATGATAGTCGGTATAGAAGTATTGTTGGTGCACTTCAGTATGCAACTATCACTAGACCAGACATCACTTATAGTGTAAACAAAGCAAGTCAGTATATGAAAAATCCAATAGATGATCACTGGAAAGCAGTGAAAAGAGTATTAAGATATCTCAAGGGAACTTTAAATTTTGGATTAACACTTGAAGCAAGCAAGACATTCAGTATCAATGGCTATGCTGAAGCAGACTAGGCTACAGATGCAGATGACAGGAGGTCAACAACTGGATATTGCATATACTTAGGAAAAAACCCTATATCTTGGTGTTCAAAAAAACAACCTACGGTCTCAAGGTCCAATAGTGAGGTCGAATTTTGAAGTGCAGCAAACGCTATAGCATCGGTTATGTGGATAGAGTCTCTGCTTGGGGAACTACAAGTCAAAACAAAAGGCAAGAAAACTATAAGGTGTGATAATTTAAGCACAACACATCTTATAGATAACCCGTATTACATTCCAAAACAAAACACATCGAATTAGATCTTTATTTTGTTAGCGAGCAAGTAACCTGAGGGAAATTGAATGTAAACCGCATACCTTCTACTTACCAGACTGCAACATACTGACCAAACCTCTTTCGAAAGCAAGCTTCACCTGGTTCAGAGAAAAATTGAAAGTCAAAAGCTTTGACAACATTCCTCAAACTATGAAGCAGAAGACCAACAAGAATAATAGCTTTCAGGAAGACTCCAAGTCCTTAAGCGAAAGTTGCTGAAGAGGAAAGGTCACTGATGACTCTCTGCCTGAACTCAAAATCAAAGTTTACTGATGATCATCGGTAGAGATCTTGTATTAGAGTGAATACTCTCAGATTCATACTCATCTTCAAATTATATAACTAAATTTTAACAGATTTATGCTCAAATTGACTCAATGAAAATTTGGGAATGAATCGCAGCAAACCCTAGCCCAAGTAGGGTTTGAGGGGGAGTATTGGAATAACATAATGAATCAGCCGCGTATATATTGAAGAGATTAAAGCATCAAGAAATCTCTGCCTTTCATCATAAATCACACGGCTACAAATAATTCTTCTTTATTGAAAGTGGATACGGGTATTAGTCTATGAAGACCAAAGGCCATTAGAACAAATACAATATAAACAACATTGTATTAGGTGTACAAAGATGTATCATATTGTATCCGATCTTTTGATCAACTTTTATCAAATTTCATCAATAAAACAAAGTCTTTCTCTCAGATTCAAATTCAATATTTCTGCATCTTAAATTTATATATTCAGAAAAGAAATAAAACCTTAAATCAGGATCACCAAACCTTATGGGACTTGAGGAATGATGGAAGGAAATAAAAAGAAAAGAGGGAAAGAAAATCGAAATGAAATAAAGAATAAAAAAAGCAGATAGATCCTTTGTAGACTGGACTTAAAATTTCCTAACATAGATATGAACGTTAAATTAAGCACATATACAAAAAGTGAGCAATCAACAAAGACAATTTCCAAGAAGATGGGTCGCAATTATTTTATAGGGGCTTTGCACTAAATGTCCATATTTTTGATGTTGTTGTAAGAAAAGTCCCTATGATAATGAGTATGTAAATTAAGTCCCTGTTTTTTCTAAATCAGAAAGCGCAAACTATCTTGCGCTTTCCGTATAGAAAGTGCAAATTAACTTGCGCTTTTTAAAATTTTAATTTTTTTTGAAAATTTCAAAATCAAAAAGCGCAAACAAGCTTGTATTTTCCTGATAAAAAGTGCAAGTTAACTTTCGCTTTTCAAAAATTTCAAAATTTTCGAAAATTTTAAAATTTCAAAATCAGAAAGTGATGGAAAGCGCAAGTTAACTTGCATTTTTCAAAAATTTCCAACATTTTAAAAAAAATTCAAAATAAAAGCGCAAACTAGCTTGCGCTTTCTTGATAGAAAGCGCAAGTTAACTTGCGCTTTTCAAAAATTTCAAAAGTTTTAAAATTTTCAAAATTTTCAAAAAAGAATTCATAGTCAAAAAGTTGCAAGTTAGCTTGCATTTTCTGTTAGAAAAATGCAAAACACCTTGCGTTTTCTATTTTTCAAAAAATCTGGACTAAATTTACATATTCATATCTACATGGACTGTTCTTATAACAACATCAAAAACAGGGACCTGCGACTCTTTTCTTGTATTTTATATTTTAACATTCAAATATAATAGCCACTTCCAACATATATAGCTTAAAACAACATTCATGAAAATTAATCACAAAATAAAAACAGTAGAGATTTAATTACAGATACTTATTAACATTAATGTTTCTAATTTTAGATCATGTTGATCATAATAGATGTAAAATAACATTGAAAGCACACAAGTTTCAACACCAAAAAGAAAACCTATATATAAATAAATAAATGGTTTCAAAATCTTATTTATTTTTAGCTGATTTATCACGACGGTTCGACCAGTTGAATTATCAAAACCTTATACTTTGAGTCATCATGGTTCGACTCACGGTTAAGTCATGAAAATTTTGTTATATGCAACCAATTCCATTTATGACAGCAAAAATTAATAGATCTTAAATGACAGCGGGATATAAAAAATTTGACGATTTTTCAATGAGCTTATGGTTTACAATTTAAGTAAATGATTTTGGACGTTTAGATGCAAGCAAAAATTCAAAACGGGGATCCAATTGACGGTATAAATAACCCAATTGGCAATATATCAAAAATATCTAGTTATTTTTTTTTAAGAGAAGTAAAAGGGCCCAGCCCAGAAACAAAACAGAACGGGTATCAAACTATTACCCGAACACTCCATATCCCTCTAAAACAAACCCTAACCTAGATGAGCCGACAGAAACACTCAGCAAACAAAGAAAAACATAAAAATGGCGGAGGCGATTTAGATGATCTAAACTATCTCCTCTCTATTCTTAACTTTGCTTGATTCTTCACGTTCCCAGTATGATAAATTCTCGTTCATATCACCTCTCATGCCTCTACTCCTATTAACGTTGCTCGAGTAGCTCGAGTAGCTGGATCTGTTGAATCTGTTGGTCACTAGAGTAGAAGTGTTAGATCTAGTGTCACAGCGACCTAGATCTGACATTCTCTTCTCCCAATCTCTGTTGATAACAAAGTCTTCACTAACGTTCGGATTATTGGCATCTGGAGCTTGATTGAAGGAAGAATCACTGTTATTAGCAATATCCAAGTTCCTATTTACAGTGTGAGCCATGAAATCATGTTGATTGCAAAATCAAGACTCTGGAATCTGACAGCTTCTAGAACGCATCAAATACACTTCTAAATGCTTGTTACCAGCTTCAGAGTTCCAATCATCAGCAAGGGAAGCAAATTTGGTTTGATTTTTGAATATTTTCTTAGATTTCTGCAGAATAATCTTGCTATCAGATAAAATAGTTAACCAAACATGCTCTTTACTCCTACTGCCTTTGTTGTGCACTCGCAAATTTCTCTCTTTCCACAAGTTGAAAACTGCCGTAGTTAGTAGAATGTGAGCAAAATCTATCTCTTTGGAATTAGATCTGAAGTTGTTGTTGATTAACTTTATAATATTCATAAGATCCATATGCCTGTTATCAACTATGTTCAGAGTAGCTTTGATATGATTCCAAATAGAAAAAGAGTAGCTGCATTCAAAAAATATGTGATTAGAACTTTCATTACATATATTGCACAGGGAGCAGAGTGAATTTATATTATTGCTCCATTTGTTTAATCTGTCCCAAGTTGGCAATCTGTTCTTAACTGCAAAATACATACAGAATGCCATCTTGGGACAATTCACTCTATTCCATATGCAATGATACCACTCTTCTATTGGGTATTTGCTTCTAATAAAATTCCAAGTTGCTTTAAAGGAAAACTTCCCTCTTCTGTTTGCTTTCCATTCCCAGTAGTCATTCTCTGCAAAAGCATCAAATTGTATTTTGCATATTTCATCTTTATGAGGATTAGTAATAGGATGGATTTGTGGTTGCCATTTATTATTAATAATGATATCTAAAACTTTGTTATTAGAACCACCACAAATAACAAGGCTATTCCACCCAACTTTATTAATAAATGCCTCATTTTTAAACCAAGGATCAAACCATAAACTTGTATCTTGACCATTTTTAAATTTTCTTTCAATCATCAATTTTCCAGTATCTCTACAATTTAAAATATGTTTCCAAGTGTTTAAATGATTACTCTTATGAATAGTAGTCCAGAAATTATTATGTTTCAAATATTTTGATCTCATCCATCTAGCCCACAAAGAATCAGAATTTAGGAATCTCCAAAATAATTTTAAATGGCAAGTAGTACAGAGATCCTTAATATTTCTAATGCCAAGACCCCTTCATTTTTAGGTCTGCATACATTATCCCAGCTAATTTTATGATATATACCTTTCCATAAAAAATCAGCGCATCTACTTTCCAACTTTTTAATAGATGCAACTGGGATTTGAAAAGTTTGTAGCCAGTAAAGAATAATAGCATAAATCACTGTCTTAATAAGTTCAAGCCTTCCAGCAATAGACAGTAACTTACAAGACCAAGTCTCCATTCTATCCTAAATTTTTTCAATAAGGATTGAACAATCAGAATCCTTAATCATATTTGTAGAAAGAGGCAGACCTAAATATTTGATAGGGAGAAACCCCTCTTCAATATTTAAAACATTTAATAATTCTCTTTTAAACTTACAAGATTTACTAAAATAAGCTTTACATTTATTCACATTGAGTTGAAGGACAGCATAATTTTTTAAATTATCAAAAATTGATTTAATAGAGACTGTATTTTCTTTATTAGCTTTAACAAACACCATAAGATCATCAGCATAAATCAAATGATTAACACAAGGTTGGATTCTGTTTATAGGCTGCACATTACCTTTAATACTTTCTATATCCATAAGAATAGAAAAGTATTCCATAACAATAGCAAAAAGATAAGGTGATAGGGGGTCTCCCTGTCTTAACCCCCTATTAGATTTAATAAACCCTTCTACCTTTCCTTGAATCAGAATTGAAAAGGTAGGAGTATTTATACATTCAAACACCAAATCACAAAACTTTTTAGGGAAACCCATACATTTCATGATATGATGAATAAAATGTCTGTTTACCTTATCATATGCTTTCTGTAAGTCAATTTTAATACAAACATTGTCACCCTGTTTAGTGTTAAATTTCCTTACCATCTCATGAGCTAAGAGAGAGTTTTCATATATAAGTTTACCAGGAACAAATGCACTCTGATTTTCTAAAACCAGAAAAGGCAAAAACACTTTAATTCTGTTACTAAGGACACTAGCAATAATTTTGTAAATAAAGTTGCAGCAAGAAATTGGCCTATAATCACCAATAACAGTCGGATTTTTATTTTTTGGAATAAGGGTAATAAAAGTATGATTTAAACTTTTAAGAATTTTACCATTATCAATAAACTCATTTACAACATCCAAAACTTGTTGTCTAATAAAATCCCAATTATTTTTATAAAATTTTGCATTAAAACCATCAGGGTCAGGGCTTTTGTTATCTCCAGCATTAAAAACAATAAATTTTATTTCTTCAAGGCTCACTGGAGCCAACAGGATTTCAGAAGCATTATGATTTAAAATATTTTTACAAGTTATATATGGAAAAACCTTTTCATAATTAGTAGAGAAAAACAGCTCCTTATAGAAATTTATAGCATCTGAAGAAACTTTATCATGAGCATTAGCTAAATTTCCCTCTTTATTTATAATGCAGCCTATGTTATTTATGTGCTTTCTATTACTCATTTTAGCATAAAAAAATTTGGAACAGTCATCACCTAATGTGAGCCAATCAACCTTTGCTTTTTGTCTTGCATTAATTGACTCTTTATACATTTCATTTGACAATTCCTGTTGATTTTGAAAAATTTTATTTATTTCTCTGATATCATTAGGGTTGTTATCAGCACTCATTTGTAAAAAAATTCCCTCTTTTTTCAAACTAGCAATCTTGTTATTATTTAAAAAATTGCTCTTATTCCAGTTTTTGAGATTATTCTTTGTGAATTTCAGAAAACTATAAAACTGAAATTGTTTAGAACCACTACAAGAAAAGTTAAGACAGTTTTCCATTAAGGATTTATAGTCTTCTTCCATCACCCAGCTATTTTTGAATCGAAAAGGAGAAGCTTTATTATTAAACTCACTATTCAAAAAAAATTAACCAAAAGAGGAGTATGATCACTTAAATTCTGCTCCAAAGTAGAACAAACACTATTAGGAAAACTTTTAGAAAAGTCTTTATTATACAGAATTCTATCTAACTTGCAGTGAATATTTTTAGCTAAACCAGACTTCCAAGTATATTTATTACCACTGATAACAGGTTCAATTAGGCCAGATTCTAATAGGAATTTATTGACTCTGTCCAATTTATTATGAGGGATTTTTATCCCCCCAAATTTCTCATTAGCATGAAAAACAGTATTGAAATCTCCTAATAGAATCCAGGGGAAATCATATATAGAATTTAAAGATTTAAGTTTTAGCCACAGAGCATTCCTTTCTAATTCAAGATTACTTCCATAAACACAAGTAACTTGCAAATAAAAACCTCCAATGTTTTCAAAACTACAATCAATAAATTGGCTATCCTTGTTTATATTTTTATTTGTCTAGATATTAGAATCCCACATAACAATGATTCTTCCTTTACAGCTATAATCATTGTTATGAATTGCTTTCCAATTTCTGGACAGTTTAAAACAAAAATTTTCAAAATTCTCATCATTCATTTTATTTTCAATTAAAGCAACAATAGATGGTTTATAAACATTAATCATAGATAGGATATCAGATTGTTTAGCAGGGGTATTCATCCCCCTAACATTCCAAGCAAATATTGACATATACATAAAATAAAATATGGATTTTAAATCGTACCTCACACTATAGTGCTTTTACCTCTCCTTTTTTTCTCTGTCCCTTTAGCTTTTAAACTGGTAGACATTTGATCCCATTCTGGATTTATTGATATATATTTTTGCTTAAAGGCTTTTTTCTCTTTGTTTCCCTTTATCTTACCAGATGATTTTGTTCTAGCAATATGTAATTCTGATAAATCAAATTCCTCTATGATATCCCCCTTCTCTGATTCATCTTCCTCCATTTGTGCAGATTCTGGAATCTTGATTAAGGAAATATCAAAAGAAGCTGTGTGAGGCATGCCTGACTCATTGCAGTCAGTCATTGCAGCCTGCTCTGGAGGTGGATCACCCTTGCAAGGCAATGCTGAGCTAATTTTCATTCTCTCAGCATCTGCAGCAAGTGTAGAGGAAGGTCCCTTCTCAACTATAGTTTCCTAATTCGGATTTGAA
This sequence comes from Allium fistulosum, assembly GCA_030737815.1. NCBI lineage: Eukaryota > Viridiplantae > Streptophyta > Magnoliopsida > Asparagales > Amaryllidaceae > Allium > Allium fistulosum. The sequence continues at coordinate 1,102,904,983 of CM060905.1, forward strand.
GGCAGTTGAATATTATTGACAATTTTTGTAATATTCTGGTCTGTATTTAAACATGGCTCTGAAATATGGGGGGTTTCAGAGTTAAAGAACTGCATTTTTTTACCCTCTTCTATACTTGTCGGAGTCAGACCATTTGAGAATTCTACACTTTCTTTTAACTGATGAACTTCCATTGCCATGATCTGATTATTTTTGTCAGGGAGCTCGCTATTATTGTTTTCTTGATCGAAAATGATATCTTCTTGATAGATTCGATCTTTGCCCTCCTGGGATCTTGACTAGATTTTTGTGCCTTCTCTGTTTCTCATTTCTTGAGCACCTTCAGAAATATTTTCTTGAATAACAGTTGTATCTTTATCTTTCTTTTTGGGGATCCACATCTGTTTCGGGTTGCACTGATCTATATTGTGACCGAAACACTTACAGATACTACACTTTGGTGGAACCCATTCATATTCAACTTTTTGTGTAATGATTTCACCGTTGTAAAGATTTAGACAAATTTCACTTGGGAGTTCATCAGTTGCAGAAACTTCTACAAGAAGTCGAGCATAATTCAATCTCGACTTCATGGTGGTTGCTACGTCCACTTTTATGTGTTTTCCGATTAAACTCGCCATGATGCTAAATGCCTCTCTGTCCCATAGTTTGAGATTTACACTGGGCAAACGAACCCATATCGGCATAGTTGACAGAAGATCTCTGTCCAACTTCAAAGACTCAGTCCACCTTCTCATGATGATGAGTTTGCCGTTGTAGAAGTAAGGACCATTCTGTATGATAGAATTGCAGTCTTGTGAATCATTAAACTTGATTAGAAAAAACCCATTTTCCCTTGAAAATTTTTTAAAATCACCATTTGGTTTCCAAACTCTTTTAATATATTCCTTAAAAAACAAGAAATATGGTTTACTGCTAACCACATAAACCAAAATAGAGTTATTCCAACATTCTGTGGCTCTTTTACACACTGCCTCCTTAACAACACCATATTTCTTGTTATTGATTCGAATGGGAGCAATGGTTTCAAGACTGCATTCTTCATCCCTTGGTTCCTTTGATTGCTCAGATACAATATCAGCCCAAGTTTTCTGCCCTAGTTCTCTATTCAAAGAGAACTTTGTTGGTGGTTTACTGCTTTGAATCAGTTTGGTCCTGTCTTGAAAGGAGTTGGTCTTTGGATCATCTTTCTTTCTCTGTACATCATTTGATTGAGGCCGAATCTGGTTATTTCTTGGCTGAAATCTTCTTTGCGATCTTGGCTGAACCAATTGGAAGCCCTTTTTATCTATGATGATATTCGGCTTTCTGATGTGAGATTCAGGTGGCCTGTCTTGAGGAATGGGTCAAGAGACGGAAGGATTGGATTTGGAATTGAAAGAGAGATTGTTTTCTCCCATGGCAGAAGAAACCCTAAATTTTAGTTGGCGAAATTGATACACACAAATAATTTGAATATGAAACAACTAGAATAATAAAAAATATCTAGTTATATGAATGAATGAAAAATGAACTCTATTCATGCAAATATGTATTTGGCACTTGTAATGACGAACTTAATGTATTGATGTGACAATTGCGCAGCGGTAACTACAGCATCATCTGTGTATCGAAGTTTGTGATAAATCTCATATCGCTCACGTAGTCCTCTTAAAATTTGTATACTCTTGTCAATTGTTGGCTCTAGCACTTTAACAGGCTGGAATCTTCTTTCTAAAGTATGATCCTTCTCATTATGTTTCCTGTACTCATCAAGTGTTGTTGCTCCAAGACACTGGATAAAAACATGAAAGCCAGAAAGCCTTCAATACATCAATATACATCAAGCAAAATGAAAGGTAATGGTAAATTAGTCACTCTGACTCACCCCTCCCATTCCCTCTTCCTTCGAATATATCAACAGAAAAATAAACTAGTGCTTGAAAAGCAACAATAAATTACTATTTAACCAAATTATACGATATATGCAATAATTTTCATGACAAAGAAATACCAAATTAACATGGCTTAAGGTTTTCCATTTAAAAAATAAGACTTGTTTCTCATTCTTAGTCAATTTATTGCTTTGGTATGTAAAACTACAAAAGGGTGTATTGCGTGTCCGTGCTTAACAAGAACACACAAGTGGCAACCACGAAAATGATTAATATTTTTATTTGGCTGCACTTCACAGCATATAACACACAACATAAACAATTTTATAAAGTTGAATCACTTTCTCTTTTTCTACCTATTCAAGATGTTTTAGCAGTAGAAGACTTATATAATAATATTTGAGTAGAAAATTTAAAAATAATTGAATGAAATCTTATATAGGTTGGTTAAACGTACAAAACATTTTAATAGGGTCATTAATGTACACAAGTATTTGGTTTGAAGGGAAATGCCAAAAAAATAAATACACGAGCAACCATCAATTAATTTACCTGCAATTCTCCTCTAGCAAGAGCTGGTTTTAGTATATTGGCAGCATCAATAGCACCTTCAGCTGCTCCAGCTCCTATTAACGTATGTACCTCACCAATGAAGAGTATACTATCGGCACTTTGTTTAATTTCCTCCATTAATTTCTTTAGTCTTTCTTCGAACTCTCCACTATACTTTGTACCAGCGACAAGAAGCCCCATGTCAAGAGTCATGACCTAAATAATTTAAAACGAAGGATATCAGGTATTGCACAAAAGCACAAGTTTCACTCATTCGCCCAGAATGCAGTTGAAAAGGAAAAAAAGTACTGCATAGGTTACAAGTCTCAGGACTACAGAAGTAGCATAGAGATTTCTAAGTTATGTACTTTTTTTCCCAAAATTGCCATGGTGGGATAAGAACAGGTCTTTCAGACTGAGCAGTAACTTATATCAAATATCAGATAACAATTATAGAAGGTAAGTGTGACTCAAGGTATCAAACAAAGTTTACAATTGGAAGTTAAGATTTTATGATCATTAAAATACAAACATATGTTAGATACGATCTTCTGTTGGGCTACAAAACTATTAATTTACAAGTTGATGTAAATAACAATATATCATAGCTACTATCAAACAAATACATATTTTCTAACCTTTTTCCTTTCTATTGTTTTTGGAACATCTCAAGGAGCAATGCGTTGAGCTAAACCCTCAGCAATAGCAGCTTTTTCAACACCAGGCTCTCTAATAAGGCAAGGATTATTCTTTGTACGCCTGCCCAAAATTTGTGTTACACACTCAATTTGTGGTTGCCTCCCAACGGTAGGATGTAGCTTAACCTTCAATATTCAGCTAATTAATCATTACAGTTGACAAATAACATATCAACATAATTTAACACACACTTTTTGAAGAGAAAAACAAATAAAAGAGATTACCTCCTCTGCAAATTTTGTTAAATTAGTGCTATATTTTTCGAGAGTAGGCATTTTGCAGTTGCCGGTAGACCTGTCAGAATATGACCCAACCCATTAATCCAACTCATTTACCCTACTTATAAATGAGCTGGGTCAATCCATTTATAAATATTATTAAATGGGTTAAGGGTTATGGGTTGGGTTGACCAATTTCTAAAAGGGTTATAAATGAATAACTCATTTACCTATTTAGTAAAAACATTAAATTTTAATATTAATTTGAAAAATAAAAATTTTGAACAAAAATTGTAGGTTTTCATGGAGACTGACAGTTATACTTAGAAAATAACAGTCTACCGCATCCTATATTTGAATTCCGCCTAGTGCAGAAGCCTAATGCAGAAGCCGCTATTTTTTTTTGTTCAGACTGCAATAACTTCTTCGTTCTAACTCGGAATCAGGCGAGACTTCGACCGGTTAACTTCCACCTAAATTACGGACAGTATGGAACACTCGGATACTTCATCGTGTGAACGCACACTGTAGTTCTCCAAAGAGACTGACAGTTGTACTTAGAAAATAACAGGCTACCACATCTTCATATTTGAACTCCGCCTAATGTAGAAGCCGCTATTTTTTTTGTTCGGACTGCAATAACTCCTTCGTTCTAACTCAGAATCAAGCGAGACTTCGACCGGTTAACTTTCACCTAAATTACGGACAGTATGGAACACTCGGATACTTCGTCGTGTGAACGCACACTGTAGTTCTCCAAGGGGACTGACAGTTGTACTTAGAAAATAATAGGCTACCACATCTTCATATTTGAACTCCGCCTAGTGCAGAAACCGCTATTTTTTTGTTCAGACTGTAGTAACTCCTTCGTTCTAACTCGGAATTAGGCGAGACTTCGACCGATTAACTCCCACCTAAATTACGGATAGAATGAAACACTCGGATACTTTATCGTGTGAACGCACATAGTAGTTCTCCAAGAAGATTGACAGTTGTACTTAGAAACTCCGCCTAGTGCATAAGCCGCTATTTTTTGTTCAGACTATAATAACTCCTTCGTTCTAACTCAGAATCAGGCGAGACTTCGACCGATTAACTCCCACCTAAATTACGAATAGTATGGAACGCTCGGATACTTTATCGTGTGAACGCACACTGTAGTTCTTCATGGGGACTGACAGTTGTACTTAGAAAATAATAAGCTACCGCATCCCCGTATTTGAATTTTGATGAAAATAAGAATTAAAATTTTAAATTTTTATCGGAATTCAAAACATAAAAATTATAATTAGAATTAGAATTATTTTATATTTTTTTTTTATTAGTCAAATTAAATTTAAATCTTTAAATGGGTTAAATGGGTAACCCGCTTATTAAGTGGGTTGGGTCATAAATGGATTGGGTCATAAATAAATAGAAAAGAATGGATCATAAATAGGTTGGATCAAACACGACCCAATCCATTTTGACCCAACCCGTTTGACAAGCCTAGTTGCCGGATCCTCCTCTAGAAACAACACTGACTGCCTCTGCACTCTTTCCAACCATTCAGATAACATAGTTATACAACTATAGTTGTAACGACTTGTAATTTTATCACTATTAAATGGAATATTTAATTAACTTCAAATATTCAAATATAGAATTTTCAAACTTAAATAATCATATTTTATGTAATAAATAAGAATGATAAACTTATTTTTAGAATGGAATTACAAAATCAAGAAATTTGGATTTTCACCGTAAAATTGACAAATGCTGATTTTCGATAAAATTTGATATACGTTCAAATTTTGTTTTTTATGATAAATAATTCTTAAATTGTTATAAATGATAATAATTGGTTGATAAAAGTTATATATATATATATATTCTTGTTTTATAAAGATAGACAAACTTCGTCGAACTACAAATCAACGTCGTATTTTATAATTGAATTTTAATATTATTAAATATGGTTTTGTAACTAAAATAAATTTGTTTTAATTTTTTAAAGATGATAAGAAACTTATTTTTAAGTTTTGTTTACATAAAAAAATAGTTTGATTAAAAAACTAAAAATGTGACCGACGATCGTTTTTCGGATTTTCAACCGTTCATTGAACGGAAGTTGTTTCGAATCGTTGCAACGTTATTAACATGATTTTAACACATATTAATACACATTTTAAAACCATGTATCCATTTAGTTAAATCATGAAGAAATAATATAAAAGGAGATACTTAAGTATAAAGAAATGGAAAAGCACACATCTCATCACCATAAATGCATCTTTTCCTTCAAAACCAAGGGAATATCAACATCCATGTACTAGATATCTTCCTTAAGAGCTAAGGAGAAGGCAAGGAAGTGAAGGAGATGATGGTGAGGGGATGGGGAGGGTATGGTCGAGCTAAGCATGAGGTAGGAGGGGCATTTTTATCATTTGACATTACTTGGAAACTAAGGGTTGAAAACCCTATAAATACACGCATACTGTAACACCCCGCATTTTTAGATAATTAACTAACCAAAATAATTATAAATAGTGAAAATGAGTATTTTTGGAATTGTCAGATCAGAATATGGCCTCGAAACTTATACCATTATGTTCATGGTGATTTTCTTATTAATTTACATATATAATATGCCTCAAACGGACTTCATATGAAAACGTTATTGACGTTCGAAGTTCCGTATCGAAAAATAATTATACGTGTAAATGTGCGTGAATATATTTGTTTATAAATATATGCGCGTATAAATTTCAGAAATAACGCGCGTTTGAATTTCAAAATAGACGCGCGTCATAAAGAAAATTAATTAACATCAGCAAAATTAGAGGTAATTAATTAACATTAGTAGGCAATGTTAATCAAATCAGCAATTAAAGGAAATTAATTTACCTTAATTAGCAATGTTTGAATTTCGAAATAAACATGTGTTATAAAGGGAATTAAATTTGCAATTGATGGAAATTAATTAACGGTTAAAAGTTAACGTTTAATAAATTAATACGTATAAAACAAAAGGGCTAGACACGTCAAAACTGACGCGTTTTGCTTGTTTTTAATGGCTAGATTTCAATCACTTTAAACAAACGGACGACGTTGCTTTGGCTCTCTATAAATAAACGTGCAGGGCTAGCCTTCAAACCCATATTTTTCTGAATGGGCGCGGAAGCTCTGTCACTTTTCTTTCTCCTCCAATTCTTCAGAAATCAAATATATTAGATTTAGGTTTTCTGATTTGCAATTTGGAGGTAGAAACTGTAGATCTAGAGAAGAGATGTTCAAATTAAGCCGTCCGTATGAGGTGAGTTTTCAGATCTGGTTTTCTAGTTTATCTGTTTATTTTTCTTCAATTAGATCCATATTTATAAATCCATACAAATTCCGGTTTGTGGATCCAAATAGGGTTGCAAAGGAGAAGACTATGAATAATAGAATTGGACTAAAAATCAGATCTGGAATTTGGAGTGTTTTCTTTTCATGTGAGTGGATTTAAATTATATATCTTTTATGTTTATGATATATAATATCGTTAGATTTCCGTTAAATATTTAATTCAGCATTTGGACTAATTTCAGTAATTGGTTCTACTAGCTAGTTATGTTAAAACTGTAAATTTTGTAAGAAAGGTGTACTTATATTTAAATGTTATTTATATGGAAAAAAAAGAAACCCAATTAAATATAAGTAATATTAGGCTTAAAAGTTGTGGAGAAATGCACAAGCCTAAAAGTGAGAAATTTACAGTAAATTACGTTGAAACGAGAGAAATGAATTAAAAAAAAAGAAATTCTAATAACTTGATTTGGAAGTTGTGATAGATTAGTTGATTGGTTTAGAAAAGGGAATACATTTTCATAGTTTAATATTGTAAGAATAACGATAAATGTAATTGCAAGAATAAAAGCAAGAAAAATGGAATTAGTGCAAAATAAAGACATTATTGTATTTTGCATTACCCAAAAATTAAAGAAACAATAAAAGAAATACCTTGCAGTTACGAGTTATTGTTTATAGCATTATTTAGTATTAAAATATGGAAATGGATTTTTAGCACAGTTTTTGTGACCAACCAAATAGAATAGAACTACTTTCCAGAATAAAAGAGAATAACGCAAAGCGTTAAAGAAATTAAAGAAGAAGAAATAATCAAGTTAATTATTTGACAAGACTAGAAACAACAAACAGAAAATGTGACTAGATCTGCATTTATTGCGCAGATAGTAGAGCAAAAAGTAAACAAGTTATTATGATAAGTAACTTATGACGGTTGGACGTAGTCCTAAGTTAAGACTATTATATATTATAAGAGAACTAAAGAAAATTTAGTATTATAATAAAAGAAGACAGATTAAAATATAAAAGAGACACTTGCAATTACATTTATAACATATAGGTTATAAAAGAAAGAAAAGAATATAAAAGTGACAATTGCAAGTATAATTGTAATACATAGGTTATAATTAAAAAGAAAGAAATAGAAGAGGCTTATTTTATCAAACTTAGATCTTGGATTAAGTTAATAAGCAAAAATAATAGCACTAGCCCGTAATGGCAGCATTCCCTTTTAGGTCTAGAACTGATGGTCTCACACGTGGGTGGGGCTGGGCATGCTGATTAGGGTAAATAAATTACCAACAGAATAAGAAAAGTAAACTAAACGCATAATAAAAGATTAGACGTAGAGTCTAATAAAATGGTAAGGTGCATTTGGAGTAGCCTAAAGAGAATCTGAATAAAGAGCCTAACGGAGCAGTTCATCGCAGATTTTTAGTATAGAAAGAGCACGTCCAACTTAGTTATTTTGGGCTTGAAGGAAGTACGAGGCTTCAACGGGACGTGAGGTTACTCTAGGATGGCCCTCTAGGGTAGGCCTGACGAAGCTGTACCCCCGGAAGTAGGTCTGTAGGTGTTCCATCAAGAAAGTATGCCTTGACTGCTTTTGCAATGCAGGCCTAACGAAGTGGACCTTTGTAGGCAGTCAAAAGGTTGATGATGGAGTAGGATATTCATATGACATCGTACTCTAGTTTGCGAGTAGGTTATAGTGGGTAGGACCCATAAGGATAGTCGCATGCGGATATTAACCATCATCAGTCAGAGCGAGTTTAGTAAAGATTTGAGTTAAACCAACAGGCCAATGATTCTTTCACTATCGAAACATTGGATGAGGGGCACAACCAATCGGATGTTTAGATTGTTTGCAGTATGACACAACCACTTAGCTCTTGAAAGATCTTTCGATTAGTTGAGGGGGGGCTACATGGGACCATAGGCAACAATGATAAAAGAGACAGACCAAGTAGAGTATCCATATTGTAGGCCTAACGAAGTGGACCTTTACAGATATAGAAAATCCTCGACTGAGTTCCGTACAAGGTAGACCTTGTTGGCGGAGCTCAGGGAGTAGACATAATGATTACGTGTAGTCCTCAAGGTATGCACTGGGTGGTACATTGTGGATGTCCGAGCATTGGTGCGAACTAGAGCGGACGCAGTTTCGCGTTTTCCTAGCAGACGACTTAACATCTGTGTTGTAGGGCTCATGAAGCTGTCCTTTACAGATGTAGTTACAGTACACTCTAGTACCGAGACGATGGAGTCCTTTTCGAGGAGGATACGGAAGGTACTATGGGTAGTACCTAGGACCGATGCAGTCTTTGGGCATGTAGCTACATATATATATATATATATATATATATATATTGGTTATTAGGTCTTAATCTACTAGGGAGTAGATGAGTACGATTCATGCACGGATGCGAGAGTATTATGAACCCAATAAACCTAATATATTTGAAAAATAAAATAGAACGGTATATGTAGAATTATGCTTCGAAGTGTATAATTTGTCCATTCACCAGAACTTTAGTTTTGACCCCTCCTCATTTCATCCCACGGGTTAGAAAGATGGCAGAGATTTTCCAGCTTTGTGACATTTATTTAGAAAGTATTATTACCTTGGTGAGTACTTACTTACTATTATATTTTAGTCAGTTCCGCTGTGAGATATTTATTTGAGCTCTGATATATTTACCTTTACTTATTTGCAGAATACCAGATACCCAACTTGGGCTTCAGTGGGCTTGGATTTTAGCATTTTTGCGAAAAATCCGGACCCACTGGTATTCGGGTTGTTACATTTGGTATCAGAGCTTAAGTTAGTAGATCCTAAGTAAATTAGGAAATATGAGTGAACGTATTTGTATTTTTGAATAAAATATAAGTATATTATGTACTAAAATCCAAGTAGTCCTCAATTATAGATTTTAACATATGGAAAAAATTTAGAAGTATATTTGTGCATAGTTTGCTAGTTGGGTTTGGGATGATCCAAGGATGTTGAGCCCTATGTTATTGCCGATTTATAGTGTACAATAAGCTATGTTTTAAGAGAAGATTGGTATCCATATGTTATAGGAAGTAGGAAAGTTCCCTAGGGATAGTAGGGAGAGTACTTTTATTTTGGAAGGGTATTCCTAGGGTAGTAAGAAGAAAATCCACTTTACATCTAGCCCAATAAAATGAAACTTTTGGAATTGAAATTTGAAAAATATAATTGTTAATATGTTTGATGAAATAAATATTGGGTTTTTAGAAAAAGAAAAAAAAGTGGTATGAAATTTAAATTGGTTTTTATATGATGTAAATTTTGTTAAAAGTAAAATTCTTTTTGAAGAATTATAGAGCATGTATAGCTCGCTAGTTTCTTTGTAGGTAAACAAAGATTTTAGATATAAAAACCTAGAGTGTGTTAAGTACCGAAACATAAGTTACAACATTTATTGTTGTAATAGATGTTTTCATGAAAAATAAAAGAAGCATAGACTATGACACTATTATTATAGTAGGTGACTCCTAATGGAAATGTTTTTACATAGCATATGGGATTTATTAATATTTATTTTAACTGAATCCATATACTAGTAATTTTGGGTTGTAGTAACGGTGTTTTACGCAACATCTGTTTTGACCCAAATAAAATATGTTTTGAAGATAATTTCTAAGTATAGAAATAAAGTGCTTTGTAAGTACACTTATTATTTAAATAAGTATATAGGAATGTTTTCTAGTTATGAAAATATTAAAACAGTTTCGAAAATGAGTTCTTCTGGAAAAAAAATGTAAGATAAATATTATGAAATTAATAAATTTCGTAGGAAATGTCTACTGTAAGTGAATATAGATTAAACATACTTTAATCTATTGGATTGAAATGAATAATGATATAATTTTCTATAAAACCAAATCACAAATAAAGATGTTTTGTACAAGTCATAAGGAATACGTGAAAGAGATGTACAAGGTATAGAAAGCACCATAGTTTGTATAGTTTATTTCGATAAAATATAAAATAAGTTCCTTGTAATTTCACATAAATATGAAATCCTCTTTTAAAGGATTCATAGAAGGTTTTAGCGTTAATGGTTTCTCATAAGAGAAAGTAGTTCCAATACATTAAGGTATAAAACCGTTAGGTGTAATAAGAAGTGTAATAATTAGAGACAGTGTTAGTTAGGAGGGATATTATAGAGAGCCTTAGTAGGAAAGCTAAGCAATGGAAATTTCATATTTTTCCATTGATTATGTGCATTGGTTGCTTGCCTTTGTAGAAAGTTCCCATTTCTAGTAAGTTAGAAACTCCTCCAAGGTTAGGTAATTGGAAGAGTAGGAAAGTTAAGAGATTTTTGATAAAATAATTATTCTTATTTACTCCAGTTTTGTAAATTTGAAAATCTATGAAAAGAAGATGTTTTGAAAACATGTGAGGAATTTTTTGGAAATAAAAAAATGTTTTAAGGACAAGCAAGGCATGTTTTAAAGAAAAATGGTTTGGTGAAAAAGTAAATAAGTTTTTGGAAGAGAAAAACTTAGTAAACAGTTAAATTTAAAAATCCAATTTTTTTTATGGAAAGCTGTAAAGGCCTTTAAAAGGAAAAGAGGAATAAGTTTGGAAGTTAGAATTTGTAAGTTTTCCCCTCTAGGTTTGGGAAATAAATTAAATTCAAAGAGCTGTAAAGATGCAAGTCTAGAAAGATAAAATGTTAAGTAACCAAGTACCTTTGAATTTAATAGAAACTTCAAAGTAACACTTTTAAAGGCATGGGTTTTGGGATTTGATGTTTCAAAAATTTAGAGCTTTACTTTTTGAAATGAAATGATAAATACCAAACCAAACTTTTAAATATGGAGTAGATAGGAATCATTTTCTAGGTGTGACGGGAAAAGTGTAAGGCTATGTAGGAGATAGCAGTGATTACTTTTAATAGTAATAATAAAAATTTCCATAATACATTAGTGAGAACCTAGAAATGTTGCTTCATGTGTGTAGACTATAGTAGAATAGTGAAGTGATATTAGTAAGATAGTAAGACACACGTGGTTGGGATAGGTAGACCTTAGTTGGAGAAAAATGAAAAGTAAAGGTAAAGAGAAAATTTCCCCAGGCTTAGTTGTCTTTTTAGATAGGGACTGCATAGATTGAAATTCTTATTCATTGCAGTAATTGAGACTTGGTTATTTTATTTTGAGTATGGAATGGAAGAGATGAATAGATCTTATTCATCGGGAGTAATACAGCGTAAGTTAGTAACGAGTAATAGGCGGTAGAAGGAGCATATGAGTTACTTAGATTTCTAAAGTAGGACCTTTCTGTGTCAGGGTGGACACGGTCCCAGGCCTCCTAGCCCTAGATGATAGCTGTGTTTAGCTGCTATATTTAGTTATCTAGTATCGCTTTGTAGTAGGACTTGTTTTCTCTTTTAGTTATGAGATCGTAATCCTATGTAAGCATTTTGTCTTTATTATTGCAAGTCGGTACCGATTAGTATGATGTTCTTTTTCTGTGATATTCACAAGAATAGAATAAAAACATAGGATGTAAGTAATAAAAGAAAAGTAAAAGCCAAAAAGAGTAACTAAAAGAAAAACAACAAATTTAAAAAAAGCGACAGAAACGTCAACAGAAAATTTTGGAAAAAAATTCTTATATAAACTGTATTTGGGAAAGAAAATAGAGATTTTTATAGATAGTGGCATAAGTTCCAAGTATGGGGAAAGAGGTGCGCAAAAGTAAAACGGTAAATGTGAGGTTTTTCGTTTTCTACCTTCTTTCTCACATAAGAAATCGAGTTTGGAAAAAATAAGAATTTTTTTGAAATTCGAATATTAGTGTGGTAGGATTTGGATGTAAAAATTGTAGAACATTGCCCATATTCAGTAGGAGTGTGGGAAAAATTGAATGAAATATGTTTTGAGTTTTCAAAAGATTGCATTCATATAAAAATTGCAAGTATATTTAGAATGTGTGCATCATATTTTAAAAAGGAGTTTTTAAAGAAGAAAAGCATTCATATAGGAGATACCACTTAGAAGTTCATGTACATGCATATATTTTATGTTGAATGACACTTTGCACAAAGACACGGATGGTTGCAAAAATTGGATGTACATAAAATGGATGTGATTAATGCGGAGAATTACATAGTTTTACCCTTATCGAATTTCGGGGACGAAATTTCCTAAAGGGTGGGAGAATGTAACACCCCGCATTTTTAGATAATTAAATAACCAAAATAATTATAAACGGTGAAAATGAGCGTTTTTGTAATTGTCAGAATATGATCTCGAAACTTATAACATTGTGTTCATGGCGATTTTTTGATTAATTTACATATATAATATGTCTCGAACGGACTTCGTATGAAAAAGTTATTGACGTTCGAAGTTCCGTATCGAAAAATAATTATACGTGTAAATGTGCGTGAACATATTTGTTTATAAATATATGCACGTATAATTTCCAAAAATAACGCGCGTTTGAATTTCAAAATAGACACGCGTCATAAAGAAAATTAATTGACATCAGCAATTAGAGGCAATTAATTAACATTAGTAGGCAATGTTAATCAAATCAGCAATTAATGGAAATTAATTTACATTAATTAGCAATGTTTGAATTTCAAAATAAACATGTGTCATAAAGGGATTTAAATTTGCAATTGATGGAAATTAATTAGAATGAATAGGCAACGATTAAAAGTTAACGTTTAATAAATTAATACGTATAAAACAAAAAGGCTAGACACGTCAAAACTGACGCGTTTTGCTTGTTTTTAACGGCTAGATTTCAATCGCTTTAAACGAACGAACGACGTTGCTTTGGCTCTCTATAAATAAACGTGCAGGGTTAGCCTTCAAACCCATATTTTTCTGAATGGGCGTGGAAGCCCTTTCACTTTTCTTTCTCCTCCAATTCTTTAGAAATCAAATATATTAGATTTAGGTTTTCTGATTTGCAATTTGGAGGTAGAAACTGTAGATCTAGAGAAGAGATGTCCAAATTAAGCCATTCGTATGAGGTGAGTTTTCAGATCTGGTTTACTAGTTTATCTGTTTATTTTTCTTCAATTAGATCCAGATTTATAAATCCATACAAATTCCGGTTTGTGGATCTAAATTGGGTTGCAAAGGGGAAGACTATGGATAATCGAACTAAACTAAAAATAAGGTCTGGAATTTGGAATGTTTTCTTTTCGGGTGAGTGGATTTAAATTATATATCTTTTATGTTTATGATATATAATATCGTTAGATTTTCGTTAAATATTTAATTCAACATTTGGACTAGTTTCAGTAATTGGTTCTACTAGCTAGTTATGTTAAAACTATAAATTTTGTAAAAAAATTGTACTTATATTTAAATGTTATTTATATGGAAAAAAAGAAACCCGATTAAATATAGGTAATATTAGGCTTGAAAGTTGTAGAGAAAGGCATAAGTCTAAAAGTGAGAAATTTACACTAAATTATGTTGAAACGGGAGAAATAAATTAAAAAACGGAAAATCTAATAACTCGATTTGGAAATTGTGATAGATTAGTTGGTTGATTTAGAAAAGGGAATACATTTCCATAGTTTAATATTGTAAGAATAACGATAAACGTAATTGCAAGAATAAAAGCAAGAAAAATGGAATTAGTGCAAAATAGAGACATTACTGTATTTTGCATTATCCAACAATTAAAGGAGCAATAAAAGAAATATCTTGCAGTTACAAGTTATTGTTTATAGCATTATTTAGTATTAAAATATGGAAATGGATTTTTAGCACAGTTTTTGTAACCAACCAAATAGAATAGAACTACTTCGCAGAATAAAAGAGAATAACGCGAAGCGTTAAAGAAATTTAAGAAGAAGAAATAATCAAGTTAATTATTTGACAAGACTAGAAACAACAAATAGAAAATATGATTAGATCTGCATTTATTGCGCAGATAGTAGAGTAAAAAGTAAACAAGTTATTATGATAAGTAACTTATGACGGTTGGATGTAGTCCCAAGTTAAGACTGTTATATATTATAAGAGAACTAAAGAAAATTTAGTATCATAATAAAAGAAGATAGACTAAAATAGAAAAGAGACACTTGCAATTACATTTATAACATGTAGGTTATAAAAGAAAGAAAGAATATAAAAGTGACAATTGCAAGTATAATTGTAATATGTAGGTTATAATTAAAAAGAAATAAATAGAAGAGGCTTATTTTATCAAATTTAGATCTTGGATTAAGTTAATAAGCAAAAATAATAGCACTGGTCCGTACCGGCAGCATTCCCTTTTCGGTCTAGAATTGATGGTCTCACACGTGGGTGGGGTTGGGCATGCTGATTAAGGTAAATAAGTTGCTAACAGAATAAGAAAAGTAAACTAAACACATAATAAAAGATTAGACGTAGGGTCTAATAAAATGGTAAGGTGCGTTTGGAGTAGCCCAAAGAGAATCTGAATAAAGAGCCTAACGAAGCAGTTCATCGCAGATTTTTAGTACAGAAAGAGCACGTCCAACTTAGTTACTTTGGGCTAGAAGGAAGTACGAGACTTCAACGGGACATAAGGATACTCTAGGATGGCCCTCTGGGGTAGGCCTAACGAAGCTGTACCCCGGAGGCAGGTCTATAGATGTTCCATCAAGAGAGTTTGCCTTGACTGCTTTTGCATTGTAGGCTTAACGAAGCGGACCTTTGTAGGCAGTCAAAAGGTTGATGATGGAGTAGGATATTCGTATGACACCGTACTCTAGTTTGTGAGTAGGTTATAGCGGGCATGACCCATAAGGATAGTTGCATGCAGATATTAGCCATAATCAGTCAGAGCGAGTTCGGTAAAGACTAGAGTTAAACCAACAGGCCAATGATTCTTTCACTATCGAGACATTGGAAGAGTGGCACATCCAATTGGATGTTTAGATAGTTTGCAGTATGGCACAACCACTTAGCTCTTGAAAGGTCTTACGATTAGTTGGGGGGCTGCGTGGGACCATAGCCACGATGATAAAAGAGACAGACCAAGTAGAGAATCTGTATTGTAGCCCTAACGAAGCGGATCTTTACAGATATAGAAAATCCTCGACTGAGTTCCGTACAAGGTAGATTTTATTGGCGGAGCTCAGAGAGTAGACAGAACGATTACTGTAGTCCTCAAGGTACGCACTGGGTGGTACATTGTGGATGTTCGAGCATTGGTGTGAACTGGTGCGGACGCAGTTTCACGTTTTCCTAGCAGACGACGGAACATATGTATTGTAGGCCTCACGAAACTTTCCTTTACAGATGTAGTTACAGTACGCCCTAGTAGTAAGACGATGGAGTCCTTTTCGAGGAGGATACGGAAGGTACTATAGGTAGTACCTAGGACTGATGTGGTCTTTGGGCATGTAACTACATATATATATTGGTTATTAGGTCTTAATCTACTAGGGAGTAGATCGGTACGATTGACGCACGGAGGCGAGAGTATTATAAACCCAATAAACCTAATATAATTTAAAATGGAAATAGAACGATATATGTAGAATTATGCTTAGAAGTGTATAATTTGTACATTCACTAGAACTTTAGTTCTGACCCCCTCCTCATTTCATCCCGTAGGTTAGAAAGATGGCAGAGATTTTCCACCTTTGTGACACTTGTTTAGAAAGTGTTATTACCTTGGTGAGTACTTACTTACTATATATTTTAGTCAGTTCTGCTGTGAGATGTTTATTTGAGCTCTAATATATTTATCTTTGCCTGTTTGCAGGATATCAAATACCCAACTCGGGCTTCAGTAGGCTTGGATTTTAGCATTTTTGCGAAAAATCCAAACCCATTGGAATTCGGGTTGATACACATACCACCTCTCATTTTCTCACATAAATCCATCTCTTCTTCTTCTTCTTCTTCGTTTAAGCTATTTTAATGGCTTCTTTACTTAGAAAAATAATGGTGAAAAAAAAGAAAGTAAAGTAAAAATATAGTATTTCACCTCAAAAGCAAGTCCAAACTCCACCGCTTTCTCTTTTAATCACACGACCACCATCGTCATCACTAAGACCGAGCTCCACCACCCAAATAAGCTAGGCCGAGCCCATTTGGAAGAAAGGAAGAAGTTCGAGAAGATCCAGAGTGAAAATATTGGAGAGAAGTGCTGCCGGTTTCATTCCAAGAAGATACGAAGAAGTTTGAAGTACTGTGGAAGCTTTGTCGGATTTTCTGGAGCTTAGGAAGGAAGAATGGAGTAGATGATGATTAGTTGAAGTTGACAAAATTTTAGTGAAGTGTTGTTGGATAAGAATGTTGGTAGGAAGAATTAGTTAGAGACAAAGGTGAGTACGCACATTTAAATTTACTAATTAATCTCTAAATAATTTCAAGTTTAATGATATGAAAACATAATATATATTGGATGATTAAATGTGTGATTACTTGATTGATTACTTGTTTGAATATATGGATGTCAATATGGATCTGTGCAGTTAATGCCCCGCTATATCCCCGCTATAACTCCGATATATCTTATAGCGGATTCCTACCGCTACGATTTTTCCATATATCCCCAACATATAGCCTTTCCGCTTTAATCCCCGCTATTTCCGCTATATCCCGTTATTTCCGCTATATTCCGCTATTTCCGCTATATCTTCTATAAAAAATTGGATTGAAAAATGATATTTATACGCTATAAAAATTATGAAATTAATTAATTTCATTGAATTTTTGATATATGTTTAGAAATGATAATACTCTAATATTCTACTAAATTAAATTAAGTTATATAACAGTTTTACGTTCATTTACAATACATTTGCACATATTTTTATTTAAAATTATTTTTGTATTAATTATAATTCAATTGAATGTTAATTTTTCACATAATTACTATCTATATATTTGTAAAAACAACAAGTATGGGATTTATATACTATTTTAAAGTAATCCGATATATCCCGCTATATCTTCGCTACATCCCCGCTATGACTTTTTGCACCTCTACCGCATTGAATCCACCGAGCGCTTTAACTGCACAGATATGGATGATTACTTGGTTTGATAAATGATAGGAGAAATGGTTAGTAATTAACCATAGTTAATTTAAATGAGAATTAAATCCATATAAATATGTGTATGGAAATTATTTAGCCTCTTAATGATTTTAAAATATCTAAAAAGATTGAAAACGATATTATAATAATACAATATGGAATGAAATGAAATATGAGTTTGAAATACGAAAATATTATTTAAAATGAGTTTAAAATGGTTTAGAAGTGTTTTATAAGTATATAAAAATGTTTCTATGAAATTTAAATAAAAAATGAAAAACAAATCAAAACTAGGCGCGTCGCGTAACGGTGGTTCACGATTTTGCGTGAAGAATTAAAATAAGTATACGAAATGGAATATAGCACGAAATTGTTTGAGATAAGAATTTTCCATACTATTGGGCCCATAGTTTTTAAATGAAGAAAAAAAATCAAGATTTCATCTTGTAAATTTTTAAATAAGTCCAAAACAAGTTTTCAGAAAAATCGCGGTTTTGTAGTTAAAAACCCGAATTTGAAATTGATTTAAAATGAATATTTTTAAATGATTAAAAATATGAAATAAATTTTATAAATCTTTAAATATGTATTAAAAGAGATTTGAGTTATATAAATCAATTTTCAAAGGATAGAAAAGTCGTTTTGATCAATATAGCTTTTAAAACACTTTTCACAACAATTTTAAATAACTTGTGAAATATGATTTTAAACTTAACCATTCTTTTTCATATCTTTCATAATGGTTTTTAAAAGAATAATTAAGTGTTTTAAATAATGATTTGGAAGTTTTATGCATCATTTCTAAAAATTAAAGGAGTATGTGGAAACGACTAGTACATTTGTCCCGTCTGAGAGATCTAAACGGTAAAACAAGATGTGTAACTAAGGTTATGAATGGAGCAGCCAGTGTCCTGAACTTACCTGGCCTCTATTTTCTCTTTTAGACGAGGGGTGGAACAGCTCGAAGGAAAAGCTCGGATGCTCTATAAAAAGATCTCATTTAATTTTTTTCAAAAGTAAGCAATTTTCAAAAGAGTAAATTAAACCAGATTTTTAATAGTATAAGGATATTCTGGTCAAACTTTGTATTACGGTCCGATGAGGGAACTTGTACTATCCGCGTAAATTTAAAAGGTGATTCCACCGTTATTCCACGAATATTACGAGTTCAATACGGAAGTAAATCTAGATATAATTAGTCTAATCTTTTACTCAATACAAATTGGTTTGGGGTTTACGGTAAACTATGTCTTAAATAACATTGTTTTTTACTCATTAAAATGTTATGATTTGAATATAAGAAATATTTTATTTAGATTTAAATAAATAATTTGGAAATGTTTTTCCTATGTAAAAAGTGAAACGATTTGGAACTTTTCCTAGATTTAAAAAAGGGTTTTAAATTAACCAAAGGATTTGATAAACGAGGGTTAATGATTTCATGTACTATTAAGAAGATAGATGGAATAATTTAAAATAATATGTCTCTCTGAGATATTTATGAATGAATAAAAAAGATGAATTAAAGTGAATTATGATTGATAATCACATATGAACTTAACATCTTTTTAATCGTTGATTAGTTCGAAGGAACCGGGGTCGGAATTGGGTAACTTCTATCTGAAAATCACTTCGAACCAATGTATACATTCGGAAGTGAAGACATGATTAATATGATGATTTTTGAAGACGAGGATCTACATGATGAACAGCTGCTTGCCACTAGTCCCTCATAGTAAAATTTACCATATCATATAATTATGGTGGCAGTAGTGCTCAGTTATGAAAATCTTCGATTAAAAGGACTAATCACTACTAATCCTGGGGATAATTCCGAACAGGATGTAGTAGGAGGAGCGCCTTCGGTTTCGTTCAGCCCCAGAATGAACTTGTATGGACGGATATCTAACATTGCATTTCTAAGATCACAGCGTTGACTTTTACAAATGTACATCTGTTTGGTGGCGAAGAAGGCAACTTCTCTTAGCTTAACATCCTTCTTTGAGACATACGAGCTCATAGGTTGTATGTTCGTGAAAGTCAATAGTAATCGAAGAAATGGCAATGTGGCATTCAAAGTGGAACCTGTTATGATCAAAGCGTGGCTTTGTGGAGCGTAACCTCATGACCTCATACCCCAGGAATGATACGGGATACTATGTGGCTTGAAAGACAAATTTCGGGCTATTATTGGGGAAAGATGTCCCTCTAGGCATCTGTTGCCTTAAGATGATGAAATGGATAAGTATGGAGGTTGACGGAGATTGTGTAAAGCCACGAGTAATACTCTGTTCCATGGTAGTGTAGCAGTATAGTTCGGAGGCTGATGGAGATCCTGTAAAACCACTGGAGTGAACTAGTATTGTTATACGTGGATTTTCGGGTCTGAATGGTTACTAGTTCCCTATCATGTTGGAAATTCAATCCTAATTCGAACTTTACGGTTTTGATTATAGTCCAAAATTAGTTGTAATGCTTTGCAAACATTCAGCTACCTCTTACTAGAATTTAATAATGGTAACAATTTCGGCTATGTTTATATATATTTACTTAGAAAGGATTTTCAAAGTAATGTTATTATAAATAATATCAAATGATTTAAGTATAATGTATTTTGGTTATCATAAGGTAAAAACTCATCCGTATTTATGTGTGGGCGTGGTCTTATGAGATACCCTTCTTTTCAAAGGTTTTTGATTGACATCGGCATTAATACTCAGGTTTACCAAGCCTGGTCCGGGTATTTTTAATACTCAAGTCAGATCCGAGTAGTTGCAAGTTTAGTTGAAGATGCTTGGAGTTTCCAGATGAGAGCTGGAGATTTTCATCTACGTATGGACGTATTCTATTATCCACTGTATTTATTGCATTTGTTTTTACATTTATAAGGATAGAGAGTTTATAACTGTACAGGCTGAATGCAGGTTAGACCCTGATATTGTATTCAAATTTTTTTCCATTGTAAAGATTATTGTTGAAATAATTTATGTTATTCCATTCGTGTGAGATTCTGCTCTATCTTTATTTTCTTTTTCCCCTAATAATCGGGCTTTCCAGCACTTGAATTTGCGGCAAAAGGATGTATTAGTGTCGATTTTCGAGGTTCGAAAATCCCGGTTGTTACAATAGCTTATTATTCATCCAATAATATAAGACAAACAAGTGTTGGCATTTATAATATGATGAACTTACCAGAGTTCTAATGTTGTTTGCATCAGCACCAAGACTCTCGAGCACACGTGTAGCCACACCTTCACCCTCTTTAAGCAATCCCAAAAGCAAGTGTTCTAAGCCTATGTTATTGTGACTTGAAAAGTTGCATGATAAAAGTTTGATACGTGTTCTCGATCAAGAAACTATTGAATATTATTGTGCATGCACATGAATTGATAAGCATGGTAGTTAATTCATGTCATTTCCTGGCTCGTTTCATGAAAATGAAAACAAGATAAGAAAACTTTGACATCTCATTTGTTCTACCAGAGTCTAAAATGTTAATTTGTGCTTTTTAACCATCCTAGAGGCCAACAGATATCACCAAGTTTAAGCATTAACTGATGATAACAATGATTATTCATGAATTTCCATCGAGATGAATAATTGGATCTTGAGTATAATAAATCAAACCATCTCACTAAATCACAGAAAGGCAACTCTCACTTGTGGTTTCTTTTGAAGGACGAGTCAGAAGTTTAATAGTCAATGTCAAGTCAATAGTTTCATCCTGAGAATTCAGTAAATATCTCTAGCTAACATAAAATCGTCATATAATGATTGAATAAGCAAATACCTAATGCATGAGCTTCTTCAGGTGCGAGTTCCAAGACACGCTTTGCATGAGGAGTAAATGGTATTTCAACAGCAACAAAACCGCTGCCTCTTTCGATAATCTTTTCTACTTCTGATCAGGTTAGGTGTGGCATTTAGCAAGTGACCGGATCAAAATAAGGTTATTTGACGGAGTTTCAATGAATTGGCTGGACGAGTAGGTTGGAATTAGGGTTCAAGCGCATGGAAACTATCAAGGGTTCAGGTGCTTAGCAAGGAGACGGAGATGCGATGGAATTATGGTTTGGGCACACGCAATGCGATGGAATTTCTCGTAGGTTGAGCTAGCGGAATTTTTTTTCCTTTTTGTTTTGTTGGAAAAGGGGAGAACGAAAAGAATTTGGGGAGTAAGTGATACGCATGGGATTATTTTATCGCCTAAAAAGTTAATATCCCGCTTTATCCTCCTCCTAGCATTTATTATTATATTAATATATTTTGTATGTACCTTTGTAGCATATAGGGTGGAAACGCTAGGAATGAATGCTACGTTTAGTCTGTTTTTTGTAGTGATGGTTGAAACTGAAAGTGCAAGAAGCAGGATGTGCAAACCAAAGAACTTGCCAAGGCAACATAATAGCAAAATATGATGTACGTATTACAACGGACAGTAGAAGAAGTGTGTTATCCGTGAGTAACGGGAGATCAGAACTTGTGTCTAGGGAAGGATGTATTCTATGTGTATTTAAGGAATATATGGTGAATTCTTTCGTTCCATAAACACTAATTTATGTAAATTATCACTACAAGGAACAATGTCAATAGCGTCCGTGGGTGGCGACGGCCGTCGACGGGTGTCGATAATTGTTTCAACGACTCGTCATTTTCTTTAATTATCAAACTAAAGAATTAATTTGTTTAGTTTCCTTTATGCTTTTAAAAAATGTTTAAAAGCAGTAATTAAATTGCTAAAATATAAACAAGATATTTTAGCACAACTATTCAATAGAATAACTGTTTTGATCGGTTAAATTTGTATTTTCAATGATCTGTCTTCGCGTAATTCGAATATTTAACGTTATTGGAAATCTAACTTTGACGATCAATCTATGCGGCCTTTAGTCGGTAGTTAAACGACTTCAATAAACTTGGTTTTGTGTAACATTTTTACGAATTAAAATATATTTTTTAAACCGCTTGGTAATTAAATATGAATTTTTAACTATATTTAGCATTAAAAAATTATATAAAATAACATAATCGTCAGGAAATAAAATTTATTGGATCATATGTTGATTTAAAGTATATTTGACCTATTTACAGAAGATGATGAAAAAATAACAACAACACGGTGTCGATTTTGAGTTTTAAATTTATAGTCGTTCATCATTGACATTTAAGATAAAAACCCTTCGTTTGAAGGCCAGACGACCTTGGATCGAAACCAAATTCGAACCACGTATGATTGATAGTGTGTTTATCCAATACGTACGGTTGGATTATTAAAAAATTGGACCAAAAAAAAAATTGGCCTCAAAACAGATCATTTCGTTAGGAGTTAATATAACACTTGTAACATTTCAACGGTCATGAGTAACCGGTTAAATGCATCGGCTGCCAACATACCGCTACCCCCAAACTGTTCAACCGAGCTTGGTTGGAGATGAGACGTTGCTGCGGCATGACGCGTCCGATCCGTCGGACGCTTCGTGAACGGTAATGGACAAAAAATTGACTGCTCCACCACAATTTGTACTAACTTTGCCTTTTCTGTTGGTCTCCTCCTATACATTTAAATAGACGAGAAGGATGTAAAACATAATTTGCAGTAACCTGGTTTTTCAAGACATTTTTTCATCGGGTGATTGAGCGTTATGGTAAAAAAATTATATGCTTCTTTCTTGCTATATTTAACGGCATCATATGTCTGCTGTCTGCTGTCTGCTGTCTGCTGTGCATCGTGTGAAGTGGCAATAGCAAGTCAAAATATTGAAGTTCTGCCTTAATCGATATTTTTGAGAAGGTGAAACGAGCCAACTTACGTGAAAGAAGTAGGAAAGAAGTAGGGTATGAGATGTGATGTTATGGAAAATAACGAGAAGATAACTTTTGTGGAAAATTGGACTATTCAAGATCGACCGATTCCTCAAAATGGAAATGGAGCAACCTATTTATTTTAAAATATACTTCTCTTTGTCCATACAGCCACCGACAACTTATATCCCTGATATATGTTACAGTAATAATCACGAATGATACTCCTACGTAGTGTTTTCATGGTCCGTCTGTATCCGACCTCGAATAACTTTGAATCTTGAATCACCACGGTTCGGAACTTAATCAAATCTCATTCGGTCATGAATTCTCATCGAACCTTCAAACCAGTGGTTTAACCATCAATTTTACCTGGTCCAATCATGATTTTGTTTTCTACTTTATCATCGTGTAATTCTCTTTTATTTTCATCTTTTGTATTGCTTTGAAGAAAACAAGTAAATTTATACTCCAAAAATTATAATCGTTCCAAAATCTAAACCACTTTGTTCTTCACGGCTGCAAACTCCTCTAATACCGCTGCAAGATTGAAAAAATTTGCGGTCATTAAACTTCTATTATCGTGCACCGTTCTATGGTATATATCAGCTGTAGTTGCGTTGGTGCAGTTGTGCACTGCAACAGTACACAATTTCGGTTGTAACCTTGGAAATCATCTACGGTTTGTCTACTTAGCATTACCATTACAATAATTTTGCATATACCTTGTAGTCAAATGTATAAATTTTTAAAAAAATAAACCATAATTTTGAAAGTTCCCCGGTTGAACCATTAAAAGTTGTGGCATCTTTGATTACGGTCCGGTTATGAAATCTATGCTCCCACGCATGTTTCCTCAGGTACAGGAATGCAATACCAAACAGTATTCTCTTAAAACTTAGCAGCGCATGTAGAAGAAGACAAATTTCATTTCAGACTAGTAACATGCTACCATACCAAGCAAGCGCTGACGATGCACTTCTACAAACATGATCCATGCACCTTTCATCAGGCACTGGTCATCTGTCCCATTTTGCTGCCCCAGTGTGTCCATCATGTCCCAATCATTAATTTCTTCGTCACCATCATCTATTTTGTATGGTAGATACCGGGCAAAAATTAAATTAAATACAGAGGAATATAAGAATTCATCAGCCTTCCATCCATGTTAACGTCTTCTATAAAATCACGTTTAACGCTTTTCCATTTGATAGAAATATTATATATATGCTTGCTGGGATAAGTACACAGATGATGTTGCTCTTCAATTATTTCCATTTGTTACAAATACCATACCATAGAAGAGGCAACTTAAAATTAAAAGTACATAAATATCAGATCGAATACACACCATCGATGAAGTGATCAACTATGCATATTTGATATACGCAACATGAGTAGAATTAGCCACAGAACGAAGAGTCCCAATCACAGGAGCAAGCCAGCACGCCCTCTCCAGCTCCCGGTACAGAAACCCCAAACACTTGCAATTCAAGCTGCACTTCTTCATACAATCGCCCACAGTCAAACCCTTAAGCCTCTCCCCATACCTACTCAAAAAATTATCGACTCCCTCCACCTCATAATATTTCACGCCTTCGCCCCCTTTACTGCCTCTACATATCCCCACATCCGGAGTCGAACACGCCTCACTCCACCCCACCAACCCATTTTTCGTAGGGCACGCCACACACATTTCATCCTTACACACCCCGAAATTTCCGCACTTGCTCGGCAACTCACACCCGTCTATCCTCCCGATCGCGTCCGAAAAAAAAGAAAAAGTCATCTCCCATGCCATGTAATCGACTGGCGCGTAGAACGTGTACACCACAAAATTCCCATCGTCCTCAATTCTCAAAAACGACAGCGTCGTATTGTACTTAACGAACGCAAGCGTGATGCTCCCTCCATCCTCCCCAAGCTTCAAGGACAGTTCGTAAGCGTACGCTTCTTCAGTAGTCGGTTCACTCACAAACTTTATACTGGTAATATTATCAATCTCGTAAAGGAGACCATACTTGATGTTGTTCTTCATGTAGAATGCCAATTCAGTTGGGTCGAATACAAAACTGTACTCTCCGTTTTTGCTCACGAGACGTTGGTTGACATGGAGGGACTGTCCAACGAGCAACGTGTCAACTGGGTAGTCGAAGCTTTGCCATATGTAGTTATTGCTACGGTCGTACAACACTATGTTACCGGAGGGAAGGATTCGGAGACCGATGACGCCCTTGTTGGAGGTGTTGGTGGACCAGACGATTTGGCCATCGGGCTGGGAGAGGACGAGGTTGCCATCGGAACGGAGGGCGAAAACGGCGTTGTCGTGAACGGGGTGGTAGGGGTTGGCCTGCCAGACCCAACGGAAGATGGATTCGGAGCGGCTGGTGCCCATGCGCAGGGCCAGGTAGAATTGGTCGGGCGTGGTGTTGTAAAAGGCGAGCTGGAACGGGGACTTGGCTATTGGGATTGTGCGGTAGTCTGCGTTGTTTTCGGTTATGTATGGACCGAACTCGCCCTGGTTTGTGTAGCTGAAGGTGCTGACGTTTGACTGAGAGTAGGCGGTGGTTGCGAGGAGAATGATGAAGACTGAAACATAGCTGAGTGGAAATGCCATACTGGCTGTTTCTATTTTTTTCATCTTTTTGTTGGTGGTTTGATAAGCAGCGAAGTGGCGTTTATAAATGGATAAGAAGCTGCTGTTGTATATTGACTTTTGTGTTCTGTCACGTGCGTTTGAATTGCCAGCGTAACATTTTATCTTAATTTTGATCAGCCAGGTAAGAAGGGTCTCCTTTCTCTCTCCATTTAATATTTTCTAGATTACATATTTTAATATGATATTTTCTAAAAGAAGTAACACGACAATAATTGAAATACATTTACTATCAAGTAGCTGCTTAATTAAACAAAATAAACGTGATCGGTAACAAAATTGCAAGTAAACAGGTTTTCACACGCTGCCAGCATTCGGTTCCAAAATTCATGTCAAAGAACCATATGAAAAAAAAAATGATCACAACTAATTAAACGTATGATAACTATAATAAATATACGCATAACGCTTTCCCTCTTCTTTATATATAAAACAATAATATAAATCAGCATTTAACTACGTAATTTTATATACACTTCAAATTTATCATTAACAATATGATTTATTTATCATGGTCAAATCATTAGCTACTAATATCATCCAGTCATATCAAAAACCATACTTAGAGCCACGGTCAATTGAGTGAAATAATAAACTACTTAATAAGATATTAAACTATGCAATATAACTACGTAATGTTATTTTGTATATCATTATAGAGCATGTATGAAATTTGGAATTTTTGTACAGGTCACCATGTCTTTTCCTACCCATTTTATAACAATTCCAACAATGTGACCACTCTCCGGTCTTCAAATAAGCTTTAACAATAATTTAACTGCAGCTCTGAGTGCATGCTTCTGCCATTCAGTGGATTGTATGATTTCACAATCAACAGACCATCGAGCTTTGTCTGACATCTAATGTGAGTACAAGTGTGAAAAGAAAACATTAGTTTATGAGAAATGAAAAGTAGAATAGTAAATAAATAAAAAGAAAAACAAATAAAATGAATAGCACAATGCCTACGGCTGCTGGTCCAGTATTCAGACAGTTAGCCTAAATCATTTTTACAGTTCTTAGACAAAAACACATTAACCAAAGCTCACCGGGGGAAAAAAAAAGATTCAGTTTAGGTTGAGCTATTGCCTATTTGGGGATTACGATAGGAGAATACGAAGAAACGAGGCCCTGGTATTATTTTAGGGTAAATTTCCTTTTTTTTTGGGCCGGGCAGTTGCCCACCCTTCATGGGCTGTGGTTAATTGCGTCCCAGCTAGCTGCATGAAATTTCTAATTTGAAAACCACTTTGCTTTCTTTTTAAAATGTTCCATCGGTTTTGAAGGATCGGGGAGTTGATAGCAGAAAGCTGCAGTGTTTGGAAGATGATCATCTGACATGAAAAGACTCCCATACTGCAAGTTTCACAACGATATACCCGTAGTAACCAAGAAGAAATATTTTGAAAAAGAAGTTGTGCTTTACATTTGACTTTCGCGCAGGACGCGTTTAGGTACATGTCCCACATACATGTACTGTCAAGTGTCAACATAGCTATTAGTTTGGCTAGCATCGTATGTTTTTAACAAACTACGTTAGGTGGCCATTATCCAAAGCGAGATGTAAATCAATACCACTTTATGTTCATCTACATGAGTATTTTTGGACAAAAGTTTGGTACAGGTGAAATATTAATGGCTTTTATTGTCGTTAAATCAATTCTTCGATTTCTTTTTGGTCAATCTTAATGGCTAAAACAAATTTGTTACATGAACCAACATATAGATGGATAAACTTAATTTGTGTTTCATGTGAAACAGTTACAATCATCATGATGTAAAACAAGTATTATGCTCAAAATCACTGCTTACAATCAAACTGGATTAAGAAAATTCATTTAATAAAATTTCAACAGATAAATTAGTTTCTATATTTTTATTTGTTTCACAATAAACAACAGCTCTTATTTTATTATCCATAAAATATATTTGAAAAAAAAAACACCTATTCTTTAATGTTGATATATTAGGTTTCACCTAGTCTGTGTAGACATGATACTTTCACAACTTTCTAACTTATTTTATAAAATGAAAGATATGCTTCGCTTCTGCTTGTATTCATCTCTTCTGTATCTTTGGTCTTTGGGCTATGGTCTTGCTTTTGGCCCAATAAGGAATACTGAAGTAACATTGCCTGTATAAATACCGTGTATACAGCTATTGTGAATATTATCAATTCTCCGTAAAATCATAGATCATTGCAATAAATCAAACATTCTTTTTGTCAAAATCATATTATGGTGTCAAAACATTATATGCCTAACAGCAAATGCCATGCCATTGATCAAGATCAGATCTAATATCATCACTTCAAGATCACGCTGTAATTTTGAATCATCTGAGAATTAAAAGAATTCTCATCATCTTTATTTTCTGTTCTTATCATTCTGTTCTTGCCTGTCTCAAGATCAAGATATTAACCCATCTGATCAGTTTACTTACCGATCAATCTCCTTGCCATGCCTCGCCTAGAAACTCTTATCAGATCATCCTCATCATCTAAGAATTACATGGCTGCTCAGCATCTTCTCTGCAACAATTCTCTTATAATCACTTTTCTCGATTTCTAAATCAATGGATGAAGGAGATCATGACATCTCTGCCTCCTCCAGCACCCACATTAATGCAAGAATGAATGCCACTCAAAAACTGCTGAAATAAATAATCAAGCCACAAAGTCAGTTGCTGTCTATTCAACTTGATGAAACCAATTTCTTGCTTTGGAAGTTCCAAATTGAAACTGCAATCAAAGCATATGGTCTGGAGGAATATGTCCAAGGTACTGTAATCACACCACCAAAATACACTGCGGACAAGGATGGAAAGCTAATTAGCAATCAAGAATTCATAATAAATCAACGACAAGATAGTTTAGTCAGTTCTTGGCTAATATCATCTATAAGTGCTAATCTACTTCCCCAAATAATTGGATGTAACTCATCACATGAGATCTGATCCACAATAGAGCAAATTTTTAGCACTCAGTCAGCAGCCAAGATAATGTACTACAAGAGGCAATTGCAAAATGTAAAAAAGGAAAACCAGTCAATGAGAGACTATCTTGTGAAAGTAAAAACATAATGTGATCATTTATCATCTGCTGGACACAAGGTCAGTGATACTGAACATGTTCTATCAATTCTAGGGGGATTAGATGATGAATATGAGACAGTGGTAGCTGTAATATCATCAAAAGAAACTCTGCCATCAATACAATATGTTCGCTCTACACTTTGCTCATGAAGGTAAATTGGAACAAAAGAAACCAATTATATCAGACATGTCTGTAAATTTTACCACTAACAGCAAATTCAAGAATTAAGAAAAAGCACCCAACAACTGAAATCAACAGTACAATAACCAGAGAGGTGGACAGTCCTCCAGATCAAGAGGAAGAAGTGGAAGATGGTACAATAACAGTGTTAAGTGATTCGGTTTTGGTGCGAGATGTCACAAATTCGAAACTCGCGTAGCGTGATTCAAACGTTTATTGACATGTGATATGTTGTCTTAGTGACATGTTGTATATAAAGTACCATTTCAAAAAAAACATTGGGAATAACAGACTCAGATGTTAGATTTGTGAGAGGCTTGGTCACACTGCAAATAAATGTTACTTCAGATTTGATATCAATTACACCCCATCTCAGCAAAATGGCAGCAGTGCAAGAAATTACAACCCCAGTGCAAATATGATAAATGTTCAACAAGAAATCAAAGGTCAAAGTGACTGCAACAGCAATGACAATGCAAAAATTGAAGACATCCATGATGATAATTGATATCCTGATTCTGGGGCAACAAATCATGTAACTAGCAGCTTGGAAAACTTAAATCTTGGCAACAAGGAATATAAAGGTACACAATCAATAGTTATGCGTAATGGTAAGTCTGTAAAAATCACACACATTGGAAGTGCATACATAACAGGAAAGAAACAGTTATACTTGCACAATTTATTAAGAGTACCATCAGTCAAGAAAAATCTGTTAAGTGTGTCACAATTTGCCAAAGATAATAATGTATTTTTTGAATTTTTCCCAAGATACTGTCTTGTCAAAGATATTCTAACAAAAGAAATTCTCTTGCAGGGTAGAGAAGTTAAGGGGTTGTATATTTTCAATGTAATTCAAGAATATCTAGTTGTAAAGAAAAATGGTGTAATAATTCTGAAATCAAATGTGTGAATGACTGTAAGACTTTTGCTACTTGGCATTGTAAGCTTGGTCATCCCCATGCAAATATTGTTAAACATGTGTTGA
Organism: Allium fistulosum; assembly: GCA_030737815.1. Taxonomy (NCBI): domain Eukaryota; kingdom Viridiplantae; phylum Streptophyta; class Magnoliopsida; order Asparagales; family Amaryllidaceae; genus Allium; species Allium fistulosum. Next base: position 1,102,935,400 of record CM060905.1, read on the forward strand.
ATGAAAATAATATTTTCTTTAACAATATTTCAACTCCATATACTTGTACTTATTGTCAAATGGGCAAGAGTCACAAATTACCATTTGTCGACTCCAAAATCAGTTACAACAAACCACTAGAACTAGTTGCAACTGATTTATGGGATCCAGCACCCATACTGACTGACTATGGGTATAAATATTATATTTCTTTTGTTGATGCATACTCAAGATATGTGTGGATATATTTCTTGAAAACAAATATGAAACATGCAATGCAGTACAACAATGTATAGTGTAGGCAGAAAAACAAACAAATTGTCAGCTAAAAGTACTGCAAACAGATGGTGGTACAGATTGCTACCCTTGAGGGAATATTTTCAAAAGAAAGGTATTATACATAAGACAACTTGTCCATACACTTCTGAACAGAGTGGTCTGATTGAAAGAAGGCATAGGCATATTGTGGAAACAGGTCTAACACTGCTAGCAAATGCATTACTACCACTCAAGTTTTGGCCTAATGCATTTGTTACTGTAGTTTTTCTAACTAATAGACTGCCTACAAAAGTCTTAAAACCAAAGTGTCCATCAGAAGTTCTCTACAACATTAAACCAGACTATCATAGTTTAAAAGTGTTTGGGTGTTTATGTTTTCCCTATCTCAGACCATACAATTCTCATAAACTAAGTTTCAGATCATCACCATGTACATTCTTGGGCTATGCAGCAAACCAGAAAGGTTACAAATATTTATCTAATAATGGTAGAATGTTTATCTCTGGACATGTTGTTTATAATGAACAAGTGTTTCCTTTTAGCAACTCAGTAATCAAAACATCTCAGAAGGTTTACAATGCAAAGTGTCCTTTATTATCCATACCTATGGTGATTGACAAGCAAGCTCATATTACTGGAGAAGGAGCTCAAAGCAATCAAAGTTCACAACACACAATGTCCTCTTTAGAACCAGGTCATGAAAAAACTAAATCATCTAACATACCATCTCAAATGCAACAGTCAGACAATCAAATGCAACAAAGTCCATGTCAGTCGTTAGATGATTCACTATCAACTAATGTGCAACAAGAAACAGAAATGAATAATAGTGGCCATCAACACATCCCTAAAAGAACTGGATATATCACCAAAGCAAAAAGTGGCATATTTAATCCAAAGCTATACAATGCAACTCTAAAAAATGAAGAGCCAAGCACATACAGTCAGGCTATATGAAATGAAAAATGGAAAGCAACTATGAATGAAGAATATGAGGCTCTTATGAAAAACAAGACATGGGATCTTGTTCCTTAGCCAATTGATAAAAATATAGTAGGCTGTAAATGGACATACATATTAAAAAGCTATGCCTATGGTTCGATTTCTAAATGTAAGGCAAAATTAGTGGCAAAGGGCTACTCACAACAAAATGGTTTTGACTTTACTGAAACTTTTTCCCCGGTTGTGAAACCTTCCGCGATCAGAATTGTTCTCAGTATTTCCTTATATAGAAATTGGAACATAAAGCAACTAGATGTAAATAATGCATTTTTAAATGGTGTTCTACAGGAAGAAGTTTATATGGAGCAGCCCTATGGATTCAGAAAAAAAGGAAATGAAAGGCTTGTATGCAAGTTTAACAAAGCAATTTACGGTCTCAAACAGGCTCCAAGGGTTTGGTTTGAAAAACTAAAATCAACATTAGTCAGACTGGGCTACAACTACACAAAATCAAACAACTCTCTATTCACAAAATTTAATTCAGATACTATTACTTATATACTAATTTATGTTGATGACTTTATTATTACAGGCAGTGATGAACTGGAAATCAACAGTCTTATTCAACCTTTAAACAAAGAATTCTCAATTAAAGATCTTGGGTGCCTGGGCTAATTTTTAGGAATTGAAGTAAAAAGACCATCAAAGTCTTTGATTTAACTCAGTCGGAAGAAATATATCAGTGAAATCCTAATTAGAGCAAAAATGGATCAATCAAATTCAATTTCAACACCCATGATAACCAATGCTCATCTATCAAAGACTAAAGGAGAAATAATCACAAATGACAGCCAACACAGGAGTATAGTTGGTGCACTTCAATATGCAACAATCACTAGGCCAGAAATCTCATTCAGTGTAAATAAAGTGAGTCAATTTATGCAAGGTCCAACAGATGAGCATTGGAAAGCTGTAAAGAGGATACCAATATATCTCAAAGGAACTCTAAATTATGGTCTAACTATTGAGTCATGCAAAACTATCAGCATTACTGGCTATGAAGATGCAGACTGGGGAAGTGACACTGATGATAGAAGATAAACAAGTGGATATTGTATCTATTTAGGTAAAAACCCTTTTTCATGGTGTTCAAAAAAACAGACAATTGTATCCATATCAAGTACAAAGGCCGAATACAGGAGTGTGGCTAATGCAACTGTAGAAATAATGTGGATAGAGTCATTGCTGAGTGAACTAAAAATCAAAACTGAACGAAAAACTACAATATACTATGATAATCTCAGCACAATGTCACTTACTGCCAACCCAATTCAACATTCCAGAACTAAACATATGGAATGAGACCTATATTTTGTTCGTGAACAAGTTACAAGAGGAAAGCTAGATATCAATCACATACCTGCAACTTACCAAGTCGTTGATATCCTAACAAAGCCGCTGTCAAAGGCCAGCTTTACTCGTCTCAAAGAAAACCTAAGTGTTACAAACCTTGACAGTCAAGAAAGACATGACCTTTCTCACTACTCTGAGTCAAGGAAGGAGTAAACCTCTCAAACAAGACCATAATCTCACATCAACTGACTCTCTTCATCAAGGAGCCAGCATGTCTATTCAGATCTATATGCTAAATAAAAGATCGATCTTTCATCTTCCAGGCGTAATATCTCACGAGTCTCAACAAATTTGAGCTCCGAATTGAAACATTCTGAAGGCAGCGAGAACATTTTGCAAGAACATCTCACAAAATTCCCTCGAGCCTGCTGAAGCTCACATAGCCACTCGAGTAAAGAAGGAAAGATCTCAAATTTCTATCAGATCGGAATTATTTTGATGTAATTTGGTGGCAGCGCATTTTTTTTGAAGAAAATCGCAACCGGAGCAGGAGAGCTAGGTTTGAAGGGGGGTATAAAATGAACGATATGCTTTGCTTCTGCTTGTATTCATCTCTTCTTTATCTTTGGTCTTTGGGCTGTGGGCTTGCTTTTACCCAATAAGGAATACTGAAGTAACATTGCCTATATAAATACCGTGTATACAACTATTATGAATATTATCAATTCTCTGTAAAATCATAGATCATTGCAATAAATCAAACATTCTTTTTCTCAAAATCATATTATATTTCCTGCACATATGTGATACTGCATCTAGTGCCTCTTAGAACTTTCATTTTGATGTACTTATGGTAGCATGAAATGATTTCTTTGATTAGGAGGTGAGTTTCGTTCTACATGTAGTCGGAATTTATTCTATTTGTTCAACCTGGTTGAACTATTTTGAAGTTCTCTAAACTAACTAACGGTGTTTGATTTGCAGTAAAAGTTCTTCATTTTGGACATTCATATTAATTCTATTATTGTTAATGTCAACTTTGTGCTAATTATTATGTAAAATCAATCGTTGGATTGTACATTTCTTTGGGGATTTGGGAAAAACAACTTATTTCACTACAAAAGTAAAGGTTAATTAAGACTCTTTTATGTAGTATCTAATTAACAGGTTTTGTCTTTAATTTGTAGTTGGGACCCACTTGAAACAAATATTGTTGTTTTTAAATTCTAGGTCTCAAAAAATTACGGACTACAAGCATGGGTCTTAAAAATATTAAAGACCTAAATGATGGTTTTAAATAAGTCTCTAAGTTAATATCTCATTAGACACAATTTTGAGTCTCTACGCTAATTAAGACCATATTTGAGATCTCAAATCAGTATAAAACTGCAATATCAATTCATTTGTACAAACTATTTACAGTGCAAATCAATATACAGTCTCAAAGATTCATCATACAGTTCATATTTAAACTGCAATATAGGCCATATTCATTTTCTATATAAAACATTGAAAAGGAAACTACAGTATCAATCCATCATACAAAATGAAAATGGCATAGTCAATACACAACGCAAACATACCAAATTATCACTTGCTAAAAAGATTGCATTACCCAGAAAGTACAAATTGTTAAGATTTTAATATACTTTAGGATTAATTAATCATGAAACTCTAGATCTGCATTTGTAACGTATATTGATTTGATTGAACAGAAATCAAAGGAAGGTAAATAGATTAACGCTGTTCCTAAACCCATAGTTGCCGATTGAAATGGTTTGATCTTCCAATTTGGCATAGAACCTAGAACTGAATTATTTCCATAAAAGAAATTATAGAATAAATAGAGCTTATATAATTTGGAGATCATAACCTCTTAAATATAATGTTGGCATTTTCTAATTCGATTCTTCAACAAACTAGAATTTCCCCGGTATTTACTCATTAATACCATGACAATTATATTCTTAAACATTTTAGCTTTAATTCAAAATTTGATCACTTTAATTAGGCTTTACAGCAAAATAGCACAACACATTTATTTTACAGATTTAGCCTACGTGTTGAAATTTTCCAATAATCTCCTCCCGGACCATATATGTAATAACCTTATAAATGCGTTTAACTTTATGAGCTCCAAATTTTGCTATTTATAACATAAGGTGTTTCAATCTCATCCATTAACTATGCTGATAATGGATCAAAGTGGCTTTCGCTACCTTTAGTGTAACTAAACCTATCAATGGTCACATATACCAATATAATCAGACGACATAAATCAATCATGAATGCGTAGCATGGAAATTATATGAGATGTGATCTATACATGTCTATTTCCAACTGGTCCTACTTTCGTGAGATCGAAAAAAAGTTCAATATTTGAACTTTATGGAGTGCAAAGAAAAGTTTATAGGTTTATTTCCAATCAGAAAAAATACTTAATATATCTTAACCAAAGCATAGAGCAGTGTATTATATGACTATGTCAAATACAAACTCCCCCTGAACCAAAATATCCTTACATAAAAGTTACACCAATTGAGCCACATGTTCATGAAAGACCTTAGATGATAATATTTTATAGGCGAATCCACTATAATGGAGTTTGTTACAATATGCTCTATGAATTACAATCTATTTTGCACTCTTCCCCTATTGGAAGATGTTATGTTGTTTATTGCTATAATATTACTTCAATTGTCTTTCAAATTCTTTTTTGATATTCCACAATTTTATTACAAATTTTGCAATTATTTTCCATCGTTGGATGTCTCAATTTAGTTCCATAGGAAAGGAGTCTATAAGTGTCTATTCGACAACTTTTCTTATATAGCTCCACCCAAAAAAATTATTACCTAAAGTGGATCTTTAATACTCGTGGCATTAAAAATATTCAGATCGTAATACTTTATGATCTCCAACTAATCCGTTCTTTTATCTATGAGTTTATAATCCTTTTATTCCTTAAAGATATCTCGTAACCATTTTGGTTACTAATCATTGATCCGCTTTCAATGTCACTAAGATATCTGCCAAATAATACACATAATATCCTTTTATGTATATGTTTTAGCATACATTAGACTCCTTACTACAAATGCATAAGGAAACTGTAACGACCCGCTATTTTTGGACCATTCGCATCCATTATAAGTGTATAGGTAGACACTCATGCCGGAGTTGAATAATTCAAAATACCACGTTGTTAATTTAAATTTGGCAAAACTCAGCATATGCAGTAAATAAATCAATCACAGAATCACAGACACAGAGTAATACAATAATACGCAACGGAATAGATAAAATAGTAGTTCATGAAGCTACTATATAAACATCAGAGTTAGAAATAAAATACAACAGAATATCTCAAATGTAGTGAAGTCTCCAATACAACAGATGACTTCTCTGGACAAATCAACTAGAAGAGCTGAAAGCTGAGGCGATAGTTGGATCTCCAAAGGAAGCTCCAAACTCCAAGGGTGAATCTCAAATGTTGTATCACTCGGTCTGACCCGAGCGTAAAGCAAAACACAAAAAACACTCGAGTCAGGATTAACATTCTTATACTAATAAATCCAACTCATGTGAAGTACCAACTGAAATACAAGTAACTTAAAGGATGTTTGGGATAACCATCCTCTAAGGATCTTCAGAACTACCTACAAGGTGGAAATATACATTATAACACCGTGGTCATTTCAATTAAATTTATACTTCAAAACCCAAATATCATTTCATTTCAAATATATCTATTTTACAAATAGTATATAGGTTAAATAATTTATAAAGTAAAGTATTTATAATTTCCTCAAGTCTCACAAATCGATTAACTCAAATTCCAAATACAAATTTATTCAAAGCTCAATTCGTCAATTCAATTCAGTTCTAAAGATACCATTTAAATTTCAATAGATTTCAAAGCTTAAATATTCAACATTTTCAAAGTTCAATTTAACAGTTTCATATAGATCTTGATTTAACTTTATTATTATTTAATCAGGGAATATTCACTTAATAAATTCAATATCATTTAACTAGCCTTAAATTCCATTTTCTATTAAATATTTCCTTAAATTAATTTAAACAAGAAATATTCATTAAATTATTTAAATCAAACTCAAGCTATAAATCATATCTAAAATCCCAATTCCAATAAGTTTTAAATTGGTTTAATTAAATAAATTTCTTTACTAAATTCAAATTATCTTCCCAACCTTGACTTATTCAAATTTTTACTAAAATCTATTTTGAAATATAAATTTTATACTTAACATATTATATGTATTAAATCCATCTTAATTAAATTAAATATCATTATTAAATCTATATATATCCTTACCATTTATATATAATTTTTTTTTTAAAAAAATCAACATTTGTTAAAACCAAATATTTCTTTCCAAAACCATAGAATTCAATTTCAAAATATTTATATATATATGGACCAACGGTGTTTGTATATATATTTATCATATGGTTAAGTGATACGGATATTTATCATTTTAATCCAAAATTTACATATATACGGGTAGATATCATTTCGACCCGTAATCCCAATTTCAATTCAAATGAAAATCGCTTGGGTTTATCATTTCAACCCATAACGAAATTCTCCTATTCTAAAGTCCGTTCGGGTATGTATCATTTCAACCCATAGTGAATTCTATACTAACAGGGAACTTGCAGAGTGATAACAGATAATATAAAATATAACAACATGCATATCTCATCAATATAAATAACAGATACTGGTGTCAGATGTCATAGGTGAACAGATACAAATAATAGTAATAACAGACATATAGTACTAGATACTGGTGTCAGATGTCACAGGTGAACAGTTGTAGATAATAGCATATATAACAATGTAAATAACTACAGCAACATATTTCAATTGCTATTTCAAATGAAATCAAATTTAAATAATAAAAGAACGTTAATCGTGAGTGATTGCTCACCTTTTGAGGCTAGAGAATATAGAAGATGACACAGATACGCACACTGATACGGACATTGAATTTTGAATGACGAATCAAAGCAAAGCAAAAATCGACACGAATTCAATGATCAAAGCTGATAATGAGAATAGATGGAATCAAATCAGAACGTGGTCGATGAAGATAAATGGTATAAATGAACATATATATAACTATATACACTATATACAAACCATATACAAATTATAATTTTAAAATAAACCCATAACTATATAGGTTCAATATTTAATGGAACTTATATTAAAATAAAATCCTACATGTGTCAATTTTATTCAATTTAATTTACATATATAGAATGACCTATACATATATCATATGTAAAACTAAAACATATACTTTCTCATATAACCATAACAGAAAATAATCCTTTATCTTATCTTTGGAAAGTTCAAACAGACAACATAATACTTCCATATATTTTTAAACTGATATGTGAACTGACATTATGAAACTGCAGACTATTTCCTTTAAAACTATATATACTAATATATAACCAGATCATATAGCTATAAAATTTGTCAATGTATGTAACTTATACTCATACCATTTTAAAATCAACCTTTATTATTATATAATCAGATATAAACAACAAAACCTTTCAAAATAAGTGGCGACTAACAACATAAGCTAAAAGACTTATATAAATTATCCTTTGTATATATAACATATGTGAACTACACATAATATATACATTTATATATACTTATCTACATAATATAATAAAATACCTCACTGATCTATGTTAATATACACACTGTAACACGCAAAAATACATACATATAATTATTTATATATTATGTTAAATATACTATTATATAAATGATCTGGCTGAGATATATGTACATGTAAACAGAAGTCTAGGCTAAGTATAAAATTTACAAAATATATATATATATTCGTACACAGTTCCCTATATACTATATAACATATACCCCATACATATTTTACCAATTTCTTCACCACAACTAACAGCATACGAAATAGAATATAAGCATCTAAATATCTAAATTGGTACATAACTAACATATTCATATAAAATCATTGGAACAAAATTTAAATATATACATATAAAATACTATTTTATTAAAACTATAACACGCATATAGTTTACCTCACCGAGATGCTCGGCCAGAGGAGAAACAAGGGCAAAGGTGAACATTTGCTGGAGATGGCAGATCTGGGTGGAGGAAGCACGGAGATGGAAGGTGATGCGGCAACGTGGAGTAGATGGAAAAGGTGGTGGGTGGTTGCCAAGGCGTGGGGAGAGAAGATGTAGCGGTGGCGGGTTGCTTTGGTAGAGGGAATCTCGGTTGATGTGGGTTGCGAGGCAGACGAAGGGAGGGATGATGGAGGGAGATACGACTCGGGGACGTGGGTGGTTGGCTGTGGCCATGGGCGGAGCAGGAAGCTCGGGGCGGCAGAGGAAGGTGGCTTCAGTTTTGTGGCGGTGTGGGTTTGGTGACGTGGAGGGCAGGGAAGGCTGAGACGTGGGTTGGAGTTGTGGCGTTTCGGTGGTAGGTGGTTGCTGGGTGAAGGCCGAAGATGCCTCATGGTAGAGATGGGAGGGAGAAGATGTTTCGGGTCCAGGAAGGAAGGAGGTAGGCAAAATTAAAGGAGAGAAAAATGAATGGGAAGAAGAAAATTGGTCCAAGTTTTATAGATCTGATGAAATTGTAAAGGTGAATACATATCAACCGTTCAAAATATTAAATACGCGTATACAAATTTGCTTGATTTTCGAAATGATAGTAACGGCTAAAATTTACCTGAGACTTTATCAAAGAAATTCAAGGTCAGTGAATAAATATCAAGCTAAAGAAAATGGTCCCCTCTGATTTGGCCAAATAATTAAAACAATTAATTTTTGCCACGGTGGTACGGTTTCAAAATTTTAAAAGCAAGGGAATCAAAGAGTCACCATTTATGATACCGGTATGAGGGACGGTTTTTTATCATTTCCGTCGCTCCCCGGGATCCAAAACACATAATTGGATATACCACAAAAATCAGCACGACGAGATGATCAAAACAATATACGGATATCAGTGGTACGATCATCCGATCAAAAGTCGATAATCGGTACCGGAAATGCTGCTATTTTGCCAGAATTAAGATAAACGGAGCAGTAGAAGTCCAAATTTGGAAAAACGAAATTTCGCAGTCTGATTTAGAATGATCTGAATAAATTTTCTCTTGTTGACATATTTTGGTTTCGGAAAACTTTTAAATTCACTGTTATTAACCGGTTTGATTTGAAATAAAATTTCACAAGAAAATAAACTTTAATATTATCAGATGAAAAAAATAGACGTATTCCAAATAGTAATTTTTTTTATTTTCAAATTTTATTGTTTAAAATTTTACAAATTTCCAGTTAAATATACTTTTAAAACCATTAAATTTTTCGGGTCGCTACACTCTCCCCCACTCAAAACTTTTCGTCCCCGAAAAGGAAGGAGGTAGGAGAATAGAACAACCAGAAATAAAAGTAGATTGAAAGTCAAGATTAAACAATTAATTTGAACTATATAAATTTTACTTAAATTTGAAAACTTCATTTGCAATTCAATTGTCTTCAATACTTTAATATTTTTCAAACCCTTTTTCAAATTTCTTGCTTCCTTTATAAATGCCATTATGTTTAAATAACACCTCTATAAATATATGAAAAATATTTGAAAACAATTATTTACGTTATTACTTATTTTTACAAAGAAGCTATTAAAACATTTAAATCCATAATTCATAAATTTGTTAATTTTTTTATCTCAAGATACTTCAAATATTATTAATAAACAAATAATCATTTACTTTAAAAATGTTTTATTTAATTTATAACTTCTAAAATATTTATAACACTATAATTTTCTATTTATAACACTAGTTTTTTTATACATATATTAAACCATATAGTATATAAATAAACAATACTTAAAAAGGATATAGTCAACAAGGAGAAGAAGGAGGATTTGGAAAAGCAGAATATAGGTGAATAAATAAAGCTGAGCAGATAAGGTAGATTCAAAAGAATGGTATCGGGCATGAATAATTAATTCAAACCATAAGAATTTCAATTTCAAATATTAATATAGAATTTCTTTGTTGGAAATACTTTTATAATAAAATACTTTTTATAACTCGATGTTTTAACAAGTTTATCCTCGTTCCTGTAGACTCTGGTAGTGCGTTGATCAGGCGCAAAACTAGAATTCTCCAGGTACTTAGTAGACCTGTTTCAACACCCAGTGAAAATACTGGAAAAACTTTTAAAAACAGATATGGAAAGTACAATCCAATCAAAACACAAACAAAACCTTTGTCCAACCATGGTTCGCAGATACACAATGGTTACGCCTGGATCCCCCAGGAAACAATCCATATCCGTAAGCTTTCTCAGCCCTGCGAGTTACGCCATGATGACTAGTAGAATGCAGGATACACAATGGTTACGCCTGGATCCCCCAGGAAACAATCCGTACCCCCAGGCAAGACTCAGCCAAGCATTTGCGCTACTATTCGCGACCTACACAGATTGCAGGATACACAATGGTTACGCCTGGATCCCCCAGGAAACAATCCGTACTCCTAGGCAAGACTCAGCCAGGCAGTTGCGCTATGCAATCACGAGAGAAAAATAAGACCATGGGTAACGCCATGGAATTCGAAGGACACTCGAGTATCATATCCGGAAAACCAAAAATTAGAGAGAATAATATCGATAGAATGAATCCAAGATGTGGCCACAAATTGGATATCAAGTAGAAGGCACTTTCCATATCTTTACTTCGAAAATATGTATCATATAGTACCTTTTCAAATCACTTTCAAATATCGTACTCATATAAAATCCATTATATATAAGATTAAAATTTTCAAATCAAATACTTTCCAAAATCAATAGTATATCAAATCATACTTATATAGACTTCAATTATATAAGATTTCACTTTCAAATTGAGTACCCGTTTCAAATCCATAGTTTTCGAATCAATTTCATTCTCATACAAATTAATTTTATATAAGTTCGACAGCTCCCTAATCAAGTGTTTAGAAACACAAGGTTCTCAAATTTCAATTTGTTTCAATATCAGTTCAATTTCAAAATCATATACAATTTCACCAAATTATTTCTTCTCAAATTAATTATCTTTAGTTTCAACATTTCCAGAATAATAGATTTAGAAAATAAATCCAAATTTCCAAATCAATAATTTAAGTCAACCAATTCATTTCCAAAATCAAATGTTTTCAAAATCATCTTATACTTACGTAAGGTCTATCTTATATAAGGATCAAATTTTTCAAAATAAATTTCGCTGTATGAAGAGCCATATGGGATTGAATATCTTTGCTTTTATGGGTTATATCTTTGTAATTTAAATTGGAAATTTTCTTTTAGTAAGAAAAGATATTCTAACATGACAGCTTTCAATTTCAGCGTCAAACTATATCAATGATCTTAGAATATAAGATGTACATACGTCATCATTTCGCAGAATCACATTTGATCGCTCGCTCGATCACACAAGTTCGCTTTCGAACTAGTATTGTCCATTCGACTTCCCTAATGCGGATTTCGATATGGTTTCTCGACTAGAAGCCATCAGTCTCCTTGCATAGCCATATACTATGATAGAGAATTCTAGAATCAAGCCCAAAATCCATATCAAATATTCGCCATCAAGAATCAAATGAAAAATCCTAACACGAAATGGTGTAATCCACCTCGAACTTGTGTACTCAAACTTGGATCAAACTAATTATGCGAATAAAACAGCATACGTACAACTTATATATTTATTCCAACTTGTTAAATATATAGTTTCATAAAGATGTTACTAAGTTAAAACATTTAAACTAAACTTTATTCAAAATATTTTAAAGACCAAATTCTTTCAAAACATTTCAAATCTAAATTTCATATTAGAAAATTTTAAATTTTCCTTATTCATTTACTTAACAAAATAGTTTCAACTTATTTAAATCATATTACTTCATACTTAAACATTCAAAACAAACTTATATACTTTATCAAAATGCCTTTCAAAATTTCTTAGCTTTGAAATGTTAACCTTGATTTGGAAGTGTTCGAACCTTCAAAATAGTTGAAGAAATCATTTTCAAATTCAAGAATTGGAAATCAGCAGCAAATCAGTAAATCAATTTTTAATAGATAGGGTTATATCAAATCCGAAACTCGAGGAATGAACACCAGCTCACTTCAAATCATTTCAAATTTATATATACATATATCTTTCGAATATCAAATCTTACTTCGGAATTTGAAATCAAAAATGGTTTCACAAAATCACTCGCATAGCAAAGCTACTGAAGTGGCCTATCCCCCACTCTGAAACTTGAAAATCAATGTCGATGATGCGTGCACTCATCACCGAAATTATTTTCCAGCGACAAAAGTGAGTTCTGGACTTCTATTTTCTCAAACTTCTTTTGAAATTTCTTCGAAATCATTCGAAGCTCCTTAAAATCATTTGAAACATTTCTTATTCGGAAAATACTCTTAAATCATATTATTATTATATATTTCAAAATCTTAAAACCAATTCCAAAACACCGGAGTTCAATTCTCGAATTTCAAATTTAAAATCCTTTAGTTATAAATCATTTTTTTTATATAAATCAATTTCTTATATAACTTCAAAATTTCAAATCCTTTCAAAATTTTAAATTCTTATTTTTAAAAGGTATATATAATCCTTATCGAAAACATTTTCACTTTTATATATGGAATATAATCATACTTATAAAAATTTCGATATATAAAACAATTTCCAAAATACGAATAAACCCGATTTTCAAAGGATGATTTAGGAATGGATTTCAACAAAGATAGAGATTCAAATTAGAGAAACTCTTAATCAAATAGAATTGTGATTCGAAGATATGCTCGAACGAAGATGAGATAATTAATTACAAAACAGTAGATAGATATACTTATATAAATCGCGGGCGACCTTAACCGGGTCAACCGTGACTTCAAGAATATAATCGATGCGGAAATCTAAGGCAAATCGACATTCGATCGCCAGAGATAGAATTCGACGTAATAAGAGATGGCAACATCAAAACCGAGGGATATATAAATCTCCGGTGAATCAATGCCAATTGTAAAGGAGTTCCACCCCTTTTCAAAACCTTCAAAGATCGGCGGGATCGCCTATTCTTATAGAGATCATTCAAAGTGGAGTTATGGGATACTCCAGAATCAAAAGAATACAAATAGGGAGAGACAAGAATGAATTTTGGAACCGCAAGGAACGTTCCAAAGTTCATAGCAAATCGAGTCCAAAGGAAGAAATTCAAACTCGAACGAAAGTGATTCTGTAAATAAATTTACTATATATGCTAGGTTTTGCCTAGAGCCAAAGCTCTGATACCAACTGTAACGACCCGCTTTTTTTGGACCATTCGCATCCATTATAAGTGTATAGGTAGACACTCATGCCGGAGTTGAATAATTCAAAATACCGCGTTGTTAATTTAAATTTGGCAAAACTCAGCATATGCAGTAAATAAATCAATCACAGAATCACAGACACAGAGTAATACAATAATACGCAGCAGAATAGATAAAATAGTAGTTCATGAAGCTACTATATAAACATCAGAGTTAGAAATAAAATACAACAGAATATCTCAAATGTAGTGAAGTCTCCAATACAACAGATGACTTCTCTGGACAAATCAACTAGAAGAGCTGAAAGCTGAGGCGATAGTTGGATCTCCAAAGGAAGCTCCAAACTCCAAGGGTGAATCTCAAATGCTGTATCACTCGGTCTGACCCAAGCGTAAAGCAAAACACAAAAAACACTCGAGTCAGGATTAACATTCTTATACTAATAAATCCAACTCAAGTGAAGTACCAACTGAAATACAAGTAACTTAAAGGATGTTTGGGATAACCATCCTCTAAGGATCTTCAGAACTACCTACAAGGTGGAAATATACATTATAACACCGTGGTCATTTCAATTAAATTTATACTTCAAAACCCAAATATCATTTCATTTCAAATATATCTATTTTACAAATAGTATATAGGTTAAATAATTTATAAAGTAAAGTATTTATAATTTCCTCAAGTCTCACAAATCGATTAACTCAAATTCCAAATTCAAATTTATTCAAAGCTCAATTCGTCAATTCAATTCAGTTCTAAAGATACCATTTAAATTTCAATAGATTTCAAAGCTTAAATATTCAACATTTTCAAAGTTCAATTTAATAGTTTCATATAGATCTTGATTTAACTTTATTATTATTTAATCAGGGAATATTCACTTAATAAATTCAATATCATTTAACTAGCCTTAAATTCCATTTTCTATTAAATATTTCCTTAAATTAATTTAAACAAGAAATATTCATTAAATTATTTAAATCAAACTCAAGCTATAAATCATATCTAAAATCCCAATTCCAATAAGTTTTAAATTGGTTTAATTAAATAAATTTCTTTACTAAATTCAAATTATCTTCCCAACCTTGACTTATTCAAATTTTTACTAAAATCTATTTTGAAATATAAATTTTATACTTAACATATTATATGTATTAAATCCATCTTAATTAAATTAAATATCATTATTAAATCTATATATATCCTTACCATTTATATATAATTTTTTTAAAAAAAAAATCAACATTTGTTAAAACCAAATATTTCTTTCCAAAACCATAGAATTCAATTTCAAAATATTTATATATATATGGACCAACGGTGTTTGTATATATATTTATCATATGGTTAAGTGATACGGATATTTATCATTTTAATCCGAAATTTACATATATACGGGTAGATATCATTTTGACCCGTAATTCCAATTTCAATTCAAATGAAAATCGCTTGGGTTTATCATTTCAACCCATAACGAAATTCTCCTATTCTAAAGTCCGTTCGGGTATGTATCATTTCAACCCATAGTGAATTCTATACTAACAGGGAACTTGCAGAGTGATAACAGATAATATAAAATATAACAACATGCATATCTCATCAATATAAATAACAGATACTGGTGTCAGATGTCATAGGTGAACAGATACAAATAATAGTAATAACAGACATATAGTACTAGATACTGGTGTCAGATGTCACAGGTGAACAGTTGTAGATAATAGCATATATAACAATGTAAATAACTACAGCAACATATTTCAATTGCTATTTCAAATGAAATCAAATTTAAATAATAAAAGAACGTTAATCGTGAGTGATTGCTCACCTTTCGAGGCTAGAGAATATAGAAGATGACACAGATACGCACACTGATACGGACATTGAATTTTGAATGACGAATCAAAGCAAAGCAAAAATCGACACGAATTCAATGATCAAAGCTGATAATGAGAATAGATGGAATCAAATCAGAACGTGGTCGATGAAGATAAATGGTATAAATGAACATATATATATAACTATATACACTATATACAAACCATATACAAATTATAATTTTAAAATAAACCCATAACTATATAGGTTCAATATTTAATGGAACTTATATTAAAATAAAATCCTACATGTGTCAATTTTATTCAATTTAATTTACATATATAGAATGACCTATACATATATCATATGTAAAACTAAAACATATACTTTCTCAATATTTAAAGTATAACCATAACAGAAAATAATCCTTTATCTTATCTTTGGAAAGTTCAAACAGACAACATAATACTTCCATATATTTTTAAACTGATATGTGAACTGACATTATGAAACTGCAGACTATTTCCTTTAAAACTATATATACTAATATATAACCAGATCATATAGCTATAAAATTTGTCAATGTATGTAACTTATACTCATACCATTTTAAAATCAACCTTTATTATTATATAATCAGATATAAACAACAAAACCTTTCAAAATAAGTGGCGACTAACAACATAAGCTAAAAGACTTATATAAATTATCCTCTGTATATATAACATATGTGAACTACACATAATATATACATTTATATATACTTATCTACATAATATAATAAAATACCTCACTGATTTATGTTAATATACACATTGTAACACGCAAAAATACATACATATAATTATTTATATATTATGTTAAATATACTATTATATAAATGATCTGGCTGAGATATATGTACATGTAAACAGAAGTCTAGGCTAAGTATAAAATTTACAAAATATATATATATATATATTCGTACACAGTTCCCTATATACTATATAACATATACCCCATACATATTTTACCAATTTCTTCACCACAACTAACAGCATACGAAATAGAATATAAGCATCTAAATATCTAAATTGGTACATAACTAACATATTCATATAAAATCATTGGAACAAAATTTAAATATATACATATAAAATACTATTTTATTAAAACTATAACACGCATATAGTTTACCTCACCGAGATGCTCGGCCAGAGGAGAAACAAGGGCGAAGGTGAACATTTGCTGGAGATGGCAGATCTGGGTGGAGGAAGCACGGAGATGGAAGGTGATGCGGCAACATGGAGTAGATGGAAAAGGTGGTGGGTGGTTGCCAAGGCGTGGGGAGTGAAGATGTAGCGGTGGCGGGTTGCTTTGGTAGAGGGAATCTCGGTTGATGTGGGTTGCAAGGCGGACGAAGGGAGGGATGATGGAGGGAGATACGACTCGGGGACGTGGGTGGTTGGCTGTGGCCATGGGCGGAGCAGGAAGCTCGGGGCGGCAGAGGAAGGTGGCTTCAATTTTGTGGCGGTGTGGGTTTGGTGACGTGGAGGGCAGGGAAGGCTGAGACGTGGGTTGGAGTTGTGGCGTTTCGGTGGTAGGTGGTTGCTGGGTGAAGGCCGAAGATGCCTCATGGTAGAGATGGGAGGGAGAAGATGTTTCGGGTCCAGGAAGGAAGGAGGTAGGCAAAATTAAAGGAGAGAAAAATGAATGGGAAGAAGAAAAGTGGTCCAAGTTTTATAGATCTGATGAAATTGTAAAGGTGAATACATATCAACCGTTCAAAATATTAAATACACGTATACAAATTTGCTTGATTTTCGAAATGATAGTAACGGCTAAAATTTAGCTGAGACTTTATCAAAGAAATTCAAGGTCAGTGAATAAATATCAAGATAAAGAAAATGGTCCCCTCTGATTTGGCCAAATAATTAAAACAACTAATTTTTGCCACGGTGGTACGGTTTCAAAATTTTAAAAGAAAGGGAATCAAAGAGTCACCATTTATGATACCGGTATGAGGGACGGTTTTTTATCATTTCCGTCACTCCCCGGGATCCAAAACACATAATTGGATATACCACAGAAATCAGCACGACGAGATGATCAAAACGGTATACGGATATCAGTGGTACGATCATCCGATCAAAAGTCGATAATCGGTACCGGAAATGCTGCTATTTTGCCAGAATTAAGATAAACGGAGCAGTAGAAGTCCAAATTTGGAAAAACGAAATTTCGCAGTCTGATTTAGAATGATCTGAATAAATTTTCTCTTGTTGACATATTTTGGTTCCGGAAAACTTTTAAATTCACTGTTATTAACCGGTTTGATTTGAAATAAAATTTCACAGGAAAATAAACTTTAATATTATCAGATGAAAAAATAGACGTATTCCAAATAGTAAAAAAAATTTTATTTTCAAATTTTATTGTTTAAAATTTTACAAATTTCCAGTTAAATATACTTTTAAAACCATTAAATTTTTCGGGTCGCTACAGAAACTTTTGCATTTCTTTAGTTTCAATGATATTTTTATATCACTATATATGACAACATTTTTTTCTTTTGGCAAAAGTGAATCGATTGATTTGCAGTTTGCATACCAAACTTTTTTATGCACTTATCTTCTTAGCTCTTTTGTAATAATCCAAATATCACCTCATGCCCCATGAATAATAACGGTGTATTTGAATCTCTAAAGCAAAAGAATAATCCATAAGTGGGTTTCTTTAGTTGTTTCATCAATGTCTTCATTAAGGAAGATGACTTTAATATCCTTTTGATATTGCTTAAAATTATAATTTGCAATAAATTCCAAAATAATTCTAAAGAGTCTTTCAGTAAAACCAAATGTCCCTTTAAAAAGAAACATAGTTATTCATAACCAATGATCTTGTTACCTTAAGGTAGAGGGAAAGATCTCAAACTTTAATGTCCTTTATAGAATTACACTATATATTCATACCTTAAATCCATGTTTCAAATTAATATTTTGTATGGGTTAATGTAAGCCAACAGAAACATCTTCATCGATCCATTATTTAATTTTACGGAGAAATACTACATAGTCATCCAGAATAGTATTTCTTCCTTTCAAGTGCATTTTCTTAGTTGCACCTTGATGTTGTCGAGTTTGGTTTTTTAAAACATTAACCTTAATTTGAAGAAAATTTAGTTTAACATTATCTTATTATAGTTCTTAATTTACTTCTGGTCAACAAAAGGAAACAAATTGTATACATTAACCGAAAAAGTAACTGTAGTTAATAAAAGATAATGATTCTCCTTAAAGGCAATGATCAAAACTTTAAAATTTCTTTTAACATTGTCTTATTACGGTTCTAAATTTACTTCTTGTCAATGAAAGCAAACAAACCCTTCATATGAAGAAGTAACTATAGTTGAATCAAAGATAATGATTCATCCTAAAGACAATGATCCATTCTTTATTTCTTCCCCAAACTCAACATTCTCAAAAATTATAGCATTTTCGATCTTAAACTTTTTCCTTAGTGTGGATTTATAAAACTTGTATCATTTAAGTCGCTTAGAATATCAATAAAGCATTTTCTATCTTTAGTGCTTCAATCTAGAATTATTTAGTAAGATGAAACAAATAATTACACTAATCAAAATTCATGGCTTCATTATAAAAGGTGTTTATCATGAATTTCAAAACATTCAATTCCAATAATATATGAATTTATTAATAGATGTTATTTTTGAAGGAAAAATAATAACCAAATTTGTTAATATCAAAACTAGAAACCGAAACCTGTCTAAATGACAATATAATAAAAATATCAAACAAATCCAAACAGTATGCATATCTTTTCAGACACGACATGTGTGGTATCCAGTAAAATTCCTTTTATATGTCTACCGGTTTCATAAAAGAAACAACTATAAATATATCTGTATGTCATTTCTTTTGTTTAAATCCTTAGCGACTTCTTTATCCTTATTTATACATTTAAATACAATCTCTGTTGAATGGAATGGGTATTTTCCATCTTATTATGCTTCAGTTTCTCTTCTTCTTTCCACAATGAGAAATGAGCTTAATAAGAGATCATTCTATTCTTAAAATTTTTTAATTAATAATTATCTTAAATTGGTTATACTGTGAATAAAGATATTACTAAAAAATTAACGATAACTTAAGACCTTTAACCTTTGAAGCAACATGTTTCGGCATAGTACTCATTTATGTTTCCCTTATTTTGACTTTATGGAATCAAGCAATATAATGCATGCTTGTTCCCCTTATCGTTTTTGGAAAAACGCTTTTTGGCTTGTAAAGAACAACTTTAAATTGATTATCCTTATATCACACCCTTGAAAACTTTTAACATATTATACCTTATGATCATTTGACTTTTGCAATTTATATTATCCCACCTCTCAATGTTCTTCATAACATTATAAAAACATTCAACTGTAATAGGGTTGTTGTGATCCTCCTAATTGCAAGAGCTAGATCCATGAAGTCAAGAAAAACAACATGTTATCTTACCAATCCTTAGAGTTAGTCCCTAAAACGATGAGAACATTATTATAATTAGCAGACAGTCAAATTAGTTGAAAACTGAACAAAAAATAAAGATTGACCTAAATGCTCATATCCAAATATTAGCCATAGTATATTCAAATAATTTAAATCTGTTCTCAAAATACCTAGCACGACATTAATATCATGCGTTTAGATAGTAATATTAACTGTAAGTGGTACTCTTGTTGTAATGATCAAACACCAACAATAAATTCAAGTCAAATAACAATCTTCCATTAGGTCGATTAGTTATTCACTTGTAAAACCTTATAATTGTCACATATTTATCATCACACATGTGAAAGTGATTCGGTCAATTATTAATCTTTCTTTCGGCCGGCTAACATCTACATGAATAAAGACATAAATATCAAACAGTTTCATAAGCAACTAAAATAAGAGATGTCGCTTTGGTGATATGTTATTTCAATTAGCTCACTTGGAATGCAGGATATTTACAATTAGTTTGCAAAGAGATACCAAAAATATATTTGAATTTCTTTTTTAGTGTATGTAGAATATATTTCAAATGCTATAAAACACCCCAAAAAACGCTTCATGTCTATATGACATATGAAAATCTCAAAAATATAATAGTGGCACAACATGTTTTAATCATAGCTATATAATCTTTTGCTTTAAGTATGTGGTTATATTCATGACCAGACCCAACCAAAAGGGGAGGCAAACAAGGTTTTCGCCTAGGGCAACACCACTGAAAACAACAAAGGGAGCAACCAAATTTCTAGCTGTTGTTAAGTAAAGTTGAGTTAGTAAAGCAATAGGGCAAAAAAATTTAGCTATGAAAGTGTAGTGCACTGGTTTCTCGTCAATCTATGAGCTCTTTCTACATAGTTTCAAATCTTGGAATCATCATTTAATAATTTCACTTTTTTCTCCCTTCATGTAACGATCCCCTTAAACGGGTGGTGCTTATACCGTGGTAACCTCGAATCTTATTTTACGGCCAGCCTCTCGACTGAAACCAACCCATTAATTTCAGGGACATGTAGGGGTAAGAGTCTAAGCTTCAGCATAGTTCACAAAGCGAGAACCCTGTATCACGTTAAAGCAACTTTGCAAACAGATCTGATCCATCGACGGTTTTATGAACGGACTTCGTCATTACTCCCCTCTTCCCAAACTCAACACGTCTATCCCAAGATCAACCTACCTCAACCACCCTTCACTATCGCGACCCCGAGCCTCCCTCACGCTACAGGGAACGAACACGTTTCACCAGACTTGATCGGAGCTTCCAATTTTCGGCCACAAGGTGTTTTTCGACACGAGCACTCCGAATCCACTCTTACCTCGACCTAATTTTTCCTACATTTCACAAAATCCAAAACCCTAGATCGCTTGGAACTTTTAGCCATTACAAAATCAGAGACGCACACCACAAATCACATAGGGAAATGAAGCTCTTGCCTATACGAACTTAAAGAAGCAAACTTTGCCATTTTTAATGGAGTATAGGATTTTATTTTGAATTTTAAAGCTTGAAGCTTTCTTGGCTTTGATTTGAGTGATTAGAAAATGGAAGTGAACGAATGAAAAAGAAAGAAGGTAGGTTGATTTTTCTAAGTGTTGACTTCGGTTTATACCAATTTTTCTGGCACTTCGCTGTATAGAATTCCGTTTGCATATAAACCACAAATGATAATTAAAAATACAATTGCGCTAAGAATAGCATTGCGACCACAAAACAATAATAATATACACTGGCTAACAGATTCTGAAAAATCATAAAAATTACCGTCAACTGCTGAAAAATCATCAAACGAAAATTTAAATATTTTCCAAATTAAAAATTATGGAAAAATCAAATAAATTAAATTTAAAATACATCAATAAAAATCAAGTCGTTATATTAAAAATTGATTTTCAAATTATTTACCCGAACTATTTATAACTGTAAATAAATTTACAAAATGAGTTCACCGTTATTATTTATAAATTTAAAAGGTGTTAAATAAAAACATTAAATCTATTAAATTAATTTTCAATCAAAAATCCTGATATTTAAATCACTATTCAAATATTAAATTTACAATTCAAATATTTTAAATAATCCTTATATTTGAGTTCAATTTATTTACTTTAAAACCAATATTTCAATATTTAGAATTTGTTAAATATTTCAAATCCAGTAACCAAAAATTCGGGTTGTTACATTCTTTCCCCCTTAAAAAAATTCCGTCCCTGAAATTCTCGAAGTAAGAAAAATGTCTCCAGACCCATAAACTTTTCAAAATCAATTAGTTGAAAATGATTATTAAATCTCTAAGTCTCTTAAAATTATGAATTTTTTTGGCAGTGTCTCCTTTGCACGGCTCAATCGAAAAAACTACAAATCGCTAGAGAGGCCCAAACCAACAAAAGAAAACAAAAGCCTAGTGGCCTCCTATATCTAGGGCATAAAATCATCCAACCAAAATAAAATATAAACGTGTACCTATTTGTCGAGCAACCAAGCTCTACCCATGAAACTAAAAGCATCAACTAGCTTTTGCTTCCATAAACCTGTAGCTCACTTACAAATAATTACCAACCATATCATACTCATTTAAAAATGTCGAAAACATATAATTTCAATAAAGCCCGTACGATGAACATATACTATTCGTACGCTATATCAAATTTGATCAATCGCTCGATCATACAATTTCACTTTTGAACTAGTATCGCTCACTCGACCTCCCTAGTGCGAACTCTGATCCTGTTTCTTGATTAGAAACCTTCATTTTCCTTGCATAGTAATATACTATGATAGAAAAATTCAAAATCAAATCAAAAATCTATATCAAGTCTTCGTCGTCAATAATCGAGTGAAAAATCCTTATTTGGACCAATGCAAACCACCTCGAAATCATGTGCTCGAATCTGGATCAAGATCAGTTATGCGAATAAAATGATCTACGTACAACTTACATGTTTATTCCATTGGTTTCTTAATTACACCAAATTCTTTTTATTCACATCCATTTTTAAATCAAAATTGATTTACACCAATAGTATTTCATTTAGTACTAAAATCATTTATGAATCATTTCATAAAATCATTACTTCAATTTATAAACATTTAATAAAACAAAACTTAGGTTCATCAACACTTTATAAAAACTTAAGTTCATATTCCTAATTAATACAAGAATTTATTTTCTGAGTCATTTCATAACATATTACTTTGAGCCTCCAACTACTTTATAAAAACTTATCTCATTAATAAAAAAATTTCCCAAGATTATAATTACCTTTTAAGGAACATTTATTTTACTTGAGAAACATTACTTAAGTCCATTAACATTCTATAACTCAAGTTCATATTTGCAAAATACTCTTCTACTTCCTAAGAGTATATACAATATCAGATTCGTTCTACTTAACCAGAATGTTCAATAAACTAAAAATGTGTTTTAATTTATTATCTTCACAATTTAAGAGTTACAAAACTCTACTTTTAAATTTTCTAACCAAAACACTTAACTTTAATTCCATATCAACTCGGAAGTTTTCGACTGCCCAAAATCGTCAAAAATTCCATTTCATTTTAATAAATGAAAATTTCCAACAACATCTCGAAACGAGATGCACAAACCAAACTATCCTAATGCATATGATACAAGCATCCATATAATAACTTAATTGAAAACTTTGGAATTAAACACTTGAATTTTATTCAAATCATTTTGAAATAATAAAAATATACATATCTTCTTTTGTATATCAAATCATACTTCTGAATTTACATCAAAACTTGTTTTACCAAACAACCATGAGGCAAAACTACTATGGTAGCATTTCCCACTTGGAAACTCGAATATGAATACCGATGATGCTGCAGTCATCACCGGAATTATTTTCCAATGACTAAAATGAGTTCAGTGCTTTCTATCTCTTTTAAAACCCTTTTTAAAATATTTTTATCCACATTTACTTTTCCAAAAATACTATTATTATTTTCTCAAAACTTCGAATTACAATTTCCAAAGACACCAAGATTTTAAGTTCTCAAATTCTCAGTTATTAATGTATAGTATATTGAGACTTCTTATCGCTCACACCAGAGTGTTGTCCGACTCGAGGTTTTATGCTTTACTTCATATTATCTTGGGTACTCTTAAATGAGTAGACTGGATAGCAGGTCTAAGTGGTACGTGATGGCAGTGCAAAGGACAAGCAAGATGGAGCTTTCTCGTATTATATATAGACTTATGCTTATTTTACTATGCGACACTGTGGAGCCTAAATAGTGATTATTTACCTTATTTTAGAGGCAATTTGAGTTTATCATCAGTCCTATAAACTCCATTATTATCTTGTATAACTTTGTGAACTCATGTACTCTGATATTGTGGTTCATTTTAGTTATAGCGTCTCGCCTTTTTTATATCCATAATGTATACTATATTTTATTCGATGCACTACCAGAAATACGACAGGTTATGTGGTTATTTCTCTTCTTTTCACCCTTGGCTATCGTCCAACATCGACCGAGCACTGCAACAACGCACTATTTAGTTATATTGTATATCAGAGGTGTGGGACAATCGTCACACCGTCATTATCACAATACAAACCACATATCCAAAGAATACCAACACTAGTACTATCACAGTCACAATCACAATATAATCCAAACCAAATGAACTATCCTCCATTACAATCAAAATACAAACCAAACATCCAAACAATACAAACCAAATATCCAAACAATACCAACAAAAATACTATATACTTGCCCGAACCCTACCCACCATCACAATCTCCATTACCATCACCACCACTAGTAGAAATGTTTCGTCTAGAAAGCATTGCAAAAATGCATCCGTAAGTAATCCGAGCTTCTTCTCTACTTGCCAATGTGTGTCTTCAACTGTCGTTTTTCTTCTTCAGCATCTGTGCTAAATGTAGCAACCCTCCTATCTAATGATGGTCTCTACATTTTAACCAAATTTATTTGTTAGTAATAAGTAATTTTTATTTCGACTATTGTTTTTACTGAAACAAAATTTTTAAATTTGCGTTAACCATATATTTGTTTAATTAATTTAGTGATTTAACTTATATATTTATTTGATTTCTTAGGTAATTAACTCGAATAATCTCATGTATAATTTATTGAAACAAATTTAAATTTTAACTTAATTATATATATGTATAAAAAAATATTCCATTTATTGAGTGATTTAAGTTATAAACACGTATTATTGTTTACTTTATTAAAATAGAATTTATAATTTAATTCAATAATATATACATTTGTTTAATTTATTAAGTGATTTAAATTATATATTTGTTTGATTTATTATTTGATTTGAAAAATCCATATTTCAACTCGAATAAACTCTTGTTTAATTTATTGGAAAAAAATTAAAATTTAACTTAATTATATATATATATTGTGTGTGTGTGTGTATAATTATTACTTAGTAATTTAACTTATACAAACATACTCTTGTTTAATTTATGAAACAAAATTCATAATCTTAATCATGGTTTTCCCGCCATTTGAATTTGGTGCGACTAAATGGGCTGAATGGAGTAAACTTGAAGGGATTAACTATTTTTTTAACATCGTTGGGTGGTGATTGTAAGACGTTGTTGTAGTGGGGTGACTTAAATTATATATTTTAACCCACGGTCAATTTATTTATAAAATGATGAATTTTGTCATTTACTACAAAATGAGGATTAAGTTAAATAGTTATACTAAGCATTCGTATAAAATACATATATATAAATGTGGTTCTAGGGATTTATAACCAATGTATACATACATATAGTATACTATATGTGTATATGTATAAGGTTATATATACATATATACTTAATATCATATGTATATAAGGATTGTTTAAGCTATTATGTACCCTTGAACTATTGTCATAGTTGAGCTTATAATCCGCCCATTTTATAACATCTCTAGTGAGTGTGACATCTTCTTCCACTTTTCTTATAATCTCGACACCTTGGCTCTGAAGCTCCTCAATCCTAGCCCGGTATTTCACTTATTTTGCATTTGATGTATTCATTGGAATTTTATCCATACACACACACATGTAAATATTATGTAAATGAAGTTTCACGGATAACATACCACAAACTCAGTGGAAGTATCATCTACCCAGCTATTGGTGGTGGACCCAATTGATGACTCAATCTTGCGAGTCCTGCAATAGAGTTGCCAAGATGTAGGCTCGCTATGTTGCTTTTTGTACTGATATTTGAATTAAGTACATATCATATAAGTTTATTTAAATTTATTTAAAATTTTAAATGAATTTAACAAATAAATACGTACCAGACCATCCTAATGATCTGCATATGATTTGGAACCACCGGTATACAATGTAGGATTTCTATTCTTGCTTTCTGCATTCCTTTTTGATATTGTTTTGAATTCCTCTATCTTCTAATGTTGTAAGAACTGCTCGTATATCTCTTAGGCAAGGGTCGAATGCTTCTTGCCATGACTATGCATATTGTAGATCCATTCACGGTATTTTTTGGATGCCACGACCGACCAAGCCCATCTTACCAGCTCTTCATGAACGCCCTCTTTCCAAGAGAATTTCCTTTGTAAATGAAAACTGAATATATTATGAACAAAATAATATACATATTTATATAATGTGTTGTGTAATAAAATTATTTTACCATAAATTCTTCAAACATGACTTTCTTCACTTCACTGGAATGTCACCAAATGTATGCCAAAATACCATGACCCATGCACGTAAGCCATCACAAATGGCATCAGATGCGACATCACAACTGAAATCAAATTTGCACACACACACACACATATATATGAATGTATGAATATATAATATGTAAATTACTATATACATGTGTGTATGTAGTGGACGAAGGTGGAAGATCCCGTCTCAAACACCCAGGTGGATGGACTGGTAGCATCAACTGGAACATCACTATGAGTATTGGAAGTCTGAATGCATGGATACAACATGTGAGCATCGACCCCATGCTTTGATGAGTGGAAACCAACCTGACCCGATAATGAGCCACCACGGATGTGTCGACATCAGCTAGACATATCTAGTATAATTACATATATACAAATGTATATAATATAATAAAGAATGATAAATCCATCTTCATATTCTAATTAGTTGATAATCAACCGATTTTAACATTGTCAAGTGGAAGCATTTCTTACACAAGCTAAGAATTGCGTTCATTTGGTTTTTTGATGCATTGTATTTGGATTTTATAGTGACTAACCTAGATATCATTGACAAATGTGTCATTTTACAACCTATATAGAGTGGTCATTTCGATGCTTCTAAAAAGTCAAAAAAATTTCGCTTCCAAGTCAAGATCCTCCTCCAAATCTTTCAATCCATATACTCGAACCAACAACATCATGAACCATTTTGATCATTCTATTTTCTAGATCTACATTTTCTTTAGTTAGGGGTTCATCGAAACCCACATTCATATTTACGGTCTTCTCTTGTACAACATGATATTTTTCTTTATGGTATACCCACATAAGGTAATCGAGCATAAAATCATATTTGTGTAGCAATATAATGTTATATAAGTTTTAAGCAACAATGTTTCGAATATGGACATCGAACTTCTTTTATATTTGTTTTATTATAAGATGCCACTTTCATGAATGCATCGACACCATT
Source organism: Allium fistulosum (assembly GCA_030737815.1). Classification (NCBI taxonomy): domain Eukaryota; kingdom Viridiplantae; phylum Streptophyta; class Magnoliopsida; order Asparagales; family Amaryllidaceae; genus Allium; species Allium fistulosum. Next base: position 1,102,963,394 of record CM060905.1, read on the forward strand.
TCTATAGTGCAATGGAATCGTTCCTCTATTTTTACCTCTAATGTATATCCAACTTTGATCTTTCAAATAATCCATCTTCTATACTCTAACATAAACAAAATTTACACTATCTTTCAATGATAATATTATTAATTCAAATAACATTGTTAATTTTATTATTACTTTACATAACACTATTAATTTTATTAATAATTTAAATAAAATTATTAATTTAAATAACATTATTAAGTTTATTAATAATTTAAATAACACTATTAAGTTTATTATTAATTTAAATAACATTGTTATTTTTATAAATAATTTAAATAAAATTATCGGTTTTATTATTAACTTAACTAACATTATTAAGTTTATTGATATTTTAAATAACATTATAAATTTAAATAACACTATTGATTTCATTATCAATTTAAATAACATTATTATTTGTATTAATAATTTAAATAACATTCTTAATTTTGTTATTAATTTAAGTAACTTTATTAGTTTTACTATTAGTTGAAATAGCATTATTTATTTTATTATTACTTTAAATAACATTATTAATTTTAATTTATGTACTTTCATTAATACATTTAATAAAATTATTAATTTTATTATTAATGTAACAACTCTAAATTTTAACACTTCATATTTAAATATTTGAATTATTTAAATATTTAAATGTTGGATTTGATGTAATTAAATTGATTTAATAACCTTGTTAACCCCCTTGTAATTAATAACTAATTATGGTAAACTTATTTTTGAAAAATGTTTACAAAAATAAATAGTTCGAAGAAATATCGATAGAGTGACCAAAAATCGTTTTATTGATAAACAGCTTTTTTCTAAGTAGAAATTGTTCGAAATTATTGTGCTTGTCTAATTAACTAATGTTTCACTAATTAACAACTAAAAATAATCTACCTAATAAAAACTTCTACAAGGTATTAGGAAGATATTTTAAGAGGAGGGATGGTCTGGTAATTGATTAAGGAAGGAGAAGATATTTTCTTTCAAATGGTGAGATGTAAAGCAAATCACATGGGGGGTTTCTTTGACTTGTCAAAAGCAGAGCAAGGGAGGTCTTTTGCCTTTGTTAAAGCCCACACTTCATATCTTATGTATTCATAATTTTATTCCCTAAGTTTTAAAAAAAAGACAAAGTGTTTACTCTCTTCTCCTCTTCAATCTTCATTTTCTCATGTCAAATCAACTCCAATCCTCTTCAAACTTTAAGCAAGGCCTTAGATCACCTTAGGAAGCATGGAAAAAAGTCAAAGTGGAGAGAACATAAAGAAGTTGGTGTACTTGGTGGAGGCCGTGAGCATTGTGAAGATGAAGAGGGTTGCCTTGAGCATATATATGGTAAAGCTTGTATCTTTGGAGGTTTGGTGATGGTAGGAAGTATTCTTGGGCTCTTATGCTCTTGAAATTTTCCTAGGCTTGGATATGGGTGAGTTATATCACCATCTTTTATGTGTGTGTGTATTGTGTATATATGTTGTGTATATAAATATAAAGTTAAGTAAGTTAATGACTAATGCAAGTTATAACTTTTGGACTCCTCCTTGCTCTAGAAAAAAAATGATAACTTTATATGTAATATTATCTCTTATAGTACCCTAAAAACCATATATCATGGCATGGTCTAAATGTTTACATGTTTGGTAATTTTGTACGTGATATAGAAGTGTGTATGCGAATGTTTGAAGTGAAAGAGTTACTATAAAAGTACTTTGAAATCGCCTTGCTTTAACTTACTTATTTTGGTGATACTTTTATATATTGTGACATAATATATTTTGGTTGTTCTATACACATATTTAGTGTATGGAATAGTAAAGAAATGGTTTGGAAGAGTTTATGAAATAAAGTTGTGGAAGTTAGAAGCGAATTAGTCGATATGGATGCACTTTGAAATCGCCTTATGTTCGGTGATTTTTAGGTTAATTTTGAAAGATATCCTTTTGGGTTCCTTTGCTATTTTAACAAGTAAAATGTACATCCTTCTTATGTAAAAATATCATGGTTTAAAAGATATATAACTAGTTGAGTGAAGTGGCGAAAGTAATAGCGAAAAAGTCGCTATATGAGCAATTCATGAAAATGCCATATTTTTGGGAATTTTTATAATTAATTTGGAAGATATCCTTTGTGTTTCTTTTCATGGTTTTTAAGTAGCCTAAATATGCTACTTACTACAAAAAATTGGATCAAAACTCATTTGTTTAAGTGGTTAAAACTGGCCACAAAAATCCTGCATTTTCATGTTGCTTTCTGTCCAGAACTTTAGATAGCTTTATAAACACCGTCCTTGCTCTACTGCAGCACTTCTAGGCTTGTTGTAATATTTCGTTTCAACGCGACATTTTGACTAGTTTTTTATAATTGGAACGGTTTATACTTTATTTTCTTTGTGGAATCATTTTAGGAAAGTATAATAACATGTATTTGAGTATGAAAAAAAGATTAGAAGTTTATATATATTTCTAATTATTAAATATTAATTTTAAAGAAAAAGATTTCCTTTGCAGCATTTAAAATTAAATGGTTTTTAGTAAATTATAAATTAGTTATTTTTAAGTAATATTTTACATAGATGTTTAAAACATATTTATAAATATTTTTAAATTATATATATATATTTGGAAAACTTAAGTATTTCATAAAAGAAAAAAGGTGGTTTTGATATAATACTTAGTTATAATAAATGGTTTTGAGGAGTTAATCAAGTACATTATCTTGTTAATAAGTATACTTAGATCTTTAAAAAGAATGTTTTAAAGAGAATGCTAAGTGTAAAATGGTTTCGGGTTATAGTAATGATGTTTAAGCAACATTTGTTTTTAACCCATTTAAATATACTTTTGAAAATAATTAGATCTTTAGAAAAGAATAGTTTAAAGACAATGCTAATTGTAAAATGGTTTTGGATTTATGCTAACAATGTTTTAATAATATTTGTTTTTAACCCTTTTATTTATAATTTTGGAAATGTGAAATCTTGTTCAAGGTTTATGAATATTCTTGTTCCATTTGGGATAAGAATATGGATTTATTTTTAAGTATTAAAAAGAGTAGAAATGAATAATGAAATAGTAGAATACATGTTTATATCTTTTATAAAGAAGGTTTAAATATTTTTACAGGTATTGACAAAGTAGTTTTAATTAATAAAAGAATAAATTAAATAAAGAGGGGATTAGAAGTCGCTTATGTGACTTAATCGTGCTTTGTGTGACTTAATCGTGCTTTGTGTGTTTACTTGTTTGTGGAAAGTACTTGATCTTATACTTGGCATTAAAAGTCGAAAAAGTAGATTTATTCTATCTATGAGAGTTAAGAATGATGTTCGAGTATGGTTTAGAAGAAAACAATGTTCTAACCTTCTAGCTTCACTCTTGACTGAGGGATAGTATAAGTTGAGAAAGTCAGAAACATGACAAGTATACGAGACTTGGTTTCCATATGCAATATTTTCTATTTGTACTTGATTGTGGATTAATCGACTATCGAAATTGACCAAATTAACTTTGAATGTATTTATAAGCATCGTGTATTGATACAGGTTTAGATCCCCTTAGAAGGACTCATTCGTATGAATTGTCTCTTGCTTTAAGAACGTATATATTCGTGATCCTTCAAGGAAGACTCCTTTATATCATTTGTTTACTTCTTAAAGAACTAAAATTGAGTTAATCGAAAATTCACCAATTTAGTTTTGAAGAGTCCAAGATCGATAAGTGTATTACTTACCGAAAACCACTTCAAAACTGACATACGAGTTATATATATTAGAAGCGGTTGTGGAGTATATTGCTATAGAGTTGAACTATATGTCCTAAGATAAAGTCTAAGGGAAAGGTCAGCATTAGCATTTGTCGGACGACTTATGTTGGGAACCATGGAGAGAATCATGAATTGTTCAAGATGCTAGAATCCAGAGAGAGATTCGAGATCTGTTTGGGTGATGGATACTTGTGGGTTGAGATGCTGAATATGACTTCACCATTGGTAATGGAAGAAAATATAGTAGGATGCATAGCCAGTGGGTTTAGCTAACTCAAGGTAACATCAACTCCAAATATCTAGAGATGCTTCGATTGAGGTGTGCATGAGTTGTTGTTATTTGGTATCACGTGTCCATGTGTTGACCATCTATGTTTACATTTGTGACATATTTTAGCTAGAAATATGCATGGTTTTGGAAGGTAGCTTCTGACCATTCTGTTGGAGGCCGACTTTCGATTTTTACCGATGAGATCTCCACGAAAATCCATATGCATACATACTTTAGCGGTTTTAGTTGTACTTCTAATATTGTTGTGTTGCGAGATGCCAACAACACAGCTATTTTTTGATTTATATTCTACACCCTAGACGTTATCTATTATATCACCTTATATACTTATTAGATGGTTTGGTTCTTTTTATGGGATAATCGTTATGGTGATTCAAACGGTCTCAGAAGTACCCTTTATGCTTATCACAATTTTTTGAGTTTCTCATACCAAACTTATGTCTGACTAATGATTTTATCTTTTCCTTAATTCCATGGGTGCTCTTTTGAGTAGTCTAAGAAATGTCGGTCTTCGTTGATATTCTTTGAAGCTCAAGGAGGTGAGCTGGATGCTTTCACCTACCATGGTATTCTTATTTCTATTACACTACTATTATGTATATATCAGCATGTATGAGGATTGGCTATTATAGTTGTCCAGGCTCATGATATCTCTTAGAATTGTAACTCTAAAATGTTATGTATATTAGAGTGATATTTTGTACCATCTTTCGATATTATATTTTATCATTCCACTGTGAGATTCTGATATTGTGTTCTTTCTTCTTTGTTCATTTTACTCTTTTTTATTTACCCTAACAAACTGTTTTTCCAGCAGTTGTGTGCTTAGCACGTGAATACCATGGATGTATTAGTGTCCACATTTAAGGGTCGAAAAGACGAGTCATCACAATTAATTACAATAACATTATAAATTTATTATAACAATGTAACCCACAAACAATTTCAGAGCTATATAATCTAGGGATTTCTATTTTTTTTAATTGGCTGGTCATCCTACTTATCGTTACAAATGCAATGATATTTACATTTCATAAATTATTTCAAATCGAACGATTAATAAAATTTCAGCAGCACTTTCCCTTATTTCCAGTATCAATCGCAAAAGAACACACACGGGGAACAAAAAGGAAGTGTCGTTGAAATTTTGTTAACTGTTCGATTTGAAATATTAATTTATGGAAAATAAATATCATTGTATTTATAACTTGTTTGATACTGAGACAAATCCAACAAATAATGTATCAGATGAATATCGATCACCATTTTATTTAAAAAATGAATATCTATATAACAATCATATATGATAATTACAGATGTGGTCAAATTAAACACTTATGGGGTTTCACTAATAATACCATATCTATACCAATGACTTTATCGAACAATTTCATAACAATACAAACGATATCTCAAATCATATAGAATTACCGTACAAACGAACATGTGTCAATGATCATATACCAACAAATATAAACCAACGATCTATATCATATACAAAGCTAGTCAAATCATAACATTGCATCGAAAATGAATTAGAGTAATAAATTACACCAACGGAGCCTTGAGCGATGACTAGGAGGAGGGATTTGCGGCTTCGGCTTGCAGAGATCGATGAGGTGGCCAACTAGGCATTTGCGATAAGAGATTGGGCTTGGGATTGCGAATTGAGGTGATGGCAAGGGAGGAAGAGACGCCGTTGTTAGAATTTGAGGGAGGGGAAGGGAGCGGACTAGGGATTTACAGCTTAGGATTTGCAGCTAAGGATCAGGCTTGGGCTTGGGTTAGGGTTATGCGACTTGGGCTTGGGGTAGGGATATGCATCGTTTGAAGTTAAGGGAGGAGGAGGCGGCTGCACCGTTCAATTTTTTTGGTATTAGGAAAGTGGTAAATGAGTAAACGTCAAGTACAGGGGTATTATAGTTAGGGCCGACGCCAGACAAATGCCCTATCGATTCCATAAAAAATGCATTGAAAGAGTGTCGGTATTTTGTCATGGGTTTGTATACACCAACACTATAGTGACTCGAAAATTCGAACATTTCGTCTTCGAATATTGGAACATTTTAAAATATTGTTATGTGTTATAAATTTGATTTTATAATCTTATTGAACATCTTTTAATTAATAAATAATGATAAAAACTTGTTTTTGAAATCTGTTTACAAAAACATATTCTTCAAAGAAAAGTGGATAATGTGACCGAAAATCGGTTTATCGATAAACAACTTTTTGATCATTATAAGTTGTTCGAACTCTTGTGTATTAGTCCTTGAGATGATGGTTTTGATGACAACAACCTTAGAATAAGATTACAAAATATAAATACTAACATTATAGTTTAGATATATATGTATATGCAGGATTTAACCATGCAGGTACCAAGAATGAAGACTGTACAGTATAGAGATTCAAGATATCAAGATTGAAGACTCATGAGTATCAAGAATATCAAGATTATCAAGAGTTCAAGATTTCAAGATAACTATTGAGTCTAGAATTATGTTAAAACTTCATAATAGCACTGAAATCTTCACTCCATTTTTCTTTTGGGATGGAACCCATTTCTACCATTTTTGTGGCTTACAAACCCACGACAAGTAGCTTACAAACCTACGACAAGTGGCTTACAAACCCACGAACATCTTGGTTTTGTACAAGTTCTTGAGTACTGATATGATGAGATATTCTGTAGGAAGAAGCTTGCAAAACTACTTCAAAATGATTTTCAAAACTACTTCAGAATGATTTTCAAAACTGCTTTTCAAAATGTTTTAGCCTTAAAAATTATCTTTTCAAATGATTTTCAAAAGATGTTTTAGCCTTAAAATATTCTTTGTTTTTGTTTCTAAATAAACTCTTGTTTTAAACTTTGTTTGTTTTTAAACTATCTTTTAATTATAATATATTTATACTTAGATTTAAATATAAAATTATAGTAAAATTTTATATATATTATTCTCTATATTGATCTATGTATTTTATCTATAGTCAAGTATATTTATAAAGTTTAAATAGTTTTTAATATAAGATAAAGGTTATTTTCAAAGAAAATCAAATCATCAAAAAATGCTTTGGGATGTCGACATGCCCTAGTACCCCATGTCGACATAGTGACAGTTAGATTCAAAAATTTGAATTTCAAAAGAAGTGTCTATTCGCCATAACCTTTCACGAATGGACATGGTTGTTGTTCTTCTATAAATAGGGGTTAGTTTCAACGAATTTATATACAGATTTTCTGGTTTTTCACTTCTCTTCTTCTTCCATATTTTCTTATTCAAAATCATATCATCACTCTACCGAAATCAACATTGAATCTAACTAGATCATCTTTAGTTTGATTCTCTATCACTATCTCAACAAGATCCCAGTGCTATTCAGAGTTATAGGCTTCTTTGTAATCTATCTAGCGAGAAAAGGTGTGATTGTAGCCTTGGAAATCAATTGGGTGAACTTGTTGCCCCGGAAATCAAGTATCTCTACCTAGAGGATTGTGATTCTGGAGGGTGTACCTCGTGTCCTTGAAATCGAGGGTTGTAATTGTTGAATTGCTTTTGAAAGGAAATCCGTACTTAGTTGTGCGGGACTGGATGTAGGGTAACTCCGAACCAGTATAAAATCAGGTGTGTTCTTTCCTTTACTGCATTTACTTTATTTCTGCATCTGTGTTTGATTCTGTGATTATATCTGTGTCTGAATATTGCATACATTTGTGTTCAAATCAACATAATCTCAAAAAGATTTAGTAATTTCTTATAAACACTATTCACCCCCCTCTGGTGTTATTCCTAGCCTTAAGATCTGTAATCCGCATTCCTCACATTGTGCACTTATCTAATGATCCAATAAACACATTAGGAACTAATTAACTCAAAATACATCCAAATCAACTCAAACTTTTCCAAAGCCTTAGGACAACATTACAACACCTTCTACCAAGTAAGATTTTAAATAAGTGAAGCCAAACTCCACCATCCCCATAGGCCGTGAGCAGTTGGGTCATTTTTGGGCTAAAAACAAATGAAAGCAAGGAGGAAAAAGGAAGGAAAGGTGGTTGCAAGAGTGATGTAGGAATTAGGTGCTTGGATTTTGCTTTTTTATTTGCTTAAACGTGAGTTAATTCACCACCTTGATTGAAAATATAGAGCATATATGTTTGTGTTGAGGGTATATATGTTATTTGAATGACATTGACATATGTTGAAATATTGGTTTTAATTCTTGCCTTGAAAGCAAATGGCATATGTAATCCATATGTATGGCCTTGGAATGGACTTAATTGTACTTGTATGACTTGTAGCAAGGCCTTGAAACAAAGTACAGAGGTTGTAGTTGAACTTTGGTTTAGATTGGACTTGGATTTGAAAGTGCACTTATAGCGATAGTCGCTATGGATGCACATAGAAATTGCCTTGTTTTTGGTGATTTCTATGGAACTTTTTAGAGAGGTCCATAGGCTCAATATTTATGATGCCTTATATGCATGCTTGCTTCCATAAAAAGTTTGGATAGTAAAAGGTTAAGTAACATCTCAAAAAGTGGCCAAAACTTCACATATGCAAAACTACCCCGTTTACTTTTGATTTTTGAACTTCAAATGTTTAAAAAGGATTATGAACTTAAGTTTTGTTTCATTCTTTTTAAAAGTATTAGCTAACTCATATTTGAGTATTCCAAAAATGGTTTGAGACTGTTATGAATTTTTAAGAATTAGTTGTGAATTTTTAAAGAAGTGGTTGTACTTTAAAATACTAGGAAAACTTATTTTTTTAGTGTAAAAGAATTTTATTAACTTATTATTTTAAAGTAGTATTTTGGGTAAATATTTTAAAACCTATTATAAGTATTTTTAAATATTTTAAAAGCATTTTTTTTAGTATATATACTTTTTAGGAAATTTAGTTAATTGTTGTTATAGTATATGTATCTTATGTAACATAATACCTTTTAAATTATTTTATTGAATATCCAGCTTTATTAATAAATTACTATACAAATGCATATCATCTCTAAATGGGTTTTAAATGTATAAAAAATGATTTCAAATTGGGGTTAGGAATTGCTTAATGGCTAAATGGTTAATTGTTTAATTACTTGTTTCAAAAGTAATTAACTATGCTTAACACTAAAAGCCAACTAAGTAGGCTTATCTATTTATGAGAGTTAAGATTGATGTTCGAGTTAGAATATGAGCAATAGGAATCTAACTTACCGATGTCCCTCTTGACTGAGGAATAGCTAAGTTGGGAATGTCAAAAACGTGTTAATCGTGTTGATTACTCATTGTTTATGGAAATCATTAATAAAATACTTAACAATAAAAGCCAACGAGGTAGAATTATATATTTGTAAGATTCAAGAATGAAGTGTTTAAGCAAGGATTTGATATGAAACTAGTGTTCTAACTTATCTGGCTTCGCTCTTGGACGAGGAATAGTTATGTTGGAATGTTAGAAACGTGTAAATTGTATGAATATTGATTTGTATAAGCAATTGGATTTGACTAGATAGTCAATTAGTCGACTATCAAACTTGACCAAATATGACTTAGAAGTATCGAAATGCTTTGTGATTTCATACCGATGAGAACCCCGGGGGAGGAGCATTGGCATGAAAATCCTCTAGCTTTCGCTTATTTATGAAAGAACCGGAATTGAGTTAACTGGAAATTCATCGAATTAGGTTTTGGAGAGTCCGGGATCGGTTAGTGTTTTACTTACCGAATACCACTTTAAAACTAGTAAATGAATTCTATGTTTTGGAAGCGGTTGTAAAGTAAAATGCTATAGAGTTGAACTGTCTATCATAAGGTTAAGTCTAAGGGAAAGGACAACACTAGCATTTGTCGAAGGATTTATGCGGGAAATCTATATGGAAGTTCGAGAACTGTTTGAGATGCTCGAATCCATGTAGCGATTCGTGATCTGTTCGAGATGAAAGAATCCATTTGAGATGAGAAATTCATATACTTTGGAACTCTCTCAAAAACCTCAAAGTCGGACCATGCCAACCTTACCGAGAATATGAGTATTTCACATCTTAGTGCGCATGTAACCAAAACTAATGTAGAGTAGATGTGAAAATTCCTTAATGGAAGCAATCCCATATAGCTTGGCCCCTACTCGGGCTTTGGTTTTAGTCATTTCCGACAAAGGATAACAACGCTCAAATGAGAAATAAATCATTTTAAATAGATGATACACAAAGAAGAAAGCTGAATCAATAGTCAGTAAGTCAACTATCGGGAATGTTTAAAATAATCATATAGAAAATCTCACACTCTTACCACTGCTTGTCGATTTCAAACTTGTACTATCCTCGGTTGAAAATGAAGTCAGGCAAGTGAAGGTAGTGTTACCTCTAAGCATTGCCTTGACAACAATTTTAACCTTAAAAATAGAAACGAGTTTCCATACCTCAACATTTAGTGCTAAGAGTATGACTAAATCCTTTCTATATAAGCGATACCGTTTACGAAAACTAAATTTTTTGTCCTTTCCATAACCGAATTAACTTTTAACTTTTAAAACCAAAGTTGTGATGGGATTTCACATTACAAATATTAACTATGAACAACATTATTAAAATTGATTAATTGACTTTAACCGTGACTAATTACTTCAATTATCATTTTTTAAAATGATTAATTAAGTTTAAACCAGATTAATTACCTCTAACATCATTATTTGGAATGATTAACTAACTTTAGTCATCATTATTGGAATGATTAATCAACTTTAAAACAACATTATTAAAATGATTAATTAACCTTAAAACATCATTACTAAAATGATTAATTACCTTTAAAACATCATTATTAAAATGATTAATCAACTTTAAAACATCGTTATTAAAATGATTAATTACTTTAAGACATCATTATTAAAATGATTAATGAACCTTAAAACATCATTATTGAAGTGATTAATTAATTTTAAAACATCATAAATAAAATAATTAATTAACTTTAATACATTATTATTTAGATGTTAAATTAACCTTAAATATCATTGTCTAAAATGATTAATTAATTTTAAACATCATTACTAAAACGATTAATTAACTTTAAACACATCATTATTTAAACTAACAATTACCCTTAATCAGTAGTATTTAAAATGATTAATTTATTTTAAGCATCATTACTAAAATGATTAATTAACTTTAAACACATCATTATTTAAATGATTAATTAACTTTGTAAAAACCTAAGCATGAGATCAAACAAAAAGGTTTTCCAAAGAGATAATATTTTCAAAGTGTCGATATAGCGATAGTCGCTATACGGACATTTCCATAAATATTTTATAGTTCATACATATTTAACCAAACGTCTATAGCATAAGCATATACATATATACAAATGCAAATAACATCTATACAACATGGGAAAAGCATCACTTATAATTATTATTTGAACATTTCAAATGAATCTCAAGTCATTAACTAACTGTCAAAGATGTCATCCGCTTAAAGCGAGAACCAAACCAAGCAACCATTACTTTTCACATATATAAACTCAAGCAATTAGCATACGTTATCACCATAGTAATAAAGGTTAAAACTTTCTTTTCAAAAGTGAGATTTACTCACCGAAACGAACACGAACTTCAACCAAACTTGCAACCGACACATGGATGGAGTTACTTTTTTACAAAATCTTAGCTGTAAGACCTAGATGAGGTCTATATGGTTCAGCCTAGGTGGCTCTAGGGCTCGGCCTAGATCAAAATGGTGGCTTTTGGTCTTATTTAGGTTGGCTAAGTGATGTAAAGAAGAAAGAAAGGAGTTTTAACAACCTTGCTTAAGGAAAAAGGGAAAATGAAGTGATTTTTAAGTTTTAAAACTTTTTGGAAGCCATAGATGGAAGCTTGAAAATCTTAGAAAAGAAGGTTAATGTTTTGAAAATGAGAAATTGAAAAAAAAATAAAGAATTACTTTTATATAAATTGAATAGGTGAAATGTCTAAAATGCTCTTAACCAATATACCCTCCTTAACTTTTTGCCACATCACCCTCCTCTACCTTACTTCACAGGCAACCAACCACCTTCCCCCATCTCCATCACATCACCACTTTTTATGAAACGATGTTCCCTTATTTTAGGCATTTCACTTTTTAAATGATAAGTCAAAAGTTACTAATTTTACTTAAGTACATTTTAAAACCCAAATTTAATCAAACTACTTTATTAATGAAAGTATATGTCATTTATATAGATGTGTACATATGTACACTAATGTACACAACACATTCCTACAACTTTTCGACGATGAAAAGTCGAACATCTGAAAAATGATTTTCAGCTACATTTTCTATTTTTTTCCGAACTGATTATTTTTGTAAACCAAATTTTAAATTTATTTCGCCATCATTAGTTATTACTTAAAAGATGTCTATTTGAGTTATAAAATGCATTATTTAAATATTAAAATATATTAAATATTCAAATTTAAAGTGATTAAATTACGAGTCGTTGCATCCTCCCATCCTTATAGGAAATTTCATCCCCGAAATTAATCATAGACGACAAAAGATGTCAAAAGAAACCCAAATGATATCATTCATCAAAAAGGTACAAAGAAAGTGACTCCACCACAACTGGAGAGTACACTAAACGATACAACAAAATATAAACAACTAGAACACAACTCGGGATAAGAATCCCTAATATAGTCCTCGGTTTCCCAAGTACAATCTCTATCATCTTCACTCCACCGAACCTTAACAAGGTTCACAACCTTCGTCCTCGTTCGCTTTATATCTCGGGCAATGATGCGAATAGGTCGCTCAAGAATGGTTAGGTTATTTTGAATTTCCAAATCAACATGTTGTGCTGGTTCCACTATCGTCGAAGGGTCGTTACATACTTATGTAAACAAGATACATGAAATATATTATGCACATCTGATAGTCTATCTAGTAAATTCACTTTATATGCAAGTCTACCAATCCGGTCCAGTGTGGGAAATGAGCCAATGTATCGAGGGGCTAGCTTCTGCGATTTCCTAATCCTCACAACACCTCTCAATAGAGAGACCTTCACAAACACCGAATCTCCTACCGAGAACTCTAGATCCTTACGCCTTCGACCTGCATAACACTTCTACTGATCCTACGCCTCCAGCATCCTCCTTCTCATATCAGCTACCTTATCATTGTCTTCTAAGATCATGTTGGGTCCGAGGATAATTCTATCACAAGACACAACCCAACATGAAGGAGAACGACATGGATGACCATATAGAGCTTCGAAGGGGGCCATGCAATACTTCCTTGATAACTATTGTTGTAAGTGAATTCGACTAAGGGTAAATGGTCTTCACAAGAACCTTGGAATTCTAGAATGCATGCTCGCTATAAATCATCCAAGATCCGGTTCACTTTCTCTGTCTTCACATCTATTTCTGGATGGTAAGTTATACTCAGACTCAGATCGGTCCCTAAGGTAGTTTGCAGTCCGTCCCAGAACCTGCTAGTGAATATCAGGTCTCAGTCACTTACAATACTACAAGGAATACCATAGAGTCTCACAATCTCCTTCATATACAAACTTGTCAGAAGTGTAGTAGTCCCAATTGGCTTAACAATAATGAAATGAGCACTCTTTATCAACCGATCAACTATAACCCAAATACCTTCATTCCCTCTTCTTGACTTAGGAAGTCCATCAATGAAGTCCATAGAGATCTGCTCCCACTTCCACTTTAGGATCTCAAGTGGCTGAGGTAATCCAGTTGACTTCTGCCGATCACTCTTAAATTGCTGGCAGTTTGCACACTAACTCACAAAGATCGAAATATCTTGCTTCATCCCCTTCCACCAAAATACCCACTTCATATCTTTGAACATCTTGGTTACTCCTAGACGAAAAGATAAATTTTAATTGTGACATTTGGATAACACTTCTTGCCTAAGTCGATTAACATTTGGAACACATATACGTCCGTTCATTTTCAATGCACCCCGAGGATCAGTTTCAAAGCTAGAAACAACACCTTCTTGAACATCTTTCTTAAATCAATTAAAAATAGGATCTTCTTCTTAACTAGATGCAATCATCTCCATCAATACTGGCTTAACTTCTAAGTTTGCAACCATCGCTACATTCCTACTAAACGAGTCTGCAACAGCATTTGCTTTACCGGGGGTATACAGAATCTTCAGATTATAAGAAGCAAGAAACTCCAGCCATCTCTACTACCTCAAATTCAAATATTTTGTTAATAAAGAGATATTTTAAGGATTTATGGTTTGTGTATAACTCAAAGTGTTCACCAAGAAGAGAATTCCCCTACGTCTTAAGTGTGAAGACAACAACCAAAAGCTCCAAATCACGTGTAGCATAAATTTTCTCGTATGGCTTTTGCTCTCGACTTGCACGTGCAATAACCTTCCCATGTTGCATCAAAGCTGCTCCCAAACTGGTACCGCAAGCATCCGTATTCACGGCTAAACCTCTGCTCCAATCTGGAATGGTTAAAATAGGAGCGCTAATCAACTTCTCCTTCAAGTAATTGAATGCTTGACCACACTTAGGCATCCATACAAACTTAACTTCTTTCTTTGTTAACTTCATCAGATGAGAAGCAATCTTCGAGAAATCTTTAATGAACCTTCGGTAAAAACCAACCAATCCCAAGAAACTTCCAACTTCTGTCACATTTTCGGGCTTCTTCTAGTCTTGCACTTCAACAATTTTAGCTGGGTCTACTGATATGCCTTCTCCTTAAGCAACATGCCTCAGAAATCTAACTTTGGTTTTCCAAAATGGCACTTAGCAAACTTATTTTTCAATACATGGCTCCTTAAGGTGTCAAGCACGACTCAGAGATGGTACATATGCTCCTCCTCCATTTTTGGATAGACAAGAATGTCATCGATAATGACAAGAACAAATTAGTTAAAAACATCTTGAAACACTCGATTCATTAAGTCCACAAAATAAGAAGTTGCATTAGTCAACCCAAACGACATGACTAACCACTCGTAGAAACTGTTTAGAGTCCTAAAAGCTATTAAGGGCACACTCTCCTCTGCTATCCTAGAAACCGGTGGCGAGATCCAATAGAGAAAATATCCGAGCACCGTAGAGCTGATCAAACATGTCGGTGATCCTTGGTAAATGATATTTATTCTTAATAGTCCTTTAGTTCAATTGCTAGTAGTCTACATATAACCATAGTCCTTTAGACCAATGTCTATTATCCTAACTCCCTCCTTTCTTTTAGAGCCAACCTTCGAGGGGATTGTACAATGGTTCTGGCTCCTGGAATCAAATCAATACGGAACTCCACGTCATGTTTAGGAGGTAAACCTTGCACTTCATCAAAAATATCCATGAAATCCCGAACAATCGGTAAATCTTTGAGCTCTTCTTTAGAAATTTCGATCGAATAAAGAAAAATTCTCATTAACTCATTAGGCTTTACACAACATATATCTACACCAACATCTCTAGCATCACTAACTTTAACAATCCTTCGATCATAATCCAAGATCGCTTCAAACTTAGATAACCAATTTATTACCAACTATACTCCAAAACCGAACCCAAGAACAAACATATTAGAAAGAAAGAGATGATTTCAACAAGAAATAGGCACTTTTGAACATAAGGTGTTAAGCTTGGTCGAACCCCCAATAGGTTATGACACACAAAGAGGATTACTTATAGGGATGGGTTTAAGGCTAAGTTTATCAACAAGACCAACTGAAATAAAACTATGGAAAGCACACGTATCGAATAATACTCTTATGGGAATATCATAGATGGATAATGTACCTTGTAACACCTACTTCCCCTTTCTATCCCGATGAAGTGGATGATATCTCTTCTATGGTAGAAGCCTGTCCTTAAGACCCCTTCTTTGTAAAAGGGCACTCATTCTTCATGTGTCCCATCTGGCCATAGTTGTAACATGCGATAGTTGGGCAATGAGTTGAGAAGTGGCCCATCCTGTTCCACTTGAACCAAGTAATATTAGCCAAGTCAAGCGGCTTCTTCTGTGCTGGAGCCCCACCTACAGGTTTCTTCCCTACCCATTGCTTCTTCCCTTTAAACTTACGCTTGAATTTTGGCTTGCCTCCAACTGGTATCACTGATAAAGGCTTGGCATTAATTTCTAGCATTACTTCCTTCTGGACTCCTTCTTTAATATCGAGAGCTTCAAAACTCAAAGCCATGCTGATAAGGTTGGTGAATGTACCCGTAAGGTGATTGGTCATTTCACCCTAGAACTCTACTCGCATCTCGTTCAAAAACATTTCATTTTTCTTGAGTAGTGTCTCTATCAATCCAAGTCCGAAATGGACAAAGCATTGAGTTTATGCTCATACTTGGCCACCATCAAATCACCTTGCTTCAAATCAAGAAACTCCTAAACAACCGAGTCCTTTCGTCTTTTGGAATAAACTGCTCTTCAAAGACTTCCTTAAACTGAGCCCATGAAAACTCCTCCTTCAGAGTATTATTTGTTACTGAATCCCACTAGTCCATCATCGACTTCTAAAGTTGTCATGATGCCGACAGCCATTTCTCCACATCTTCCAAATAAAAATCTCTAAATATTCTTTTACACAAATAAAGCCACGTTTATACTCCAAGAATATCTTTAGTTCCATAGAATGGTTTCCCATCCAAAGTGGTAAAATTCTTACACAAAGCCGCAAAGTACATAGGAGGCCGAACTTGTGCTACCACTTCCTCCATCAGATCTACAACTAGCATAATAGCATTTCTAGGTGCCCTGCCATTGGTAACCGTGCTAGTTTAAGATCCTCTCCTTTCTCCTCTTCTTGTATTATCTATTGCTTTGATAGATAAAAAGTATCTTTAGAATACAAGAATAAGGTCAAAATAGTTTAAAGGAAACAAGGATATAGTATGAAACTTTAGAGAATAGATATTATTATTAGAAAAATTACAGATACGCTCTCTCAAGATTAAGTCATTTTTAGGGCATCACTTACCCTCTCTCTAATGGGTTGTACTCCGATCAAGATAAGGTGTTTTCTCAACCAAAACTCTTATACCAACTGTGATAATCCACCTTTATGGCCCCTAGGAACGACACTTAATACATCCACGGTATTCATGTGATGTTGCCCAATCATCCAAAAGACAAGTTATCATGGGGGATAAAACAGAACAGAAAATCTCACAACGGAACGGTTAATTATAATATAACAGTACAATAGTGCAACAGGTTACTCCTTAACATGGAGTTATTAGAGTTACACAAAAGTAATACTACTATTAGGCATCGGCCTAGGAAATTATATCCACTTGCCTTCACACTTGCTAATACAAAATATATACATAAATAAAACATAACAGCGGAAATAGATAACTAAATACATAAGGAGCATCCTTCTCTTCCATCATCTTCAAAAGAGCCCAAATAAACTTGCTACTCTTGGACTACTAAAAAATAGTTGGGTACCCAAGAGTTTAGGGAAAACAAACAACTCGGCTCAGACAATAAGTCTGGTATGAGTAAATTCTAAACAAAGGGTTGAAATAAACAACAATATGTGAGACCACGTCGCCAAATGCGGAATGGATTTTCCCCTCACAAGAACAACGTCCAACCACAAGTAATGGGTATAATAATTAAACATCACGAAGTGCGCAAGACACTTCCCGACGCAATTAAGAAAGAAATAAATTCAAGCATTTGAATAAAAAACAAGGAAAGGAAAATTTTCAAACAATGACTAAGAGTGTGCACCCCCTCACCGAAAGTATACCTCTAGAAAATATACTTGAGAGAGTCATATACTGTGGAACTCTCTTGGAAACCTCTAAGCTGGACCCCGCCAACCTTACCGAGAATTCGAGTATTTCATGCCTTAGTGCTCATATAGTAGTTGCCAATCTAGTGTAGATGAGAAAATAGCCTAATTGGGGGCAACCACACATAGTTTGGCCCCCACTAATGATTCGACTTTAGTCATTTCTGACAAAGGATAATAACGCTCAAATGAGCTACAAATCGTTTTTAATTGACGTTACACAAAAAAGAAAGACAAATTGATAGTAAATAAACCAACTATCGGTAATGTTTAAAACAATCGTATATGGAAATTAAATCTCATACCCTTACACTACTCGTCGATTTCAAATTTGTACTATTCCTCGATCGAAAATAAAGTCGGGCAAGTGAAGCTAGTGTTACCTCTAGACATTGTCTTGACAACAATTTTAACCTTCGAGATAGAAACGAGTTTCCTTATATCAATGTTTAGTGCTAAGAGTATGACCAAATCCTTTCCATATAATAGATATCATTTATGGATATTAAATTCCTTATCGTTTCGGTAACCAAATCAACTTTTAACTTTTGAAACTGCACTTGTGCTGGGATTTCACATTAAAAATATTAACTTTAAATAACATTATCAAAATTGATTAATTGGCTTTAATCATGATTAATTACTTTAATTTATTATTATTTAAAATGATCAGTTAAGTTTAAATACGGTTAATTACCTTTGACATCATTTTTTGGAATGAATAATTAACTTTAATCATCATTATTGGAATGATTAATCAACTTCAAGAGACCATTATTAAAATGATTAACTAACCTTAAAACATCATTATTAAAATGATTAATTAACTTTAACATCGTTATTAAAATGATTAATCAACCAAACATAATTATTAAAATGATTAATTACTTCATTATTAAAATGATTAATTAACCTTAAAACATCATTATTAAAGTGATTAATTAATTTAAAACATCATCAATAAATGATTAACTAAACTTTAATACATCATTATTTAGATGATTAATTAACCTTAAACACCATTACCTAAAATGATTAATTAATTTTAAACATCATTATTAAAATGATTAATTAAATTTAAACACATCATTATTTAAATAATTAATTACCCTTAGTCATCATTATTTAATATGATTAATTAAATTTAAATATTATTATTAGAATGGTTAATTAACTTTAAACACATCATTATTTAAATGATTAATTAACTTTGTAAATACTCGAGCACAAGATCAAACAAAAAGCTTTTAGAAAGAGATGATATTTTATAAGTGTCGATATAGCGATAGTCGCTATATGGACACTTCCATAAACATTTTATAGTTCATACATATTTAACCAAACATCTATAACATACACACAAATTCAAATAACATCTATACAACATGGAGAGAGAATCACTCGTAATTTTTATTTAAACATTTTGTATGAATCTCAAGTCATTAACTAATTGTCAAAGATGTCATCTGCTTAAAGCGGGAACCAAACCAAGCCATCAATACTTTCCACACACATAAACTCAAGCACTTAACATAAATTATCACCATAATAAAAAAAGTTAAAATTTTCTTTTCAAAAGTGAGATTTACTCACCGAAATGAACACAAATTTCAACCAAACTTACGACCGACACACGGATGGAGTTTCTTTTTTGCAAAATTTCAACTTTAAGACCTAGATGAGGTCTATATGGTTCGACCAGGTGGCTGTAGGGCTCAAATTAGATCAAAATGGTGGATTTGGGTCTTATTTTGGTTGGTTAAGTGATGTAAAGAATAAAGAAAGGAGTTTTAAAACCTTTGCTTAAGGAAAAATGGGAAAAGAAGTGATTTTTAAATTTCATAACATTTTGGAAGCTATGGATGGAAGCTTGAAAAGCTTGGAAAAGAAGATTGATGTTTTGAAAATGAAAAAAGAGAAATGGAAAAAAATAACGAATCACTTTTATCTAAATTGAATAGGTAAAATGTCTAAAATGCCCTTAACCAATATACTCCTTAACTTTTGACCACATCACCCTCCTCTACCTTGCTTCACATGCAGCCAACCACCTTCCCCCAATCTCCATCACATCATCACTTTTTATGACATGATTTTACCTTATTTTAGGCATTTCACTTTTTAAATTTAAAAAAGTCCACAGTTATTAATTTTACTTAAGTATGTTTTTAAACAAAAATTTAATCAAATTACTTTATTAGTGAAAGTATATGCCATTTATATAAATGTGTACACAACACATTCCGACAACTTTTAGACGATGAAAAGTCAAAAATCCGAAAAATGATTTTAAGTCACATTTTCGATTTTTCTTCGAACTTATTATCTCTGTAAACCAAATTTTAAAATATTTTCACCATCATTAGTTAATACTTAAAAGAGGTCTATTTGAGTTATAAAATCCATTATTTAAATATTTAAAAATGTACTAAATATTCAAATTCAAAGTGATTAAATTACGGGTCGTTACATCCTCCCCTCCTTACAGGAAATTTCGTCCCTGAAATTAATCATACACAATAAAAGTCAAAAGAAACCTAAACGATATCATTCACCAAAATGTTAGACAGAAAGTGACTCCGCCACAACCGAAGAGTACACTAAAAAGATAAAACAAAATACAAACAACTACAGCAACAACTTGGGATAAGAATCCCAAGTATAGTCCTCGGTTTCTGTAACACCCCACCTTTTTGTATGCTTAAGCAGACACACGTGCCAACTTAAACCATACAGAAGGGTGGATTGTTATGGGGTAAATAAGAAAAAAAATGGAGAAATAAAAGAAACAAAATAGAATCTTATAGCGGAACGATAAAATATAATAATCAAATAACAGTTCATGAAGCTGTTTTACAAAACATTTTATTATACTTATACAATACATATCAGAGTTACACATACCAGAGAATGATAATTATGCAGCGGAATACAATGGTGTAGTAGAATATAATAAATAGTAGTAATAAAATCTTCGTCTTCGTCCTTCAGAAATAGGGCCTTCAAATCCTGAAATGCTCAGGCTGACCCGAGTGAATTGAAAAGACAAAAAACTCGAGTCAGAACTAAAAGATCTTATGTAAGTTAAATCAATGAAGTAAGTATGAGTGTAAACGGCGTCAGAGATGTTTACGGGGTTTGACATCTCCTATCCAGTGTCTAACGTGAGTGCAGTAACTTAAGAAATGTTCGGGATTCACATCTCTTAAGGATCCGTTAAACTATTTACTATATAGTAATATACGCTATATACAGTAGTGTCTAATCAGTAAAGTATAATCATATAGAAAATAGCGTTAAGGGGATGGTGAACCTTAACGCGGTCGGATCTTTAAACCAAAATCGTAGTGGGTTCGATATGGTAGGTGACACGACACACAAGGCAATGCCAGGGTAGATATACCAATTACGCATCCGAACTGGTGGTGACGCATAGCAGCCACTACCGCCCACCTCGAACAACACTCCCAAATCAAGGGTGGCCACCAAATCAATCACAAGTAATAGAATGGTATCGAAGAAGTGTGTCCGATCAGAGGTGCTACCTCCTTGGCCCATCGATCACTCCTGTTTTAGACACCTTATGCCAACTCACGGGAGTTGGGTCCATGTATATACCTTAGGATCGTCGCCACCATCCTACTTCATTCTGGAAACTCCACCGCGTACACAGTTGTCAAAGTGGTTTTCGGTATCGACAGAGAGTATGTCCATAACCGATCCCGGTCTCTTTAACAACCAAACGTTATTATAACACCGTGGTCATTTAAAAATATATATACTTTTAAAACACAATCATTTCCCTTTCAAAACATATTCTTTATTTCAAATAGTATATACTTAAAACCAATTTTTTTTTTCAAAACATATCTTTTGCTTTAAAATAGTATATACTTTAAATCAAAATATAATTACTATTTCAAACCCAAATTATCAATGTATTATTTCCATTTCAAAACCCAATTCAATAATATATCATTTCCATTTCCAAAACAATTCAATAATATCTTATTTAAATAAAACCAAATTTCCAATCACTAATCTTTCTTAAACTTGGATAACTTGAAATATTCTTTTAAATCATCTTAGAACCAAATCCCATTTTTGAAGTCATATTCTAAATTTCAATTTCAGTAGGTTTCCAATCAATATATTTACAGATAATTCTTAAATAAATTCCATTTCAAATAAATTCATTTTTCAAACCATATTACTTTCACAGTTATAACAATTTCGAAAACCAATACTTTGAAAACAATAATACCTTAATTTCAATAAAACATTTCAATTTTGATATATTTCAAGACTTTAAATATTCAAAAATTCCCAACCAAATCTGATAATCTTATATATACCTTAATTCAATTTACAATTATTTAGTTTAGAAATATTTATTTAATAAATTCAAGATCACTTAAATAAAGCTCAAACTTGAAATATTCGTAAATCAAACTTAAAACATCATCAAGTTATACATAGCTTAAATTTTAGAATTTAACCATATATAAAATAATATTTATATAATATCAAAATTAGTATATATATAAACCCTTATTTTCCAAAACCCATAAAAAATCACTTTAAAATATTTTATATATAGACCACGGTGCCTGTATACAATTTTCTATCCTATGGTCAAGTGATACATATATTTATCATTTCAATCCGTAATTTTAAAAATAAAAGTTTACGGTTATATATCATTTCAAACCGCAATCCCAAATGGAATGAAAATGCATAATAACATGCAGTTTATACAATTTAAAATATAGCATCCATTCATCCAAATATCAATAAACAACCATTTATTACAATCATCATCTAATTTAAATAAAACATCAATATAAAGCATATAAAATATAACAGGAATCAACGAATAGTTTATATTCAATAAAAATTAATAACTGTTTAACTGGCAGTTTATATGCAATAATAAATAAATTTAACTGTCAAATTATATACAATAATAAAATTAAATAACAATTTAATTTAATATAAATGCTATCTAACTGAGATGATGATTTAATATATGCCCAAACAATCATAGATAAATTTTAAATCACATCAAAATTTAATTTAACAAACATAAGAAATCTTAGAAGTTGTGAGTGGGTTAAAACACTCACCTTTGATTTTAGCCCCTAAAAATCCAAACAGAAGCGCAAAACTAAAAAAAATCTCCAAATTCAACTAATCAATTTCATGTTGTGTTCTCTCAAGATAAGGCTTCAGCAAAATTTTGAAGAACAACTAAGATGAGGATAGGAAGTGTACGAAAATGAAAAAAAAATATTTTTATAAAAGAATGCTTTTGGATTTGCAAGAATAAGAGCCTTTGAATATGAGGTGTTAGGAGAAACAAGATGTAAATGTAGAAATAAGATGTAGGCTATTTATAATTGGGGAATGAATATGGAGGGACAAAAATAAATGTTACGTTTTATTAGTTTGATTCTAAATTAATTAAGTGCTAGATACAGAAAAGTTTGAATACATCATAAATATATTCATACTTTAACTGTGTGTCAGAATTGCTAAACATATATCAGGTACGATTAATTGGTGACAATATATAGGAATAAACAAGAATAAATGTAGATGTAATCACATAAGGATCAAATAGGGAAGGAGATAAAAGGTGACGACATTGATTAATTCCACTTTCCCACTTTAGCCAAATTTATTAATACGACATTTAATTATCATGCTAGTTGTATTATGACTAGAGAACATAAACAACAAACAATAAATAAATATGTATATAATATTACCTCACTTTTAAATTGTTTGATAATAATAATAAAAATTTAATCATGCTTTAACAAATTTGAAATTTAAAATATTAAATTTTTATATGTATACACATACACACAAACACACATACACGTGAGTATAAAGATTAAACCAAAGCTTATTAATTAATTCAAAGCGTACTTCCATACCACATTAAATTGTCTAATGCATTTGTAAACTTATGTATACTTGAAGTCAAAAATACATATATACATATAAATTAAACCTTTTTACCTTAATGAAATTTTTTTTACAAAACAAAAGTGAGACACGACAAATTAAGCAATATAGTAACAAACCTTTAAGATCCTTAAATAAGGACATTTGAGATAATAAATTAGGTAACAAATTTAAATATTGTTGTAATCAAAATCAAAGTTTAGATTTATCATCGAAAAATTGTTAGGCATATGTAAACTTCTATTATAATTTTTTAGATTAAGAACAAATAATTTATTCAATAAAGTATTCAAATTTCATGATATTTTCAATTCAAGATAAAGTGACAATATGTGTATACAATATTTCTGTTTCAACACAAATGCAAATTATATGTATATAAACTTTCAGATCTAAAAAAAATGCAATTTGATTTAAGAATTTAAAACATGGATCTATAATTAAAACATTCTTTTAATTATATACATATATTTTTTTCAAATTAAAAGTCAAATTAATTCATTCATAAAAAAAAATTCAAATAACATAAACAATTTCAAAACAAATGAGGAAATAGCATATACATACAAACTATGATAATAGCATAAATATCCTTATGCTCCATCCCTATTTCAATTATTGTAATATTTAGATATTTAATTTCCTTAAATTGCAATAACCCAATTTCCATAAATTTATATTCCTAAATGTATTCCTATCAATTAAATGCATTAATTAAGGTTTTAAAACCAATAAATGAAATTTCCTTAATTTCATCCTTAAACCAACTTATTACTCTATATTCATTGCGAATTAATTCAACTATTTCCCCCAATTGATCAATTTCTGCTATACAATAAACTTATGTTTCTATTTAATTTTCATTACTCTTCCGTTACTATATTAATATTCATTAAAGTAAGGTTTATTGTCAACAATAACCATTTAGAATTACTTTCTAACATTTATTGTAATTTGTTTCCATAATTTGGCTTGCGCTAATTTAGTTAGCCTTAACGTTATTACATTAAATCTATATTCAGTTCAATCAATGTGGAATTTAATCCTAACTACTTATTTTTTAATTCATTAATTATTGATTACCTTCAAAATAAAGATAAAATTTGATTCCCAAATATTTGATTTGATTGCCATCTTTACTATGCCCATTATCTTAACTTCAAATTTACAATTTCACGCAATTTTAACCTTTATAACTGCATTATTGCACAAAAATCGTTACTTATCAATTTACATTAACTTTATCACATTAATTTTCATTCAACTACTATTCGATATATTTAATTTATTGGTTCAATGTTTATTTCAAAATTTTCATTTATTACTTCCAAATATTCGTTTTCATTTATAAATGTTGTGTCAGTTTCTTCTTTTATTGCATAACTTCATTTATTATCATTCATTTATTTATAGTTTTTATGCTTAATCAAATTTCTTAGCCTCTCGATTGTTTACTTAAGTTTTTAACCATTTATTTATAATACTTTCCTTTCTATTATATTCTATTAGAAACTATTTCAATTATACATAAGTTTTTAATACTAGAACAACAAATTCTCATTTATTCAAGAAGTCCATTCTAGTAAATATTTTTTACTAATGATTTACTAATTCAACATTTCCATTTGTTGCTTATATTAAATTCCTTAGCCTAGAATACAATTCCCATTACTTCAATGCATCGTAATTTTCATTTTTTATTTTTAATACTTAGCTTTAAATTTCAAATGTTACATTTCATTTCTACATTCACTTTAATATGAATTATAAACATTTTAATTTCTTCCTAAATTAAATTACAAAATTCTTTAAATTTAACTAAATTTATTTACCAAAATTTACGGGTCGTTACACTCTCCCCCACTCAAAACTTTTCGTCCTCGAAAAGGAAAAAGAAGGAGAAAAAAAGATTAAGGAATCAATATATCGTACTAAATTATTAAATTTATAAACAAATAAATTTTTACAAAATTTAATAAATAAAATATACCAATTTATAACCATTAAATCTTTTTATACTCAAATTAATAAAGTTTGGTAAACATTTTTCAAAATATTTTCTAAGTCCAAAATTTACGGAAAATTTTGGCAGAGTCTCCTTTGTTCGGAGAGGCTCGGGGAAAAATATAATATAAATATAACAATATATAACATATAGTTTCCAAAATAATATATATCCCAACACGGGAAAATGATATATTAGCGCTATAAAACGTTATCCGAAAATGTACCTATTTGTCGGGCAATAACGCTTAAATTATGAAACCAAAAGCAGTAGCAATTGCTTCCATAACCTGTATTTCACTTATATAATCCAAAAGAGTTAATAATTATATAAAATGAAATATTTAGCGTTGTTTCCATCAGTAACAATCAATGCCACAACAATCACCTGCAACAAGGTATACAACCATCACATAGAATCAACACAAAAAAATCATTCATTTATATCAAACAAAACAAACAATTGTTTGGGTTCAACCTTCAAATTGTACCGAATGGAAAAATAACTACTAAGTGTACCCTTCACTCAACAGTCTTAGGCGAAATAAATAGATTATTCGTTCATCCAAACAATATTAAAGTATCCTTGCCCAAACAACCATAAACCAAACAACAACAAATCCAAACAATAAACTAAGTTTATTCTTGTCAATTTCATTTCATACTATTGTTGTTTGATTTCCTCTTTATTCAATTTATACTCATCTTCATTTAATTTATTCACATCATGTCAATTCTCTTCTTATTGTATTATATTTATTCATTCATGACTTGATTTCATTTATTTATATTCATTTATTAATAATATTCATGTTAAGTTCAGTTACTTGGCATAACAATTATAACCTTAATTCTTATAAATAAGAGCAATTTACTGAACATTTTTATTACATAAGTTTACTTGTACAATTTCCATTATATTTTCTTATTAAACATTTCAACTTTTACAATTAGGTAAGTTATATATATGCTTTTAAAAATGTAATTAAAAGTTATACAAGTTTATTCTATTTCCTTTAATTAATTTAATGCTCAATAAACATATCTTAGGTTACATATTTCAGCTTTTCTTTTAATTTTATTTATAACCTAGCATTAAATCCTTATTTTAATTAGAGGTTCCACTTATTAATTAGTTCCATTCCATTTCACTACACTAATTGAAACTATTAATGAACGGAAATTTAAGAACTAAATACCGGGTTAAAATTTCAAATCATTTTAAAATAATAGATAAATATATACTTACAACTTATATATTCAATTTTATTTAAAACAATTTAAAATTTATATTTGTTTATCAAAATAAATCTGTAGTAAAACTACTACAGTGGTCTTCCCACTTCGAAACTCGAAAATGAACGTCGATGATGCGTGCACTCATCACCGAAATTATTTTCCAACGACAGAGAGGGGAGTACAGAACTTATCTCTTTCCAAAATTTTCTTTAAAATAATTCTTTCAAATTATGTTGAAATATTTATATTAGAAACTACTTTATAAACAATATTATTGTATTCCAAAATTGTTCGATAGAAATTTCCAAAAACCCAGAACTTAAGTTCTAAATTTCCAATTTTCACTTATTTTATCTTAAATCTTATTCAACTATTATTTATAAATTTCATTACCTAACAACCAATCTATTGCAACCAAATATATATCTTTTATAAAATATTTTACTTTATATATAGAAAATATAATATGCAAAATTATTTCATTCACCTATATTAAAACAAATATTAAGTCGGTCTATCCTCTTAAGTGTTCAGAAATCCCTATTGATGTCATAGCGTCTCATGCACCAGCCAGAATTTATAAATACAAAACAGAACAGATTAACACAATATTAAAACCTTTTTATAACACTAACAAATACGCTCTCTCATATATATACCCTCAACGACACCCATAGGGTATTACTACCCTATTAATAAAGAGTCAGACCCCACAAAGCTAAGGTTTATCGCTAAACCAAAGCTCTGATACCAACTGTAACACCCCACCTTTTTGTATGCTTAAGCAGGCACACGTGCCAACTTAAACCATACAGAAGGGTGAATTGTTATGGGGTAAATTAGAAAAAAATGGAGAAATAAAAGAAACAAAATAGAATCTTGCAGCGGAACGATAAAATATAATAATCAAATAACAGTTCATGAAGTTGTTTTACAAAACATTTGATTATACTTATACAATACATATCAGAGTTACACATACCAGAGAATGATAATTATGCAGCGGAATACAATGGTGTAGTAGAATATAATAAATAGTAGTAATAAAATCTTCGTCTTCGTCCTCCAGAAATAGGGCCTTCAAATCCTGAAATGCTCAGGCTGACCCGAGCGAATTGAAAAGACAAAACACTCGAGTCAGAACTAAAAGATCTTATGTAAGTTAAATCAATGAAGTAAGTATGAGTGTAAACGGCGTCAGAGATGTTTACGGGGTTTGACATCTCCTATCCAGTGTCTAACGTGAGTGCAGTAACTTAAGAAATGTTCGGGATTCACATCTCTTAAGGATCCGTTAAACTATTTACTATATAGTAATATACGCTATATACAGTAGTGTCTAATCAGTAAAGTATAATCATATAGAAAATAGCGTTAAGGGGATGGTGAACCTTAACGCGGTCGGATCTTTAAACCAAAATCGTAGTGGGTTCGATATGGTAGGTGACACGACACACAAGGCAATGCCAGGGTAGATATACCAATTACGCATCCGAACTGGTGGTGACGCATAGCAGCCACTACCGCCCACCTCGAACAACACTCCCAAATCAAGGGTGGCCACCAAATCAATCACAAGTAATAGAATGGTATCGAAGAAGTGTGTCCGATCAGAGGTGCTACCTCCTTGGCCCATCGATCACTCCTGTTTTAGACACCTTATGCCAACTCACGGGAGTTGGGTCCATGTATATACCTTAGGATCGTCGCCACCATCCTACTTCATTCTGGAAACTCCACCGCGTACACAGTTGTCAAAGTGGTTTTCGGTATCGACAGAGAGTATGTCCATAACCGATCCCGGTCTCTTTAACAACCAAACGTTATTATAACACCGTGGTCATTTAAAAATATATATACTTTTAAAACACAATCATTTCCCTTTCAAAACATATTCTTTATTTCAAATAGTATATACTTAAAACCAATTTTTTTTTTCAAAACATATCTTTTGCTTTAAAATAGTATATACTTTAAATCAAAATATAATTACTATTTCAAACCTAAATTATCAATGTATTATTTCCATTTCAAAACCCAATTCAATAATATATCATTTCCATTTCCAAAACAATTCAATAATATCTTATTTAAATAAAACCAAATTTCCAATCACTAATCTTTCTTAAACTTGGATAACTTGAAATATTCTTTTAAATCATCTTAGAACCAAATCCCATTTTTGAAGTCATATTCTAAATTTCAATTTCAGTAGGTTTCCAATCAATATATTTACAGATAATTCTTAAATAAATTCCATTTCAAATAAATTCATTTTTCAAACCATATTACTTTCACAGTTATAACAATTTCGAAAACCAATACTTTGAAAACAATAATACCTTAATTTCAATAAAACATTTCAATTTTGATATATTTCAAGACTTTAAATATTCAAAAATTCCCAACCAAATCTGATAATCTTATATATACCTTAATTCAATTTACAATTATTTAGTTTAGAAATATTTATTTAATAAATTCAAGATCACTTAAATAAAGCTCAAACTTGAAATATTCGTAAATCAAACTTAAAACATCATCAAGTTATACATAGCTTAAATTTTAGAATTTAACCATATATAAAATAATATTTATATAATATCAAAATTAGTATATATATAAACCCTTATTTTCCAAAACCCATAAAAAATCACTTTAAAATATTTTATATATAGACCACGGTGCCTGTATACAATTTTCTATCCTATGGTCAAGTGATACATATATTTATCATTTCAATCCGTAATTTTAAAAATAAAAGTTTACGGTTATATATCATTTCAAACCGCAATCCCAAATGGAATGAAAATGCA
This sequence comes from Allium fistulosum, assembly GCA_030737815.1. Classification (NCBI taxonomy): domain Eukaryota; kingdom Viridiplantae; phylum Streptophyta; class Magnoliopsida; order Asparagales; family Amaryllidaceae; genus Allium; species Allium fistulosum. The sequence continues at coordinate 1,102,993,292 of CM060905.1, forward strand.
TAATAACATGCAGTTTATACAATTTAAAATATAGCATCCATTCATCCAAATATCAATAAACAACCATTTATTACAATCATCATCTAATTTAAATAAAACATCAATATAAAGCATATAAAATATAACAGGAATCAACGAATAGTTTATATTCAATAAAAATTAATAACTGTTTAACTGGCAGTTTATATGCAATAATAAATAAATTTAACTGTCAAATTATATACAATAATAAAATTAAATAACAATTTAATTTAATATAAATGCTATCTAACTGAGATGATGATTTAATATATGCCCAAACAATCATAGATAAATTTTAAATCACATCAAAATTTAATTTAACAAACATAAGAAATCTTAGAAGTTGTGAGTGGGTTAAAACACTCACCTTTGATTTTAGCCCCTAAAAATCCAAACAGAAGCGCAAAACTAAAAAAAATCTCCAATTTCATGTTGTGTTCTCTCAAGATAAGGCTTCAGCAAAATTTTGAAGAACAACTAAGATGAGGACAGGAAGTGTACGAAAATGAAAAAAAAAACATTTTTATAAAAGAATGCTTTTGGATTTGCAAGAATAAGAGCCTTTGAATATGAGGTGTTAGGAGAAACAAGATTTAAATGAAGAAATAAGATGTAGGCTATTTATAATTGGGGAATGAATATGGAGGGACAAAAATAAATGTTACGTTTTATTAGTTTGATTCTAAATTAATTAAGTGCTAGATACAGAAAAGTTTGAATACATCATAAATATATTCATACTTTAACTGTGTGTCAGAATTGCTAAACATATATCAGGTACGATTAATTGGTGACAATATATAGGAATAAACAAGAATAAATGTAGATGTAATCACATAAGGATCAAATAGGGAAGGAGATAAAAGGTGACGACATTGATTAATTCCACTTTCCCACTTTAGCCAAATTTAAATACGACATTTAATTATCATGCAAGTTGTATTATGACTAGAAAACATAAACAACAAACAATAAATAAATATGTATATAATATTACCTCACTTTTAAATTGTTTGATAATAATAATAATAATTTAATCATGCTTTAACAAATTTGAAATTTAAAATATTAAATGTTTATATGTATACACATGCACACAAACACACATACATGTGAGTATAAAGATTAAACCAAAGCTTATTAATTAATTCAAAGCGTACTTCCATACCACATTAAATTGTCTAATGCATTTGTAAACTTATGTATACTTGAAGTCAAAAATACATACATACATATATATATATATATATAAATTAAACCTTTTTACCTTAATGAAATTTTTTTTTACAAAACAAAAGTGGGACACGACAAATTATGCAATATAGTAACAAACCTTTAAGATCCTTAAATAAGGACATTTGAGATAATAAATTAGGTAATAAATTTAAATATTGTTGTAATCAAAATCAAAGCTTAGATTTATCATCGAAAAATTGTTAGGCATATGTAAACTTCTATTATGATTTATTAGATTAAGAACAAATAATTTATTCAATAAAGTATTCAAATTTCATGATATTTTCAATTCAAGATAAAATGACAATATGTGTATACAATATTTCTGTTTCAACACAAATGCAAATTATATGTATATAAACTTTCAGATCTAAAAAAATGCAATTTGATTTAAGAGTTTAAAACATGGATCTATAATTAAAACATTCTTTTAATTATATACATATATTTTTTTCAAATTAAAAGTCAAATTAATTCATTCATCAAAAAAATCAAATAACATAAACAATTTCAAAACAAATGAGGAAATAACATATACATACAAACTATGATAATAGCATAAATAATCTTACGCTCCATCCTTATTTCAATTATTGTAATATTTAGATATTTAATTTCCTTAAATTGCAATAACCCAATTTCCATAAATTTATATTCCTAAATGTATTCCTATCAATTAAATGCATTAATTAAGGTTTTAAAACCAATAAATGAAATTTCCTTAATTTCATCCTTAAACCAACTTATTACTCTATATTCATTGCGAATTAATTCAACTATTTCCCCCAATTTATCAATTTCTGCTTTACAATAAACTTATGTTTCTATTTAATTTTCATTACTCTTCCGTTACTATATTAATATTCATTAAAGTAAGGTTTATTATCAACAATAACCATTTAGAATTATTTTCTAACATTTATTGTAATTTGTTTCCATAATTTGGCTTGCGCTAATTTAGTTAGCCTTAACGTTATTACATTAAATCTATATTCAGTTCAATTAATGTGGAATTTAATCCTAATTACTTACCATTTAATTCATTAATTATTGATTACCTTCAAAATAAAGATAAAATTTGATTCCCAAATATTTGATTTGATTGCCATCTTTACTATGCCCATTATCTTAACTTCAAATTTACAATTTCACGCAATTTTAACCTTTATAACTGCATTATTGCACAAAAATCGTTACTTATCAATTTACATTAACTTTATCACATTAATTTTCATTCAACTACTATTCGATATATTTTATTTATTGGTTCAATGTTTATTTCAAAATTTTCATTTATTACTTCCAAATATTCGTTTTCATTTATAAATGTTGTGTTAGTTTCTTCTTTTATTGCATAACCTCATTTATTATCATTCATTTATTTATAGTTTTTATGCTTAATCAAATTTCTTAGCCTCTCGATTGGTTACTTAAGTTTTTAACCATTTATTTATAATACTTTCCTTTCTATTATATTCTATTAGAAACTATTTCAATTATACATAAGTTTTTAATACTAGAACAACAAATTCTCATTTATTCAAGAAGTCCATTCTAGTAAATATTTTTTACTAATGATTTACTAATTCAACATTTCCATTTGTTGCTTATATTAAATTCCTTAGCCTAGAATACAATTCCCATTACTTCAATGCATCGTAATTTTCATTTTTTATTTTTAATACTTAGCTTTAAATTTCAAATGTTACATTTCATTTCTACATTCACTTTAATATGAATTATAAACATTTTAATTTCTTCCTAAATTAAATTACAAAATTCTTTAAATTTAACTAAATTTATTTACCAAAATTTACGGGTCGTTACAGTTTCATAAGTACAATCTCCATCTTCATTCTACTGAACTTTAATAAGGTTCACAACCTTCGTCCTCAATTGTTTTATATCTCGGACGATGTTACGAATAGATCACCTAAGAATGGTTAGGTTAGGCTGAACTTCCAAATCAACTTGTTGTACCAATTCCATTATCGTCGAAGGACCTTGCACACACTTATGTAAATGAGATACATGTAATACGTTGTGCACATCTGATAGTCTATCTAGTAACTTCACTTTATATGCAAGTCTACTAATCCGGCCTAGTATGGGAAAAGGCCAATATATCGAGGGGATAGCTTCCTCAGTTTCTTAAACCTCACAATACTTCTCAATGGAGAGACCTTCACAAACACCGAATCTCCTACTAAGAACTCTAGATCCCTACGCCTTCGATCTGCATAACACTTCTGCCGATCCAACGCCTCCTTCATCTTCCTTCTAATATCAACTACCTTCTTACTGGCTTCTAAGATCATGTCGGGTCCAAGAACAATTCTATCGCAAGTCTTAACCCAACATGAAGGAGAACAATATGGACGACCATATAGAGATTCGTAAGAGGCCATGCCAATACCTGCCTGGTAGCTGTTGTTGTAAGTGAATTCGACTAAGGGTAAATGATCTTTCCAAGAACCTCCAAAATTTAGAATGCATGCTCGCACTAAATCGTCCAAGATCCGGTTCACTCTCTCTGTCTGCCCATTTGTCTGGGAATGGTAAGCTGTACTCAGACTCGATTCGGTCTTAAGGCAGTTTACAGTCCCTTCTAGAACATGCTAGTGAATATCGAGTCTCCGTCACTTACAATACTACAAGGAATACCATGGAGTCTCAAAATCTCCTTCGCATACAAACTTGCCAGACTTATAACAGTCCTGGTTGGCTTAACAGGAATGAAATGAGCACTCTTAGTCAACTGATCGACTATAATCCAAATTCCTTCGTTCCCTATTCTTGACTTAGGAAGTCTATCAATGATTCCATAGAGATCTGCTACCACTTCCACTTTGGGATCTCAAGTGGCTGAAGCAGTCCAGTTGACTTCTACTGATCACTCTTAAATTGCTGGCAGTTTGCACACTAACTCACAGAGATCGAAATATCTTGCTTCATCCCCTTTCATCAGAATACCCACTTCATATTTTTGAACATCTTAGTCACTCTTGGGTGGAAAGATATTTTTGAACAGTGATATTAGGATAACACTTCTTGCCTAAGTCCATTAACATTTGAAACACATATACACCCATTCATTTTCAATATGCCCCAGGGATCAATCTCAAAGCTTGAAACAACACCTTCTTGAACATCCTTCTTAAGTCGAGCCAAAATAAGATCTTCTTCTTGACTAGATGCAATCCTCTCCATCAATGGTGGCTTAACTTCTATGTTTGCAACCATCGCTACATTCCTACTTAATGCATATGTAACAACATTTACCTTACCTGAGGTATATAGAATCTCCAAATCATAAGAAGCGAGAAACTCAGTCATCTCTGCTACCTCAAATTCAAATCTTTTTGGGTAAAGAGATATTTTAAGAATTTTTGGTTCATGTATAACTCGAACTTTTCACCCAGAAGATAATGCCTCCACATCATAATTGTGCAGACAATAGCCAAATGCTCCAAACCATGTGTAGCATAAATTTTCTCATGTGGCTTTAGCTATCGCTCGCATATGCAATAACCTTCCCGTGCCACATTAGAACTTCTCCCAAACTGATGCCGCAAGCATCCATCTACATGGTCAATCCTCCGCTCCCATCTGGAATGGTTAAAAAAGGAGCGCTAGTCAACTTGTCAACCAATTATTTGAATGCTTGATCACACTTAGGCATCTACATGAACTCAACATCTTTCTTTGTTAACTTCGTCAGATGAGAAGCAACCTTTGAGAAATCATTGTTGAACCTTCGATAAAAACCAGCGAATTCCAAGAAAATTCTAACTACTATCGCACTTTCTGCTTCTTCTAGTCTTGCACTGCGACAATTTTAGTGGGGTCTACTAATACGCCTTCTCCCGAAGTAACATGCCCTAGAAACCTAACTTCGGATTTCCAGAAATGGTACTTAGCAAACTTACCCTTCAATGCATGGCTATTTAAGGTATTGAGCATGACTCGAAGATGGTACTTGTGCCCCTTCTCCATTTTTTAATAGACAAGAATGTCATCAATTAAGACAAGCAAAAATTTGTTAAGAACGTCTAGAAATACTCGATTCATTATGTCCACAAAATAAGCGCGTGCATTAGTCAACCCAAACGGCATGACTAACCACTCATAGAAACTATCTAGAGTCCTAAAAGCTAATAAGGGAACACTTCCCTCTACTACACTTAAGTTGTGGACTCCCGTGGCAAGATCCAATTGAGAAAATATCCGAGCGCCGTGGAGTTGATCAAGCATGTTGTCGATCCTTGGTAAAGGATATTTATTTTTGATAGTTCTTTAGTTCAACTCCTGCTAGTCTATACATAACCTTAGAGAACCATTCAAAATTGTAACAAAGATGACCGATGATCCCTAACACGAGGTACTATGCCTGTTCAAACACTTCTGCAACAAGTCTTGCCATTTTAACGTCCTCCTTTCTTTCGGAGCCAACCTTCGAGGGTGTTGTACAATGGGTCTGGCTTCTGGAATCAAATCAATACAGGACTCCACTTCATGGTGAGGAGCTAATATTGCACTTCATCAAAAATATCCATGAAATATCGAACAACCAGTATATCTTCAAGCTCCTCTTTTTCCACTACGCATGAATAAAGAAAACTGCTTATTAACTCGTTAGGCTTTTCACAACATATATCTACACCAACATCTCTGGCATCACTAACTCTGACAATATTTTGATCACAATCCAAGATCGCTCTAAACTTAGATAACCAATCCATTCCCAATAATACTCCAAAACCCATGAACCCTAGAACAAACAAATCAGAAAGAAAGAGATGATTTTGACAAGAATTAGGCACTTTTGAACAAAAGGTGTTAAGCTTGGTCGAATCCTCAACAGGGTTTGACACACAAAGAGGATTACTCACAAGGATGAGTTTAAGGTTAAGTTCATCAACAAGGCCAACTGAAATAAAATTATGGGACGCACCCATATCGAATAACACTCGTATGGGAATATCATAGATGGATAATGTAGCTTGTAACACCTGCTTCCCCTTCTAAACTGTTGAAGTGGATGGTATCTCTTCTATGGAAGAAGCCTGTTCTTCAGACCCCTTCTTTGGAAAAGGGCATTCTTCTTTATGTGTCTCATCTGGCCGCAGTTGTAACATGCGATAGTTGGGCAATGAGTTGAGAAGTGACCCATCTTGTTGCACTTGAAGAAAGTAAATTAGCCAGGTCGAGCAGCTTCTTCTGTGTTGGAGCCCCACCTTCGGGTTTCTTCCCTGCCCACTGCTTCTTCCCCTTAAACTTGCGCTTGAAATTTGGCTTGTCTCCAACTAGTATCACTGATAAAGGCATGGCATTAATTGCTGGCGCTACTCCCTTCTGGGCTCCTTTCTTAATATCGAGAGTTTCAAACCTCAAAGTCATGCCGATAAAGTTAGTGAATGTACTCGTAAGGTGATTGGTCATTTCACGCTGGAACTTTGGTCGCATTCCATTCACAAACATTTCATTTTTCTTGAGTGATGTTTCTATCAATCCAAGTCCAAAAGGAGACAAAGCGTTTAACTTATGCTCATACTGCGCCACCGTCTAATCACCTTGCTTTAAATCCAAGAAACTCCTAAACAACTAAGTCCTTCCGATTTTTGAAATAAATTGTGTTTCAAATACTTCCTTAAATTGAGCCCAACAAAACTCCTCCTCCGAAGCATTAGCTATTACTGAATCCCACCAATTATCGTCGACTTTTAAAGTTGTCGTGATGCCAATAGTTGTTTCTCCACATCTTCCAAAACGAAGATCTCTAAATATTCTTTCACAAGAATGAAGCCACATCTACACTTCAAGAATTTCTTTAGTTCCATAGAATGGTTTCCCACCCAAAGTGGTAAAATTATTAAACAAAGCCGCAAAGTTCATAGGAGGCTGAACTTGCGTTACTACTTTCTCTACCGGATCTACAGCAGGCATAGTAGCATTTCTAGATGCCCTACCATTGGTAGCCATGCTAGTTCTAGATCCTCCCCTTCCTTCTCTTCTTGTATTCATCTTCTATTGCCTGGATATATAGCAGGTATCTTTAGAATACAAGAATAGGATCAAAATATTTTAAGGAGAACAACACCAAGGGATCTAGAATGAGACTTTAGAGGATATATATTATTATTAAAAAAATTACAGATATGCTCTCTCAAGATTAACTCATTCTAGGGCATCACTTACCCTATATCTAATGAGTTATACCCCGATCAGGATAAGGTGTTCGCTCAACCAAAGATCTGATACCAATTGTGATGACCCACCTTATGTCCCACGGGAATGACATTTAACACATTAACGGTATTCATGTGCTATTGCCCAAGCATCTGAAGATGAGTTATCGTGGGTTAAAATAAAATAACATAATAGAAAATCTCACAATAGAATGGTTAGTTATAATATAACAATACAATAGTGCAGAAGGCTACTCCTTAACTTGGAGTTATCAGAGTTACACAAAAGTACTACTACTATCAGCATAGGTAGTAATATCTGCCTGCCTTTACACTTGCAGATACAAAATACATACCTAAATAAAACATAATAGCGGAAATTGATAACTAATAGATAAGGAGCCTCCTGCTCATCCATCATCTTCAAAAGAGCCCAAAAAACCTGCTACTCTTGGACTACTAAAAAATAATTGAGAACCCGAGAGTTTAGGAAAATAAACAACTTGTGTCAGATAAGAAGTCTAGTACGAGTAAACTCTAAACAAAGGGTGGAGAAATAAACAATAATATATGAGACCACGCCACCAAATGTCGAACGGGTTTCCCCCTCATAAGAACAACATCCAGCCACGAGTACTGGGTCTAAATAATTAAACATCGCAAAGTGCGTAAGATACTTCCCGATGCAATTACGAAAAAATAAATTCAAGGTTTCGAATCGAAAACGAGAAAAGGAAAATTTTCCAACAATGACTAGGAGGGTGTAGCCTCCTCACCAAAAGTATACCTCTACAAAATATACTTAAGAGAGTTATATACTCTGGAACTCTCTCAGAAACTTCCAAGCCAGACCCTGCCAACCTTACCGAAATTCGAGTATTTCACAACTTAGTGCGCATATAACCAAAACCAATCTAGAGTAGATGAGCAATAAATCGTCTTAAATTGATGATACACAAAGAAGAAAGATGAATCGATAGTCAATGAATCAACTATCGGGAATGTTTAAAATGATTGTATATGGAAATTAAATCACATGCATGCCCTTACCACTACTCGTCGATATAAAACTTATACTATTCCTCGGTTGAAAATGAAGTCGGGCATGTGAAGGTAATGTTACCTCTAGGCATTGCCTTGAGAACAATTTTAACCTTCGAGATAGAAATGAGTTTCCATACCTCAATGTTTAACGCTAAGAGTATGATTAAATTTTTTCCATATAAGAGATATCGTTTACGAAAATTAAATTTTTATCCTTTAAAATCGAATCCACTTTTAACTTTTAGAAGAGAACATGTGCTAGGATTTCACATTACATATTAACTTTAAACAACATTATTAAAATTGATTAATTGAATTTAACCATGATTAATTACTTCAATTATCATTATTTAAAATGATTAATTAGCTTTAAACATGATTAATTACCTCTAACATCATTATTTGGAATGATTAATTAACTTTAATCATCATTATTGGAATGGTTAATCAACTTTAAAACACTATTATTAAAATGATTAATTAACCTTAAAACATCATTATTAAAATGATTAATTAACGTTAAAACACCATTGTTAAAATGATTAATCAACCTTAAAAAATCTTTATTAAAATGATTAATTACTTTAAAAATCATTGTTAAAATAATTAATCAACCTTAAAACATCATTATTAAAGTGATTAAATATTTTTAAAACATCGTTAATACAATGATTAACTAACTTTAATACATCATTATTCAGATGATTAATTGACCTTAAACATCATTATCTAAAATGATTATTTAATTTAAACATCATTATTAAAATGATTAATTAACTTTAAACACATCATTATTTAAATAATTAATTACCTTTAATCATCATTATTTAAAATAATTAATTAATTTTAAATATCATTATTAAAATGATTAGTTAACTTATCATTATTTAAATGGTTAATTAACTTTCTAAAACCCCAAGCACGTGATCAAACAAAAAGGTTTTCCAAAGAGATGATATTTTTAAAGTGTCAATATAGCGATAGTCCTATACGGATGCTTCCATAAACATTTTATAGTTTATAAATATTTTAACATCTATAACATAAGCATAACATATAAACAAATGCAAATAACATCTATACAACATGGAGAGATCATCAATTGTAATTATTATTTAAACATTTCGAATGAATCTCAGGTCATTAACTAATTATCAAAGATGTCATCCGCTTAAAGCGGGAACCAAACCAAACAATCATTACTTTTCGCACATATAAACTCAAGCAATTAACATATATTATCATCACAATAATAAAGGTTAAAACTTTTTTTTAAAAGTGAGATTTACTCATCGAAACGAACACGAACTTCAACCAAACTTGCAACCGACACAGGGACGGAGTTTCTATTTTGCAAAATCTTAACTTCAGGACCTAGAGGAGGTCTATATGGTTCAGCCTATGTGGCTATGAGGCTTGGCCTAGATCAAAATTGTGGATTTAGGTCTTATTTTGTTGGTTAAGTGATGTAGAGAAGAAAGAAAGGAGTTTTAACAACTTTGCTAAAAAAATGAAATAAGAAGTAAATTTTAAATTTCAAAACTTTTTGAAAGTCGTGGATTGAAGCTTGAAAAGCTTGGAAAAGAAGACGAATGTTTTGAAAATGAATAATAAGAAATGGAAAAAAAATAAAGAATCACTTTTATATAAATTGAATATGTGAAATGTCTAAAGTGCCCTTAACCAATATACCCTCCTTAACTTTTTGCCACATCCCCCTCCTCTACCATGCTTCACATGCAACCAAACACCTTCACCCCATCTCCATCACATCACCACTTTTTATTACATGATGTTACCATATTTTAGGCATTTCCCTTTTTAATTTTAAAAAGATAAGTCAAAAGTTACTAATTTTACTTAAGTATATTTTTAATCCAAAATTTAATAAAATTACTTTATTAATGAAAGTATATGTCATTTATATAAATGTGTATACATGTACACTAGCGTAGATAACATATTTCGACAACTTTTAGACGATGAAAAGTCGAAAATCCAAAAAACGATTTTCGATCACATTTTCGATTTTTCTTCGAACTAATTATTTTTTAAACAAAATTTTAAAATAACTTCACCATTCTTAGTTATTACTTAAAAGAGGTCTATTTGAGTTATAAAATTCATTATTTAAATATTTAAATATATATTGAATATTTAAATTTAAAGTGATTAAATTATGGGTCGTTACATTTCTCATGTTGTGTTCTCTCTTTCTTATACTATTCTTATTTATTTTACCCCATCTTTCTATCTTTTTGGTACTTAGGTGCTCAGTACACCCAGAAATGTATTTAGTGTCGACATTTAAGAGTGAAATGTTGGGCCATTGCATTTGGTATTAGAGCCCAAGGTTGAGTGAACACCTTGGCTTTAGTTGGATATGAATCAATAGAGATAGGGTAAGAAACACCCTAGAATGAGTTAAGTGTACTATACATATGAGAGTGTATTTGTAATTTGACAACTATGGGCCTGGTTGGTTTCCTTTTGTATTTTTCATTTTCAATATTCATAATAAAATATGAGAATAATAGAAGAAAAATTTAAAATTTTAGGTCATGATGACAATGATGGATGGACATCGTAGGGGATGAAGGGACAACATATAGAATGAATTGTTTTCCATTCTTTTGTTATTTCTCAAAACATGAAAATTAAAATAAATTTGTTTTCTATTTTATATGTTGATGTCATTTTTCAAATTGGTTGTTTTTCAAAAATACATACGTCGTGTGCACATTTTTTGGATGAAAACATAAAATTAAAGATAGCAAACCATACGGAGCCTATACTTTTAAATTATTCCTGAGGAATATCTCCTTATCAATAATCATTTCCTTGAAATAACTCTACCCTTTCGTATCCTAAGCTATTTCGCTATGTTCAGGAAGTTCAAATCATGATACTAGGGCTGCCAATGCTCAAGGAGGTAGAGGTGGTCGGGGTAGTACTTTCATGAATGGCAGGGGTCGAGCATCGAGGAATGTTGCTCCGGTGGAGGAACAAAGAGTGATGTTGTAGAGGAGTTCGTACTGGTCAGGTCTAAGATGAATTTTGCTTCGCTCTACCACGATTATGAAAGGATGGGGGTAAATGGTTTGGTGGTACGAAGACGATTATAAAAGTCTAGACTTGGATTAATTTGTGTGACCGTATATTTGAGGATTGAAGTTGGATGTTGCAATAAAGCATCGATTGGCGTCAGGACATCTGATAGACGCAGCCATGGATTGGTGGAATTCCATCACTATTGATGTCCAAGAGAACAACTTCTATTGAGCCTAATTTAAGGAGGATTTCAAGATGAAGTTTGTCCCAGAAGCCGGGAAGACTTTGTTGTTTAGGAGCTTTCTCCATTTGAACGAAGGGGCTATGATAGTGGCGGGGTATGATAACCTATTCACTGCCTTATCTCGGTTCAGGCTTGGTTTGGTAGACACGCCGTTGAAGAGAAATGAGATGTTCATCATGGGGATGCGTCCATAATTCAAGGGTAATACGATGAATCACATCATAGGATCTTATGTGAATATGGAGAATATGGGTCCAAGGTTTTAGAGTTTGGTCCCAAAGCAATCTATTTCTGCACCAACTGGGGATAACAAGCAGAAGTTTTAGCTGCCTAGCGATATTTCTGGTCTAGCTTGTCATAAGTATGGGAGGAAGGGACATTTTGCTCGAAACTGTATTTTGGATGGGGAAAAAAAGTGGCGAATGCACCATTAGTGAAGGCACCAATTGCTAAGGTACCAAAGTTAGAGCCACAGATGGCAAGGCGTAGTTAGCGTCGAGCAATTACTACGACTGCCATTAGCCATGTCACTTTGTTAGAAACTACCTGATGCTTTAGAAGGAACAGAACCTATAGCTTTTGCACTTAGCTCAGAACCTTCTAGTTCTGCAGCTACAAAAAGGAAATATGTTCTAAAAGGTATTCTAACTATTTTTGGCATTCCAGTTTGTGTCTTATTTAATACTGTTGCTTCTCTTAGTTTCATATCTCATACTCTTGTAGATAGACTAAAACTTAAGCCAGCTGTGGCTTTAGATTTTATTTGTGTCTCGAACCCTTTTGGGGGCTCAGCTAATCTTTGTATGATTTTCTTAAGAGTTTCGGTTACTTATTTTGACCAACTCTTCCCTTGCGATATGTACTACTTGGGATTGACTAGTTATCGCGGTATCATGCAGTCTTAGATTGTGATAAGCGGTCTGTCTTATTAAAGAAGGGATGGAGAAATCTGATTGTATCTTATGAAAAGCCTAGCTTGCTCATGACCAGTTTCCTTTATTTTCTTAACGTGGCGGAAGAGGAGTTGGGTTCGGTCTTGGTTGTTTAAGGATTTGCAGATGTCTTTGAAGAGGTGTCGAGTTTACCACCTCATCGGGAGATAAAATTTCGCATTGATTTGATTAAAGATACAAAGCCTATTGTGTTGTATGTTCATAAGTTATCACCGAAGGAGAGGTTGGAGCTATCAAATCAGGTTAGTGATTTGTTGAAGAAGAGCTTGATCTGACCAAGTCGTTCGAGTTGGGGAGCGCCCGTCGTCTTTACTACAAAGGCGGACGGTTCTCTAAAACTGTTTGTAGATTATAGTGAGCTCAACAAGTGAACCATTAGGAACAAGTATCATTTGCCTAGGATAGATGACTTGTTCGATCAGCTTCAAGGAGCATGGGTGTATTCTCAGCTTGACCTTGCTACGAGGTTTCATCAGTTGAGGGTGGAGGAGAGTGTACCCTTAATGGATTTTAGACCTAATTAGTTTTATGAGTGGTTAGTTATGCCATTTGGCCTAACTAATGTTCCAGCATATTTTGTGGACATAATAAATCGAGTCTTTCATATTATGTTGAATAAGTTTGTTCTTGTGTTTATCGATGATATTCTAGTCTACTCCAAGGTTGAGGAGGAACATAAACACCATCTAAGGATTGTATTAGAAACACTAAGAGAGCATGTGTTAAAGGCCAAGTTCTCGAAGTGTCACTTTTGATGTTCAGAAGTTAGGTTCTTAGGTCATGTTGTTTCGACATAAGGTATTTCTATTGATCCCGCTAGGTTGTGGTCGTTCAAGACTGGAAGAGGCCAGAAAGTGCAACTGATATTAGGAGCTTTTTAGATTTATCATATTATTATAGGAGATTCATATAGGATTTCTCAAAGATTTCCTCTCGCTTAATGAATTAGACAAAGAAAGACGTAAAATTTGTATGGATGGATAAATGTGAGCAAGCATTCAAAAAGTTAAAGGCAAAGTTGACAAGTGCTCCTATTATTACCGTGCCAAAGGGAGGTGAGTGTTTGACTGTTTACACTGATGCATGTGGAACAGGTTTAGGTGCTGTGCTGATGTAGCATGGATGGGTTATCGCTTATGCAAGTCGACAACTCAAATCGCATGAAGCAAGGTATGCGACTCATGACTTGAATTTGTTAGCAGTGGTATTTGCGTTAAAGATATGGAGACATCATTTGCTAGGTGAAAGGTTCGAGTCAAACGTGGACCCTAAATCTTTGAATTATCTTTTTATGCAGAAGGACCTAAACATGAGCAGCAAAGTTGGTTGGAATTTCTTATGGCCTATGATTTGGACATATTATATACTCTGGGAAAAGCTAATGTCATAGCTGATGCGCTTGGTAGGAGGTATGCAGTTATGGCAAAGTTTGAGGTTCGTTTGACCTTGATCTTCCGTATCGAAGAGAATCAGCTTAGAGATCTTCATATTTATAAGATAGCTAAGAATGTGAGCGAGAATGAGGCACTGGAGAGATGGCTAGGATTCGAGGTGGATAGCCTTGGTATTTTGAGAATAAATGGTAGGTTATGGGTTTCGAATGTTGACAGTATCAGACAGGAGGTTCTTATGGAGAGTCATCATTCACGGTTGATGATACATTCGAGGGTCATCAAGATGTATCAAGGCATGAAGTGGACGATCTACTGGGAGGGCATAAAGAGTGATGTTTCTATCTTTGTAAGCATGTGTGATAACTGCCAGCAGGTAAAGGGTAGTTATAATAAGATGGCCGGACTACTTCAGCCACTCGAGATTCCTAAATGGAAATGGATGCAGATTTCCATGGACTTCATCGACCGATGGCCTAGGTCAAGGAGAGGTAACAAAGGTGTATGGGTCATTGTGGATTTATTGACCAAGAGCATGCACTTCTTACATGTTAACACTACGAGGACGACTTCTAGTTTAGCTAAATTATATGTTAAGGAGATCGTCAGATTGTACGGTGTTCCTTGTGACATCGTGAGTGATAGAGAACCAATATTCACAAGCTAGTTCTGTAAGGGTTTGCATGAGGCATTAGGGACCGAGCTTAGTTTCAGTATCTCTTACCATCTACAGACTGATGGGCAAACAGAAAGGGTGAATAGAGTGCTGGAGGACTTGCTTTGAGCATGAATTTTAGATTTTGGGGGTTTGTGGGAAGAGCACTTTCCACTTGTTGAGTTTTCATACAATAATAGTTACCATGCCAGTATCGGAATGGCACCATTTGAAGCGTTGTATGGAAGGCCTTGCAAATCTCCATCATGTTAGGTAGAACCTGGAGATCATTAGTGCTTGGGTTGGATATGATTTGAGAGGCGTCAGATAAGTTCATAAAGATTCGAAAGAAAATCAAGAAAGTGCAGAATCAATAAAAGATTTATGTAGACGATAGGCACAGAGACTTGGAGTTCTTAGTTGGAGACTTTGTTTTCATGAAAATTTCTTCGATGAGAAGTGTAGTACGGTTTGGTGGGGTTGGGAAGCTAACTCCTCATTATATAGGACCATCCTCGATTCTAGAGAGAATTAGTACACTCGTGTATAGAGTTGAGTTACTAATTAGACTATCGGGTATGCACAATGTATTTAATGTATCGTATTTGCATAAATTTGTCCATGATCCTTCAATGATAGTGGAAGCGTCGCAACTAGAGGACTGGGAGGTTGAGCCGAACTTGACTACATTGAGATAGCTTGTTCGTATTGTTGATAGAGATACAAAGTAATTAAGGACTAAGGTTGTAAAATAGTCAAGGTGTAATGGAGCGAGGATTCTCGGGTTGTACACGGAGACGGAGGATATGATGAAGAAGTCCAACCCAGAGTTGTTTATAGACTAGGGGTTTCATCTTATCTTAGTTTGTGTTTAGATTATAGATTGGTTTGTATATAGGTTCAGCGGTACTCTATATATGTATCTTGTCCTTCTATCTTCTTTGATTATCGTTTTTGTTTGAATTTGGAGAACGAAATGTTCTAAGTGGGGGAGAATGTGGCGATCTGAAAATTCAAACACTTCGTCTTCGAATATCAAAACATTTTGAAATATAGTTAAGTGTTATAAATATGATTTTATAAATTGATTAAGCATCCTTTAATTAATAAATAATGGTAAGAGACTAGTGTTTGAAATTTGTTTACAAAAATATATTCTTCGAAGAAAAATAGATAATGCAATCGAAAATCGGTTTATTAACTTTTTGGTCGATATAAGTTATTTAAACTCGTGTGCACTTGTCTAATGATTAAATGAACATTAGAATCTAATTAACTCACTTATCTTCATAAAGAAAATATAGCTCCCAAGTAGATAAGATATATTTTGAATGTAAGGGTACTAAAGTATTTTGCTAAAAGTAGGGGTATAAAGGAGAAGTGGTGGGGCATGGGGGGTAAGCCTTCCATGACACGAGAGGGGGGGTGAAAACACACTTAGGCAACAACTTCTTGAGCCTATATAAGGAGAGACATACCGTTGATTATAAATTACCAATTTATAAAGCAAAAGCAAGCTCTCTTTTCAAGTCTTCTTGACAAAAATTCTAAAGAAAATAAATTCAAAACATATCCAAATCAACTCAAACTTTTCCACAAGCCTTAGGACAACATTAAAACACCTTTTTCCAAGTTAGGTTTTAAATAAGTGAAGCCAAACTTCCCCCATCCCCCTAGACCATGAGCAACTAGGTCCGTTTTGTGCTGAAAACAAGTGAAAGCAAGGATGAAGAAGGAAGAAAATGTGGTTGCAAGGATGAGTTTGGACTTAGGTGCTTGGATCTTGCTTGTTTGTTTATATAAAGGTGAGCTAACTCACCACCTTTAATGAAAATATAGAGTATATATATGCTTGTGTTGAATTTGTATATGTTGTTTGAATTGATATTGACGTATGTTCATATATTGGTTTTGATTCTAGCTTTGAAAGAAAATTGCATATGTAATCCATATGCATGGACTTGGAATGGACTTGAATGGACTTGTAGCAAGGTCTTGAAACAAAGCACATAGGTTGTAGTTGAACTTTAGTTTAGATAGGACTTGGATTTGAAAGTGCACTTATAGCGATAGTCGCTATGGATGCACTTAGGAATTACCTTACTTTCGGCAATTTCTATGGAACTTTGTAGAGAGATACTTATGGGTTTCTTACCATATTTATGGTGGTTTATATATATGCTTGCTTCCATAAAATTTTTGGAGAGTAAAATGTTAAGTAACATCTCGAAAAGTGGTCAAAACTTAACTTGTGCAGAATTACCCCGTTTAGTCTTGATTTTTGAACTTCAAATGTTTAAAATGATTTTAACTTAAGTATTTTGTTTCATTATTTTTACAAGTGTTAACTAACTCATTTTAGAGTATTTTAAAAATGTTTGATATTTGAATGAATTTTTAATGTAGAGGTTTTACTTTATAATATAAGGAAAACTTATTTTTTTGAGTTTTAAAGAATTTTATAAACTTGTTATATTAAAGTAATATTTTGGATAAATATTTTAAGACCTATTATAAGTATTTTTAAGTATTTAAAAGTATTTTTAGGTATATTTAGTTTTTATAAAATTTAGTTAATTATTGTTAAAGTATAAGTATCTTATGTAATAATAATACCTTTTAAATTGTTTTATTAAATATCTAGTTTTATAAATAAAATTAATGTGCATATGCATATCATCTCTGGTTTTAAAATTATAAAAAAATGATTTCAAAAATGGGTTAGGAATTTCTTAATGACTAAATGGTTAATTGTTTAATTACTTGTTCGAAAAGTAATTAAGTATGCTCAACAGTAAAGGCCGACAAAGTAGCTTATCTATTTGTGAGAGTTAAGATTTATGTTCAAGTAGGGGTATGAGCAATAGAGCTCTAACATAAAGATGTCTCTCTTGACCAAGGAATAGTTAAGCCGGGAATGTCGGAAACGTATTAACCATGTTGATTACTTACTTATTTATGGAAATCATTAATACTATCCTTAACACTAAAAGCCGATGAGGTATACTTATCTATTTGTGAGATTCAAGAATGAAGTGTCTAGGCAAGGTTTTGATATGCAACCAGTGTCCTAACTCATCTGGCTTCACTCTTAGACGAGGAATAGTGAAGTTGGAATGTCGGAAACATGTAAGTTATGCAAATATTGATTTGTATAAGCAATTGTTTTTCACTAGATCTTCGATTAGTCGACTATTAAACTTGACCAAATATGACTTAAGAAATATTGAGAGGCTTCGCAATTTCATACCAGTGAGAACCCCTGTGGACGAGCATTGGTACGAAATGCTTCTAGCTTTCGCTTACTTCTGAAAGAACCAGAATCGAGTTAACTAGAATTCATCAAATTATTTTTGGAAAGTCTGGGATCAGTAAGGTTTTTAATTGCCGAATACCACTTAAAAACTAGTATACGAGTTCTATGTTTTGGTAGTGGTTGTGAAGTAAAATTCTATAAAGTTGAACTATCTATCCTAAGGTTAAGTCCAAGGGAAATGTCAGCATTAGCATTCGTCAAAGGACCTATGTGGGGAATCTATGTGGAGGTTCAAGATCTGTCCGAGAGGTTCGAATCCATGTAGCAATTCGTGATCTGTTTAAGATAAAAAATCCCTTTGGTGATTTTTGTTATGTTCGAGTGATGAAGACTCATGTGAGAGATGCAGAATGTAGCCTCGACAATGGAAACGACAGTAAACAGAGTAGGGGCATAGTCAGGGGTTTAGCTAACCCACGATAGGATATATCAACTCCATATCTAGAATATGCTTATCGATGTTGCTAGTAGGAGTTGATGATATTTGGGATTACGTGTTAGGGCATGAACCAATTTTATTTTCCTTTGAGGTATATTTTATCTAGAGATATACAACGCTCGAAGATAATTTTCGATCCTCGTATGGAAGATTAGATTTGGGGATGACCGAAGAGACCTCTATGGAAAAATCCAATATGCAAACGAACCTTAGCGGTTTTGGTTGCATAATATGTTGTGGCACTATAAGAAAAGTAGTTATTAGTTGCACGATATAGCAGCGTTTGTTAGCAAAATACAACCATCGGCATTTCTCTACCGGATAGCAACACTGCCAAAATCACATTTTAACTTTCCCTTCTAAATTTCCCCTTATTTTTTCAGTCGCCCACGCTTTTCTCCATTTCCGGTCTATTAAATTTTCATTTCCCTCTTCTCGCTTTTCTTCTGTTATCTAGTTCTTATCTACAGCCACATCCACCTTTACCTTCTTTGCCATCTTCCTCTTCTACCTCGTCTCTTCTTCCAAGGCCCGGTCCGACCCGTCTCCTAAAAGTTTCGCACCATTAGAAAAATTGTTCAATCATGTTTTTCTTCATCGTGAATACTTAGAAAATTTTTACCTTTTCCTTTATTCTTTTGCAATACTTGAAAAAAATTCACCTTTTCACATTAGCAAAATTCATCTCCTTCTACGATTCCCCCATCGTTGCGTTAGCGCTCGCCATCGTCATCGTCGAGCTAGCCCTATTCTTCGCCAATTTTCAATTATCTTTGAAAATAAATTGATTGTTAATGTTTACCCCCAAAATAATTTGAAGGTTTTGGTAAACATAGCTGGAGTTGGATGCACTTGCAAGCATGGACGATGTGCACTGGATGCGATAGATTTGGCAGTTGGATCGGAAATGACGCCGAGGATGGATTTGATTAAGGCAGAGGATGTGGAAGGGTACATTGATTGATTGGTATAAAAGTTATAACCATACTTATCTCTATCATCACTACAGGCTTTTGATTCCTTCCTTAGTTCTATTATCATGCAATTATTAATCAAGAAGTGAAGCTTAATTGAGCTAGTTATGATTTTGTGAATCCTTAAAATTCGCCTTTTATGGAGAATTTAGACCAAATCAAACCATTTTGGTTGAACAAGATAGGTTAAATAGGCTACTGGCATGAATTCGTAAAGCTGAAAATGGAGTTTATCTTAGTATCAATAAGTAAATGTAGCCAACAAAAATTCTTTTGTTGAACCTGGAAAGTTACTTAGGTGAAGGTGAGTGAAAAGGGATTGGAATCCAACTTGAACGGCTTATTATCATTTTATATACGTCTATTTTAGAATAAACAAGGTTAGGTGTAATACAATATATGCAACTTGATTAATCTATTTTGTATGTATCGACTCTCAATTTTTTTGGTCACTTCAAGTCTTCAACAGTTTATAGATGTAGATTTCGAACTCCAAAATGAGGGATCCACCAACAGTATGATGGAGACAAATATAGGTAAAGTTGATTTGTATATAATGAGTTCATTTTTCGGTTAGTTGGACATCATTAAGACTTATATCAGTATTTCCAAAATGAATGCGTTTCCTAGATCATTTTTTCTATTAATTTTCTAAGTGGCGTTAGTTTTTAAACTAATAGTAAAAGCATAATGAGGGTGGTTCTTAAGTTACACTATAGTGAAAAAAGGGTGGAGTTACAAGGGACGTGGTTAAGGAGATAATGACAATATGCCTATTTGATATTTATGCAAACTTGTTGCTAATCTGTTATTATAAAACATAAACTGGTTATAGAAAGAAAAATAGAATCAAAATAATATTACTGCATGATTCCATGACACTGCTGCTCTTGTTTGAGTTGTAAAATATCTCAAAGTATTACAATTTATTATGAATTTTTTTCGTTTTTACAGTGAATTCACTGATATAGACATATATTTGAAACCATTTCTTTTCATGCACTAAATGTACAACATATGCACTTTGTCTTACATTTTTTAATTTCTTTTCTTGGAATTATTTGCAAGACCAGAAAGTAATGTACATAACTACAGCTGAGATGAGTTATTCGGTATTGATATTGGAATTATTTGTCGTTTAATCTTATTGATATTGTATGCATTAAGTTTCTAACTGTAGAATACCTAGTCAACTGCTTTGAAATAAGTGAGAAGTTAACTAAATATTGTCATTTGTTGTTTATTGTATGCAGGTGGAGAATATTTTTTCTACAAGCCATCCAGTCCCATTTGAGGTAGAAAAGTGAAGAAAATGCTCGAAGTATGTAAACATTTACTATATTGTTCATTAAAAATTAATTGTCCACCTACAACGGTAAGTTTGTGGTAAATTTTCCTTTTTTAGAAAAAATGATGCTTGGGTCACTACTTTATTGGTAAGTTTTTCCTTTTTTTAGAAAAATTGTAGTTTATGTGAGCATTTTGTCACAACTTAAGATTCTAATTTTTTTTACTGAAATTTCAATTATACTATTGTTCAAAATCACATTCCCAATATATATCTAATCTACATTGTTGTTCTGCTAACAGTTATGCATATTAAAGTCCAAGCTTGCTCCATTTTAAATGTTTTTCTAGGAAAAAAATCATCAGAAATTTGAGTTCATTCTATGTAGAATTCGTACTTTTTTATGCAAAATTACCCCATTTTGCAAACAAACAAACAAAAAAACTAACGGCCAATAAATGACAGACCTATTGTAGTAAAATTGAAATGTGTTATGATTAACATTTGTTGAAGTCATAAGCCTACTTCTATTTTTGTATCCACCAAAATAAGAATGCTCCCCCAAGATTAAAAATGATATTATTAAAAGTTCAAAGGAGTAATGAATTACAGCTGACGCTGAACACATGTTGATGTATACAAACTTGTCAATTCATTAAGTCCCTCAACCAGCAATAGTGCCAAAATATTAAGGATAGGCAAAAAAGGATGCAGATAATAGTGTGTAATTATCCATAAATAGCTAATGTTAGAGATATTTGGCTTGAACAGGTTAATATACATAGTAGGTTATTATTCAGTAGGAGTATGAAACACTGATAATCGTACGTGGTGGTATTTCATTCTAAGTTGTGTAGTATAGCTATTCCAAAATATAAACTATTATGTCAATGAAGAAAATGAAGGTAGAATATGGCTCACAGGCTATCAAATTGCAATCATGTCTTCTTGTTATATTTTGTAAACAACAGTGGGGTTGAGGATCTTCTGCTCAACCATAATAAAGTGGTTCTACTTGGTTGTTAAATAATCATGCTCGATCAATATTTGTTACGTTGTGGTTTTGTAGTTGAAGTTTCATTGGACACTTTGCTATGTAAATTAAAATGTTTCGTTACAACCACTTATTAAATATTTAGAATGCATAGTGAGCAACTTTTGATTCGATTTTTCTAAGATATATCATATCGCATTCATATCTTCCTTTGATAACATATAAAGGAAGGAAAATCGAAAAGCTAATACCTTTTCAAACATCTTGCAAATATTTTATCCATGAAGAAAGGAAAAAAAACAGTCCAATACAAACGTTATTTTGCTTTCTTCAACAATTAAAATTCAGAATGCTCTTTTTTTGGGTGAACAAAATGATTATAATATAATGTTACGCTAATATTTATTAAGTCAATTAAGAAGCAGTCAGGAAAAGCTCGCATACAAAATAAAATATAAGGAGATGCAAGGGTTTGACATTCTGAGTTCATCATAGTTCCAAACATGGCTAAGTAAATTAGAAAACATTTATAGTGTGTATACTACTAAATCAGTAATCAGCAAGTAACTATAAAGGAAGATAAATAAAAAAAATCCCCTTCTCTATTTAATGCGAATTTTGTATTTTCTTCTCCTTATTCTTCCATAGTCATATTGCTCACTAAAGAGAAGAATCACGAGTATAGATCATTAGATCCAGGTTCATTTTTATCTTTTGTTTTCTTTTTTTGAACGTAATTCATAATCTTCGGGTCACATGTTTTTGCATTTGTTTTTTCTCTTTTTGTGTATTTTATTTATTCGTTTCTTTCGACTCATTAAATGTTCTTTCTACCACTTTTCTTATGATATTGGACATGCAATAATCATCATTTTCTCATTTGGTTGCAAACATTACCTAACATGTAGGTGGATAACATTTTGACATAAATTTACGAAGTTTTTACACAAAGATGGCACTTTTGCGAATATAGTAAAGAGGCAATTGGTTGCAAAGATTTTATCAAACATTTGATCAATTTGAGGGGAAAAATTATACATCTAATTTTGTGAAATTCAATTTTTTATTTATTGAGCAGCTTCAATTTGAGTACAAATATGTATTTCAACATTGGAGTTTCTACACCCAAAAATTTACTGTAATTTACCCTTCTTCGTTTTATTCAATATTGTCACTAAGTTAATTCTAAGTGCAGTGTAAGTGTTCACTCGGCAGAGTAACAAGAGCACAATATGTGCATTTTCACTTAGCAGCATAGTGACGGGCTAAAAGAAATAAATGGGGAAATTGCTGTGAATTTTGCTATGTAAATTGCAATTTTATTCAAGATAAGCATAAGTAGTAACTAGTAAGTTGGAGATTCCTGCAATTTTTTTTTGCACATATTTTCAGGGTATTCGGAAGGTATTTTTCTGTTATGTATCAATTTGTACAAATCAATGATGTAGTGGGCAGCTAAGAGTTTGCATCATGAGTGTGAATTTCTTTCTATCGAAGAACTAGCTAAAACCACAGGGTTGTTTAATAGGTTTGTAGTGTGTGTCTAACTAGCTAAAACCACATCCTGATTTTTGATAGTATCATAGAAAATAACTATTGGAAGATGAGATTACTTGGTATCCAAACGATTTTGTATGGTACACTTTAGTTTTGGATGCTGACATTACATCACACTGCGTGGAAAAATAAGAATAATGTTTAAACCTGGGTGACTATGCATGTTGTAATTATTTATTTGTCCAATAATCTGTTATAACATCATATTTATTGTCACCTTATTTCTGTTTTAGAGGGGCGAACTGTGGAACTTCAATGTTTGAAACTATATTCAGGTTAATAAGTCATTGGCCTCAACAAAATGCAAGACAATTTGAATTCTTTAATCAAACAAAGAATCACTTCTGAAAGGAGTAAATAGAGGAAGCTATTGGTGGAAGTTCTCAGTTCAAGAAATTTTTGTCCGGCAAGTGAATTAGTTGGCTAAATTCATCTATTTCGATTATTAAATTCATCTTATTTTCATTATTTGCCCCAGAAAGAAAAATAGAAACCTTAAACAACTCCATTATCGGATTCCTCAAGCAACTTTCCACTCCTCTCCTTCCCCTAATCCATTATTTCCCCCGTTCTTCACCTTCTTTCCCTCATGCCTTCCTCCTAGCCCGGCCCAAGGGCAAGACAAGCAAGACATTTGTCTAGGGCATCAAATCGCGTAGGGCAACAGAAATTTTGTCGTTCTTCGAAAAATTGTGAATCAAATTGTGGCACCCCTCTTCCAACACAAGTTTACGACATCACGAGCACCTCCATCTGCCATGCCACTCCATCAAATCGCAGTGTCCCTCATCAAGCGTGATTTCACAACCCCGCAATCCCCTCTTCACGACTACAGTAGCAACATGCGCGACTACTCTCCTCCATCGATCACCACATGTAAGTTATCACTTGTTCAATCCTAATTTTTGCACTAGATGAACTCTGGCTTGCTGCCTCTAGAATTTGGATGTGCGCTAATTATAATGATGTGCGCTAATTATAATTCACAGTTTACTTGCCTAGATTTTAGTTTTTTTTAAAGTATGATTTTTCAGATGAACTCTGGCTTGCTAAAAATAAAAATATGACTATTCTAAATGATCGAGAGTTTTTAAATTATCATTCGTCTTGAAATCAATAAATTTATGCATTGGTTGCAGATCTAAAATTCTTAATCCCGGTAAATGTCTATTAAGATTCTATGATTTTTTTAGTAAATCGTCTTCATTGATTTCATACTCTGACTTGATATTGGTTAATATTTAAGAACTTATGATAAACATTTGGCTTTCTTAATGAATTTTATCGTAAAAGCATATATTCAAACAACTATAATGCAAAAAGATTAAGTGGATTGGTTATTATTTCAATTAAAAATGAATACTTGGGGTAAATTTAACTATAATAAGTTGACAAAAAAGCTTAGCATTTCCGAAGGATTCGGACTTGTATAGCCAGAGCAATCTTTAGATGTGTTAGCAAAAAGCATTGGTGATGTTAATAAGAATAATCCTTTGCGCTCATGCAAGTCTTGTGGAACGGATAGTTCGTTTAAGCAAGTAGATCAGAATGTAAAGGGCTTTGCAGCCAAGTCATTATTAGTTATTTTTGCGGACCACCTTTGCACACAAAATTTATGTTGACAGATTGCTTTTTTTTTCAAGCATGTTTTGTATTTCTTAATTTGCATTCTACCTGATTTTAGGTACTTTTGTTGATTCAAGCATTTTCCATCCAACTGAATTTGACTTTTACCTCTGTAGTCATGCTGGCATTCGGGTAAGTTTATCGAATGTACCATGCTATATTTTATAGCAGGCTGTTGGTAAAGCTTCAATACTAATTGTTAAATTGGCAATGTAAATTCTGACAGGGCACAAGCCGCCCAGCGCATTACCATGTCTTATGGGATGAAAATAAATTTTCTGTTGATGCTTTGCAGACACTTACAAACAACCTGTGTCATATGTAATGAATTCATTCCTTAGATTTAACTATTGTTGTTTATTTCCATCATATTGTAAACTAAACAATGTTCTATTTTGTAGCTATGCAAGGTGCACAAGGTCCGTCTCTATTGGTAAGCTATTATCAACCTACTTTATTTGATATTTTTTTAGTGCTTTGTTTGATTTTCTCATTTGACGCTGTTTTGCAAATATGCCTCTGTTAATTTCATTTTGCCACTGTAAAGTACAGAATAACTTATGAGCTCAAAGTGGGAACTGAAACAAGAAAACACTTTTTAGAAAAGTTAAAGAAAAATGAAAATGCAATTAAGGTATTTTAATGTGTTAGAAAAAGTTGGTAGGAATTTATAGTTGTTTAAATAAAAGATTACCAAATAACACCAATGGTTCATTCATTTGAACAGTTTAATGTGGTAAATTGTCTAATTATTTTGCTTAAAATGATGTTGTAAAGCCGTGTGATGACCCGCCCTTCTCGACCCTCGAAAATCGACACAAAATACCCCATAGTATAGTATGCCGACAATCGAATGCCGGAAAGGACAGATTGTAATTAAAGAAAGGAGGTAGACGAAGAAGAAACTAAACAAATATCAGAATCTAACCATCGCAGCGGAATAAACTATAATATATAAATACAGATCTTTACACAAAATGAAAACTATATCTGTTTATATACAATACATCATCATCAGAGTATGTCATAATACAATCATCAATATCCAGTCAATCAGTCAATACAACAATCACAGCAGCGGAATAATACAAGTACGAGAAATATGTCTCGAACTCCAGCTCCTCTCCTGAGCTCCATAGCATCCTGTCCTGTAAATATACTCGGTCTGACCCGAGCATTATAATAAAATAACACCCGAGTCAGTCTGGAATACCAGCGCATCATAAATACACCCAATTGATTATTAAAGTTTCAAAAATTCTTTGAAAACAAAAGCATCTCGTAAGACCACGCCACAAATAAACATGTCGGGTTTTTACCTTACGATAGCTAAAACACTTTTTATAAAAATCCTCTGATATTATAATAGTGTCTATTCACAAATACTTATTCACATAGCTGAAATTGTTACATCTATTAAATTCCAACTAATAGGTATACAAACAAATACTGTACAAGGCGCGTAGGGGAAATGGATTTCCAACGAATGACTAGGCACTGGGGTACCACCTGTCACAGTACGTGGCCTAGATCACAGTACCAAGGAGAAAGCCCGCTCCCCTGCAACACAAGGCCAGAATCACCTATGGGCAATTCCGAATATGATCACCCCACGGTTGGGATCAGCAACCGCACCACTAAGCCGAAATAAAAGGGACATCTAGACAGGGATGACCACACTCTCCAGTGGGCGCTACCCACGATGCCTTGCTGCATAACCCCTGATTTTCAGTCATTCCCGGTTGATGAGGCTTGAGGCTAAACGATACCTTTATAGCACATCCCTTAGAATGCCCATCGTCCACCTGACGATGTTTTCGCAAGCATTCGTCCATACAAGTCCATCCCGAGTTCGAACGGAACCGAAGGCACTACTCCTACTACATCCATTTTGGAAATATCCTCAGGATTAGTAGCGACTAGCCCTTGCACTTCACAGCTCCATCTTCGACTCCGAACACGTTACACGAAACGTACAAACCGGATCGAAGTGGTTTTCGAGAAATAAATCTCGATCCCGGTCTCTTCGAAACGATCAGCGCATTTTGGCCAATATTGATAGTCGGTGATTTAACTATCAATTCACATTCACAAGCATCCATAAGCATCCATCACACAATAAATAATATCACACATTATTTATTCTTTCCTTTTTTTTATATCTTTAAAAGTTATATTTTCACATTTCAAAACTCATTTTGGAACGAATTCCCAAATTTCTTCCTTAACACGGTAAACCATTTTACCATTATTTCCCATTGGAAAAAACCAAGCTTAAACATTTCGTTTTAAAAACAATTAAAATACTTTATACTGAAATATACTTTAAAATATGTAAATTACTTCTATTTATTTACTCAAAATATAAATTTAGAATAGGTGAAGAAAACTATTATTAAGATATATACTTTGATTTAAAATAAGTAGTTCAACTAAATTCGAAATAGCGTTATAAAAAGGAAAAACGCTAATCTCAATAACTTAAGTCAAAACCAACCTTTAAATAATCCATTTGTAAAAATAATTACTAATATATTCTCAAATCATTACGACTTTAAAAACTATTAGTTGGTTACTTTAAAAATAACAACTTCTTAAAAATACTCTTTAAACACTTAAAACTTAACTTTTAATTAAATAGAATCTTTAAAACACTAACTTGGTTTTTCCCAGGGAAACACCTTCCCATTCAAACATCCCAAAGAACCCATCTAATAAATCCAGCCGATTTATTTCAATTCAATTCAATTTATGTTTAATAACATAAAATTTCCAATTCCATGCTTATCCATAACTTCATCCGAAGTTCAAAAAAATTTTCCATTCTGGAAATTCATTTTTTAAAAATATAGTTTAAAACATTTTGGTGAATTCTTAAATGAAAGCCAGATTTCCAATTTACTTAAATGAAATCCCATTGGAGAATATGGCTTTTCAAAATATTGTATTTACACTTAAAACGGTTAATTTATATTCGGAAGCTTCATTTTAACATATTTTAAATTTCTGGATAACACTATTCATTCTTAAAATAAACCATCATTATTTTAAACAATTTATAATTCCCATAGAATTCATTTCCAGGAAGTTCATACTTCACATTTCCAAATCGATATAATTTCTACTCTATTTAAAATCCCAATTTGACCAATTCACATTTTTACTCCAAATCCGATTTCAAATTTTAATCCTTGAATTTCTTATTTTAACAATTTATTTTATTTCGTAAAACCCAATTTAATCCATTTATAATTAAATTCTGTAATTATAATTTATACAACAATTTCACAGTACAAATTTTAATTCCAGATTTTATCAATCACAACATATAAACAGGTATCATTATCAATTATAAAATAATTGCTACATTGTGAGGAATCCAGTTGGATCCCTCCAACCTATTTTTCCCTGCATCCACAGATATTAGCACATCACAATATAACATCAATCCAGACTGATAACAACAGTTATATTCAACCAATCACACCGATATTTAAATATTATCTATTTAAAATGCCTAGCATCCAGATGTGAGTGAGAAAACTCACCTTGAGTTTTGGCGAGCGTTCGAAATTTAAATTAAACCGGACGATGTCCGATTTAACCCAAATTCCTACTTGCCCGGAATGATTCCGGAACTGCTCCATTTCGTAGTGCTCATCTCTGCGATTCCATCGCTTCCAGTTTCGTTTGAATCTGATATCATATGAACCCGATATGATTTTACAAAGTTTGAAATAAATTTAAAAACAAATTTCCTTTTTTTTTATATTACCCAAAAATATACGGCCCGCCTCCCTCCTTCTCACGCAAATGCGAACAGAGAAAACGAACCCATCTTCGTCACTTAGGGTTCGTAGCCGCTACCACCACGCTCCGCTAGGGTACGATCGGCGACTGCCAATCTCTTCGTCTACGAGAACACCACCTACGCCTGAAAGCTAGGCGAGCTCGGTCGCCTATATTCCTCTAATTTCAAGTACGAACGGCCGACGTTCGAGCTGCAGAATCCATCGATCCACCTCGCTAAAACTCATCTCACCCGTAGGATCTAAAGATCACTATCCCCTCTACAATTCTCTAGTTGAGAGTTTTCAACAATATTGACTAGATTTGGAGAAATTCGAGAATTAAATCTGGACGTTTTCGTCCATCGAATGCAAATGAGCGGCGGCCCGAGAATATAGCTAGGGTTTTGAGATAAAAGGTTAATATATATAAAATTTAATATTATTTAATTGATAAAATATCTCAATTCGACAGTTTATGCAAACGACCTCCAAACTACGCGTTCCGACAGGCAATCCTAGGGTTTTTCCGCGTTCCGGACACAATGGAACAGGTTTCGTAAGCTAATTTGATCGTATGCGCGAGATACGAAATTAAATGATCAATTTAAAATTAAATTGGTTAAATCGATTTCGATGCGTTTCGAGCTGCCACGGTCAAACGACAACTCCGATCGCTACAAAAATTGAAATCCGATAATAACTATCTATTACGGATCCAATGGAACTAGTTTCGTCGAATTCCGAGACTGTGCCCCGGAAGGCTATTTTACTCGTCTATTAAATCGGGCGATTTTCAAAATTGACGAAAACACGTAAAATTTCACTTTTAAAATTTTATTAACTTAACAATAAATCATATAAAATTTATAAACACATTAAAAAATCATTCTGGCTCATTCCAGACCAAAATCTGATTATTTGTATTTTAATAATATTAAATTCATTTTTAAATTAATATAAAATCCCAAATGATAGCCTATCGACTTTTAAATTCATCTAAAAATCCAACAATATTATTTATAACCAATTGAGCTTTAAAATACATTTAAACACCATTTTTATAATCATTTACCCCAAATTCACCCTTTTATCCCAATTTCGAATATTTAATTATTACTCAAATCTAACTGAATTATCATATTTAATACATATAACTTGTTTTATAATTTGAAATTGGATTCTCTGTGTTTTCAAATTTAATTAAAAATCTTCAGTGAACATTTAAAATGAATTAAATATCCAAAATTTAATAACTCAAAAATCTGGGATGTTACATTCCTCCCCCCTTATAAAAATTTCGTCCCCGAAATTTGCTAAGGTAGAAAATACTCTCCAACCCATCTACTTACCCAATTTGCTTAGTTAAAAGCTTATATTCACTTTCCCAAATAGTTTCAGCTCCATTTCAAAACCATTTGCTTTCTTTACTCTAAAGCCTTCATTTTAACATTCGCTTCCAAAATCTCTTTACTAGTTAATAAAATTTTTCCAAAAAGCCCAAAAATTTTCTAACTCCCAAAATTTCTGAAAATTTTTGGCGGAGTCTCCTTTGCACGGAGGAGCTTCTGCGATATCGCAGGATACACAAATATATATACATCGGCTCACACGGCCGGAAACCAAAATATATCACAATATATATATATCAATTCCCAATTATATTTGCGTAGGCGTACCTTTTTAGCAAAATTTTAATAGCAAGCGGCTAATATAACGCATATACGCGCTCCAACTCTCTCGAACGCCTTCCGTACCTGTACTTACTCAACAAACTCATCCGTTTCAATGATATGAGCATTTTAACAACATTTCCAATGTAAATGCAAGCCAAACATAACCATTTCATAACCAAACCAAGCAAACCTTATCATTAACAATGTCAACCATATTTTATCAACAATTCAAAGATTTCAATCATCTTTTAATTTCTTATTCAAGCCCAACTTCATTTTATTTCACTTGAATGATTTACATTCAAGTTTAATATTCTCAATCCATATTTACATCAATTTGATTACATGCGTATCACTTGCATCAATTTACTTCAATTCAATTACAAATTGATTCACAATCAAATTCTTACTCTTAAATTTGATATACTTACATTTTCTTTATTTTAACTTACATTCCCAATTTGATTTGCAATCAAATTTTATTTTAAACTTGAAACATTTGCATTTCTATCCATATACAAAATTACTTAATAAAATATCAACTCATTCCAGTTGATTTAAAATCCATTCCATTTGCTACTTTAAATCAATTTACTTGCATTCATTTACAAACTCTTTAAATTAGATTCCAATCCATATCAATTTATCCAAAAATCAACTTCAATAGCTTGTTAAACAACTCAATTCCGAATACATGCCAATTTCATGTCATTCAAACAAAATAATCACCACTTAAGCTTATAACCATTAAAATTAATTCCAATTTAGATTCATATAAATTTTATTTCATCTCAAAAAAATAAATTAATACAATTACACATGCATTTCCATTCTATTATTTAACAAATTGCATTCAAGATTACTTAATAAAGTTCTTTCATAATTATTTTGTCTTTCCTTTCAAGTTGCTTAAGTTCGTCCACAATAGTTTCATTATCTTCTTAATCAATTTTATTTGATTTCCATTTGATTCTCACTCAATCAAATTCCAATTCATTTATAAATCTAAATGCTCTTTGACTACTTATCCAATCCATGTTAGATTTTTTTTATTAACCAAAGAGACCACTTAAATTATTTCTCTCATTTGAATTTTATTTACAATTCAAATCATCATTATTATAATCTAATTCCATTATCCATTCACACTTTCCAATATTTATTACCAAAATTAAATCCCATCCCAAAACTGGATTTTATTTACCTTTCAAGCTTTGACCAAACTATCAAAATTTCATCCATGCCAATACAATTTCATTTAATTTAGCTTACACAAAATTCATTCCCAAACAATCATTTTGGACTTAATTGAGTAAGAATTTACTTTATTCAACATCATATCAACTAAACCAAATTCCCTTTCAATTTGATTCTTATCCAAATTTATTCCAAGTTCACTAATTTTTATTTAGCCAAAATTAAATCCATTCCACTTCCTTTACTACTTCAATAAAAATTGAATTCCATACAATATTGTTTATAATGTATCTGACTTTTGAATTTCACTTCAATCCAATTTATTCTTCCATAACTAAGTTCAAAACTTATTTACTATCTAAGTTCATTCACATCTTTTATATCTCACTTTACCTCATCTTACTTTACATTCCATTTAGGATTAAGTTTGAAGTCACCCTACCATTCATTATTTCCATTTGTGATTATAATTCCATTTTACTTTGGTTAAAATCAAATTTTCCATCTTTAGGTTCATCAACTTATTTATAAGTTTACATTGCTTATTTTAATCCATTTACATCTTATAATCACAATTCCAATTTCTATACATATGTATCTCTGAATTCTTAAGGATACAATTTTTATTTCACCTTAATCCTTTGCAAATTTTAAATCCACAGTTTCAGATTATAAGTATAACACTTAATAGTTTATGGGTACAATTTGTTTCACAATGACCCACAATTACAATGTCATTTTACTATCAACTTACCCAAATCATTTAATTCCAATTCCCAATTTTATTTAACTTATCCCAAGTTAAATCCTAATTTCTATTCACTTCGATAACTTCATTTACTTCCATGTACCCAAATTAATTAATTTCAGGATTAAAATTTCCATCCTTCCTTCCTCACTTAAATCAACTTTACTTTCAAGGTTATAGTTGATTTATTCCAAATTTTACCTTTTTATTTTAAACAGAATTCGCAGAATTCAATTTACCCGGATTTATTTCAAAACCAATTTGAAATATAAATCAACACATTTCCATTTGATATCCAAATCAAATACCAAATTTCAAAACAATCTGCTTTTACCAAACAAGTTTTCTTTTGGAAAATTCTAAAATCACTTGTTTCCTAAACAAGTCCAACCAATGTCATACCCAACTATTTTGGTAGCAATCCATCACTATAGAAACTCGAAAATGAATTCTGATGATGTGGCCAACATCATCAGGATTATTTTCCAGCGACTAAAGTGAGTTCAATGCTTTCCACTTCCAAAATTCACCTCAAATCAATTTCCATTCAAAATAATTTCCAAAATATACTCCATCGTTGACTTCAAAACCTTTGGAAAACATTTCAACATTCCCAAAATTTCAATCAAATTCAATTTAAACCCTTCCCAAAATTTCCGGAATCAAAATTCTGGTTTAAATCAAATTTCAATTATACTTCTTCTTACTTAAACCATATCCAGTTAATTCTGTTTAGTTATAACCCATTTTAATATTTTAAATTCTTATTTGCTTAGAAATCATTTCGAATTTTAGATCATATTTTAATTTCTTATTCGATTACAGAAGAAACAACCAAACAAACATCCAATATATATAATAATTTAGATAATTATTTCTTTTATATAAAATACAATTTTGGGTAAAATTATTTCATTTACCCATCTTAAAAACAATTCTATGTCGGTTTGTCTTGTTTAAGAGTTTAGAAACCCCTATCGATACGGTTGTACTTCCCGCACCGACCAGAATTCATAAACACTCAACCGATAAGTCAACACAGTATAAAAACAATTTTATATCCACTAACAAGTACGCTCTCATAGCTACTATTACACTCAACTCATTATAGAGTACTATTGACTCTATTTAATGAGAAATTTTCCCACTAAAGCCTAGGTTGTCGCCAACCTAAGCTCTGATACCACGTGTGACACCAGCCCTTCTCGACCCTCGAAAATCGACACAAAATACCCCACAGTATAGTATGCCGACAATCGAATGCCGGAAAGGACAGATTGTAAT
This sequence comes from Allium fistulosum, assembly GCA_030737815.1. Classification (NCBI taxonomy): domain Eukaryota; kingdom Viridiplantae; phylum Streptophyta; class Magnoliopsida; order Asparagales; family Amaryllidaceae; genus Allium; species Allium fistulosum. Next base: position 1,103,026,962 of record CM060905.1, read on the forward strand.
TAAAGAAAGGAGGTAGACGAAGAAGAAACTAAACAAATATCAGAATCTAACCATCGCAGCGGAATAAACTATAATATATAAATACATATCTTTACACAAAATGAAAACTATATCTGTTTATATACAATACATCATCATCAGAGTATGTCATAATACAATCATCAATATCCAGTCAATCAGTCAATACAACAATCACAGCAGCGGAATAATACAAGTACGAGAAATACGTCTCGAACTCCAGCTCCTCTCCTGAGCTCCATAGCATCCTGTCCTGTAAATATACTCGGTCTGACCCGAGCATTATAATAAAATAACACCCGAGTCAGTCTGGAATACCAGCGCATCATAAACACACCCAATTGATTATTAAAGTTTCAAAAATTCTTTGAAAACAAAAGCATCTCGTAAGACCACGCCACAAATAAACATGTCGGGTTTTTACCTTACGATAGCTAAAACACTTTTTATAAAAATCCTCTGATATTATAATAGTGTCTATTCACAAATACTTATTCACATAGCTGAAATTGTTACATCTATTAAATTCCAGCTAATAGGTATACAAACAAATACCGTACAAGGCGCGTAGGGGAAATGGATTTCCAACGAATGAACAGGCACTGGGGTACCACCTGTCACAGTACGTGGCCTAGATCACAGTACCGAGAAGTACGCCCGCTCCCCTGCAACACAAGGCCGGAATCACCTATGGGCAATTCCGAATATGATCACCCCACGGTTGGGATCAGCAACCGCACCACTAAGCCGAAATAAAAAGGACATCTAGACAGGGATGACCACACTCTCCAGTGGGCGCTACCCACGAAGCCTTGCTGCATAACCCCTGATTTTCAGTCATTCCCGGTTGATGAGGCTTGAGGCTAAACGATACCTTTATAGCACATATCCCTTAGAATGCCCATCATCCACCTAACGATGTTTTCGCAAGCATTCGTCCATACAAGTCCGTCCCAGGTCCGAACGAAACCGAAGGCATTACTCCTACTACATCCATTTTGGAAATATCCTCAGGATTAGTAGCGACTAGCCCTTGCACTTCACAGCTCCATCTTCGACTCCGAACACGTTACACGAAACGTACAAACCGGATTGAAGTGGTTTTCGAGAAATAAATCTCGATCTCGGTCTCTTCGAAACGATCAGCGCATTTTGGCCAATATTGATAGTCGGTGATTTAACTATCAATTCACATTCACAAGCATCCATAAGCATCCATCACACAATAAATAATATCACACATTATTTATTCTTTCCTTTTTTTTATATCTTTAAAAGTTATATTTTCACATTTCAAAACTCATTTTGGAACGAATTCCCAAATTTCTTCCTTAACACGGTAAACCATTTTACCATTATTTCCCATTGGAAAAAACCAAGCTTAAACATTTCGTTTTAAAAACAATTAAAATACTTTATACTGAAATATACTTTAAAATATGTAAATTACTTCTATCTATTTACTCAAAATATAAATTTAGAATAGGTGAAGAAAACTATTATTAAGATATATACTTTGATTTAAAATAAGGGTTTTTAGTTCAACTAAATTCGAAATAGCGTTATAAAAAGGAAAAACGCTAATCTCAATAACTTAAGTCAAAACCAACCTTTAAATAATCCATTTGTAAAAATAATTACTAATATATTCTCAAATCATTACGACTTTAAAAACTATTAGTTGGTTACTTTAAAAATAACAACTTCTTAAAAATACTCTTTAAACACTTAAAACTTAACTTTTAATTAAATAGAATCTTTAAAACACTAACTTGGTTTTTCCTAGGGAAACACCTTCCCATTCAAACATCCCGAAGAACCCATCTAATAAATCCAGCCGATTTATTTCAATTCAATTCAATTTATGTTTAATAACATAAAATTTCCAATTCCATGCTTATCCATAACTTCATCCGAAGTTCAACAAAATTTTCCATTCTGGAAATTCATTTTTTAAAAATATAGTTTAAAACATTTTTAATAAAACATTTTGGTGAATTCTTAAATGAAAGCCAGATTTCCAATTTACTTAAATGAAATCCCAATGGAGAATACGGCTTTTCAAAATATTGTATTTACACTTAAAACGGTTAATTTATATTCGGAAGCTTCATTTTAACATATTTTAAATTTCCGAATAACACTATTCATTCTTAAAATAAACCATCATTATTTTAAACAATTTATAATTCCCATAGAATTCATTTCCAGGAAGTTCATACTTCACATTTCCAAATCGATATAATTTCTACTCTATTTAAAATCCCAATTTGACCAATTCACATTTTTACTCCAAATCCGATTTCAAATTTTAATCCTTGAATTTCTTATTTTAACAATTTATTTTATTTCGTAAAACCCAATTTAATCCATTTATAATTAAATTCTATAATTATAATTTATACAACAATTTCACAGTACAAATTTTAATTCCAGATTTTATCAATCACAACATATAAACAGGTATCATTATCAATTATAAAATAATTGCTACATTGTGAGGAATCCAGTTGGATCCCTCCAACCTGTTTTTCCCTGCATCCACAGATATTAGCACATCACAATATAACATCAATCCAGACTGATAACAACAGTTATATTCAACCAATCACACCGATATTTAAATATTATCTATTTAAAATGCCTAGCATCCAGATGTGAGTGAGAAAACTCACCTTGAGTTTTGGCGAGCGTTCGAAATTTAAATTAAACCGGACGATGTCCGATTTAACCTAAATGTGACATCCCGGAATTTCGAACAATATCAATTTAATAATCTATATAAAATATTAAATTGATTTGATATATAATTGTTAATAAGATATGAATTGATTTAGTAATTTTCTTTTAAATGGATATTTAACTGATAAATTATCTTTTAAAGGCTAATAAATTGTTTTCTATTTACTTAATATATATTTGTATATATTGTAAATAGTCAATGTGTGTTTTAAATATATTTTAAATTCAATATTAAATAAGTAATCATATGGCTTTAAATATACTCAAGATTAAAGTTTAAATTGTCTAAATGATTTTAGCTTAGGTTTAAATTAAATAAAAGGTTTGTTGTTCTTTTTAAAGTATAGCTTGATAAATATAAGTGATTAAGTGATAAATTCTTTTATGAATTATTCTAATGTAATAATGAGCTTTATTTATAATATAATGTCTATATAAGTAGATTTTTATTATAAATGAAAATTGTTATATATATTTTAAAAAAAGAAGTTATGGTTTTAAAATATATATAAATCTCTAAAATAAATATAATAATTATAGATAATAAAATATACATTGTAAATATTTAAAGTAATTATAAAATAGAATGATAATGGGTAATTATATATTGATTGTTTATCTTTTAAAATGTAAATACTTTCATGTTAGAAATTAGAAATAAATACACTTATGTAGAGATAGAAACAAATATGCAAACTAACATAATACAATGACCATAACAACTTTAAAACTAAAACTTAAGTTAAATATGTTATACCCTATAGCAAAGACATATGTTGCAGGCTTGAAAATTCACCTAAGTACAAGACAATAAGATAAGGCAAGTAAATATTTTTACATTTTAGCATTGTACATGAACAGGCAGTAGAAACATCTCAATGCATACGAATAGAATAGAGTATGTATGCTTAGCATCTAATTCAAACAAGTATAAATAAATATATGCAAGTTGTACCTAAAAGGAAAAAGAATGGGCTGGTGTAAAGTTGATAAGGAGCAAGCATTTAATGCTACATCACCAAGTACATGAAACATTTCCTTTCAGCCCCAAAGAGATAAAAATCTCTGAATTTATTCGTGTACCAAAACAGTAAACAATTTGTATATTTACCAACTTGCCTCATTATATTTCGTATACAAAAGCTTTGCAACCCCAGTTTCTAAAAGTTTATACAAATACAACCTAAGTAAAAGAAGGAATGGAGGAAATACAAATGTAACCTGGAAAATCAAATTAGAAAAACAAAAGCACTTCAGTTTCAAAGCTAGTCCAAACATCTCAGTTTTCAAGTTCAAGCTAGTTCAAATTTTCTGGAATCATCAAAACTGGAATGTATGCAAGTTTTCATATGCAAGTTTCAGGCTTTCTCCCTTTTTCGAACAAAGAATAAGCTCTCTGTTTTATGCCTGGTGAGTAAACTTTTTAAAACAAAACTTAAGTAATCTATGAATTTCTGTGATTATGTTTGTTTATATGTATGTGTATGTGCAATACTTGTGAACTTATGTATGTGTGCATATCTGTAGCTTTAACACCTCAGATTTTAGTTCAAGCCCCTGACTTTAACTGTTAACTTGAGATGCCTTCAGTTTAGATGCATATGACCTATGGTAGAAGTTATATGTGATGTATGTATGAAAGTGGGTTTGTATGATTGCTTTAAGGGTTCTGGAAACATATGAGTATGCTTTGATAAACTGTTGTGATCATCCCTGTTTTAAACATTGGAGATTTAAAACTTAGCTTTAATTTAAATTTCTCCTCACTCAGATTTCTTTAGACTTAGGTATTTAAAACAAAGTTGGTTGTTTTAAACTTAACAAAGCTTTAAAAATAATTACCATAATTATAGATAGTAAACATTTTCTGTAAGCAAAGAAATCATAGGAAACTGGAAAGATGTTAAAAACCAAATATTGTAATCAGTTGATATAATTATATATCTGAAATTGTATACAAAAGATAGGATTTTTGAGACCAAGTTCATAATTTTTAGTGTAGTATTGAATGGGTTATTTGAGTTGGTCTGGAAATCATGTTTTCGAGCATTTCCGATGATCACGTGGTCGAGGGTGGTCGGGTTTGTGTGAGGTGGTAGAGAAGCCTATGGGGATGAGTGGAAAAATGGTGGTAGATGGCCACGGCCATGGTGGCGTCAGTGGTTAGGATTCGAAGTTTTTAACCCTAGTTATACTGAGTTAGGAAAAACGATCATCGCGTTTCTCACGGTTGATCGAGTTCAACCGCGATCTGGGTATGGGTAGTAGATGTGTGGAGGAAGTCATGGCCGGAGGGATTTACGTTCAGGTGGTCGGAGGTCGACGAACGACGTGTTGCCAGGTTTTGGCGTGTTCGAGATGTTGGGTTTCCAGGCTTCTGGTTGGTGAAGTCAATTTTTGTTTCGTGCCTTGTGATGTCGATTTGGGTGTGGGAATCGAGACTGGAGACGATTGCCGATGTGATGAAGTTCTGGTGGGAGGCCGGAGTTGAACGAAGTCACGGTGCACGTGCACCGTGCACTTTTGTTCTGGTGGAAGGTATTGGAAATGGGGATGACAATTCCCAGGTGTTTGCTCGAGGAATTCGGGTATTTACCCGAAGTTATGCAGGGAAGTCTCGAAGCAAAGAGAAGGAAACTCGGGTTAGTTTATGGGTTGTTGCCAGGTTTGCAAAGCCTGTCAGGCTTAGCTTTAAATTTTTAAAACAGAGTTTAAAACTAAGTTTAAACCAGATTTTAAGATAGGATTCAAATTATTTTGTCTCCTAGTTTAAATAAATATAAGTTTTATAAAAATGAAATGTTTTATAACTTTATAATGTTAAAGTATATTTAAATGTTTTAATTTAGCTAAGTTAGGTTGTAAATTATCTTGAATCCAAAATTGAAATGAAATGTGAAAGTAGAGTCAAAAGTAAAATGTTCCAAAGGCATTTGTAAATGAGAAGTTGATCATTAATAAGAAAATGCTTTACCTTTTAAATAAATGTAGATTTATAGGTTTGGAATTATTAAGTAAATGAATAATTATCTAATTTGATTAATTAACGATGAGATTAATTAGTTTAGTAATTAAAAGTTAAATTAGATAATTAAGGTTTAAGATAATTAATTTAGGATAAATAAATGGATAATTAAGAATCATTTATTAAATAAGAGTTGAATTTTAATCTATGATTATTAATTAATAAAGTAAGCAAGAATTAATTAAGTGATATTGAATACTTAATTAATTAAATAATTAAGGATTTATTAATGAGTTATTAAAGATGAAATGTAATTGTAAATAGATAATAAATCTTAATTTAATTACTTTAAGTAAATTTAAGAAGTGTTAATGATTAATGAAGGCTATTAACTAGTATTATAAAATAATGGATTAATATGATCATTTGATAATTTATTAGGTTTATTAATTTAAGATAATAAATGGTGAATTATATAAGTATAATTTACTTAGGGAAGTAATTAAGAAATTAATTTCTCATTTTAATAAATTAAGTTTAATATGAATTGTTTAAGTTAATTAATTAAGTTTAATTAATTTAAATAACCATTGGTTGATGTGATAAGTATAATTACTTAAGGAAGTAATTAATTTTGGATGATGTAATAATGAAAGTAATTTGAGTATAATTACTTTGTATAAATTAATCAAGGGATTAATTAGAGAATAATTAATTATGGAGTAATTAAATTATTAATTGAAGTAATTAAGGGTAGTTAATTACTGAATGGAGTTAATCAAGGTGATTAACATTTTGTTTAGTTGGAGATAAATTACTAAATGAAATAAATGTAATTAGAGATCATTAATTATTGTAATTAATGATGCAAGTTAAAATGGATTTATTTGGGAATAATTAATAAATGAAGCAATTCATTAGAGTAATTAATTAAGAAGAAATGGAATTAATTTTAGTAATTTAAAAAGGTTACTTTCTATAATTGGTATGAAGAAATTAATTTGTAAAATAATTAGAGGATAATTACTTAAATATAATTTGAGATAATTAATCTAAAATGGTTAATTAAGATGGAAAAGTAGGAAATGATTAATTAATTAACTTGTAATTAATTAATGGTTATGTAAGCAAGATTAATATTGATGGGGTAATTAATTTAATTTACTTTAAATTAATTAGAGATTTGTAATTAATTTAATTCATTTTAAATTAATTATAAATGAGGTGATTATTAATCTTTGTTTATATATGATGGATGATATTGATTTCCATGATTGATTGTGATCTCAGATATATACCTATTGTGTTATGGATGCTTGGTTAAGTATGATGATATTGATTATCTGTTTGAGTAGATAATATGGATTAGCTGTTTATGATGATGATGTTATTATCCATTGTGATATTGTTATTTATCTATCTGTGTGTATATAGATAATTGAATTTAAAATTGTTTTAACTTTAAAACAACTTGGCCTTAAAAGACACGGTTTGGATTTCGATGAGACCGGGATCGGGTTTCCGTATACCGGGATTCTAGGTCTGGAGACCCGAATACCACATCGATCCAAAATAACGTTAGGTCGTGAAATTCAAATGGAGCAAGTGAAGACTCGAGGTATAAGAACTATACGTCAGTATAACTCTGTGGGTGATTCCGTAATGAGTTTGACGAAGATAGTACTTATAGATTTGAGATGGTGATTCAGAATGCAAGGGTTATTGTCGTTAACTCTGAGGGTGATTCCAATACGAGTGTAACGAAATAATGCCTTCGGTTTCGTTCGAACCCGGAACGAACTTGTATGGATTGAATGCTTTCAGAACATCGTCAGGTGGACGATGAGCATTCTAAGAGATGTGTTCTCTAAAGGTAATCGTGACCTCAAGCCTCATCAACCGGGAATGGCTAAAACAGGGGAGGTGCAGCAAGGTTAGTGGGTAGCACCCAAGTAAGACGAGATTACCCCTGTCTAGATGTCCCTTATTTTCAGCTTTGTGTGCGGTTGATCATGACAACCGTGGGGTATCTTATCCGGGAATTATCCAGTAAGGGATGTTCCGGCCTTGTGATGCAGGGGAGCGGGCGTACTCCTCGGTACGGTGATCTAGGCCACGTACTGTGACGGGCGGTACCCCAGTAGCCCAGCCATTGTATGGAATCCAATCTCCAATAAGCGCCGTACGTTTTGATTGTGCCCAACTATGTTGAAATGTGAGATGTAAGCATTTCAGCTATTTCTGTATTTTACTTGAAAACCTTAGACACTATTATAATATCACTGAAATTCCTATCAAAGTTTTGGTTAGCGTAAGGTAAAAACATTTCCATGTTTATGTGTGGGATGTCTTACATGATACCTTTTGTTTCAAATGATTTTTAAAGTTAAGCAACTTTAACCGTTTACTCATACCAGACCCATGTCTGACCCAAAGTTTATTTCTGTTTTTCATAAACTCTCGGGTACCCAAATTTTTACGGGTAGCTAAGGGATTCAGGTTAGCTTTGACGAATCGTGGAGGAGCAATGGAGCAGGAGGCTTCAGCGTGTAGATATATATTGGTTCCGTTGTGTTAGTGTTTATCTGTATTTCCGCTGTGTTATATTTCTGTGTTGTTTTGAGATGTATCGAGTTGTATTAACTAGACAGGTGTTTATAACTGTCTAGTATGTGTTGTATTATCTATGTAACTCTGATGTCTATGATATTATGTAATCTATTATGTGATATATTATATTTTATTCGTTCCGCTGTTGAGATTCTGTGGTTGTTTCTTCTTCTTCTCTATCTTTTCTACTTTCTCACCCCTTTCTTTCTTTTCGACGATGCGTCCTTCTGTGTATAGAAGGGCGGGTCGTCACAGTTGGTATCAGAGCGTTAGGTTGAGTGAATACCTAGGCTCTAGAGTGGTGTCTATCCTGAGAGAGCGTACTTGTAATTTTTATCTATATATATATATATATTTTTATCTATATTTCTACCTGTTGGTTGGATTACCTGTTCGGGTTTTCCAATTAGTTATAAGGGTAGATAGGGTAGTGGTGTGTGTAACACGACTATGAATGGTTGGAGTTTGTGAGATTGGAAGTGTATCTACCGAGATAGTATTGGGTCTACAGTCTGACTCGAGCGAATTTTTGGTTATGGTGGAAAGGATTTCATCTATCTCTGTAGGAAACCTGTAAAGGTTCGGAGTCCATCTTTGAGTAGAATTTGGATCTGTCGGTTGGGCAAAAGTAAGTGATGATGTCTTGATACCTCAGGGATTAGTAGCTGTGTGATGAGACACAGTGACTATGGATGTTTCCGAAGATATTTCTTCGAAACAAGTTTTAAGAAGTGTATCTGCTTTGGTTATGTGGCTGAGTGCAGCAGAGTGTTTCTGTCTGGTTTGTGGTTCGAGATTCTCGAGGAGCTTCTGGATTTGTAGTCTTTGGGCATTGGTGTTAGTAGTGTAGCTCAGAGTGTTCTGGGTGTTGGCAAGGAAGTTTTCTAGCTTAGCAGTGGAGTTCAGAAGCAGCAGAGTGATTCCGATTCTTCGTTAGATCGGCTAGTTAAGCGTAAGCTGTTCTGTTTGGTAAAGAGAGAACAGTTTTCTTGGAATTAGGCCGAGTTGATCGCAAAAGTGACTTGCGATGGATTGAGTGTTCTCTTGGGTTGTCAGTGATTTTTCTGGATGACTTCAGGAAGTCAGAATTTTGTTAGCATCTGGAGTTTAAGATGGTATCGACTTGATTTCAGAAGTGGTACCAATGGTTCAGCTTAGTAGTAGGATGGTTTTTGGAGGAAGATCTTAGTAAAGCAGCTCAGGGTTTTGGAGGAACTACTGAGTTTTATTTTTAGATCTGTTGAACCATATTTTTGGAAAGTGTTTTCCCAGTCTTTGCTTGTGTTCGTCATCAGCATTTTCATCTGCTCGGATCAGAGTTGTGCAGCGGAAGCAGTTTGGAGAGCATCTGTTTATCTCTTTCGGATAAGAGAAGTGAGATCCGTCTTTTGATTATGGAATAGAATGGAGTTCTGAGTTTTGGTTGATCTTGGAAAGATCATTTTGTTGGATTGTTTGGTTCGGGTTGTTTCGAGAGGTATCAGCGAAAGATAAGCTGATCAGTAAGGATATAGGAGACCCAGGATCGTCCGAAGGATTTTGGTGGATAAGAATCGGAGATTTGATTTTGGATAAGTGTTTGATCTTCAGGAGTGAATTGTCAGTTTGGATAACTGAGATTCGTTGTTTACACGTGTCTTTGAGGGAGTACGTGTATGAGTTATCTCTGGTTGTAGAACCAGCTGTTCAGGGAGTTTGGGATGCTGAGTCAGACTTGTCTATAGTCTGATATCCTATCTTGTTTTGTAGATCTTGATGTATGTAGCTTTGTAGTATTGATTGTTTGGATTCTATAGAGCGAGTAACCCGGTATTTATACTCGGGGAACCTCGAGGAAATTCTATCTAGTATTTTGTCTGGATAGTTAGATTTGTTGATTGGATGATTGATTGCTATGGTTGTTAGTATATATTGATGATATATGCTTGTGTTTTTTTTAAATTTAAATCAGTAATGAGATTATTAAATTACCTTTGTTTTAAATTTCGGGGACGAAATTCTTTTAAGGGGGGAGGAATGTGACATCCCGGAATTTCGAACAATATCAATTTAATAATCTATATAAAATATTAAATTGATTTGATATATAATTGTTAATAAGATATGAATTGATTTAGTAATTTTCTTTTAAATGGATATTTAACTGATAAATTATCTTTTAAAGGCTAATAAATTGTTTTCTATTTACTTAATATATATTTGTATATATTGTAAATAGTCAATGTGTGTTTTAAATATATTTTTAAATTCAATATTAAATAAGTAATCATATGGCTTTAAATATACTCAAGATTAAAGTTTAAATTGTCTAAATGATTTTAGCTTAGGTTTAAATTAAATAAAAGGTTTGTTGTTCTTTTTAAAGTATAGCTTGATAAATATAAGTGATTAAGTGATAAATTCTTTTATGAATTATTCTAATGTAATAATGAGCTTTATTTATAATATAATGTCTATATAAGTAGTTTTTTATTATAAATGAAAATTGTTATATATATTTTAAAAAAAGAAGTTATGGTTTTAAAATATATATAAATCTCTAAAATAAATATAATAATTATAGATAATAAAATATACATTGTAAATATTTAAAGTAATTATAAAATAGAATGATAATGGGTAATTATATATTGATTGTTTATCTTTTAAAATGTAAATACTTTCATGTTAGAAATTAGAAATAAATACACTTATGTAGAGATAGAAACAAATATGCAAACTAACATAATACAATGACCATAACAACTTTAAAACTAAAACTTAAGTTAAATATGTTATACCCTATAGCAAAGACATATGTTGCAGGCTTGAAAATTCACCTAAGTACAAGACAATAAGATAAGGCAAGTAAATATTTTTACATTTTAGCATTGTACATGAACAGGCAGTAGAAACATCTCAATGCATACGAATAGAATAGAGTATGTATGCTTAGCATCTAAGTCAAACAAGTATAAATAAATATATGCAAGTTGTACCTAAAAGGAAAAAGAATGGGCTGGTGTAAAGTTGATAAGGAGCAAGCATTTAATGCTACATCACCAAGTACATGAAACATTTCCTTTCAGCCCCAAAGAGATAAAAATCTCTGAATTTATTCGTGTACCAAAACAGTAAACAATTTGTATATTTACCAACTTGCCTCATTATATTTCGTATACAAAAGCTTTGCAACCCCAGTTTCTAAAAGTTTATACAAATACAACCTAAGTAAAAGAAGGAATGGAGGAAATACAAATGTAACCTGGAAAATCAAATTAGAAAAACAAAAGCACTTCAGTTTCAAAGCTAGTCCAAACATCTCAGTTTTCAAGTTCAAGCTAGTTCAAATTTTCTGGAATCATCAAAACTGGAATGTATGCAAGTTTTCATATGCAAGTTTCAGGCTTTCTCCCTTTTTCGAACAAAGAATAAGCTCTCTGTTTTATGCCTGGTGAGTAAACTTTTTAAAACAAAACTTAAGTAATCTATGAATTTCTGTGATTATGTTTGTTTATATGTATGTGTATGTGCAATACTTGTGAACTTATGTATGTGTGCATATCTGTAGCTTTAACACCTCAGATTTTAGTTCAAGCCCCTGACTTTAACTGTTAACTTGAGATGCCTTCAGTTTAGATGCATATGACCTATGGTAGAAGTTATATGTGATGTATGTATGAAAGTGGGTTTGTATGATTGCTTTAAGGGTTCTGGAAACATATGAGTATGCTTTGATAAACTGTTGTGATCATCCCTGTTTTAAACATTGGAGATTTAAAACTTAGCTTTAATTTAAATTTCTCCTCACTCAGATTTCTTTAGACTTAGGTATTTAAAACAAAGTTGGTTGTTTTAAACTTAACAAAGCTTTAAAAATAATTACCATAATTATAGATAGTAAACATTTTCTGTAAGCAAAGAAATCATAGGAAACTGGAAAGATGTTAAAAACCAAATATTGTAATCAGTTGATATAATTATATATCTGAAATTGTATACAAAAGATAGGATTTTTGAGACCAAGTTCATAATTTTTAGTGTAGTATTGAATGGGTTATTTGAGTTGGTCTAGAAATCATGTTTTCGAGCATTTCCGATGATCACGTGGTCGAGGGTGGTCGGGTTTGTGTGAGGTGGTAGAGAAGCCTATGGGGATGAGTGGAAAAATGGTGGTAGATGGCCACGGCCATGGTGGCGTCAGTGGTTAGGATTCGAAGTTTTTAACCCTAGTTATACTGAGTTAGGAAAAACGATCATCGCGTTTCTCACGGTTGATCGAGTTCAACCGCGATCTGGGTATGGGTAGTAGATGTGTGGAGGAAGTCATGGCCGGAGGGATTTACGTTCAGGTGGTCGGAGGTCGACGAACGACGTGTTGCCAGGTTTTGGCGTGTTCGAGATGTTGGGTTTCCAGGCTTCTGGTTGGTGAAGTCAATTTTTGTTTCGTGCCTTGTGATGTCGATTTGGGTGTGGGAATCGAGACTGGAGACGATTGCCGATGTGATGAAGTTCTGGTGGGAGGCCGGAGTTGAACGAAGTCACGGTGCACGTGCACCGTGCACTTTTGTTCTGGTGGAAGGTATTGGAAATGGGGATGACAATTCCCAGGTGTTTGCTCGAGGAATTCGGGTATTTACCCGAAGTTATGCAGGGAAGTCTCGAAGCAAAGAGAAGGAAACTCGGGTTAGTTTATGGGTTGTTGCCAGGTTTGCAAAGCCTGTCAGGATTAGCTTTAATTTTTTAAAACAGAGTTTAAAACTAAGTTTAAACCAGATTTTAAGATAGGATTCAAATTATTTTGTCTCCTAGTTTAAATAAATATAAGTTTTATAAAAATGAAATGTTTTATAACTTTATAATGTTAAAGTATATTTAAATGTTTTAATTTAGCTAAGTTAGGTTGTAAATTATCTTGAATCCAAAATTGAAATGAAATGTGAAAGTAGAGTCAAAAGTAAAATGTTCCAAAGGCATTTGTAAATGAGAAGTTGATCATTAATAAGAAAATGCTTTACCTTTTAAATAAATGTAGATTTATAGGTTTGGAATTATTAAGTAAATGAATAATTATCTAATTTGATTAATTAACGATGAGATTAATTAGTTTAGTAATTAAAAGTTAAATTAGATAATTAAGGTTTAAGATAATTAATTTAGGATAAATAAATGGATAATTAAGAATCATTTATTAAATAAGAGTTGAATTTTAATCTATGATTATTAATTAATAAAGTAAGCAAGAATTAATTAAGTGATATTGAATACTTAATTAATTAAATAATTAAGGATTTATTAATGAGTTATTAAAGATGAAATGTAATTGTAAATAGATAATAAATCTTAATTTAATTACTTTAAGTAAATTTAAGAAGTGTTAATGATTAATGAAGGCTATTAACTAGTATTATAAAATAATGGATTAATATGATCATTTGATAATTTATTAGGTTTATTAATTTAAGATAATAAATGGTGAATTATATAAGTATAATTTACTTAGGGAAGTAATTAAGAAATTAATTTCTCATTTTAATAAATTAAGTTTAATATGAATTGTTTAAGTTAATTAATTAAGTTTAATTAATTTAAATAACCATTGGTTGATGTGATAAGTATAATTACTTAAGGAAGTAATTAATTTTGGATGATGTAATAATGAAAGTAATTTGAGTATAATTACTTTGTATAAATTAATCAAGGGATTAATTAGAGAATAATTAATTATGGAGTAATTAAATTATTAATTGAAGTAATTAAGGGTAGTTAATTACTGAATGGAGTTAATCAAGGTGATTAACATTTTGTTTAATTGGAGATAAATTACTAAATGAAATAAATGTAATTAGAGATCATTAATTATTGTAATTAATGATGCAAGTTAAAATGGATTTATTTGGGAATAATTAATAAATGAAGCAATTCATTAGAGTAATTAATTAAGAAGAAATGGAATTAATTTTAGTAATTTAAAAAGGTTACTTTCTATAATTGGTATGAAGAAATTAATTTGTAAAATAATTAGAGGATAATTACTTAAATATAATTTGAGATAATTAATCTAAAATGGTTAATTAAGATGGAAAAGTAGGAAATGATTAATTAATTAACTTGTAATTAATTAATGGTTATGTAAGCAAGATTAATATTGATGGGGTAATTAATTTAATTTACTTTAAATTAATTAGAGATTTGTAATTAATTTAATTCATTTTAAATTAATTATAAATGAGGTGATTATTAATCTTTGTTTATATATGATGGATGATATTGATTTCCATGATTGATTGTGATCTCAGATATATACCTATTGTGTTATGGATGCTTGGTTAAGTATGATGATATTGATTATCTGTTTGAGTAGATAATATGGATTAGCTGTTTATGATGATGATGTTATTATCCATTGTGATATTGTTATTTATCTATCTGTGTGTATATAGATAATTGAATTTAAAATTGTTTTAACTTTAAAACAACTTGGCCTTAAAAGACACGGTTTGGATTTCGATGAGACCGGGATCGGGTTTCCGTATACCGGGATTCTAGGTCTGGAGACCCGAATACCACATCGATCCAAAATAACGTTAGGTCGTGAAATTCAAATGGAGCAAGTGAAGACTCGAGGTATAAGAACTATACGTCAGTATAACTCTGTGGGTGATTCCGTAATGAGTTTGACGAAGATAGTACTTATAGATTCGAGATGGTGATTCAGAATGCAAGGGTTATTGTCGTTAACTCTGAGGGTGATTCCAATACGAGTGTAACGAAATAATGCCTTCGGTTTCGTTCGAACCCGGAACGAACTTGTATGGATTGAATGCTTTCAGAACATCGTCAGGTGGACGATGAGCATTCTAAGAGATGTGTTCTCTAAAGGTAATCGTGACCTCAAGCCTCATCAACCGGGAATGGCTAAAACAGGGGAGGTGCAGCAAGGTTAGTGGGTAGCACCCAAGTAGGACGAGATTACCCCTGTCTAGATGTCCCTTATTTTCAGCTTTGTGTGCGGTTGATCATGACAACCGTGGGGTATCTTATCCGGGAATTATCCAGTAAGGGATGTTCCGGCCTTGTGATGCAGGGGAGCGGGCGTACTCCTCGGTACGGTGATCTAGGCCACGTACTGTGACGGGCGGTACCCCAGTAGCCCAGCCATTGTATGGAATCCAATCTCCAATAAGCGCCGTACGTTTTGATTGTGCCCAACTATGTTGAAATGTGAGATGTAAGCATTTCAGCTATTTCTGTATTTTACTTGAAAACCTTAGACACTATTATAATATCACTGAATTTCCTATCAAAGTTTTGGTTAGCGTAAGTTAAAAACATTTCCATGTTTATGTGTGGGATGTCTTACGTGATACCTTTTGTTTCAAATGATTTTTAAAGTTAAGCAACTTTAACCGTTTACTCATACCAGACCCATGTCTGACCCGAAGTTTATTTCTGTTTTTCATAAACTCTCGGGTACCCAAATTTTTACGGGTAGCCAAGGGATTCAGGTTAGCTTTGACGAATCGTGGAGGAGCAATGGAGCAGGAGGCTTCAGCGTGTAGATATATATTGGTTCCGTTGTGTTAGTGTTTATCTGTATTTCCGCTGTGTTATATTTCTGTGTTGTTTTGAGATGTATCGAGTTGTATTAACTAGACAGGTGTTTATAACTGTCTAGTATGTGTTGTATTATCTATGTAACTCTGATGTCTATGATATTATGTAATCTATTATGTGATATATTATATTTTATTCATTCCGCTGTTGAGATTCTGTGGTTGTTTCTTCTTCTTCTCTATCTTTTCTACTTTCTCACCCCTTTCTTTCTTTTCGACGATGCGTCCTTCTGTGTATAGAAGGGCGGGTCGTCACACTAAATTCCTACTTGCCTGGAATGATTCCGGAACTGCTCCATTTCGAAGTGCTCGTCTCTGCGATTCCATCGCTTCCAGTTTCGTTTGAATCTGATATCATATGAACCCAATATGATTTTACAAAGTTTGAAATAAATTTAAAAACAAATTTCCTTTTTTTTATATTACCCAAAAATATACGGCCCGCCTCCCTCCTTCTCACTCAAATACGAATAGAGAAAACGAACCCATCTTCGTCACTTAGGGTTCGTAGCCGCTACCACCACGCTCCGCTAGGGTACGATCGGCGACTGCCAATCTCTTCGTCTACGAGAACGCCACCTACGCCTGAAAGCTAGGTGAGCTCGGTCGCCTATATTCCTCTCATTTCAAGTACGAACGGCCGACGTTCGAGCTGCAGAATCCATCGATCCTCCTCACTAAAACTCATCTCACCCGTAGGATCTAAAGATCACTATCCCCTCTACAATTCTCTAGTTGAGAGTTTTCAACAATATTGACTAGATTTGGAGAAATTCGAGAATTAAATCTGGACGTTTTCGTCCATCGAATGCAAATGAGCGGCGGCCTGAGAATATAGCTAGGGTTTTGAGATAAAAGGTTAATATATATAAAATTTAATATTATTTAATTGATAAAATATCTCAATTCGACAGTTTACGCAAACGACCTCCAAACTACGCGTTCCGATAGGCAATCCTAGGGTTTTTCCGCGTTCCGAACATAATGGAATAGGTTTCGTAAGCTAATTTGATCGTATGCGCGAGATACAAAACTAAATGATCAATTTAAAATTAAATCGGTTAAATCGATTTCGATGCGTTTCGAGCTGCCACGGTCAAACGACAACTCCGATCGCTACGAAAATTGAAATTCGATAATAACTATCTATTACGGATCCAATGGAACTGGTATCGTCGAATTCCGAGACTGTGCCCCGGAAGGCTATTTTACTCGTCTATTAAATCGGGCGATTTTCAAAATTGACGAAAACGCGTAAAATTTTACTTTTAAAATTTTATTAACTTAACAATAAATCATATAAAATTTATAAACACATTAAAAAATCATTCTGGCTCATTCCGGACCAAAATCTGATTATTTGTATTTTAATAATATTAAATTCATTTTTAAATTAATATAAAATCCCAAATGATAGCCTATCGACTTTTAAATTCATCTAAAAATCCAACAATATTATTTATAACCAATTGAGCTTAAAAATACATTTAAACACCATTTTTATAATCATTTACCCCAAATTCACCCTTTTATCCCAATTTCGAATATTTAATTATTATTCAAATCTAATTGAATTATCATATTTAATACATATAACTTGTTTTATAATTTGAAATTGGATTCTCTGTGTTTTCAAATTTAATTAAAAATCTTCAGTGAACATTTAAAATGAATTAAATATCCAAAATTTAATAGCTCAAAAATCTGGGATGTTACAAGCCGTCTTATAATAAATATCTTTCATAGAGACAACAGACTCTAATCTATTTAATTTATAAAGCATGTATTTGGAATCGTGTTCTTGGGAGGTGCATGTTCTTATAGTATAAAACCAGTCTTTACAAGTCATATAAGGTTATGGTAAATAATGTTATCTGGTTCAAATGGTAAATGCAGTTCCACCAGCATTTTATGCACATCTGGCTGCTTTTAGTGCTCGGTTTTACATGGAGCCTGATACCAAATAACACCAATTTGCTTTCTCTCCGTTATTTGGTTGGTGCGTAGTGCCAGAAAAACTCAAGACTCATGCTTGTAAGTATTCTATATGAATAACTTCATCCGATTTTAGTAACTTGATATGTTATTTAAATACACACAGTTTTTTATATCAGCAGTATTAGTGACATGGAATATATATATTATTATTAGAAAATTCTTTTGGAAGCTTTGAGTTTATGCTTGGCTTTGAGATCACATATAACTTGTTTATTTTAAAACAATATTTTAAATTATGTCACTTTTACAAAACTTAAGTCAACAAAGCTACACTACTGATTTGCTGGGTGGATATAAACCTACTGATGCATTCTCGATATGCTTACCTATCTATAAAGAGTTTCGGAATTTATTCGTTTAGTCAGTGTCCAAAATGGTAATGAAATACATTTTCCTTATAAAGACTGACTAGATCAGTAATTGCTTGGAATCTTCTTAATGGCCACTTGAAGTAGAAGATTAAAGTTGCATGCTCAGAAATGGACAACTATAGTCAATAGGTACATTTATGCATGTCTGTCACTGTGTCAATTATGTTGGCTGCTATTTTGTTCATCTTTATATCATCAAGTGCAAATTCCAAATAGTCCTGAAAGGGCACTTTGGTAACATCCATTTTTCATATCTCTTTAATAATATATAATGCTCTATTTACTTATAATGATGATTTCATTAATAATATTGTATCACAAACAGCTGACTCAGAAGAGATCAGTGGTTTACTGGTAATGTGGTAACTGATAATGACATTTATTTTGTCTCCGAATTATTTTTATTATTCCCTAATCAAAACTAGTCTCTTTATAGGAACTGGACATAGCAAATGAAAGTGAGGCTTTTTGGCAATTAACTGGTAAGGTATATTATAGTACCTTTTCTTTTGTCTTTTGACTCTTTTCCTTTTCCTTTGTCTTGCTCGTTATATTAACCAGTAAATTCTCCAAACTAATATAGAAATTTAGCCTTTTAATTTGCAATTAACTGAAGTTGCAAAGTTGCCTTTTTTTACAGAACAACAAAATTTGCAGTTATGTTATTTGTTAAAGTACCCTTTTAATTTGCAACAAAGGTCGACAGTTCTTCAACCAGTAACAATAGTTACATAGGGGTATTGAGAAATGGTAGCCAGCATGAAGATTCGTTGATCATATTAGAACTGGGTAACGTAAACAATGCTAAATGAGCTAGGATTAATTAGTCAATTCAAAATCAATTAGTTACACGCTGGTAAAATTAAAGAACTTGTCAATTATAGCCTATAATTAATTGCACTTAAATTATACATCTAGCAACAAATTAAAAGTCAGGATTCAAAACATATATCTAATAATAATTCATGTTAAAACCTTTGGTGGTAAAAGAAGCATACTTACATTCCTATTAGGTGGACTAAAATGGATGTTGCCCGTTTAATTTTTTTATATAAAACGGTCATCCCAATCCTTTAATTCATGACCAAGTAAACTACAGAAGTTACATAACTAATATCATGACATCACCTATGAAATGTTGTGAACCTGATGGTTTGATTGTTTATGTGCTTGTTGGAATAATAATCAATTAATATTGTTTGAATGTTACTTGATAATTCATGGCAAATTCTTGTTGTTGATTATCAACCTTGTTTACAGGTAATTAGTTTTTCCGGAGTGAAGACCATCAGGAACAATGGACATGACTTCAATTGTAATATGTATTATGATATTTGTTAGTACTGGTTGTGTAAACTTGTTTGTGAATGCTTGTGGTATGTGAATGTGCTCATTTTGTCAAATAACTATTATCTAAATGGTTATGGATATTATACTTATGTGATTAACGTGTTCTCAATTATTTGAATATGATGATTATATGATTGATTGATTGTTGGTTTGAATATGGTAATTATACGATTGTTGCTGATTTTTATATGACTATTATATAACTGGTTGCTGGAAATAATATAAGCCATTAATAGTATATAGTAGCATTTAAAATATGCTATAAAACAATCAATACCTTTTAGTAGCGTTTTTAAAATGCTACAGAAACAAATGTAAAATACCACCTGAATTTATAGTGGCATAAAATAAATGCCAAATAAATGCAACGAAAAGTTATTAGTTGCACAAAATGTTAGTTTTGCTACGGTTTTGTAGACGCTGCAGAAAACTTTTAGCGTTTAAAAAACGCAGTTATACCGAACATTTTGTAGCGTTTATTAAAACACAACCAAAAAGATCATACTTTTAGTTGCGTGGCCTGTAGTGGCGTTCTTTAAAACGCTACTAAAAGTTTTGGTAGCATTTTTTCAACGCTACTAAAGGTCTTTTCTGGTGTAGTGTGGTGTGATCAATGTAAGCATCATAGTTATTTGATATGATTATATTCTACATCCTAGACGTTATCTATCATATCACTATATTAAACTTAATGAATGGTTGGTTTCTTTTAAGGGGGAAACCATTATGGGAATTCATACGGTCTTATTTGTTACGGTTACATGTATGCATGTATACCTAGTTTTCTCATACCAGACTTATGTTTTATGCTTAGTTTTGGTTTTCCCTAAATTCCTCCCGTGCTCTTTTGAGCACGCTGAGTATAGCAGGTTTTACCTTGGACGCTTCAAAGTTCAAGAGACGAGCTGGAGGCTTCCGTTATTTATCTATTTCTATTTCTGTTGCACTATATTATGTATGTATGAATCAGCATTATGAGGACATGCAATTATAATTGTCCATGATGATGATAGCACTTAGGTTTTGTAACTCTAAAATTTCTGTATTCGGAGTAACCTTTTGTACTGTTTCTTTTGATATTATATATTATCGTTCCGCTGTGAGATTTTGATGTTGTGTTCTCTCTTTCTTGTTCTATTCTTTTTTATTTTACCCTAACTTTTTATCTTTTCGGTACTTGAGTGCTCGGCACATGAATTATATTTAATAAATAATTTATAACTGCTATTTATTATTTATAATCAATAATTATATATAATAAATTTTTATAGTTAATTTTTTATAATTAGTAACTTACAGTTAATATTCATTTTACATATAATAACAAATAAATATGTTTAATAATTAATTATTAGTATCAAATCATTATTGCTAAATACTCAATAATAAATATTTAATATTTAATAATTAATGTTTAAAATATAATATTTAATTAGTTTAATATATAAATAGTTAATATTTAATCATTTATTTTGGTATAAATATGAAGAATAGTATGTATGTAGAGAGTATGTAGAGAGTATGTATGTAGAGAGTATGTAGAGAGTATGTAGAGAGTATGTATGTAGAGAGTATGTAGAGAGTATGTAGAGAGTTTAATATATAAATATTAGTATAAATAATTAATGTTAGCGCCAAATTGGCCACTAACACCCAAATCTAGATGAAAGCACCAACCAACAGTCATAGATAACAGATAGAATGTATGTAGAGAGTATAAATATGAAGAATAGTAAAAATTAAAAGGAAAGCAATAATAACAGAGGATTTATAGTGGTTCGACTAACTCCGGCCTACATCCACTCCAGAAATTTCCTTTTTATTGATATGAAAATCCAGTGCAGTTACAATTCGGAGTTTTTAGAACACAGAGCAACCTTAGTATAGAAGACGAAGGGAAACAGAATAAAGATCCCCCTTCTAAAGCCCCGCATGCTGTATTTATAGGCAAAACCCGAGTTAATGGGCTTCCTGAGTGGTCCGTGCCCATCAATACCATATCCAAACCCATAACTTTCGTCACGACCAACCTTGAACTTTGTACATGCCGACTTGAAGCATCCTGAGTATTAACCTGAAGTTAACCTATCCACAACTCGAAGCAAATGAGCAGCCGACCCAAAGCAGCTATAACATGCCGATCCTGTTATATGCCGAACCCCACTTCTTCTGCCGATCCGATCCTCTTTAGCCGACCCGAAGTTAGTCTTCGCCTCTTCTAATGCCGATCCTACGCTGGTTTCACCATGGCCGACCCAGAGACTTCCCTATGCCGAACCGAGTCCATCTCGAAGCCAACCGTAATTGCCAACCCACACATGATGCCGAACCACTTTAACTCGCCGATCCACACCAACAAATGGCCCGGCTTCTTACCGACCCAAAACCTTCATAGCACCGACCCACTTGTATCGAGCCATGCTCGCTGAGCCATACTCACCGAGCCAGTCGCACCGGGACACCTTGGCTTAAGCACCATGACCGAACCATGCATGATCTCCTCTCCTTGACCGAGCCATGTATGACCGAGCCACTGCATTATGCCGATCCAATTCACCACTGAGCCACATTTGCCGACCCACTCAAGCCGAGCCACTCATGACTTTCCACCCTTGACCGAGCCATACTAGCCTTCATACCTCCAATCCTTTCCTAACTCGACACTTGTTCGAGCCCAACCATATCTTTCGCAACCATCATCTTGTAACCGGGTAACACTATTGATTTTAGTTAAATCCATCTATCCATGGCCTTGTCAAAAGGCGGATTAACAATAATAATAATAATAAATTTATTATTTAATAATATATTTAATAATTGATAATCAATAATCAATAATTAATGATTAATAAAATTTCTAACAACCGCGCTTTCCTGCCAGTTGCAACAAACATATTTTTAACAACTGTAATAGAGATCTAGTATAATTGGCATTGCCAGTTGCGAAATAGGTATTTTTTTGCAGTGTACTTGTATAGATAATCATTTATAATATATTATAATTAATTATTATTAATAAATAATTTATAACTAATAATTATGATCTATAATCAATAATTATATTATACATTAAATAATTTTTTATAGTTAATTATTTATAATTAGTAAATTACATTAATATTCATTTTACATATAATAACAAATAAATATAATCAATAATTAATAAATAATAATTAATAATTAATATCAAATAATTACTATTAAATACTCAATAATTAATAATTAACTTTTAATAATTAATATTTAATGATTAATGTCTAATATTTAATATTTGATTAATATAATATATTCATATTTGATATTTGATAATTTATTACAGTTAATATTTAATAATTAATTTATTATTTAATAATATAATTAACAATTGATAATTAATAATTAATAATTAATGATTAATAATTAACAATATGTACATAATAATTAGTATTTAATAATTAATATTTAATTATAATTAAGAAGTAATAAATAACATTTGATAATCGATAATTAATAAGTAAAAAGTAATATTTAATATTTAGTAATTAATAATTACTATTAAATAATTCCTGTTAAATAATTAATAATTAATGATTAAGGCTAATACTTAATAACTAATAATTACTGAGTAACTAATATTTTTTATTTCAAAAAGTTTAAATTTTTTAAATTTTCTAAAATAAACATAAAAATATTCACAAAATTTAAGAACAAAATTTTTAAATTTTCAAATTCAAAGATAAAGGTTTATAATGATGCTCTTAAATTAATGGCTAAAGCACTAGCTTGCCTTGCCTTGTATCCCGCCATAATTTGCCGCTAATTTTCATTTTCCTGATTCTTCCCCTTTTTTCTTTTAACCCTAGATTCAAAATCCACCACACAAAACAAAATCGAACTAAAATTTTCTTTCTCTACTTTCTTCACCGTAATCGATCTAAAATCCACCGCTTGAATTTTAGTAACGGGTTAGCGGGTAAAGGGGACCCAAAAAATGTACCAGTGATGTCCATTTCAGCTTGATCGTTCGCTATTTCTATTGGGGTTTTCAAAGTGTTTGGGTATCTTAAAAACGAAGCAGGGCCGTCAGTATCTAAAGCGTTGAATGGAAAAGGCGAGCTATTATTGAGGACTGAGGTAGTAGCTAAAACCAGAAGCTCCTTCTTTTGAAGTTCGACCAACAAGTTCCAATTTTTTAGATCAACTTTTCCTTGATTGACAATTAAGGCTATCGATTTGAAGGAATAGAGCTGAGACAGAGGATCCTTTGGTTGAATCTTTTTGCGACTCGTAAGTGAACAAGTGATTATATGGACACCATCAGAAGAAAAAGAAATGGAGATTAACTAATAGCAAAGGCAAGCTATGATTGTTATTCCAAATAATGATACATGTGTTGCTTCAAGTTTCTATTATGATTTGAAGAAAGAGAAAGAAAAAGAAAAGGAAATGGAAATCGAAGGAAATGGGATATTTCTTGATTGGTAAAAAAGGAAAACGACATATAAATATGGAGGATGGATATGGAGTTATAACTAATAGCAACAGTGATTATAAACTGGTACTATTTTATTTCAATATTTTCTGTAATTCATTACTATATAACATCATCAACAAGTTATAAATGTGAATTTTTCAATTATGTTTAGGCATTATTTGGAGTGTATGATGGAGATGGAGGATGTGCAGTAGTTGATTTTGTATCAATCAATTTAGGAAATAATATATTAAAAGCTGTTAGAATCGAAAACTTGGTAAGAAAAATACACCTCCAGTTCCAATTTCGACCATTTTCTTCTTGCCCAGCACCTGTATATTTAATATTCTTTTGATCATAACTATAGGGTGGTTATGTTAGTTATCATAATGGAACATGGAGAGTGCCAGATACCACTACTAGAAAAGGCTGATATACCGATAGAAGCTTGTGATGGCTTTCGACGGCCATTTTCCGACGGCCGCCAAGACGGCTTCCGACAGGCTGTCGACGACCGTCAGAAACCGTCGGAAATTCACGATTATCAGGTCTCAGCCGAGACCTTTCTTCCTCACTTGGCTGAATGAAAAAAGTAAAATTAAAACCCCTAAATCATAATTTCAAGCTTCCAATCTCCAAATTCAACTTTCCAGATCCTCGGCTGCCTAATCACACTCTATTGCTTTCAATCTCAGGTAGAATCTCTTATTTTCATGAAAAAACTAATTTTTACCCTAAATCTAGATTTGCACGAGTTGATAAATTAGGGCTAATTAGTGATTCTAATTGTTTCTAATAGCCTAATAATGGTTTATAGTATCCTATGGCGTACCTATTTCATATGTTATCGTGAAATTTTAAAGAGTATGTATAATTTGTGATTTTGTGTGTGTGTAAACCATTATATATGTGTTGTTTCTACCATTGTCTTGTGTAATTGGAATAAGCCATAGAACTTGAAAATAAGTTACTTATCAAAAAACAGAGATACATTCTACTTCAGTCGGAGTTAGAATCATCCATGTCCATTGCTTTTAAACATCTTGACTTGTATAAAGTGAATGCATGAGTCTCAAAAAAAATTTGACTGCATTGGAAAATGAAATCAATATTGAAGCAACCTTATTTGAACAAATACGTGGAATAAATGTGGTAAATTAATAATTTTTTGAAATATATAAAATTAGTAAATATTCGTTTTTATAAACTACTTTTTTATTACGTCCCTTAGAGAGTTTTTGGCCCCGTCCGACAAGTATTGTACATGATCGTTATATAAATATTCGTTCTTGTCACAAAACTGACATTTATATTCATCTGGTACAATACTTATTGGATTTGTCCCTGTATTGGACAAGTTATAAACACAGTAAACAATTACATTTCGTACATTATTTCGTTTCAAACGGCTCACAAAATTTCACCGTCACTTTTCTTTTTTGTTTCCTGTGTACATGCATTTGTGTAAAATGTAGGAAACAAAGGGGAAGTGCTGCCGAAATTTTGTTGAATCGTTTAAAACGAAATAATGTATGAAATGTAAGTGTTTACTGTGTTTGTAATGGGAAGTTGGATGACTGACCAGGAAAAAAGACAACCATAAACCAACATTTCTATAATGTATTCTTAAGTGGGGTAAAATTGATGTGTATAAGTTTATGTATCGATACATTGAAAAATAAAATGTCAATTCACAAAATGACTAATATTTATTTTTGAATTTGTGTTATATTTTTTCAAATAAGAAAAATGATCGATTATTTTGTTGATCGGAGGAGATGAATGTATTAAAGAAGGGGATTAAGTGGCTCAATAAAAGAAGATTTTTATAATGACATAAACATATTTGTTGAACTCGCTTTAAGTAATAATGGAAATGATGTAGAAATTCGTTGTCCCTGTAGTAGTTGTAAACATTTGAAGTATTTGTTACCCGATATCATGAAAGTCCATTTGTGCAAAAACGGTTTCGTACTGGAGTATTATGTTTGGGATCGTCATGGAGAAGTTGTAGCACATACTTTTGCAAAGTCAGAATTAGAGATTATTGGTAATGAAATTGTTATGACGAACTGTATATAAAATATGGTTGAAAATGAAGCGCGATCAATGTTCCCTATGGTTGAAGTTGACGACGATGATGTAAATGTTGAA
This sequence comes from Allium fistulosum, assembly GCA_030737815.1. Taxonomy (NCBI): domain Eukaryota; kingdom Viridiplantae; phylum Streptophyta; class Magnoliopsida; order Asparagales; family Amaryllidaceae; genus Allium; species Allium fistulosum. Next base: position 1,103,053,218 of record CM060905.1, read on the forward strand.
GAACCAAATATTGAAGCAAAAAAATTTATGATTTACTGGATGCTGCTAAGAAACTTCTTTAGGATGGTTGTAAAAGCGGCACTCAGCTATCAGTAACCGCAGAATACATTGCGATGAAGTCAAAATACAACATCACCGTAGCCGTATTTACAACCATTGTACAAGCTGCAAAAAGACATATGTCGCCCGATAATTTAATGTGTGAAAATCACTATGAAGTTAAAAAACTTATGTCGGCTTTTGGTTTACCTTAACAAACAATAGATACATGTTTAAATGGCTGCTTGTTGTTTTGGAAAGATGACATCACTCTTAGGAAGTGTAGAATATGTAACGAGGAAAGGTACAAACCAAGAAAAAAAGAAGGGAAAGGAAGTTCCATACAAACGTATGCATTATTTTCCCATCACTCCTAGGCTTCAAAGATTATACGCATCTTTTGTAACTGCACCTCATATGAGATGGCATAGTGTGAGAACAGAGGAAGAAGGTACGTTGACACATCCAGCCGATGGAGAAGCATGAAAGCATTTTGACAAAGCTTATCCCAATTTTGCAGCAGAGAGTCATAATGTTAAACTTGGATTATGTACGGATGGTTTTTCACCATTTTCTCAATTTTGTGCTAAATATTCATCTTGGCCCATTATTATCACACCTTATAATTTACCTCCATGGATGTGTATGAAAACACAATATATGTTTCTTACTGTTGTCGTTCCTGGCCCCGACGATCGGACACAAGGAATTGATGTTTATTTACAACCGTTGATTGAGGAGTTAAAAACACTGTGGAACGAAGAAGTAGAAACATACGACGTTTCAAAGGAAAAAAAATTCGTATGTTTGCTTCTTTGTTGTGGACTATAAGTGATTTTCCTGCCTATGCAATGCTTTCAGGATGGAGTACATCTGACCGTCTAGCTTGTCCTTATTGCATGAAAGAAACACAGGCATTTTCTTTACCGAATAGTAAGAAAATTTCTTGGTTTGACTGCCATCGTTTTTTTCTCATGTAAATCATCCCTTCAGAGGAGATAGAAAAAACGTTTTAGCTAATAGAGTAGAAACCGGACAACCACCAACTATATGGTCAAGCGAAGACATATACGAACTTGTAAGGGACTATCCAAAGATATATGAAATTGGAGTGCAAACAAAAATTGCAAGCAAATCGACTATTCATAATTGGTGCAAACAAAATATATTTTGGGAGTTGCCTTATTGGAAAGATCTTCTGCTTCGTTATAACATTGATGTGATGCACAATGAGAAAAATGTATTTGATAATGTTTTTAAACACAATTTTGAATGTTAAGGGGAAGACTAAGGACGATTTGAAATCAAGACGCGATATGCAAGAATTTTGCAAACGTCCTGAGCTTTATATGAAACCTAAGGACTGTAAAAACCCAAAGCGCGTTACGAGTTAGATAATAATCAAGTTAAAGTTGTGTTAAAATGCGTGGAAGGATTAAGATTTCCTGATGGGATTTCATCAAATCTTCGTAGATGCGTTGGCGTTAAAAACGGTAGATTGAGTGGAATGAAAAGCCACGACTGTCACATAATAATGGAAAATTTATTACTCGTTCTATTCAAAGAACTATTGCACGTAAAATTTTGGAAGGTAATAACGGAACTTGGTCTGTTTTACAAAGAGCTTTGTTCGACTACTTTAAAAGTGCAATGTTTACGTAAAATGAAGAATATATTCCTATATTGCTCTGCAAATTGGAGAAATTATTTCCACCAGGTTTTTTTAATGTAATGGAACATCTACTTGTTCATCTTCCATCTGAAGCACGACTTCGAGGTCCTGTGCAATATGGATGGATGTATCCATTCGAGAGGTATGAGATATGTTACCTATTAATTTAATTACATTCGGAAGTTAAAGTTAATGTAAATTAGTTTGAATCATCTGAAGAAAAAAGTGAGGCAAAAAGCACGTGTTGAAGGTTTGATATGTAAATCTTACATCGAAGAAGAAGTTTCGTTCTTTTTCTCTCACTATTTCAGTGACCATGTGAACATATCATTTGAAAGTGTTCCACGTAATGATGAAGGTGACGAACAAGAGTCCTCTTAAATAATGTTATTTATTTTTAGACAACATGGTCGACCTTCTGGAAAATGTGTAGAAGTATGGTTAGATGATAGAGATCTTCATGTAGCACACACTTATATTCTTCTTAATTGTGCTGAGGTTGCACCATTTGTTAGGTAATCTGAAATAATAATTTATGATTTATTCATTCCCATAATGCATGCGCGTGTAGAATTTAATATATGCAGTATTTGTGAAAGTGAATATCCACATGGAGATCTCAGTAAAGATTTTTCTGATTGGTTTTCAAAGTACGCTTATGAACCGAGAAATTGTGTAGTCGACGAAGGGTTGAAACATCTTGCATTGGGACCAAAAAGAAATGTTAAGACATATCCAATATATTTCGTCAATGGATACAAATTTAACACCAAACAGTACGGTGCAGAAAATTAACTAATAATACATGTGTATTTGTTAAGGGTAGTGATGATCCAAAAAATCGCATAAATGATTTTTATGGCGTTTTAACTCAAATTTTGCAACTGAAATATTTCTCACGACCCACAGTGAAGGTGTTTCTGTTTAGATGCAATTCGTTTAGCAATGTTCCAGGTTCTGGAATTAATGTGCACAAGGATTATAATCTTATTGAAATAAAGCACACATCGCATTATCACAAGTACGATCCTTTTGTACTGGCCAGACAAGCATTGCAAGTTTATTACGCTACTTATCCATCTCTAAAAAGAGATAAAGAAGATTGGTCAACAGTTATTAAAACAAAGGCAAGATTTACGTTTGATGGGAAGAATATTCCAAACGAACAAGCTTATCAGACAGATCTTGAGCAAAGCAACGAAATAATCATAACAGACGATCGTATTGATTTTGGACCTCTTAATGACGAATCAAAATTTTTGATAGTAGCATTCGAGAGTAGGGAGGAAAATAACGTAGAATATGACACCGAATCTGAATCAGAAGACGATGAGGATTGATGCAAATATTATGTTGAATTCTTTTGTATTAAGCAATTTATGTAATTGATAAGATTTATTTTGCAAGTTATGTAATTTATGAAACCGATTCTGCTTATCGTCATTTACATCATTTATGTCATTATCACTTCTGTCATTTAGTTAGCAATTTATGTTAAAAATGCAATATATCCCGCTTATCGTCGGAATATGAGACCCAATCTAAATCAGGTATATTTTGCACTTTATGTACTTTATCTCATTTATGTCATTTAACTATAAAATATATTTCATTATTATGGTATTATTCTTATTTAAAATGATGTGTCTGTGACAGGTATGTCCAAAAGGAGGTGTTCTTCCCATTCTTTAAGAGGCGATGGCAGCGGTCCATCGCAGCCGCCACAGCGATCCGCTGTGTATCTGGTACCTAGAGCGAAGGGGTAAGTATTAAAAAAATTTCAACATCTTAATTTTTTTGTGTACGATATAAAAATCTGTATCATATTTAAACAGGGGGTTTGACCTACAGCCGTCAACAGTAGTTCTATCAGTTTCGAGAGATTTATACAAGAGTAGGATGACGACTTATTGGCCCAAGAAGGATAATATTCCTTCCCACATCCTAGAGTGTATATGGCATGATTTCATTGTAAGTATAATCTTCTATTTTCCATTCTTAATTTTTTGTCACTTATTTATTGTTCACCTTTTATTTTTCAATTATTTGTCGCTTGTTTATCATGAAATGCAGGCCTCAGTTGATGTACAATCAGACGACCTGCAGCTAGTACGACACTACTGGATGCATAAGATGAGGAAGAATTATCGAAATTCTATGTTAGCTGTGAAGCATAAAGGGCAGAAGCCGAACTGGATGAGAGTGAGTGTGTGGGAAGGGTGGCTGGCACATTGGGATAGTGACGAAGCGAAGGTAAGTGTACTAAAATTTTATTAACTATTTGATTGATATGTAAATATCAAAAAATATTTGGTAAGTAAATAATGTGTTAAATTTAAATGTACAGGCAGAGTCGGAAAGAAACTCTGGAAATAGAAACAGAAATCCTGTCACTCATCGAGGAGGGCCAAGTCATTCCAACAATATCGCCAGGAGTTGGTAAATTTATTAAATGTGAATTGTAAATAGTTATTGTGCTGTATAATTTTGAATATACAATAATATTACATAATAATCAATTTCAGAAAGCTGAGATGCAGGGTCCCGTATCGTACATGAATATATTTACCCGTACTCATGTCGTCGAGAGTGTAAATCCAGACGGGACAGTTTCATATACATGACATGATGATAAATCGAGAAAGAGCCATGTAAGCATATTTTAGTTTATATACTATTAGTAATTGTTTTAATTATTAAAGTATAATGAATTAAGATATCATGCTATTAATTTTAACTGTATTTTTATTTGTTCATGCAGGAAAGGTTTATGGAACAACGGGAAAAACTCCTGGAGGAAACTGTTCGAGAGCAGCTGACGACGAACGAGGAGGACGTCATTTGTGAGTCAGTCATGGATTCACCTTCACGGAACAGGCGCTACAGCTTTGTCAATCAAGTGGTAATGAATAATATATTAAGATATAACAATTTAGTAATCTTTCAGTTCTAAAGAACTTCACATTGCTTTAGTTTCAATAATAAGTTTATAGATACAACAATTAACACATTATATTGTAGCTTTGATAGTAAGATTATAGTAATTGAACTTTTACTAAATTAAATAAGTATTGCTGACCAGTAGACAGAGGAGAGCCAGCCAAACCAGACCTTAGATCGATCTAGTAGAGATCGAAGAGTTGAGAGCTAGGGTGACGCAGCTGGAGGAGAAGAATCGTCGACAGGCCATTGAGATGACACAGCTGCTGGACCAGCGTATTGTTGAGTACATGTAGCAGTATGGTGGCCGCTTTCCATCTTCAGCTAGTTCCGCAGGATCTAGAGGTGATTGACCTGAGTGATAGGCATGTTTTTTTTGTTTTGCGTCATTTTGTAGTAATTTTTGATGATACATTGAGTTGGTGGAATTGGATTTGAAATGTTGTGTATATTGTTTGATGATACATTTGGTGATAGTAATTTTGACATTTGAGAGTTGATGGTGGGGAGTTGATGAAGGATTGATGTATATTTTGTTCAATGAGATGTATGTAAATTATGTTAGCAAAGTGTTGGTTTGATTTTATACGAATTATGCTTGGTTTATTTCTTTATGTGATTTGATTATATTTATATGGTTTGATTTTATATTGAATATCTGAATTGGATATGTGCTTGTGTGGTGGAATATATTGTGTTTATGGATTGTGTATGGAAGGCAAGAATGCTGCAGGAAATTGAGAAAACAGCTTCAGGAATTCCGGCGGCTCCCGACGACCTGTAGGCCAATTTTTTAAAATGGCTTCCGACGGCTTGCGGAGGTGTAAAACCGACGGCTTCCGACGGCAAGCGACGGTTTTTAGCACCCCGTGATCATCCACGTGTCTTCGATGGCCGTCGGAAGCCGTTGGTAACGCCGTTGGTAGCCGCCGAAAAAGCATCGACGGCTGTTGTCAGAAGCCGTCGGAAATCCTGTTCGACGACGGATTTCTTTGCTACGGCTTTTTCCGACGGCTTCCGATGGCCGCCGACAGGTTTGAGCCATCGGAAAATGTACTGTTTCTTGTAGTGTACATTAGCGGATTCAAGAGCAATTGGAGATGCTAATTTGAAAGAATGGATAAATTCTGAACCTGAGATGTCAAAAATAGAGTTGAACTCAAATTGTGAATTCCTAATCATATCTTCTGATGGTTTGCGGAACAAGGTACAAAATTTTGCTACATATAATTCCTTGCTTAGGAAGTAAAAGCATTTTGTTTTGTGTATTTTTTACATAAGAAGACAATAAACTACCAATTTAGAATTGACAACATATTTTTCCCTAATCCTTGTAGGCCATGCACATATCTCCAAAATCATTATATGGACACCACCTTTTTATGTAATAGATCACTAAATTTGACATATCCTTGGGTAAGAATACAAGTTTGCATAATCATTTGTACTTATGCTTTTGCTCTGTTAACATCTGATTTTGTGGACCTTGTTGAATCAAGTCTCTAGGTAATATTCGTCTTTGGAATTAAGAAAGGAATTATTATTTTCAGTTTTCCTTTGGGCAATGTTCTACCATGATGAGCTTCAATGTAGTTTGAAGTAAATTTATGTTAATTTACAGCTATATGATTTTATTTTATTGGTACCCATGATAGAAGGAGCTAGTGGATCAATAACTGACTAGAAAGGAAATAAACTTACATGGGAGGCATTTGCAAATTCAGTAGCTACAATTAAGACTCTTTAATCCAATTTATTTGTCAAAAAGCTCAGTACAATGTTACTGCCAACAAAACCTCTAGTAAATATATCTGTAGCAAGTAGAAGCTATAGTCTTATTATCTGTCTATATTTCTTTAATATATGAATTGTATTTTTTTAATTTCAATGTAGCAGCAGTTGGAGATCCTTGGCTGCATAGAAAGGCAACTAAGGTGCTACGATGGGTATATAAGCACTGAACTGTCATGGGATAATTCTTACCCAAGGACATGTCAAGTATATAGGTGGCTAATGATCATTTGTACTTATACATATTCAGGTCACTAAATTTGGTAGGATAAGCTTAATAGTAGCTTGCAGTTGCAACCTTGATAGAAGCTTGCAGTTGCAAGCTTGCATAGGTTCAAGCACGCAAATTTACAAGCTTGATGGTGCTTGCTTGCACAGGTGCAAGTTTGCTGCTGCAAGCATGCATGTGAAGGTCTTACACAGTTGCAAGCTTGCAGTGCAAGTGCAACTATGCAATCTTGCATAGTTGCATTGCAATTGCAAGTAGCATACTTTTACTGTATAACAATGCATACTCTTAATATATATTTTTATCACAAAATGCTTAACTGTTTTTTTTTGTAGAGGTATATTTTTGGAGAAGTTGTTAACTACCAAATACTTTTTTGTCCACTATGGTTGATTAAATTGTGCATAAAAATGATCAAGCTTGCCGATGCATTTTGGCTTATGGGCTATGTGTTGTACTATATTATGGAACTGTCACTTGGTTATGTATTCATGGATTATGTGTTGTATTGTGTTAGAACTTTATGAATGTAACTTTATCTAGCCTTTTGGAATATATATTAAAAATTTGTGAATGCAATTTTATTTAGCATTTTGGATACTGTGTTTTTGGTTGTTTTATGATAATATTTATTTCAATTATATAGTTATTAAATAATGTAAAATGTGTATTATAATATATAAGCTACAACTAATTCATTTTTTTCATTTTTGAAATTATTTTGCAACTGTAAAAAATAGTTGCAAAAGATCAAATGACAACTGGCATTTACAAGTAAAAAACCTTTTGCAACTGTTTTTAGCTATTGTAAAAAAATCATTACTGCAACGGTCACTTGCAATTGGCATAAATAGTAGTAAAATGTAATCATCCTATCGCAACTTCACATATTAAGACTGGCAGCTGCTAGTTGCAACAGGCTTATTGCAACTGACATTGTCAGTTGCGATATGGGTATTTGTTGTAGTGTATTCTACATCCTAGACATTATCTACCATATCACTATATTAAACTTAGTGAATGGTTGGTTTCTTTTGAGGGGAAAACTGTTACGCAAATCCATACGATCTTATTTGTTATGGTTACATGTATGCATGTATCCCGAGTTTTCTCATACCACACTTATGTCTAACGCTTGGTTTTTGTTTTTTCTAGATTCCTCATGTACTCTTTTGAGTAGGCCAAGTAACAGGTTTTACCTTAAACACTTCACAGTTTAGGAGACGAGCTGGAGGCTTCCATTGTCTATCTATTTTTATTTCTAGGCATTGTATTATGTATGTATAAATCAACATTGTGAGGGAAAACAGTTATAACTATCCAGGCTGATGATAGTACTTAGGTTTTGCAACTTTGAAATTTCTGTATTCGGAGTAACCCGTTGTACTGTTTCATTTGATATTATATATAACTGTTTCATTGTGAGATTCCGATTTTGTGTTCTCTCTTTATTGTTCTATTTTTTTTATTTTACCCTAACATTCTATCTTTTTGATACTTAGGTGCTCGGCACACGAATACCATGGTTGTATTTAGTATCGAAATTCAAGGGTCGAAAAGTTGGGTCGTTACAAACACCATTCCGACGTGCCATAGTTAAGGGTGTCGTAATGGCGTCGGTAAAATTAGGTAGGCAAATGTTGCATTTTTTAGCACTGGTTATATTCACTAGGAATTCTCTATTATGGTATAGTGTATGTCAATTGTAGTGAAAAGATGATGAGCATAAACGGTTTAATCAAAATCTATTTTTTATCTATTTGAATACTAATGCAACTCAAAATCAAATATGATACCACACAAAATAAAAAATAAATAGAAGATAGATAAAGAAGATTTAACATGGTTCAGATTTGTATCATACATCCATAGAGACCCAACAACCCTTTAATATTTCTTCACTTTGAGAGAGAGTACAACATGAAAAGAGTATGAATCATTCAATAAATTTTACTTACCATAAAAAAGATATAGAAATCAGGATCTTATTGAGGATATTTTGATGGAGAACATAGTTGTTGGTTTGTTATGAAAAGATGAACAGATGTCTTCATTTATATAGGGCAAGGATAAAGACTGCATAGAGATAAGGATGAAAACCTTGCAGGTTTACTTGATTTGATTTCAGCACAAATTCAGCATGTTGGTGTTTGTTTCCACGTATATCCTTATTTGATTGATTCCTCAAATCAGTTAATATATCTTCTAATACTAACTGATTATCATTTCTATTTGTTTCCCGTATTTGGTTGACTGTGGGAATCAATTAATATCTTCTCCCTTTTAAATTTGTAATAGATTTAAATCATTCAAATTTAACAGTCCACCTCAATTTAAATATATTCATCAATCAACCAAACTAGTTGTTGGGTTAGTGCCTTATGGCGCTCAAGCAACTGAAATCAAACTGATCAAGTTTGAGCAATGCTTAAACTTGTCCTTAGGAAGTAACTTTGTCATCATATCTGAAGGATTATACATAGTACTCACCTTCACCAACTTGATCTTACTTTGTTCTTCCTTAAGCATAAGAAAGAAACCTCTAACATCAATGTGCTTCGTACGAGAACTATAAGCTTGATTCTCTACAAGTTGAATCGCGCTTTGACTGTCTAAAAATAGCTCTATTATTCGATGCACCATAGAAAGATCATCCAATAGATGAAGTAAATATAATCCATCCTTAGTCGCTTCCACAATCGATATCAACTCGGTATCAGTAGTCGACAAAGTTACTATAGACTGCAACTTTAATCTCCATGAAATCAAGTCTATGCCAAGTGTAAAACATGGCCCAACACTGACTTCTGTTCGTCTCTATCCCTAGCATAATATGAATCATAGTAACCTCTAAAAGAGATGTCGCCACTTACTCCACCATATAACAAGCCAACTGAAGAAGTGCCACAAAGATATTTGAGTATTCACTTCACTGATTTCCAATGCTCTTTGCCTGAGTTAGCCATATTTCGACTCACAACATCCAGTGCATGGGCCAAATCTAGTGTCATGCACACCATAGCATACATGACACTACCAAAAGTACTAGAATAAGGTATATCAGTCATATACCTCTTGTCTTCATCCGATGTAGGAGATAAGTCTTTCAACAACTTGAAATGAGAGTCTCATGTAGTACTAACCAGTTTAGCTTTCTCCATACCAAATCGAGTGAGGACCTTCCCGATGCACTGAGCCTGGGTGAGTCTTAACTCTCTCCGTTTCCTATCTCTGAATATCTCCATTTTCAAAATTCTTTGTGATTTTCCCAAATCTTTCATATCAAACTCCTTTCCAATCTCTGATAGAGTTTAGGGTATGCCCTATGGGCAATTATGTAATTTTTTACATATATCTAACTCGTTGACAAATCTTGTTTGAAATAAAAGTGTTTTCTTTCTATTATATACTTGATAATATGTGGTTATATTATTTATTTAATTTAATTAAAAGTATACTTAATATAAAATCCATAAATAGTATGTTTTGTGATAGCAATTATAAAGTGTTGTAACCATGAGTAATTTATTACAATGAAATAAATATACCATTTTAAATGTTTCTATTCAAGATGCTTTGAGACTGGATATCAATGTATCCGTTGAGACTAGAGTATGTAATGCTCTCTAAATGTTGGGCAGTGTATTACTCATGACTATTGGAGCGCCTAGGAGTTGCGTACTGATAGTTATTAGATAACTATGGAATGACTCACTCGATAGTTTTCTATTGGTTAATATAACTAAGGTCACGTAGAAAACATTGATGTGACTAATTTACACAATTCTCTTGACTTGAGAATACTGTTGATCTTCAACGTGGAAGCTCGGCTTTGATTATAGTTAAATCATGACATGGCAACCAACGAACGACTATAGTTGGGTCGAGTGAAAGCATTGGAAGTCAACACTATGCAAGAGAGGGTTTGTCTCTTAATTTATATGAGGTTAGTATCACAGTTAATTGGTGTCAACTCAAAGTCAAAGTCTCTGGCCAGAGCAGTTTAGTTAATAATTATTATTATTATTTTGAGTCGCATAACTGTAACAACCCGCATATTTTACGATTGAATATTTAAATATGGTATCGTTAGTCGGATTTTAGTCCGAAAAGTTACTTTTTGCAAACAGTCGAATTGGGACTCGGGACCCCTTCCATTGAGTTCAAAATGACGTTTGCGACCTTTTTGAGTATAAACATTGATATGTTTGGAGTTAGTGAAATTTTGATACTTTTTCACTTAGGGCTTTGGGTTTGGGTTCAGCCCATTTGCCCAATTCTGGTTTTATCAACCCAACTCCACTCCAACACTTCATTACTTCATTTCTAATTCCTAATACATTCAAGCTTCATCAACAATGGTGGGAGAGATTGGAAATTAGAAACTCCAAGCCCTAGTTCATTTGCAAATCCTTCTTCTAGCTCCAAATTCAAAGAGAAGCTATTGGTAAGCATCCTCTTCATCTTCTCAACCTCATTCTCCTTTCAATTTCAGAAATTTCCTAAACCTAATTTAGGAAATGTTTCTCTTTTAAGCTTAGATTCAAGCTTGTTGAGTTGGAATTGAAGAGTGATTGTCCTTGCCTTGCCATATAGCTCCCTCTTCATTGTTTTTGTGTAAAAAGTGAGATTTTTATCTCACATCTATAACTATAATTGTCTTTGATTGTTAGGTATGAATTCCTAACACTTCTTCATGGGCATTTGCTCTTGATTTGGATTGGTTTTGTGAATATTCCAATTTTTTGGTTTTTAAGTCAAATTTGTGTGAAAATCCTTTTATGGATGTTTGATCATGCTTTTGGTGATGCATCGAGGAGCATATAGGGCCGGGTTGTCGATTGGCATAAACCCTTAGCGCCAATGTTCGTCCGGTTGCATTTTGGAAGAGTTTGCTCTTCATTTGGATAGGCTAAAAATCAGCCCAGGCATGATTCAGTCGACTGAAATCTCTATTCAGTCGACTGAATCTGGAACCCAAAAGTTTCCTGGCATGATTCAGTCGACTGAAAATCTCTGTTCAATCGACTGAACCTGGAAACAGAAAGTTTCCAGGCATGATTCAGTCGACTGAAATCTTTGTTCAGTCGACTGAACCTGGAAACAGAAAGTTTCCAAGCAGAATTCAGTCAACTGAAAATCTCTGTTTAGTCAATTGAATTTGTTGTTTCTGCCCAATTTGCCTTTTGGGATTGAATTTCCAATTTAAATCGACTCATGATGACCCTATTTGTTGTTATCATTTATTATGACTTTGATGACTCCTTTTTCAGGATTTTTGAATATCCATTTTGATGGATTCTTTATCGATTTCTTTGGATTTTATTCACGTCTTCGAATGTGAATTTTTATGATTGATTGTTTCTACAATCACTTCTATGATTTTTCACTTTAAAATATAAAGGTTTTGTATACTAGTAGTAAATATCAAAACCCTTTCATCAAAACGATTTCAACACTATTTTATTACAAAGCTCATTTCTTAAACTGTTTTCCAATCTATTAGTATATACAAACCTTTACCTCATTCGTGTGAGAAATCTAATTAAACGGCTTAGTAAAACAAGTGGTATGAAACAGTTGCGTTTACTTCGTCGGTTAATTCTTGGACTTGTTCGATTGAAAATCTTGTGACAATCTTTGAGTGGAGATCTACAATTTGTTCGTAAATATTTAAGTTAAGCCAGTGGTTATGGGACATGAAGCTAAACTCATATATTTACTAGCTTAGTGTAATTTACACTTGTGGGTCTGCGAAGATCCTTTTTATGGAGCTTCGGCTCAATTTTTGTGGGGTAGCGACTCATGGTCTTCGGGCCATTTTTGTGGAGCTTCGGCTCATGGTCTTCGGGCCGTTTTTGTGGAGCTTCGGTTCAAAATTGAAGGTTAGCGACCATGAGATAGCGTCTCATCTTATGATACACGTGTTGGTGAGCTTTAATGCTCCCGTTTTAGTGATAGGCCTCTTTCCCTTTTTGTGATTTTTCTGGATTTCTAATTGACGATTTCTAGAATTTGTGTTTTCACCAATTTTGTGATTTTTATTGGTAATCTCTATCAATTTTTGTGTTTGGTGAATAAATTAAAGAATGCTTTTGGGTGCTTTGAGATTCTTGAGGTATTATATGATTTTGTCATTGTTAAATGTATACTTTTCATAGTATGACATCTTTTTATTATCGTACATTTTTATCATATCTCTTATTCTTATATCTCATTTTATCTGATAATTATAGCTAGACTGATCCGTTTATTATTTTCTTCTTAAATAATACTCGGGTCAGATTGAGATTTACAGGTGCATCCTTTTGACTTCCTATCTGAAACCATCATCTGACTTTTGGCTAACTACTTAGCTTGTAGTTTTTGTTGTATACATTTGAGATTTAGACTCCTTGATGTATACATATTCTTTTGTCTAGCACTTATATATATATTATTTTGTGATATTGTGGATCTTGTTAGACCACTACTCTTATGTACACTTTCATGTGTTATATTCATATCTATTTCCACCTTTGTGATATGAATTGTCTGTGACTGATTTGTGTTATGTTTATTTCTATATTTGTTTCCGAAGTATATCTACATAGCCACCGTGTAGTAGCTTTGAGTTTGAATCGGTATGTCGGATTTCCTCCAGAGGTGAAATGAAAGTTATATTTTTATCTGGCATATCGGTACTCACACAAAGCAATTACACAGATGGTCGCTCCTCAATAGCCTTATTCTCCGCACTAGTTGACGGCATTACCCCGTAGTGTCCTTGGCTAGCGTGGGTATAGAGGTGGGGCGTCACAGCATGGTATCAGAGCCAAACTTCGGAACAATGTAGAATAATCTAACAAGGATCATTGTCCTAAGTCTTTCTTAGGAGGTACCTTAGGATTTTATTCGAGTCAATTGGACCCGTTCTATCCTATTTTCTGTTATGATTCCTTGTTTTATCAATCAAGTTTGATTGAAATTCATTCTGTGAATAACTTTTTCTTCTTCTTTCTTTCTTAAAGAAGAAGAAATGGTTGGATATGGCAGTCCTAGCACTTCCTTCACTGGATGGCGTATTCATGTCTGCCCAACAACTTTTGGATCTTGTAAAGAATCAAAGGTTTATCTGTGCTTTGTGTAAGAACCCCGAAATGGTTTTACCTCTAAAACTCGAAGTTCCTTTCAATCAGCTTGTGGATATCACTCTTCGACTTGAAGAGGCCGATAAAGGAAGTGTTTGCACAAAAAATGGGCAAACACCTCCAAGTCGTATGATTTAGTTGATTTTATGTTGTTTTTAGTAATCTGGGTGATTTATGCAAATATGCAAAAAGCAGGGACTAAACTGTAAAAGACACACAGATTTATAGTGGTTCAGCCAGAATGTGCCTACGTCCACTTTATATATTATTTCTCCTTTCTTGATCAGATTACAAGCACAAAGCTTTGATACAAATATATGAAAGTTGTTTGAAAGTTCTATCCGTGTTTGAGCTCTCAAACTTCTCCCCCATTGTTGTACCCCTACCCCTCTATTTATAGAGTGAGGTTGGGAGTAGGGGTCCTAGATGTATATAGCTGCTGGTGGACCTGGGCTGATGCAATCTGGCCTGGCAAAGTTAGTCCGGAACGCCTTGGTCCGGTGGAACTTGGTCCGGCGGTGAGTGATTCAGTGATGGTTGGTTGGAGTTTGATTCGGTGGGACATGGTTTTGGTTCGGTAGTGCTATTTTGGAGTTGGTTCGACAGGGATTTGGAAAGGAGATGGTTCAGCAGGGATTTGGAAAGGAGATGGTTCGACAGGGATTTGGAAAGGAGATGGTTCGGCAGGGATTTGGAAAGGAGATGGTTCGGCGTTGTTGGCCCGGTCGAAACACACCCAACACTTGCCCCCCAAAGTAGGGCATCTGCATGCATATGGCGTGCTTTGTTTTAGGTCATTCATCCTGGACACTCTCATCTGGTCACGAATGTCGAACCAATTGGTCCGGTCGTTGATATTTTCCTGTAAGTATGGGCCTTATGCTTTCGTTATTCACTACCAACTAAAATAGCCGAACCAGATTCTTTCCTGCCGAATCAATCACATCACTGAATCACGCTTGACTACCGAATCAGGTGATTGCCGAATGTCTCTTATGTTTTGAACCACCGAATGAACCCGTGGGGTATGAGTGCCGAATGAACCTTCGTGTCTTGAACTACCGAATGAATTTGTGGAGTATGGGCGCCGAATGAACCTTCGAGCCTTTGTACTGCAGAATGAATTTGTGGAGTATGGGCGTCGAATGAACCTTCGAGCCTTTGTACTACCGAATGAATTTATGTGTTGAATTATAAGTGAAACTCTAGACAACATACACTTGCTCGTTTATATCTCTACATCCTTTTTCTAACAATGTACTCTTTTGTGTTGTAGATAATGTCTCATAAAGTTGAAACCCGTTCCGACAAGAAAAAATCTACGGACAGAAAAGAGTCTTCCGTAGTGCCCCTGGTTCAGGCAGCACCAGAACGATAGGGACCAACTCCGAGATCGCTAGTTGACGGGTACGGTCCTCAAGAGCTTCTGAACTCACCGCCCGACTGCTTTTCTAGCTCCCTCAAAGATGAGCAGCTTGATGTTATTTCTCGCTCCTTCGGGATTGACAGGGCGCGTATGCTGTTGCCGGGGGAAGGAGTGATGCCATATAATCCTTCCGAAGGATATTTTGCTTATAGTAGGCACCATTGTATGTGTGAGGCCATTCCCCCGATCAGTGCTTGGATAGTCAGCTTCATCACCTACTTGAAGGTGGCTCCATTCCAGCTTCAGCCTAACTCCTACGCCATCTTGGTGAGCCTGTTTGTTATCTTCCAGAGGAGATACGGGCATCCTCCTTCCAACCGGGAAATCCGGTATCTGTACAACTTAAGAGGCTACAAGAAGGGGTCTCCGTATATTAGCTTGGAGTCGGCTGTGTCCTTCAAGCCAGTCCTGGATTTATATTCAAAGTTCAGCATGTTCAAGAAGGAATGGTTTTTCGTCAAGGATGACTCTGTTTCTATCCGTCGCTTCACCTCCGGCTGTAAGTTGAATCTTATTTATAATTTCCGTTCTGACTGCAATGCTTCTTCTTATGTGTTTTTATTTCTTGCTAGCGACAGGTGGCTTTGCGGTCATGGAGAACGATCGCTTG
Source organism: Allium fistulosum (assembly GCA_030737815.1). Taxonomy (NCBI): domain Eukaryota; kingdom Viridiplantae; phylum Streptophyta; class Magnoliopsida; order Asparagales; family Amaryllidaceae; genus Allium; species Allium fistulosum. The sequence continues at coordinate 1,103,069,055 of CM060905.1, forward strand.
GTTCAGATGGCAGCGGAAATAGAAGCCATTTCGGGAAGGGATAGGTCGGCTTCTTACTTGATCAGGAACGCTACGCTTCTCAGGCACAACCTGATTTTACCACATCAGTTCGTGGTCAAGCAGAGAGACACGGCGGAGGAGAGGGCTGCCAACGCTAAAGGAGGGGCTACTGCGAAGAGCAGCAAAAGGAGACCCTTCTCGATACATCCAGTCGCCAGGGGGAAGAAACTCAAGAAGTCCGATGGACCCTCCCCCAGCACATGTCCAGATGTTCTGGAGGAGGAAAATGTGGAGGAGGAAAGAGGCGAGGATGAAGGAGGTGAGGCGGAGAGTGGAAGTGGTAGAGAAGGTGATGGTGATCGTCACGGCGACGATGGTGGCGAAGGACAGAGCGGTGATGGCACCGAGGCTTTACCTCCTGGGCAAGCAGGCGTGATTCAAGAGTGGACAGATGATGCTCTCCTCCAAGCCTTCGAAGTGTTGGAGGAAGGACCGGCTTTGGCGGAGAATCCCAAGAAAGCTCGTAAGGCCGGGACTGGCGCCGATTTATCTTCCAGGAGTGCTTCAGTTGAGGCAACTTCTGCGATTCAAGGTGAATTTTTTTTACTCTTCTTAACTTGATATATTTCTTGAATTACGGTTCAATGCATGCTTGTGACACTTGGTTTTCATTCCAGGAGCGGGCAAAGCAGTCAAGACCTCAGATGTTCGACACCACCTCGAACAATATAAGTTCCTCAAAGCTTCTACTAAATCGAAGCCTCTGACCAACCGCTCCGGGGATGTAGTCGACTACCGTCCTCTTCTTAGGGCCATTGAAGAGGGTATTTAGAAGAAGAAGAGGAGTCGCTCCTCGTTCGAACCTTCACCTGGTCCTCAGCCCCCACTCCAGCCTCTTCACGATATCACGGAGGGGGATACTGAGTTCATACCTTCTCCGCATCCATCTGAAAATCCTACCGTTACCCTGATAGATCATCCTGGATTGGCTCGTAATCCGTTTGCGGGTCATCCAGATCTGGACCCGGCCTCTCATGATATCTCCTTCGACGAGGCTACTGGTGAACACCTTCTCCCCCGTAATCCTATGGTACGGGTGCTTGATGAGGCTAAGTCCCTGGACCTTGACTTGCTTACCACTCGGGTTGTAACTCCGAGGGATGAAGCTAAGGCGAACATCGACCGGGTCGCCGAGGAAACCAAGAAGCTGATGGGGCATCATGCCCGATTGGTCAAGGCTGGGGAGGAAATCGGGAGCGCCAATATTCGATTGCGGTTAATGGTTTCTGACCAGGCTAAACAACTCGCTGATCAGGCCATCCAGATTTCTCAGCATGAGGCTGCATCTAGGCAATTAAAGAAGACTATGGAAGAGGTCAGCAGGGCAGAGTTGCGGAAAGTGGAAGCCGCTTGTAAGGAACGGATCGACATGGCTATAGCAATGGTGGATGAGGTTCGGAAAGCGGATCTCGAGCGGGTAGAGGAGTTATCCGGGAGGCTTGAAGCTGCAGAGCTGGCTCAAACCAAGCTAAAGGATGAGATGGAGGCGATAAGGAAATCCTTTCAGGCTGACCGCTTGCGATACCGATCAGAGAGGGATGCTGCCGTTGCAAAGCTATTGGCTTCTGAGGTCCGAATGAGGGAGTTCGAGGAGAACGAGGGGATGATGGATGAGATGCTCCAGGATATGTACTTCCGTACTTGGAAACAGGGTAACTTATCCTGGATGGATGATTATCCTCGAGTCATGGCCAGGATTTATCTCAAGGCTCTGGAGGAGGCCAAGGCTGATGCGAATAAGGAGGGTGGCAAGGTCTTCAGAATGGATGTGGTTACGGCCCAGTTCACCAAGGAGGAGAAAGTGGCGGTGAAGGAGGGTATGCGGCAGCTTACCGCTGAGGAGGTAGGTGTGCAGGTAGAGGATGATGATCAAGATGATCAAGGAGCAGATGATGGTAAGTCCTCCCCTTTAGTCTTTCCATTAACTTGGTTGCTCATCACTAATGAATTCTTTCCTTGATCGGACAGGCGGTCAACAGGACAAGGGTAACGCTCCGATGCAGCCGGCTCCTTGACTTGACCTGGATATCTTTTTGCTTACTGAACATTGTTGTATATGTTAGTCTCAAAATAGTAACGTAACTTTTAGGTTGTAATTATGTTACTTGTAATAAACAACATTATTTTTGGCATGTAGTTTTTAACTTAAGCTGATTATGTCGTATTTGAATGCTTTTGTTATTTTGACATGTTGTATGAGAAATATAGCTATGCATATGCTTGTAATTCAATTGTGTTTGATGTCAAGTTCTTGCTTAAAACATAATTTCATGTCTTGCAATGTTAGTGTGATGTGTGAATAAATTATAGCCACGTATTTATACACGAAAGAAGAAAATACCGCCCTTCATAATTTACTTGTAGATGGCAGCTTTGAATGTCTTGTGTGACTGAGTATGGAATGCGGCCTAGTGTCCCGTTGTGAGTTCCCACTCCCATTAGCGAATGTCTCCTATTCTGTGTCCTGTACTTTAGGGATCGTTATAGAGGATAGGAGGAAAGTTCTTTAAAAATTGACATATGAGAAACAGTAAAACTTCCAATCACGGAAGGCCTTCGATGTGCTTAAGTTTGTGGCAAACGGGTTTTGTAGTCACTTTCCCTAGCTGTGGGTCTTGGAGACATTTGTCACCCATCTTACGCCTCTACGGGGAGTTTATCTTTTTTACCACAGCTGTACTTAAGATGCATCGGAGCCGAGATCGCGCACAGTAACTACTCGGGCCATTATGACCCGTAATCGTGGGTATTATTCGATTTACTGTGGCCGGCCAGTGTGGGTGCCGATCGTCAACCGTGAACTACCCCTGGCTGGCCACACCTTATGTTGGGGCTTAAAGTAGGTTCACAGTTGCCGGCGAGTCGAACGCCGCAATGAGCTGCCTCGGCTATAGTCGGCCTTCTCAGTGGCTTATAATCATCTCATTACAGTTGGCTTTAAGGACCGATCGCGAGCGATGAGTTAACTCGCAGCAGAGGGATGCTGGAGCAAAAGTGTCTCATTGGCGAGGGCATAGATTCACATAGTACCTGTTAGGTCTTGTCCAGGTGAGGTTGCGCCGTGATGTGTCTTGAATGGGAATGTCATTACACACGATTTTGTTCAACAGAAAAGGATAAAGTTAATCAAGCAGCCAAGATATAAAGGAACAAGTTAAAAAGAGACAAGTTTTTTAAAGTGATTTGGCACGAAAATGCCTACGTCCACTGATTCTCTTTGTTAATTCACTTCATATGGGCAGTACAAGTTAAGAAAAGTATCGACGAAGGTGTTGGATGTTCCATGCCCTCTGGAACACCTCCCCTTCCACTGTTGACAAAATATAAGCTCCATTGAGGAGATCTTTATGAATTACATATGGTCCGTCCCAGATTGGATCTAGCGCTCCGGGGCGCGGGAAGACTCGCTTGAGGACAAGATCTCCTTTTTGTAAGCTATGATGCTTGACTTTGGAGTTGTATTGTGTTGCCACTTTTTTCTTGTGAGCTGCTGCTTTGAGGGCTGCATCATTTCTTCTTTCCTCGATTAGATCCAAAGACATGTGGAGGAGCTCTTCGTTCTCTTCTGGGTTATAGTGGATCCTACGGTGGGAAGGCACTATAGTTTATCTGGGAGCATAGCTTCCGATCCGTATGCCAAAGAGAAAGGAGTATGCCCCATTGATGTTCTGAAAGATGTGCGATAGGCCCATAGTGCCGTAGGAAGTTCATCCACCCAAGCGCCCTTCGACTTTTCGAGTTTCTTTTTTATTAGAGTTTTGAGAATTTTGTTGATGGCTTCGACTTGTCCGTTTGCCTGGGGATAAGCTACGGATGAGAAGCTTTTGTGAATTTCATGCTCTTGGCACCAGTTGGCGAACTCCTTGCTGTCAAACTGAAGTCCATTGTCCGATATGACTTTAAGTGGGACTCCGTACCTGCATAGAACATTTTTGATTAAGAAGTTAATAACTTTTGCTGAAGATACTTTATTTAGGGGTTCTGCTTCCACCCATTTGGTGAAATAGTCGACTGCCACTATAGCATATTTGGCCCCGCCTCGGCCCATTGGCAGTTTGCCAATCAAGTCAATTCCCCATACTGCAAAGGGCAAAGGGCTGGTCATTTGAGTAATCTCAGTTGTTGGTAGCCGTGGAATCTTAGCAAACTTCTGACATCTGTCACATTTTCTGACGAAATCTACGGCGTCCTTGCTTAAGGTGGACTAGAAATATCCATATCGGAGTATCTTTTTTGCCAAAGTCTGCCCTCCAGTGTGATCTCCACAGCTTCCTTGATGGATGTTGGATAATATTTCTTTGGCTTCCCTTCCAACGACACACCTTAATAAGGGGTTAGAGAAGCCGCGCCGATAGAGGGTGCCCTCTTGTATTGTGTAGCGAGAAGCTTTCCTCAAGATTTTCTTGACTTTGTTATGCCCGTTGGGCAGTGTGCTACTTTGTAAGTAGTCTCGGATGGGGGTCATCCAAGTTGCTTCTTCGGTTGCAGCTATCAGATTCACTTGCTCAAAACTTGGGGTCAGTTGCTTTGAGATGGCTACTGCTCCGGAAATAGTGCCGTCTCTCATGCTAGCTTGCTTCGCCAATTCATCGGCCTCTTGGTTCTCTTCCCGAGGGTTGTGTTTGATTAAATAGTGATCCAATCGATTGAGAAGCAGCTTGGTCTTCTTTAAATATGCTATGAGTCGTTCTTCTCGAGCCTGGAATTCCCCTAGTATTTGATTTACAATAAGTTGAGAATTGCTATGAAGACACAAAGAATTGGCTCTGTTTTCTAAGGCAAGTTCTAATCCAGCTATCACTGCTTCATACTCTGCATCGTTGTTGGTGGCAGCGAATTCCAACCTTATAGCATAGTGTAGCTTATTTCCCCTGGGAGTGATTATTACCACACCTGCCCCCGAGCCTTGTTCATTTGACGCACCATCCACAAAGAGATTCCACTTGATGTCTTCTGCTATTTTCGATTGCTCCTTACCTTCATTGGTAGTGAATTCGGCAATGAAATCGGCCATGGCTTGTCCCTTGATGGCGGTGCGAGGATGGTAGGTGATATCATATTGACTTAGTTCAATGCACCATTTAAGTAGTCGCCCAGAAGTGTCGGGACGATGGAGTACCTGCCTTAGTGGTTGATCGGTCAAAACTCTGATGGAATGGGACTGGAAATAGTGACGCAGTTTCCGTGATGTGATTAGTAAACAGTACGCTAGTTTCTCAAGTTTGGGATATCTGGCTTCCGCCCCTGTAAACCTCTTGCTTACAAAGTATACTGGCCGCTGCGTGCGTTTGTCTTCTCTCACCAATGTGGCGCTTAGAGCATGAGATGACACAACAAGGTATATGTATAGCTCTTTGCCTTTGTTCGGAGTTGAGAGTACTGGCGGTCTCTTTAGGTGTTCGATTAAGTTAAGGAAAGCTATTAAGCATTCGCCAGTCCATTCGAACTTTCCTTTGTCTTTCTTTAGAGCTTCGAAGAAAGGGATGCATTTGTCATTCGCTTTAGAGATGAATCTGCTCAGGGTGGCCACCTTCCCATTTAGGCTTTGCATTTCCTTTCGGGTAGAAGGTACCCTGATATCTTTCAGAGCTAGGACTTGTTCAGGGTTTGCTTCAATTCCTCTGGCATGGACAATTAATCCTAGAAACTTTCCTGATGATACTCCGAAGGAGCACTTAAGAGGATTCAGCTTCATTCCATATTGGCGAAGTACTTGAAACATTTTATCCAGGTGGCTTACGTGATCGTCGGCTTCCCTTGACTTTACCAGCATGTCATCCACATAAACTTCCATAGTTTGTCCTATTAGCCCTGCAAACATCTTGTTGACGAGGCGCTGATAGGTGGCTCCTGCGTTTTTAAGTCCGAAAGGCATTACCATGTAGCAGTACAATCCCCGGTCAGTGATGAAACTAGTGTGGTCTTGATCGGGAGCATGCATAGGAATTTGGTTATATCCTGAGTATGCGTCCATAAAAGATAAGAGTTCGTTCCCGGCTGTGTTGTCCACAAGCTGATCGATTCGGGGAAGTGGGAAGCAATCCTTCGGGCAGGCGTCATTTAAGTTGGAGAAGTCAATGCATGTTCGCCACTTCCCATTGGCCTTCTTTACCAGTACCGGGTTGGCGATCCACTCTAGGTAGATGGCTTCTCGTATGAAGTCATTGGCAAGTAGGTTCATTACTTCTTCATCGAGGGCTGCTGATAGTTCTCCCCCCATACTTCTCTTTTTCCATTTTACTGGCACCTTGGTAGGGTCAATGTTTAGTACGTGGCATGCTATGTTGGGGGAGATTCCAGTCATGTCAGCGTGTGACCATGCAAATACATCCGAGTTGTGGCGGAGAAAATCGATGAGTTGTTCCTTCAACTCTGTTTTTAGTTGGGACCCAACTTTCAATAGTCTACTCGAGTCATGTTTGTCTACAGATACAAATTCCATAGCCTCTACAGGCTCGGTGGTGGCCTCCTCCTCTTTGTCCCTGGGATCTAATTCATTGAAAGGGTCGCTGGTATATCGAAGAGGAGGGTCTTTCTTTAGTTGCTATGCTTCCAAACTTTTTGTGCAGAGGGCAATCTCTGCACTCTTCCCTTTATCCTTCCTGTGGTTATTGCGAAGTTCAATTACATAGCAATCTCGAGCAATGTCTTGGTCTCCCTCTACTTCCCCTATTCCATTGTCTGTTGGAAATTTCATCTTCAGGCACCATGGGGCCAGGACAATTTGGAAGTCAGACAAGGCTGGTCTTCCTAAAAAGGCGTTGTAGGCCGAGTGGTTTTCTATCAGCACAAATGTTTGTTTCCGTACAACGGAGCGAGGATGACTCCCAATTTCAACAAAGAGGTCCAGTTGCCCGTGGGGCATCTTCGCATTTCCTGTAAAACCGTGTAGTGGTTTGTTGAAGGGAAGAACATCCTTTAATGACAGCTTCATTTTGTCAAAGGCATGCTTGAATAGGATATTCACTGAGCTTCCAGTGTCTACTAGAATTCGGAAAACTTCGGCTGGACCGAGCCGGGCATAGATAACCATGGGATCCGTGTGAGGGTACTCCCTTCCCTCCAGGTCACGCCTACTGAACGTGATGTCACCATTCTCTATCCGCTTCGGGTGGCGTTCTTCTATAATAGAATTAACGCATTCTTCATTGTTTCTAAGGGACTTTCCGTACCTTTCCATCTCTGCCCAGCTTCCGTCGGCGATGTGTGGCCCTCCCGAGATGGTATGGACCACTATCTTCTCTTGACTGGAGCCGCCGGTGTTGCAATTTCCTCTGCCTATTTCTAGGGAGGGTAGCCTTGGGTTCTCATTGGCAGGAACTGGAGTCCTGTTCTGGCCTTTTACATAGCGTTCTAGTCTTCTTTGTCTGATATGTTCTTCAATCAAGTCCCGAAGATGATGGCATTCGTTGGTATCATGCCCATGGGATTCGTGGAAGCGGCAGAATTTTCCAGACTTAATTGCGTTATCTGATTCCTTCTTGTGTGGGGGACGTTTGTATTTAACTTCGTCTTGAGTGGTCAGGAAGATGTTTTCGATCGTTTCATTCAACGGGGGGTAAGCATCAAATCTCAGTCCTGGCCGATATAGACGCTTTTCTCCCTTCTTGCCCCCAGCGTTGTCTCTAGAATCATTTCTTCGAACGTCCTTTGCTACAGCAGGCGTGTTGCCGTGAGCTGCCTTATTTTGTTGTCCTGTCTGCCTCTCAGTGGCAGCGTCTTCAAGTCTCGTATATTTTCTAGCTTCATGGAAGAAATCGGGTAAAGTAGCTGGTTTTTCTTTGGTCAATCTTCTAGCAAATTTAGTATCCGGATGCACACCACTACAGAGGGCCATTAAGATAAGCTTCTCATCGGCATCTTGGACTGCGGCCGTTGCGGCATTGAATCGGGTTAAATATTGCTGCACCTTCTTTCTAGGTTTCTGTTTGATACTGGATAAGGAATAAGCGTCCTTGGGTTGCTCCACATGAATGCGGAACTGGCTGATGAACTTTTCTTTCAACATCTCCCATGAGCTGATGGATCCTTGGGGTAGATGGCAGAACCAGGAGGTAGCTAGATCTGATAAGAATAGTGGAAAGCATTTGCACAGCACTCCTTCTGTTGCTCCGCTCATGAGCATATGCTGTGTGTATCTCTGTAAGTGTACAACGGGGTCAGAGGTTACCTTGTAAGGTTCCATTGTAGGCATTTTCCATTCTCGGGGGGTGATGGCAATTTCGATATTGTGGGCGAAAGGGCTGGTTACCCTAGCGCCTATCCCTCGATCCCTTTGATCCCGTTGGACGCACTCTCTGAACAAGCGTGCCATCCTTTCATCAGAATTTGGAGCAGATAGAAATGAGTTCGGTTCTGCTCTGTGGGATTGATTCCGTCCAGATGACCTGTAGGGATGGTATCGTCTATCATTCCTAATATTTTCCAGTGGCTGTCTTTGGTCTTCTAGGAGCATGCTAGGGTCAGCTACAGTTGGCCCTTGCCTTGATCTTCCCCGGTTGGGTTCTGATCTAAGCACTTCCTCGGGTCCAACTTCGGGCCGGACTCTAGCTCGGCCCTGTTCATTGGTGTTTCCGTGGTTAGGCAGTACGATAGGCTCGGCTACAGTTGACCTCCGCCCGGTACCTCCTCCGTTGGGTTCGGTTCCAAGCGTTTCCTCAGGTCCAACTTCGGGCTGAGCTCGGTCTCGGCTCCTACCATGGCTGCTTCTGTCGTTAGCTTCTTCGAAGAAGGAAGATCTTTGTCGCCTCTGGGATCCCCCAGACTGGGACTCACCCCATGATTCAGTGTTGTGGTTGGACTCTTCAGCATCCCTTAAGTGTGACATGAGTTGGTTCACCAAGGCTTCCTGTTGGGATGTGAAGCGGTTAGTCACTTCAGCCACAACCCTGTCTAGATCTGCCCTAGTAATTGCTGCCGGCTGTTCCGTGGCAGGGGTTGTCGGATTTGCCTGACCTTCATTTGGTAATGCTGTCGGAATGGGACGATTCTCTTGATTTGTGATCACTAGATCTGGAATACTGCTATTTGCGATGTTCTTTCCTTTGTTAACGTCTTTTTTATGCCTGGGAGGCATGTTTTCCAAGCAATGAATGACGCTGTTAGGAGGAAGGATAAGTGGGAGAAGCCGAAGCTTCGAACTCCCGTTCTCAGTGAAAGCACCAAAAATGTTTGCACAAAAATTGGGCAAACACCTCCAAGTCGTATGATTTAGTTGATTTTATGTTGTTTTTAGTGATCTGGGTTATTTATGCAAATATGCAAAAAGCAGGGACTAAACTGTAAAAGACACACAGATTTATAGTGGTTCAGCCAGAATGTGCCTAAGTCCACTTTATATATTATTTCTCCTTTCTTGTTCAGATTACAAGTACAAAGCTTTGATACAAATATATGAAAGTTGTTTGAAAGTTCTATCCGTGTTTGAGCTCTCAAACTTCTCCCCCATTGTTGTACCCCTACCCCTCTATTTATAGAGTGAGGCTGGGAGTAGGGGTCCTGGATGTATATAGCTGCTGGTGGGCCTGGGCTGATGCAATCTGGCCTGGCAAAGTTGGTCCGGAACGCCTTGGTCCGGTGGAACTTGGTTCGGTGGAACTTGGTCCGGTGGAACTTGGTTCGGTGGTGAGTGATTCGGTCATGGTTGGTTGGAGTTTGATTCGGTGGGACATGGTTTTGGTTCGGTAGTGCTATTTTGGAGTTGGTTCGGCAGGGATTTGGAAAGAAGATGGTTCGGCAGGGATTTGGAAAGGAGATGGTTCGGCAGGGATTTGGAAAGGAGATGGTTCGGCGGTGTTGGCCTGGTCGAAACACACCCAACAGGAAGTGATAGTGATGTTGGAGGTTCCAAAAAGAGCCTCAATAACAACAAGAAGAGGCATATTAAATTCAAAAGTCCAAATCCCAACAAGAAAGGGAGATTGGCAACTTCGGTAGCAAAGACTCCAATTCCTAATCGTGGAGGATGCTACAATTGTAATTCTACGAACCACTATGCAAATGAGTGTTCGAAACCCCTTACTTGTCGCTATTGCAAAGGTTTGGATCATCTTTTAACTTCGTGTCCCAAACTTCAAGGTAAGAAAGGGAAGCAAATAATTTCGGTAGCAAAGACTCCAATCCCTAATCGTGGACAATGCTACAATTGTGGTTCTATGGACCATTATGCTAATAGATGTCCGAAACCTCTCCTTTGTCGTTATTGCAAAAGTCCGGGTCATCTTTTACCTTCGTGTCCCAAGCTTTCAAACAAGAGAGAGGGAAAGCTAAATGTTGTGCAAGCCCCTAGCAACTCTTCTCTTGGTCAAGGTATTTTTCATTCAATCCTTGATGACATTTGTTTTGTGATTATCTTATTCGAGTTCTTTTTGATATGGGTTTCATCTCATTATTTTATATCAAAAGAACTTGTCGATTCTTTTTCTTTAAATATTTTAGGCTTGATGACTTCTTTGAGAATTGCAAATCCGGTGGATGGATTCGCAACACTCAGTCTATTTCTTTCAAAAGATGTCGAAATTATTTTATGTGTTTCCGAGCCAATTTGCATGTTATGCGTTACATGGGCTTTGGAAATTTATTTTTTTGTGAAAGGATTGGCTTATTATGAAGCCCATATCCTATTTCCTGAGTGGACTATTCACCTTCGACATTCTCAATCTGTTAAGCAGATTTCTATTTTTCTTTGTGATTTCGATTTCAAATTTTTGGTGGCACCATTTTTATTCTTTAAGCTCTCATGATGAGGAAAGTGTTATTTCTCTCATCTAAATAGTTGTGAAATTTTCCGGTATTTTTGAGCTTGTCTTAGGATTATCACCTAAGCAGTCTTTTGAGCGATGTTAAGGTCTTTTTAGCTCGACCTTGCCACCGGTTTCCATTAGCTACGAGTTGCGGAAGTTAGCATTCCACTTTCCGCATTCCGCACTCGTTATGGTTCTTATGAATGACTTATTATGTCATTCAGTTTGTCCGACTTACTTCATCCATTTTATGAATCGAGTATTCTACGAATATCTCGATGACTCCATTTTTGTATTTATTGATTTTGGATGAAAATAGCAATTTAAAATTTTGCAGATCTTTTTCTTAAGATTTATTTATAAGTATAATTGGATTTTTTTGTTCTTAAAACGAAAAAAGAATATTCTTAAGAGTTTTTTTATAGACATTTTTATCATAAAGAAGATGATTTTGTGATTGTATTGCCCGTTGAGTGCTTTAAGAATTCTAATCGGTGCGCTTGATCAACGTTATCGATAGGAATTTCCTAAACGCTTTGATGAGACAATCAGACACATTAAATTGACTTATAAAATGCAAAATTTTATGAAAAGATAATTTCATAAAGATAATTTAATTTTGAAAGTTATAGCTTTTCGGGAAAGAAGATTATCTAAAAGAACTTTTTTCCGATGCTTCTATTCTTGTGATTCCCGAGGGGAACCAAGACTTTATCTTTTGTATCGATGCTAATAGTATTGGTTTGGATGTCGTTCTCTTGCAAAAGAGAACGTGCTATCATTTGTGCTTCTAAATCATTAAAGCTGATCGAGACTAGGTATGCCACTCATGATCTAGTGCTCGCGGCTATTGTTTTTGCTTTTAGAGTTTGGCATCATCATTTTGGGGGAGAAACTTGTTCTCCACCTTGATCATAAATCTTTGTAATATTTATTTTCTCATAAGGAACTTAATTGGTGTCAACAATGTTGGCTCGAGTTCTTTGTATCTTATGATCTTGATATTTTTATATTTCCGGAAAGGGAAATCGTGTTGTCGATACCCTTAAGCCGATAGCAACAAGCAGTTGTTTCTTTGATGGTATCCGAATGGAATGATCTTGAGACTTTATCCACTTATGAGATTCGAGATCGTGAATCCAATTCATGTTAATCTTTTGTTTTGTGTAGCCTAGAGGCTCATCCTTCTCTTTTGAACCGCATCCTTGAAGCCCAATATTAAGATCCCCAATTGGCATTTCTTAGCCAAAGTTGTAGGGATCCAAATAAGGTTGATGGTTTGAAAGGTTTTGAAATCGATGCTCGTGGCGGTATTCGAAAATTTGGTAGACTTATTGTGCCAAATATTATTGATCTTCGTAAAGATATTTTAGAAGATTCTCATCGTTCTAAATTTACCATTCATCCCGGTAATAGTAGCGACTTAATTATTGGGATGTAATGAAATCTGATATTGCTAACTTCATTAAGCGTTGCATGACTTACCAACTCATAAAGGCCAAGTATCAAAGGCCCGGTGGGTTATTGCAATCTTTGGACATTCCTATTTGGAAGTGGGATCAAATTTCCATGGACTTCATTTACGGTCTTACCCGATTCTCGTTTGGGTCATGACAGTTAAAATTCGTCCATTTTATTCCCGCCCGATCTAATCGGACCGTACCTCTTTTGGCTAAACTCTATGTCAGATTAAACTGCATGGAGTTCCTACTTTTATTGTTAGCAATCGAGATCCATTATTTTACTAGTGGACTTTGGTAAGATCTTCAAAAGCTTTGGGAACAAAGCTTAATTTTTAGCACCGCCTATCATCCTCAATCCGATGGACAAATAGAGCGTGTGAATCAACTCTTGAAGATCTCTTTCGTTCATGTGTTCTTGATTTTGGTGGAAGTTGGGAGAGTTATATTTCTCTTGTTGAGTTTTCTTCAAATAATAACTTCCAACCTTGTATTCGTATGGCACCTTTCGAGGCACTCTACGGAAGGCTATGCCGATTTCCTTCATGTTGGCTTAAAGCCGGAGAGAACTGGTTTTAGGTCCAGATCTTATTGGTGTTCATTCATGTTTCACCTATGATGGGTGTTGTGCGTTTCAGTCGATCATGAAAGTTAGCATCTCGATACGTTGGTCCATTTCCCATCACCGAACGTATTTGTTCCGTGGCTTATCGCCTTTTCATTACCGGGTCAATCTTTTGCTATTTATGACATTTTCCACGTCTCTTTACTATGGAAATACCTTGGAATCCCGATTTTTATTCTTGAGCCCGGTGTTGTTGAAGAAGTTGAAGTTTCACCAAATTTGACTTATGAGCAATATTCTATTCGTATCATTAATTCGGAGGTTGAACGCCTTCGAAATAAAGATGTTCTTCTTATGAAAGTTCAATGGTCCTCAAATCCTAAGGATTTCTCTTGGGAATCTTGAGAATTCATCGAGCAAACACATCCAGACTTACTCTTTCGTGCTCTTTATGGTGAACTTCTTATTTCAAATTTTCTTTTGTGTTGATATGCTTTTATGGTTGTTACTCTTTATTTTCTTCTTAAGTATTGCGAGGATGCAATTTCTTTAAGGAGTGGAGTCTGTAACAACCCACATATTTTACGATTGAATATTTAAATATGGTATTGTTAGTCGGATTTTAGTCCGAAAAGTTACTTTTTGCAAACAGCCGAATTGGGACTCGGGACCCCTTCCATTGGGTTCAAAATGACATTTGCGACCTTTTTGAGTATAAACATTGATATGTTTAGATTTAGTGAAATTTTGATACTTTTTCACTTAGGGCTTTGGGTTTGGGTTCAGCCCATTTGCCCAATTCTGGTTTTATCAACCCAACTCCACTCCAACTCTTCATTACTTCATTTCTAATTCCTAATACATTCAAGCTTCATCAACAATGGTGGGAGAGACTGGAAATTAGAAACTCCAAGCCCTAGTTCATTTGCAAATCCTTCTTCTAGCTCCAAATTCAAAGAGAAGCTATTGGTAAGCATCCTCTTCATCTTCTCCAACTCATTCTCCTTTCAATTTCAGAAATTTCCTAAACCTAATTTAGGAAATGTTTCTCTTTTAAGCTTAGATTCAAGCTTGTTGAGTTGGAATTGAAGAGTGATTGTCCTTGCCTTGCTCTATAGCTCTCTCTTCATTGTTTTTGTGTAAAAAGTGAGATTTTTATCTCACATCTATAACTATAATTGTCTTTGATTGTTAGGTATGAATTCCTAACACTTCTTCATGTGCATTTGCTCTTGATTTGGATTGGTTTTGTGAATATTCCAATTTTTTGGTTTTTAAGTCAAATTTGTGTGAAAATCCTTTTATGGATGTTTGATCATGCTTTGGTGATGCATCGAGGAGCATATAGGGCCGGGTTGTCGATTGGCATAAACCCTTAGCGCCAATGTTCGTCCGGTTGCATTTTGGAAGAGTTTGCTCTTCATTTGGATAGGCTGAAAATCAGCCCAGGCATGATTCAGTCGACTGAAATCTCTGTTCAGTCGATTGAATCTGGAACCCAAAAGTTTCCAGGCATGATTCAGTCGACTGAAATCTCTGTTCAGTCGACTGAACCTGGAAATAGAAAGTTTCCAGGCAGAATTCAGTCAACTGAAAATCTCTGTTCAGTCAACTGAATTTGTTGTTTCTGCCCAATTTGCCTTTTGGGATTGAATTTCCAATTTAAATCGACTCATGATGACCCTATTTGTTGTTATCATTTATTATGACTTTGATGACTCCTTTTTCGGGATTTTTGAATATCCATTTTGATGGATTCTTTATCGATTTCTTTGGATTTTATTCACGTCTTCGAATGTGAATTTTTATGATTGATTGTTTCTACAATCACTTCTATGATTTGTCACTTTAAAATAGAAAGGTTTTCTATACTAGTAGTAAATATCAAAACACTTTCATCAAAACGATTTCAACACTATTTTATTACAAAGCTCGTTTCTTAAACTGTTTTCCAATCTATTAGTATATACAAACCTTTACCTCATTCATGTGAGAAATCTAATTAAACGGCTTAGTAAAACAAGTGGTATGAAACGCTTGCGTTTACTTCGTCGGTTAATTCTTGGACTTGTTCGATTGAAAATCTTGTGGCAATCTTTGAGTGGAGAGCTACAATTTGTTCGTAAATATTTAAGTTAAACCAGTGGTTATGGGACATGAAGCTAAACTCATATATTTACTAGCTTAGTGTAATTTACACTTGTGGGTCTGCGAAGATCCTTTTTGTGGAGCTTCGGCTCAATTTTTGTGGGGTAGCGACTCATGGTCTTCGGGCCGTTTTTGTGGAGCTTCGGGCCGTTTTGTGGAGCTTCGGCTCATGGTCTTCGGGCCGTTTTTGTGGAGCTTCGGTTCAAAATTGAAGGTTAGCGACCATGAGATAGCGTCTCATCTTATGATACACGTGTTGGTGAGCTTTAATGCTCCCGTTTTAGTGATAGGCCTCTTTCCCTTTTTGTGATTTTTCTGGATTTCTAATTGACGATTTCTAGAATTTGTGTTTTCACCAATTTTGTGATTTTTATTGGTAAGCTCTATCAATTTTTGTGTTTGGTGAATAAATTAAAGAATGTGATTCTTTTGGGTGCTTTGAGATTCTTGAGGTATTGTATGATTTTGTCATTGTTAAATGTATACTTTTCATAGTATGCCATCTTTTTGTTATCATACATTTTTATCATATCTCTTATTCTTATATCTCATTTTATCTGATAATTATAGCTAGACTGATCCGTTTATTATTTTCTTCTTAAATAATACTCGGGTCAGACTGAGATTTTACAGGTGCATCCTCTTGACTTCCTATTTGGAACCATCATCTGACTTTTGGCTAACTATTTAGCTTGTAGTTTATGTTGTATATATTTGAGATTTAGACTCCTTGATGTATACATATTCTTTTGTCTAGCACTTGTATATATTATTTTGTGATATTGTGGATCTTGTTAGACCACTACTCTGATGTACACTTTCATGTGTTATATTCATATATATTTCCGCCTTTGTGATATGAATTGTCTGTGACTGATTTGTGTTATGTTTATTTCTATATTTGTTTTCGAAGTATATATACATAGCCACCGTGTAGTAGCTTTGAGTTTGTATCGGTATGTCGGATTTCCTTCAGAGATGAAATGAAAGTTATATTTTTATCTGGCATATCGGTACTCGCACAAAGCAATTACACAGATGGTCGCTCCTCAATAGCCTTATTCTCCGTGCTAGTTGACAGCATTACCCCGTAGTGTCCTTGGCTAGCGTGGGTATAGAGGTGGGGCATCACAATAACCGTAATGATGAATTCTATGAAAAACTACATGATTTATTTAATTTATAAAATGTTTTAAATTGATTAAATTAATTAATATTTAACAAATATTAATTACTTTTTATTTGATCTTTGGAATGTTACCCCGCCTTTTAGTTAAGGCCGGGATATCAATAAATTGGCTAAAAAGGATGGATATCAGGATTGGAGATCTATTGGAAACAAGGCTATGATCGATATCGTCAAAATTGGACCAAGCTCCAATTAAGGTAGATCGATCGGGAATATTACAGAAGGCTCGGTGAGGCTACACTTCGAATTTCAAGTCAATCGGAGTTCGTATGCTCGAGTTATGGATGGATCAATATTCTTGAAAAACTAGCTCATATCGATACTCTCGTATCGATCACTATGGATACGTATTTGGATTAACACATGCGCTTTACATTTGGTTTGGATCAATTGATATTCGTATCGATATGTCTCATATCGATACAATTCGTATCGATTTGGAAACTCCAGGATGGATATGGTTTGGATAATGCACTGTAGTTTTGGTTTGGATCAATCAAACTTCATCTCAATACATTTCGTATCGATCGAGCAAGCATGGGATCGATACGAAGGATAGGGCATTGGATGGATTCAAAGGCTTGAAAGTGTATTTTGTATCGGTCATTCGTATCAATCGATACGAAAGAAGCGGTCAAGGAATGGAGCGTGAAACATGGATCACAGCACAAGATTCAGACCGATACTAGAATTAAGGAGCGCATTATCTATGGATATGAAATGATGGATACGAATTTATGGATACGAAGCGATGGATATGAAAGCTTTGGCGTTACTTGCAAACTCAAACTTGGACCGATCATATCTCAAAAACTACACATTGGAACTTCATGAAATTTGGAGAGCAAGGATTTTGCACTATCATCTTTTACCATGATCGATCTCAGCTCGATCTAACATGGTGATTATCGATACGAAGTACTTATTGATCAATCCCAAAGCATGGAGGTGGGTCCTACCAATCTGCATACGGGCCCACATGGACCAAGAGACTTCTAGGCCGAAATTTCAGTTGGATATTTTGCCTCCTTCACCTATAAATAGAGGGGGCATGGTTTAGGAAAGGGATCTTCTTCGCTTTTGGCTTGACTTTGCCATTTTTGACTATTGATATTCAAAGGATTGTAATTGTAATCACGGTATAAAGGAAATAAAAGGATCGATTCAAAGTGGACGTAGGTCGGAGATAGCCGAACCACTGTAAATTTCTTGTGTTCTTTACTTTCTTGCTCATTTTACATTTGCTATTTCTTCACTTTTACTCTACATTATCTGGATCTGTAATCTGTGTTTGGATATTGGGACTTTGTGTGTAAACACTGGTGCTTTTATTACATTCGAGATTTGTGATCATTTTTGGCTCAAACACTTTGGTGCTTTCACTTAGAACTCTAGCACCCGCTACTTTGGAAAAGGATTGGATCTGAAGATATGGTTAGGCAATCAGCTAGAAGGACTTTACTAGAAAGGACCCATCAGGAGGGAAGTCAAGGGGCTTCCTCTAAAGCTAGAGCAGATCAGGCATCCATCTACATCACAAGGGATGAGATGCAGACAATGGTGGATTCCATGCTGGAGAGATTATTGAAGAGCCAATAGGAGATGATGCAGAATCTCTTCAGGCAAATGGGCACTGCTGGAACCCAGAACCCAGGAAATGGAGCAACCGCAGGTGCCGGCAATGTAGAACAAGGAGTCGGAGTTGTAGAAATCTCTGGAAGTCAAATCCGAAACCAAAATGGAGAATGTGAAGGGAATCGGCAAAGGCCCGGGGGAAGACCCTCCGGATCGGATATTGGAAGGCCTATGAATGAAGCTCAGCAAGCTGGGGCCAATGCAAATGCGAATGAACAACATGAAGAGTACTACCCAGAATACCCTCCAAGACATGGGGGCGGGATGGAAATGCATATAGGAGGCCACCCTTGGATGGAGATGAGCGGATGGCTAGATTAATAAGAAGGCTTATGATAGGAGGGCTACCAAGCGGAGGCTTGGAGGAAGTTAGTCGGAGTCCGTTCACTCCGAATATCAGAAATGCAAGTAACCTTCTAGAATTCAAATACCAATGCTAGCCTATGATGGGAAGTCAGACCCAACTACGCACGTAACCAGATACATCAGGCATATGGAAGTGCTAGGGGCATCTGAGGAGGTTATGGCAAGATGCCTCCCTTTATGCTTGACGGATTTGGCTGCGCTCTGGTTCAGGCAACTAGAGAATGGATCGATCAGGACATGAGGCGAATTAGTGGAATGCTTCATGAGGCAATTCAGGGTCCACGTTACACGACCCAAGAACGTAATGACATTGTCATCGATGAAGCAGAGGACAAGAGAATTCAAAAGGAATTTTCTAATGCGGTTCAGTGCAGCCGTGGCTTCGGTGGACCGTCCGGATCCATCAATGATTTTGATGGTAGTGGTAGTAGGAATTGCAGAGGGCATTGAGTTCAAAGATTCATTAGCACGGGATCCACCAAAAGGTCTCGGAGAGTTCTACCATAAGGTAGAAAGGTTTATACGATTAGAGGATGCACGCACCAAAAAGTAGAAGGTGAACGCCGTGCAAGGCGAAGGAACGTCTGGAGAAGGACTTGGGATGGATAAAGGATGCAAAAGCAGGATGATGGATATGATGGTTCTAACAAACGGAGGAGAGACCGGGAATCCATATTCACCACATACACAGACTTGACAGAGAATCTGGAACGAATTTACTTGGAAACACGGGGGCAACTCCTCTATCGAAAACCACCCAAAAGGAACCCCACAGAGCGGGAGCGTAGGAGCGGGAGGTACTCCTTATTTCATGAGCTGGAGGGGCATACCACAGATGAATGCCACAACTTGAAGGACATGGTGGAAGAACACGTCAGGAGTGGCAAATTACCGCAGTATGTGAGGAACCGAACAACAGCGGTAAAATACGAGCAGCTACCGCCTGCACCAAATAGGAATGACCCTAGATCGAGGTCACGACTCGTCATCAGCTGATCGTGATGACAAGGGCCGAGTTCATGATTTGAACTTTGGTCATCGAATAATCTTTCTGGTTTTGTTTCTAAAAATAAAGTGGTTATGCCACTTACACATGTAAGGGAACTGGAGCGATTCCCAGGCATGCTCTGAGATGGTAATGGACCGCTCTGTCCGGAGAGGCAACACTTAGCTTTTATTCTTTTTTCATTGGACATTTGGAATTTGGATTTAATAAATGGATTTGGATTTTATGAAAAAATCATTGACCGGAGAGTTAAGGGACAAATATTGGAAGTCATTTGGAAATTAATCTCTTTATGACTCTGCCTGGAGAGACAGGGACTGGAGCGCAAGAAGTGAGTCGCTTCGCCGGAGAGCGACAGGATCAACTCACTTGACGTTGTTCCCCATTTACCGTAGAGTGATTGGCTGGGGTTCGACAAGAGCCTAGAGTGGCCGTAATTGGTCTAGGACTTAGGCCATGGAATCGCTTAATGTTTAGGGATACTGAACCGGAGTGCAGGGAGTGACTCCGCTTGGCCGGTGAGCGACAGGATCAGCTTGCTCGACGTTGTTTCCCCTTCACCGTAGAGTGACATGATGGGATCCAACAAGAGCCCAGAGAGGCTATGACCAGTCTAGGAGAACCAGGACATCGCTATATGCCCCCATCGGGGTCGGAGTGCAAGGGATAGGTTGCTTCACCAAAGAGTGACAGGGTCTGCCTATTCAATCGTTAAGTTTGGATTGAGCTTAGGAAGGGTCTACAGAGGTAGTCGATGATCCAAAGAGATCATAGGATTCGGTTACTGGCTTCCAAGATGTGCAATGGATATTGATTCTGCTTTGAATGTCTAAGGATTGGATATGGAGCCGAAGCGATCCTGGATTCGGTTAAGGACCCGGAGCGGTCCCGGATTTGGATATTGACCCGGAGAGGTCACAGATTTGGTTATTGGTTACTGGATATGGATGGATTAGAACTCGGTTGTTGGGTTCGGATGGAATTGCTTGGTAATGGATTGGATGATATGGCTATCAATGGAGTATGGATTTTGGATATTGGATTTAAAGCTTTTCAGAACATGCCTTCCTATCGCAAGGCATGTTTTGGAGGGCAAATGTTACACCGCCTTTTGGTCAAAGCCGGGATATCTACAAATTGGCTAAAAAGGATGGATATCAGGATTTAAAATCGATTAGAAACAAGGCTATGATCGGTACCCTCAAAATTGGACCAAGCTCCAATCAAGGTAGGGTCGATCGGGAATGATACACAAGGCTCGGTGAGGCTATACTTCGAATATTAGGTCAATCAGAGTTCAAATGCTCGAGTTATGGATGGATCAATATTCATGAAAAATTGGCTCGTATCGATACTCTCGTATCAATCACTATGGATACATATTTGAATTACACATGCGCTTTACATTTGGTTTGGATCAATCGATATTCGTATCGATACGTCTCGTATCGATATAATTCGTATCGATCTGGCAAGTCCAGGATGGATATGGTTTGGATAATGCACCGCACTTTTTGTTTGGATCAATCAAACTTCGTCTCGATACATTTCGTATCGATCGAGCAAGCATGGGATCAATATGAAGGATAGGACATTGGATCGATTCAAAGGCTTGAAAGTGTATTTCGTATCGATCATTCGTATTGGTCGATACGAAAGAAGCGGAAGGAATAGAGCGCGAAACATGGATCACCGCACAAGACTCGGATCGATATGAGAATTAAGGAGCGCATTATCTATGGATACGAATCTATGGATACGAAATGATGGATATGAAGCGATGGATATGAAAGCTTCAGCTTTACTTGCAAACTCAAACTTGGATCGATCATATCTCAATAACTACACATTGGAACTTCATGAAATTTAGAGATCATGGACTTTGCACTATCATCTTGTACCATGATCGATCTCAGCTCGATTTAACATGGGGATTATCGATACGAAGTACTTATTGATCGATCCCAAAGCATGGAGGTGGGCCCTACTGATCTACATACGGGCCCACGTGGACCAAGAGACTTCTAGGCCGAAATTTCAGCTGGATATTTTGCCTCCTTCACCTATAAATAGAGGGGGCATGGCTTAGGAAAGGGATCTTCTTCTCTTTTGGCTTGACTCTGCCATTTTTGGCTATTGATATTCAAAGGAATGTAACTATAATCACAGTATAAATGACAAAAAAGGATCAATTCAAAGTGGACGTAGGCCGGAGATAGCCGAATCACTATAAATTTATTGTATTCTTTACCTTCTTGCTCATTTTACATTTTCTATTTCTTCACTTTTACTCTCTACATTATCTGGATCTGTAATACGTGTTTGGATATTGAGACTTTGTGTGTAAACACTGGTGCTTTCATATATTTGGGGTTTGTGACCATTTTTGGCGCAAACATGGAAGTTGTTTGTAATTATTTTAATGCATTTATAAAAGTTATATTTGCACATATTAATATACGATATCGATGTAATTCAAAGATAATCGAATGAAATGATTTATGGAAATTTTATGTCATTTGATGGCATGATTTGTGTAGATTTTATGTTATTTGATGACATATCACATGAAAAGTAAGGATTGGAGAGAGAGAAACAACCATGGGAAATAATTAGGGAAGATTAAATTAAAAAATAAGAAAGGTTTCATTCTTTCAATTAAAACTAATTTTTTAATTCATTATGTATGTACAATTCATTTTCCTTTTCATTCATTCTTTCTCTGTCTCTCATCCTGACTTTTCATGGCAGAATAAGAAAACAAATTTCCAAAATCTTTCAACTCCAAATAATAAGATCAAATAAAATAAAACAAAAGTGGTTCATCCATCTCTTACAAGGATAGGATGTGGATATTGAAGATTTGAGGATATATCATCATTCAAGGTGTGATTTCTAGGCAACATCATAAGGTGATTCAATCGAATCTAGAAGCATTCTTCATTCAAGGTGCAAATCAAAGGCAACATCAACAAGGTGTATTTTAAAGATTGGGTAGCAAGGTATGTCATTATATATATATATATATATATATATATATAGTGATTTTGCAATGTTTGATGGAAATTTAATTTGACTTTCATAATTTTATGATGTACTACTGTCTTGCTTAATTAAAAAAAATTGTTTATGAAGATTGAATTATTTGTTGAATGATATGATTGAGTTTTCATTTGATAGATCAAAATTAAATTCGTTTATGTTTTAAAACAATATTTAAGTGTAGATCTATATTTTTAAACATTCTAATTAAAGTGTAATTCTTCATATATGAATGTTTACATGTCCGAATTAATTAGCTGCATTTCTTTACTTTATTAAATTGAAACTAAATCTATATATTTTAAAATACAATGTTTTATTTTAGTTCTATGTTTTAACATTTAATTTAAATTCCACTTCTTTAATTTGGAAATTTACATTTTCATGTTGATTGATTTAATTATATTTGAAGTTAAAAATGAAATTTATATGGAATCAACATAATGTTTCAATTGTAAATCTATGTTTAAATCTTTCATAACAAAGTGTAATTTTAGTTTTGAATGTTAATATATGAATGTATGTATGTATGTATGTATGCATGTATGCATGTATTACTTTCACTTTTTATTTCATTAGATATTTACATATGAATAAAAGGAATTTTAACAACAAATCAAAGTTTTGAAATTGACTCTGATAACTATCTAATTTATATTATTAGAAAGCTTTGATTGAATTCCATATACACATATTTGGATCTACCTGTATGTGC
Organism: Allium fistulosum; assembly: GCA_030737815.1. NCBI lineage: Eukaryota > Viridiplantae > Streptophyta > Magnoliopsida > Asparagales > Amaryllidaceae > Allium > Allium fistulosum. Next base: position 1,103,091,983 of record CM060905.1, read on the forward strand.
TCATATAAAATTTATTTTTCTCTACATATATTGTCATAGTATGAAATCATTTCTCTTTTTTAATTAAACAATAATATATACATACGATTAATTATTTACCTTCTATACTATTACATTATGGTACCTATTGATCGTCATTAATATGTTGCATTAGTTAAGTTTACTAAAATGGAAACTGTACCAATCACCCTTGTCATCCCTTAATTACTTTCATTTTAATTTCTATGTAATAACCAATCAAATTGTTTTTTTTATTTTATGTATACATATCAATTACCACTGACTTGTATACATATCAATTACCACTGACTATGCGCACTCCCTAAATGTTGCACTTGCACAATATTTACTGTGAATATATTTACAATTCATGTCATGTTTTGATTAGTCATTAACGTTATTTTATTAATGAATTATTTAATTTAATTAAGAGAAGAAAATGAAAAGTTTCCTTCTCTAACTAAATTTATGATTCCTTATTAATTGAATAATTTAAGAGAAAGAAAATGAAAAGTTTCATTCTCTAAATAAATTTATGATCCCTCGTTAATTGAATAATTTAAGAGAAAGGAAATGAAAAGTTTCCTTCTCTAACTAAATTTATGATCCCTTGTTAATTGAATAGTTTAAGAGAAAGAAAATGAAAAGTTTCATTCTCTAACTAAATTTATGATCCCTCATTAATTGAATAATTTAAGAGAAAGGAAATGAAAAGTTTTATTCTCTAAATAAATTTATGCCACCTTATTAATTGAATAAGTTGAGAGAACGGAAATGAAATATTTCCTTCTTTGAATAAATTTGAAAAGTAAACGTTACACACAAATTTGTATATAAGAGTATATTTGATATACTCTAACTTACATACACATTAAATTAAAGTGAAACTTTATTTATGAAGTTAAATAAAATATTGATTTTATTTAAAAGATACTTAGAAAAGTTCCAAATGAACTTAGACTTTATAGGACCATTAAGGATCAAAAATGGTTAATTTTTTTGAAATTCACCTATTTCTTCTGTTACGGGCTGACCCAGTTCCAATAATGGTATCAGAGCCCAATAACCTATGTGTTCTAAATTAGTCATGTTAGAGCTAACTAATTAAGCTTGCACACTTAGTACGGTGTCTAGAAAGGTGATATTTAGGATTGGAATCGGGTAATCAAGTACCCTATCTTACCTGGTTACTTGCGTGGCCTAAAAGGTGAAGTTAGCCCAAAGGTTGCCCATGATAGAAAAGGCCCAATTTAAAGTGGACCTTCGGCTAATTTTTAAAATAGTTTTGAAAATTAAGACTATATTTAAAATTTAAAAGTTAAATTTAAAATAAAAACATGTTTATTATAAAAGATTATAATATAACATAAATTTTCAAAATGTTTGAAAAGGTAATGAAATTTCAAAATGTTTGAAACCAATTAAATATTAATTTCAAAATTTAAAATTTATTAATAAGATTAATAAAATATATTTATTAAATGAGTTAATTAATTAATACTTATATGCTTGTATTATATATATCATAATATATGTTAGGTTATTTTAAAGTGTTTAAGAAACATAAGTATACATGTGTGTATATAAGATAAAATTTCAAAATTAAAATAATTTAATTAAAATTGTTTAATTGAATAAATTAATTAAAAGTTCATTAATTGAAGAAAAATACGTATATATAAGATATATGTGTTACAGTATAAAGGTTATAGCATACACTATAAATGTTATAGTAGATATGTCCAATATAAAAGTTGTATTGGAATACTAATATAAAATTAATTAAAGAGTTAATTAATTAAAATTAATTAATAATATTTAATTAATGAAATATTATACATAAGACTGTCATATAAGTAATGTGAAAGATAAAAGTTATATAACAACAAAACTTATATGATATGAATGTAAAAACTAAAAGTGGAACATTAAAGAAACCCAAATAGACTTAAGGAATAGATACATACGTAAATGTACGTATACCGTGATTTCTGATGTGTCTGACACTTGAATCATAGGGTATTTCATAAGAAATACATTATACCATAAGTCGATATCGCTTAATATAATATGTTGAAGATTATGAATCTTTAATATAATGTTGTCCTCTACCATATATATTAATAAATTACTTACATACTCCTTAGTTGTTGAGAAAACTTAAGCTAGGGATGTTATGTGTAGTATTATTAATATATTAAATAGATGGGATAAGATAACTATATGTATTTGTTGAGCAAACTCAAGGTACATATACTATACTTAGGCCATCATGATATGGTAAGTATGAGTGAATAATCTCTTTCGATTTATTCAACCAACTCAAGGTCGAAATGAGGTTAGGACAAGGAAATATGGGTTAGGAGTTGTATGTGATATAACCGATAAGAAGTTATCCATTACTTGTGGGGCTATGATTTATTGAGCAAACTCAAGATCAGAATACCAAGATGGATGAGTCCTAACACCCACTAGTGAAGTCGAAAGACTACTATGTTTCATCTTAGGATTTGGAGAAACATAAAAGACCAACGGGAGCCTTATTATAAAAATGAAATAGTAACATTTAACCTTTCTAATATTGTAAGAATATAAGCTAAATAATATTATAATTATCTACAATGATAAATTTGTGCATTTAATATGATTAATATAACATTTATCAATTAACACATACAAATGAACTGAATTGAAAGTTGACAAATGGAAATTCCTAATTTTTACAACTACTTAATACATTCATGAAATCAGCAATTGCCAGTTTATTTGGTTGAGATCGCGTATTGCGTCGTTATGATATTGTAGTTAGGGTTTTCTTTTGAATGGTTTGACCATTTAGAAAGGAAAACGTATAAGGGTATATGTGATTTAAGGTATGGTTGGAATGAAGAGAGTGACTGATCACTTTTGCTTCATAAAGAATCATCGAAAATAAGAATTGTGATAATAATGATTGATACTTAACATTGAAATAAGAAATATAATTTCTATTTCGAAATGTATTTTCATATAGAAAATTGTTTTCTGTGAGATTTATTTCTTTGAGTTCAGGATATTTGATCAAAGAACTCTCCACTGTAAACTAGTTGCAGTATATATGATAAATAATTTATATTAAGTGAATGATGGACCTCTAAATTAAACACGTTGTTATAGTAATAGCAGAAACAGTGGGAGTATGCCATATACCACTTATTGATTGCATCAAATTACGAAAATTGTTTTTATAAAATGAACCGAACATTATTTATGAAACAACGACTATTTTTCAGTATCGACTAAGAAATAGACATAGCTATATTTCAATATGAATGTTATGATTATTCGTTATGAAATAAAACTATAATGTGGTATTTTTTTTCATAAAAAAAGTGATGCACTAGAAAATACAGAAATGTCTAATACTATTTACTGTTATTTTGGAATTATATACTAGCCCTAGTTTTGAGAAATAATTTTATTATATGATTATGAATCATATGATACTAATTAATTATATCAAACAATTAAGGGCTATGCACCCATTTAGTGGGAGCATAATAAGAGTTAACGAACTCTTCGGATTGATACATACAATGTATGCAATCGTAAGTCTATTAATACCAAAGCGGTTCCATGTACTTCGTTATATTCATCGATGAGTTATCATCAACATGGACATGTGTATCTGATACACATGTAGTATGTCTATAGTAAACTCATAGAGTATAAAACAGAAGTAAATAAAACAACATACTATAGAAATGATTTGATCAAATGAGTGAGTATATTGGAAAATGTTCCGAACGTACCTAAAATGAATAAAGATTCAATCTCAAAAGTTACTCCTCCATGTGATACATAATGATGCATCGATAAGGAGTGATCGAACTTTATTGGACAATGTATGATTAATTATGAGTGAAGTTGAGCTAGTTTGTTTCCATAAGGTCATGTACTTAAGAGTAATACAGAAGGTTAATATTGTTTCATCTAAATAATAGTTTACAAAATCATACAAGATAAGGGTTTATAAGAAACTCCAACATATCCTAGGCCAATAAGTGGCAGGTTCTGCGAGTCAAAAGATTGCACGTAATAATTGTTCATGAGGGATCTTGTATGAATCTCCCCAAAAAGATTTTGGGAAAGACTGTCATTGGATGACATATTCATGTTTTGAACATAAGTTTTGTAAACTAAAACCAAATCAGTTTTATAAATAAAGAAATTCAAATAATTTTTATGAATGCCTATTCTGTTGCACTGTGAAACAATTGTTGTTTCAAGACATACCAACTTCATTATGAAGGAATTTCATTGAGGAATTATTGGTAGCGAAATGGAATTGGATATGATCCATAGAACTTATTAGATGAGATGAAATGAAATTAACTAACCTAAATGAACACATCGCACTAGAGTCTCTAATAAGTATTCTCACACATTGAAGAAAACTATGAGTTTCTTCTCAATGTTGAAAATATATAATTCTCGATTGTTTAATTAAACCATTAAGAGTGTTAGACTCTATATGGTATGATGCGCAAATTCGAAAGAATTCCAAGTGCGCTATCAAAATATGATTTTGGTGGTCGTAACCGAAGGGATGCAATCCATCGGCTGAAATTATGTCTTTATGAGCAAGACTAATGCAGTTGGTATTAAATGAGCAATGTTAATAAGAATAATATTGCAAATTTCAATTGTTGAAAATAGCATAATAGATTCAGTATTCAGCATGCTCA